>OX422221.1:446743900-447993900 GCA_949130495.1 Sambucus nigra
CACCCCTTAACGGCCTGTTTTCAAGTCTAAGTGTGATTTTTGCAAATTCGGTTTATACTCTCAAACCGGGAGTCCCGGGACTACACGGTCAGTTCCTACGAGTTACATTGGTCCCGTGCGAGGTGTTCGTTCCCCCTACGGGTTAATTTCGGGACTGTTTTAGGTTTTCACCCCTAAATGGCCTGTTTTCAAGTCTAAGTGTGATTTTTACAAATTATCGCCATACTCTTAAACCGGGAGTCCCGGGACTACGCGGTCAGTTCCTACGTGTTACATTGGTCCCGTGCGAGGTGTTCGTGCCCCCTACGGGGTCGTTTGGAGGCTAGTTCGTGTTTCCACCCCTTAACGGCCTGTTTTCAACTCTAAGTGTGATTTTTGCAAATTCGGGTCATACTCTCAAACCGAGAGTCCCGGGACTACGCGGTCAGTTGTTACAAGTTACATAGGTCCCGTGCGAGGTGTTCGTGCCTCCTACGGGTTCGTTTGGGGGCTGGTTTTGGTTTTCACCCCTTAACGGCCTGTTTTCAAGTCTAAGTGTGATTTTTGCAAATTCGGGTCATACTCTCATACCAGGAGTCCCGGGACTACGCGGTCAGTTGCAACAAGTTACATTGGTCCCGTGTGAGGTGTTCGTGCCTCCTACGGGGTCGTTTGGGGGCTGGTTTTGGTTTTCACCCCTTAACGGCCTGTTTTCAAGTCTAAGTGTGATTTTTGCAAATTATCGCCATACTTTTAAACCGGGACTCCCGTGACTATGCCGTCAGTTCCTACGAGTTACATTGGTCCCGTGCGACGTGTTTGTGCCTCCTACGGGGTCGTTTGGGGGCTGGTTCGGGTTTTCACCCCTTAACGACCTCTTTTCAAGTCTAAGTGTGATTTTTGCAAATTATCGTCGTACTCTTAAACCGGGACTCCCGTGACAACGCGATCAGTTCCTACAAGTTACATTTGTCCCGTGCGAGGTGATCGTGCCTCCTACGTGGTCGTTTGGGGGCTGGCTCGGGTTTTCACCCCTTAACGGCCTGTTTTCAAGTCTAAGTGTAATTTTTTCAAGTTATCGCCATACTCTCAAACCGGGATTCCCGGGATTACGCGGTCAGTTCCTTCGAGTTACATTGGTCCCGTACGAGGTGTTCGTGCCCCCTACGGGGTCGTTTGGGGACTGGTTCGGGGTTTCACCCCTTAACGGCCTGTTTTCAAGTCTAAGTGTGATTTTTGCAAATTATCATCATACTCTTAAACCGGGACTCCCGTGACTACGCGGTCAGTTCCTACGAGTTACATTGGTCCTGTGCGAGGTTTTCGTACCTCCTACGGGATCGTTTGGGGGCTGGTTCGGGTTTTCACCCCTTAACGACCTGTTTTCAAGTCTAAGTGTGATTTTTGCAAATTATCGTCGTACTCTTAAATCGGGACTCCCGTGACAACGCGATCAGTTCCTACAAGTTACATTTGTCCCGTGCGAGGTGTTCGTGCCCCCTACGGGGTCGTTTGGTGGCTGGTTCGGGTTTTCACCCCTTAACGGCCTGTTTTCAAGTCTAAGAGTGATTTTTGCAAATTATTGTCATACTCTCAAACCGGGAGTCCCGGGACTACGCGGTCAGTTACTACGAGTTACATTGGTCCCGTGCGAGGTGTTCGTGCCTCCTACGGCGTCGTTTGGGGGCTGGTTCGGGTTTTCACCCCTTAACGGCCAGTTTTCAAGTCTAAGTTTGATTTTTGCAAATTATCGTCATACTCTTAAACCGGGACTCATGTGACTACGCGATCTGTTCCTACGAGTTACATTGGTCCCGTGTGAGGTGTTCGTGCCTCCTACGGGGTCGTTTGGGGCCTGGTTCAGGTTTTCACCCCTTAACGGCCTATTTTCTTGTCTAAGTGTGATTTTTGCAAATTCGGGTCATACTCTCATACCAGGAGTCCCGGGACTACGCGGTCAGTTGCAACAAGTTACATTGGTCCCGTGCGAGGTGTTCGTGCCTCCTACGGGGTCGTTTGGGGGCTGGTTTTGGTTTTCACCCCTTAACGGCCTGTTTTCAAGTCTAAGTGTGATTTTTGCAAATTATCGTCATACTCTCAAACCGGAAGACCCGGGACTACGAGGTCAGTTCCTCCGAGTTACATTGGTCCCGTGCGAGGTGTTCGTGCCTCCTACAGGGTCGTTTGGGGGCTGGTTCGGGTTTTCAGCCCTTAACGGCCTGTTTTCAAGTCTAAGTATGATTTTTGCAAATTATCGTCATACTCTTAAACCGGGACTCCTGTGACTACGCGGTCTGTTCCTACGAGTTACATTGGTTCCGTGCGATGTGTTCGTCCCTACTACGGGGTTGTTTGGGGGCTGGTTCGGGTTTTCACCCCTTAACGACCTGTTTTCAAGTCTAAGTGTGATTTTTGCAAATTATCGTCGTACTCTTAAATCGGGACTCCCGTGACAACGCGGTCAGTTCCTACGAGTTACATTGGTCCCGTGCGAGGTGTTCGTGCCTCCTACAGGGTCGTTTGGGGGCTGGTTCGGGTTTTCACCCCTTAACGGTCTGTTTTCAAGTCTAAGTGTGATTTTTGCAAATTATCATCATACTCTTAAACTGGGACTCCCGTGACTATGCGGTCAGTTCCTACGAGTTACATTGGTCCCGTGCGAGGTTTTCTTACCTCCTACGGGGTCGTTTGGGGGCTAGTTCGGGTTTTCACCCCTTAACTGCCTGTTTTCAAGTCGAAGTGTGATTTTTGCGAATTGTCATCATACTCTCAAACCGGGAGACCCGGGACTACGCAGTCAGTTCCTATGAGTTACATTGGTCCTGTGCGAGGTGTTCGTGCCTCCTACGGGGTTGTTTAGGGGCTGGTTCGGGTTTTCACCCCTTAACGGCCTGTTTTCAAGTCTAAGTGTGATTTTTGCAAATTCGGGTCATACTCTCAAACCGGGAGACCCGGGACTACGCGGTCAGTTCCTACGAGTTACATTGGTCCCGTGCGACGTGTTCGTGCCTCGTATGGGCTCGTTTGGGGGCTGGTTCTGGTTTTCACCCCTTAAAGACCTGTTTTCAAGTCTAAGTGTGATTTTTGCAAATTATCGTCGTACTCTTAAACCGGGACTCCCGTGACAACGCGATCAATTCCTACAAGTTACATTTGTCCCGTGCGAGGTGATCGTGCCTCCTACGTGGTCGTTTGGGGGCTGGTTCGGGTTTTCACCCCTTAACGGCCTGTTTTCAAGTCTAAGTGTAATTTTTTCAAGTTATCGCGATACTCTCAAACCGGGAGTCCCGGGACTACGCGGTCAGTTCCTACAAGTTACATTGGTCCCGTACGAGGTATTCGTGCCTCCTACGGGGTCGTTTGGGGGATGGTTCGGGTTTTCACCCCTTAACGGCCTATTTTCAAGTCTAAGTGTGATTTTTGCAAATTCGGGTTATACTCTCAAACCGGGAGTCCCGGGACTACACGGTCAGTTCCTACGAGTTACATTGGTCCCGTGCGAGGTGTTCGTTCCCCCTACGGGTTAATTTCGGGACTGTTTTAGGTTTTCACCCCTAAATGGCCTGTTTTCAAGTCTAAGTGTGATTTTTACAAATTATCGCCATACTCTTAAACCGGGAGTCCCGGGACTACGCGGTCAGTTCCTACGTGTTACATTGGTCCCGTGCGAGGTGTTCGTGCCCCCTACGGGGTCGTTTGGGGGCTAGTTCGTGTTTCCACCCCTTAACGGCCTGTTTTCAAATCTAAGTGTGATTTTTGCAAATTCGGGTCATACTCTCAAACCGAGAGTCCCGGGACTACGCGGTCAGTTGCTACAAGTTACAGAGGTCCCGTGCAAGGTGTTCGTGCCTCCTACGGGTTCGTTTGGGGGCTGGTTTTGGTTTTCACCCCTTAACGGCCTGTTTTCAAGTCTAAGTGTGATTTTTGCAAATTCGGGTCATACTCTCATACCAGGAGTCCCGGGACTACGCGGTCAGTTGCAACAAGTTACATTGGTCCCATGTGAGGTGTTCGTGCCTCCTACGGGGTCGTTTGGGGGCTGGTTTTGGTTTTCACCCCTTAACGGCCTGTTTTCAAGTCTAAGTGTGATTTTTGCAAATTATCGCCATACTTTTAAACCGGGACTCCCGTGACTATGCCGTCAGTTCCTACGAGTTACATTGGTCCCGTGCGACGTGTTTGTGCCTCCTACGGGGTCGTTTGGGGGCTGGTTCGGGTTTTCACCCCTTAACGACCTGTTTTCAAGTCTAAGTGTGATTTTTGCAAATTATCTTCGTACTCTTAAACCGGGACTCCCGTGACAACGCGATCAGTTCCTACAAGTTACATTTGTCCCGTGCGAGGTGATCGTGCCTCCTACGTGGTCGTTTGGGGGCTGGCTCGGGTTTTCACCCCTTAACGGCCTGTTTTCAAGTCTAAGTGTAATTTTTTCAAGTTATCGCCATACTCTCAAATCGGGAGTCCCGGGATTACGCGGTCAGTTCCTTCGAGTTACATTGGTCCCGTACGAGGTGTTCGTGCCCCCTACGGGGTCGTTTGGGGGCTGGTTCGGGGTTTCACCCCTTAACGGCCTGTTTTCAAGTCTAAGTGTGATTTTTGCAAATTATCATCATACTCTTAAACCGGGACTCCCGTGACTACGCGATCAGTTCCTACGAGTTACATTGGTCCTGTGCGAGGTTTTCGTACCTCCTACGGGGTCGTTTGGGGGTTGGTTCGGGTTTTCACCCCTTAACGACCTGTTTTCAAGTCTAAGTGTGATTTTTGCAAATTATCGTCGTACTCTTAAATCGGGACTCCCGTGACAACGCGATCAGTTCCTACAAGTTACATTTGTCCCGTGCGAGGTGATCGTGCCTCCTACGTGGTCGTTTGGGGGCTGGTTCGGGTTTTCACCCCTTAACGGCCTGTTTTCAAGTCTAAGTGTAATTTTTTCAAGTTATCGCCATACTCTCAAACCGGGAGTCCCGGGACTACGCGGTCAGTTCCTACGAGTTACATTGTCCCGTACGAGGTATTCGTACCTCCTACGGGGTCGTTTGCGGGCTGGTTCGGGTTATCACCCCTTAACAGCCTGTTTTCAAGTCTAAGTGTGATTTTTACAAATTCGGGTCATACTCTCAAACCGGGAGTCCCGGGACTACGCGGTCAGTTCCTACGAGTTACATTGGTCCCATGCGAGGTGTTCGTGCCTCCTACGGGGTTGTTTGGGGGCTGGTTCGGGGTTTCACCCCTTAACGGCCTGTTTTCAAGTCTAAGTGTGATTTTTTCAAATTCGGGTCATACTCTCAAATCGGGAGTCCCGGGACTACGCGGTCAGTTCCTACGAGTTACATTGGTCCCGTACGAGGCGTTCGTGCCTCCTACGGGGTCGTTTGGGGGCTGGTTCGGGTTTTCACCCCTTAACGGCCTGTTTTCAAGTCTAAGTGTGATTTTTGCAAATTATCGTCATACTCTCAAATCGGGAGACCCGGGACTACGCGATCAGTTCCTACGAGTTACATTGGTCCCGTGCGAGGTGTTCGTGCCTCCTATGGGGTCGTTTGGGGGCTGGTTCGGGTTTTCAGCCCTTAACGGCCTGTTTTCAAGTCTAAGTGTGATTTTTGCAAATTATCATCATACTCTCAAACCGGGAGTCCCGGGACTACGCGGTCAGTTCCTACGAGTTACATTGGTCCCGTGCGAGGTGTTCATGCCTCCTACGGGGTTGTTTGGGGGTTGGTTCGGGGTTTCACCCCTTAACGGCCTGTTTTCAAGTCTAAGTGTGATTTTTGAAAATTCGGGTCATACTCTCAAACCGGGAGTCCCGGGACTACGCGGTCAGTTCCTACGAGTTACATTGGTTCCGTACGAGGTGTTCGTGCCTCCTACGGGTTCGTTTGGGGGCTGGTTCGGGTTTTCACCCCTCAACGGCCTGTTTTCAAGTCTAAGTGTGATTTTTGCAAATTATCGTCATACTCTCAAATCGGAACTCTCGTGACTACGCGGTCAGTTCCTACGAGTTACATTGGTCCCGTGCGAGGTGTTCGTGCCTCCTACGGGGTCGTTTGGGGGCTGGTTCGGGTTTTCACCCCTTAACGGCCTGTTTTCAAGTCTAAGTGTCATTTTTGCAAATTATCATCATACTCTTAAATCGGGACTCCCGTGACTACGCGGTCAGTTCCTACGAGTTACATTGGTCCCGTGCGAGGTGTTCGTGCCTCCTACGGGGTCGTTTGGGGGTTGGTTCGGGTTTTCATCCCTTAACGGCCTGTAATCAAGTCTAAGTGTGATTTTTGCAAATTCGGGTCATACTCTCAAACCGAGAGTCTCGGGACTACGCGGTCAGTTCCTACGAGTTACATTGGTCCCGTACGAGGTGTTCGTGCCCCCTACGGGGTCGTTTGGGGATTGTTTTAGGTTTTCACCTCTAAACGGCCTATTTTCAAGTCAAAGTGTGATTTTTGCAAATTATCGCCATACTCTCAAACCGGGAGTCTCGGGACTACGCGGTCAGTTCCTATAAGTTACACTGGTCCCGTGCGAGGTGTTCGTGCCTCCTACGGGGTCGTTTGGGGGCTGGTTCGGGTTTTCACCCCTTAACGGCCTGTTTTCAAGTCTAAGTGTGATTTTTGCAAATTATCATCATACTCTCAAACCGGAAGTCCCGGGACTACGTGGTCAGTTCCTACGAGTTACATTGGTCCCGTGCGAGGTGTTCGTGCCTCCTACGGGGACGTTTGCGGGCTGGTTCGGGTTTTCACCTCTTAACGGCCTGTAATCAAGTCTAAGTGTGATTTTTGCAAATTCGGGTCATACTCTCAAACCGAGAGTCTCGGGACTACGCGGTCAGTTCCTACGAGTTACATTGGTCCCGTGCGAGGTGTTCGTGCCCCCTACGGGGTCGTTTGGGGACTGTTTTAGGTTTTCACCCCTAAACGGCCTATTTTCAAGTCAAAGTGTGATTTTTGCAAATTATCGCCATACTCTCAAACCGGGAACCCCGGGACTACGCGGTCAGTTCCTATGAGTTACAATGGTCCCGTGCGAGGTGTTCGTGCCTCCTACGGGGTCGTTTAGGGGCTGGTTCGGGATTTCACCCCTTAACGGCCTGTTTTCAAGTCTAAGTGTGATTTTTGCAAATTATCGTTATACTCTCAAACCAGGAGTCCCGGGACTATGTGGTCAGTTCCTACGAGTTACATGGGTCCCGTGCGAGGTGTTCGTGCCTCCTACGGGGTCGTTTGGGGGCTGGTTCGGGTTTTCACCCCTTAACGGCCTGTTTTCAAGTCTAAGTGTGATTTTTGCAAATTATCGTCATACTCTTAAACTGGGACTCCCGTGACTACGCGATCAGTTCCTACGAGTTACATTGGTCCCGTGCGAGGTGTTCGTGCCTCTTACGGGGTCGTTTGGGGGTTGGTTCGGGTTTTCACCCCTTAACGGCCTGTTTTCAACTCTAAGTGTGATTTTGGGAATTCGGGTCATACTCTCAAACCGAGAGTCCCGTGACTACGCGGTCAGTTGCTACAAGTTACATTGGTCCCGTGTGAGGTGTTCGTGCCTCCTACGGGGTCGTTTGGGTCCTGGTTCAAGTTTTCACCCCTTAACGACTTGTTTTCATGTCTAAGTGTGATTTTTGCAAATTCGGGTCATACTCTCATGCCAGGAGTCCCGGGACTACGCGGTCAGTTGCTACAAGTTACATAGGTCCCGTGCGAGGTGTTCGTGCCTCCTACGGGGTCGTTTGGGGGCTGGTTTTGGTTTTCACCCCTTAACGGCTTGTTTTCAAGTCTAAGTGTGATTTTTGCAAATTATCGTCATACTCTCAAACCGGAAGACCCGGGACTACGCGGTCAGTTCCTACGAGTTACATTGGTCCCGTGCGAGGTGTTCGTGCCTCCTACGGGGTCGTTTGGGGGCTGGTTCGGGTTTTCACCCCTTAACGGCCAGTTTTCAAGTCTAAGTGTGATTTTTGAAAATTTTCGTCATACTCTTAAACCGGGACTCCCGTGACTACGCGGTCAGTTCCTACGAGTTACATTGGTCCCGTGCGTGGTGTTCGTGCCTCCTACGGGGTCGTTTGGGAGATGGTTCGGGTTTTCACCCATTGACGGCCTGTTTTCAAGTCTAAGTGTGATTTTTGCAAATTATCATCATACTCTCAAACCGGTAGTCCCGGGACTACGCGATCAGTTCCTACGAGTTACATTGGTCCCGTGCGAGGTATTCGTGCCTCCTACGGGGTCGTTTGAGGGCTGGTTCGGGTTTTCACCCCTTAATGGCCTGTTTTCAAGTCTAAGTGTGATTTTTGCAAATTATCGTCATACTCTTAAACCGGGACTCCCGTGACTACGCGATCAGTTCCGACGAGTTACATTGGTCCCGTGCGAGGTGTTCGTGCCTCCTACGGGGTCGTTTGGGGGCTGGTTCGGGTTTTCACCCCTTAACGACCTGTTTTCAAGTCTAAGTGTGATTTTTGCAAATTCGGGTCATACTCTCAAACCGGGAGTCCCAGGACTACACGGTCAGTTCCTACGAGTTACATTGGTCCCGTGAGAGGTGTTCGTGCCTCCTACAGGGTTGTTTGGGGGCTGGTTCGTGTTTTCATCCCTTAACGGCCTGTTTTCAACTATAAGTGTGATTTTTGCAAATTATCGTCATACTCTCAAACCGGGAGACCCGGGACTACGCAGTCAGTTCCTACGAGTTACATTGGTCCCGTGCGAGGTGTTCGTGCCCCCTACAGGGTCGTTTGGGGGGTGGTTTAGGTTTTCACCCTTTGACCGCTTGTTTTTAAGTTTAAGTGCTGATTTTTGCAAATTATCGTCATAGTCTCAAACCGGGAGACCTGGGACGACGCGGTCAGTTCCTACAAGTTACATTGGTCCCGTGCGAGATGTTCGTGCCCCTTACGGGGTCGTTTGGGGGGTGGTTTGGATTTTCAGCCTTTAACGGCTTGTTTTTAAGTTTAAGTGCTGATTTTTGCAAATTATCGTCATACTCTCAAACCGGGAGACCCAGGACTACGCGGTCAGTTCCTACAAGTTACATTGGTCCCGTGCGAGGTGTTCGTGTCGTTTGGGGGGTGGTTTGGGTTTTCACCCTTTGACGGCTTGTTTTTAACTAAGTGTGATTTTTGCAAATTATCGTCATATTCATAAACCGGGAGACCCGGGACTACGCGGTCAGTTCCTACAAGTTACATTGGTCTCGTGCGAGATGTTCGTGCCCCCTACGGGGTCGTTTGGGTGGTGGTTTAGGTTTTCACCCTTTAACGGCTTGTTTTTAAGTTTAAGTGCTGATTTTTGCAAATTATCGTCATACTCACAAACCGAGAGACCCGGGACTACGCCGTCAGTTCCTACAAGTTACATTGGTCACGTGCGAGGTGTTCGTGACTACGCGTGTCTCGTTATGGTATGTTTATTAGTTGTTTTACGTTTTCATTCACCAATGTTCAATTTTCAAATGTTGTATGCTACCCTTAATCAATTTAGAACACTTACTTATTTCATAAAATTTCGACAGAGTTTCCTTTGTTTATTCATGAAATCCAACTTATTTTAATATTAACATAAGCCCAACAACAACAACAAGCACAAAAGCCGCAGCTAAACCACCAATAAATCCCTTCCACCGATTTAACATCTAAAAATAGTATATAAATCCATATAGCCCCTTCCTCCATGTCAACCACTTATTAAGGCCTTAATACACACATCTTACACAACACACACACGCGCACACAATTAAATGAAGAATTTACTTTGGTAAAGGTGCACTACATTATAAAATCTTCTATCATCAATATAAAATACTTACCAAATTTATTCGCAACTTGAGATCCTCCGAATAAGCTCCCTCATTCTTGATCCTTGCGTATTTGTGCAAACAACTTGAGATCTTCCCTTTTCCAATCACTTCTTCGAGTTCCGCTTTGGCTTTCACCAGTGTGCTGATGTTGTATCAGTCCCGACACAAAGAGGTCCTGCAATACCAAAATTATATTTTAAAAAGATATATTAACCATTATGTAGGGAAAGTAGTCATTTTACAACATGTGACTTAATTTTCTGACTTGTGAAATGTTCTTGGTTTTTTGTTTTATTTACCAGTTTTTCAATTTTGGCATACATGAAGAATTACTGAAAATGAGTAAGTAATTGAGAAAGGCCACAAACCAAGCACATGTGTTCGATGTGGGTCCTATCGATTTGTCGATTTATTCCGAGTCCTATTGTGAAATATTGAGTATTGTCCTCACCTTGGGTCATATTCATTATACTAAATAATTGCGAGTGAACAAAATAAATAAGACGGTCATAAAGTCTATAAGCATGAACTATAATGTTACCATAGAAGTAGGATCTTACTTAAATTGGTATAGCATCTAAATAAAGTAACTATGATTTAAACATGCTTAAAACATCAAAAACACAATATTAATTCAAGATTTAATGATAAAACCCAATTCTGTATCAAGAACCCAAAAAATTCAATCTTAATCAATTTGATCCCATTCTCTAAATATTTACGCATATATTCAAGGGGTTTATGAACGACTCATAGTAGAAGTCAATTCATATACATAAACTATCAATTTCAACTCATATTGAAATACAAATAAACCAAACCAAAGATGAGGTAAGTTTGGTAATGGCCAGGCTATAGGGGACAATATAAACTTGATGTAACAATAGAGATGAGGTAAGTTTGGTAATGGCCAGGCTAGTGTTAAAACCAAGCACTAAAAGCTTAGGATTCAATCAATTAAAGATGAAGAGGGTAATACTTGGGAGAATAATCAAGACGTTATTAATCATATTGTGGGATTATTTAAGAAACAACTTACAGAAGACCAAACTACCATATTTAGTAGTGTAACTACAAACCTTATTCCTTCTCTCATTTCCACTCCAGAGCTAAGAATCTGAAAAATGTATGGGCACATTATGATATACAATTGCAGTTACGATGATTTCAAGCCATGAGATGAAAAATAGATTAAAAAACTAACACAAACATGAACTTTTAAAAAATGTACTAAATTGAAAACATAACATTCTGAATAACATCCTTAAACTTACCGAAGGCGTTCAACAAAAGGTTTTAGGGACATTATCTTTTTCTCCTTGATCCGAGGAAACACATTGCAATGTAGAACTGTGATGGAGCATACTTCTGATACTTTAATGAATTTATTCCATGGCCACTCCACTACCAAAATCAATACTATTTCAATAAAGATAAAAAATAGTTGGAAAATACTCCCACATAAAAAACAGTTAAAATAAACAAAAATCGTAATACATGGTCAACAAAGATATAATGGGGAAAGGATCGTCTTGTAGGTTATGTAAAATGTAAAACACCAAATACATTCAATAACCATAAAAGTGCTCTCTGAGCAACAAAGACCATGGATTAATCTAATTGTGAAGGTGGTTGTTGCACCTAACTAACTGACATTTTATCAAACATGTGAAGGCCACTCACTATTTGACATTTTTTCCTCTAAGACAGAAACAAAATCCCAAATATGAGCTTAAAAATATAGCCAAGCATTAATCAAACATACGAAGTCTTAGAAACTAAAAAAAATGTAGACCAGACTTTGAAAATAATAACCAAAATAACAATTTAACTCATAATGTATTTTATACCTTCATTTCAAGCTTCAAGATCGAATACCTATAATCTGAAAAACAATATACACAGATAATGAATCATAAAGTTTTCAAATAAGAAAACTCATTAAACCTTAAGTTCACAATGAATCACGTACCTAAAATTTTCATATTCCAATACCCATGAATCAAACTGCAATAACATCCTTTTGTAAAACTCCTAAATACAACAACACTCATCAGCATCATCACCTACAACAACTGATTCACGCTCCCACCACCATCCCTGATGCTAGACCACCTTCTCACCACCTCATGCTCTTCACTGGTACCTCATCATACCCAATCCCCAAATTTCTAGCTGCCTCGGTTTAATTTATTTGCCAAAACCTTCACCAAAATCAATTCCATCCTTGTAAGACCCAAACCCTAGGCCCCCAACCACCCACAAACATTGAAAGAGAGTTGGGAAGAAACTCGGGTCCCAATAATATTGGGAAAGACATAGAAAGAGAGAGAAGTGGTGCCCTGCGACATCGTCTAGTGACACCCCCACCCCTTGCGGCACCGACAATCCGGGATACCTCTCTGGACCAGAATAAGTTTGCTACCGGCGTTTGGTTCCCTTAAAGCAACTGAAACCCTAGGGGTCTTTTGTGGTCAGCAAGCAAGCATTGGGTCAGGGGTGAAGAAGAGAGATGTCGAGGATGAAGGAAAGAGAGAATCGGTCTTGACAGGGTGAGTAGGCGGGAGAGTGCGCGGGGGAGGAAACAAGATGGCTCCAAATGAAAAGTTAATTGATTTTATTTTTTATTTAATCTTTCCAAATTTGATACTGTTTTGGCACGGTTTAAATTCGTGCCAGATTTTGGCGCGGTTTTAAACCGTTCCAGATTACTAATAAATCGTGCCAAAATCTGGCACGGATTTAAACCGTGCCGGATTCTCCTTGTCCAACCGTGCCAAATTAGCATTTTTGGTGTAGTGTATGTCATACACATGATATTCCAAGTAATAAGCATGCACACAACTTATATACATTAATTGGTTATCACATAACCCGAATACTATAATCCGTAAGTAATATTAACACCATTACTCTCCAGGATATCCGTATATATATAGCCTCTCTATTACTTACATTCTCTCCTAGGTTTTTCACAAAAATTCAATACCCCGAGGACCATTACACCCTTAATTCCCTAACACTTTGGAATTTAATCCACCCATTACTCACTTAGGTGAATACGCTCGCTTAGAAGACCCTAGGATGGTTTTTAACTCGAACGGACCCTAAAAACCCATTCTGGAATATCGTTAGAAGTTCTAGGATTCTCGTTCGAATGATTTCATTCGAAAAAAGTTCCCACTTCGAATGAACTCAACAACTCATTATAAAGGTCATTGGAAATCTCGTTAGAAGGTTAGTTCGAACGACCTGGGCAGGTCTTCGAACAAGAATTCTGGATAGACCCAGTTCTTCCAAATTTCCTTAAACGTCAATTAAAATGTTTCTAAACTAACCCTAATCATCATGGGGCAATTTCTAACACAAAATAGTATTCAAATCTTTATGTTTTCAAAAGGGAAGCAATAATTTCTAAAATCTCTAAGAATCCTCATATAATGAACCCAAAACTTTAGTTATTTCAAATCCTTAAATTCAATTCGTGATTTGTACATAAAATCTCCCAAATTGATAGTCTATAAATGGGGTAAATCCTCTACATGCAACCAATCACCAAAATCATATGTTCCTCTACGATTAAACCTAATGAAACCCAAATTTCCATCATACGATGTCTAAATCATTAACAGAGTTTAACAAGAATAATATATGGTAAATAAACTAGCAAGATAAACACTTGCCTCGAAAATAGATTTCTGATTTTCGAACTAAAATTGGTATGGGAACGATCCTCTTGACACGATCTACGCACTGGTGTAATATTTAGTGTGAAAGCTTGAGTTCTTGGCTTAGGGCTCCAAGGGAGTCTTCTTCTTCCTTGGTTCTCTCTCTCTTTTTCTCTCTTTCTCACGTAACTTGAAACTGACAGACCATAACCCTCAATGCTTTTAATTAAACCAATTTTCGTCCATTTAATTACCCAAAAATCCTAAAAGACCAGAATACCCCTTCGAGGTGTCATTTTGGGCTAAAATGACCCGAACTCCAAATAATATACCTGAGTAGTGTTTTCTTACTATTTTAACCCTTCCGGACACTCTCGCCCACTCAAAATAGTCATTCGAGTTATATAAATAATTTACCTTTTTAACCCCCAAATACGTATCGGTGACGCGACTCATACGCGCGTCCCAAATAATTATATCATGACTGCATTGTATCTTGTCCCGGTTAAAATATTATTTCGATAACTACCAACTCTCATCACGCTAGTAATTATTATCATTAAATTGGATTAATTAAAAATTAAATTTTCTCCCTTTAAATTAATTAATCCCCATTTTCCATAATTTCGTAATAAAATAAATATGCATAAAAATACGGGGTATTACAACTACTACTATGCTTTCAATTATTATATATTTTTAATAAAGAATTACAATATGAGAGCGAGGCATTCAAACACATAAGGGAGAAGAAAAATCGAATAATGAAAGAAATCTAAAATAAGAAGTTATATACAAAGTACATCGGATAACTGTAAGTGAATGTGCAACCCTAGGGATAGGGCTAATTAAAACATTATAAACCATTTGAGAATTGCTTTCCTTTATCTACATGGTACAAGAATGGATCTAAAGGCCACATAAGTTTCCGCTTGAATAATACCAAGTAGAAAAATGAACAAAACAAACCAAAAAAAAGCCCGAAAATCCTACTTAAATAACCCTCAATATGCCTGAAAAAAGAATGCTTCAACTAAAACAAGTTCTATGCTTGTTTATTCACAATAGAAATTAAAAATTGAGCCCAATTGCAAAAGAAACATCCATGGGTAAATAAAAAATTGAAGACCAAGAAAAAATGACCCAAAATCTTGCAACACCATAAGTTAATACATACAATTCAGGACAAATGAAGAAAAATACAAACACAACCATATCATACCATTCATACACAAACGTTAACATCATAATAAAACAAAAAATAAAGAAAAAGAAAAACCCTTACCTGAGATTTTTTAGACCAATTCAAGAGTAAACTTGGCAGAGAATCCACTCGCAGCGTTTTTGTAACTGTATATCATTGCCTTTTTTACCTCATCCTCACTACCACAATCCAATATACACATATGTAAAATAAATATTATAACCAATGAAAAATAATTTTTTTACTTACCCCATTTTGATAAGAGAACAATTAGACTTACACCCCTAGAAGTTCAAAAATTAAACGTAAACCCCCTATGAACAAATGTGTTTCACTTTAAACAATCATAAAATACAAAATCATATCCCATGTTTCTGTCCATGGGGAAGGGGGGTGTTAATTTAAAAAAGCCCTAAAAAATATACAACTTACAATACATATATCTAAATTAAATTTTATTCCCAATAAGACTCCATTAGCGAGCCTAGTTATTAATGTTGGGTTGGTGAAAGAGTTCATATAATTTATTGTTAATTTTCTCATTGTGAATTTTACTAAATGAGAATTTTAGAAATGTTAATGAATTACATTGTCTAATTGGATCTGTTAATGAGTTAATAGGTTAACCCCTGTATATGATTCAAAATGATTCATCATCTTCATGGATAATACCGATTGAACACAAAACGACTTATTAAGAAAATTAATGGTGTTTGAATATAAATTTTTCACCTATTCAAAAAGTCGAACACGAACCCATCAGACCAGAACACGATAAAACATGACACAAGCATTACTCAACACAATAAGGTTTACATATATGTATATGAGATGAAAGAACATAACATTTATTCTTTTTGTACCTCTATTACTTAAAGGGTATTTTAGTTTTTCATTCTTTCCCCTTTTAGTATATAAGGGGACCAATAGCTTGTAATTATACACATTTCTTTGATATTTAAGGAATGAGAGAGAACCCTTTACTCTAAAATGTTGCCATCATTGTATTTAATATTTTTGCTATGTTTACATCAAAATTGGTATCAGAGCTTGAAAATCTGTTACTAAAGCGGTTTAATAAAATTAAACTATTTAAGTAACTCCGAACAGTTTTTGGAAGAAACTCTTTTCTTTAAAATCAAAACTAATTGAACACAAGATGTGTTTAATAAAAGTATGTACGAGATTTGTTCAAGATTTGATTAACAGGTTTAACAAAACAGTTTAAAAACTTTAAACTCAGCACAACCAAGAATGAGATGAGGAGATGTAGAAAGATTAAGAATAAGATTTTTTACGTGGTAAAACCTCACCCAACTGAGGAAACATCCACGAATCCCTCTACGGAGTAAACAAAAAACATCCACTAAAACAAATTTAACAGTTACAAACTATATAACAAACATGCATACAACTCAGACCTATATAAGTTTAGGAATGTACCCTCTGGTGTCCTTATAACTTCTCTGCAGTTCTGATTGTTGATGTTGTTCTCCCAGATTGCTAACTTCCAATTTGTTCATGTTCTTTACGTCGAATCTTGTTCTTAAGATCTTATTACCATCACTTTTAGTGTGGTAGGGTGAAAGTGTTTGTGGAGGTACTTTCTAACACATGCATGCACACACACACACACACACACTTATTTTATACAATAAGTCCTAACAAATTACATATAAGACTATATGCTGTGATTTTTATTTTTCTCTCTTCTCACAAAACTTAACCTTATTTGACCTTTATAACAATCCCAGAATCCACGACTATCTTGCTCAGAAGACGTATCAAGATCTTAATCAATCTCGAGTTTTGAAAAGATTTTTGAGATTGAAAATCACCAAGTGCGATTCCAAACTAGGTCAAAGGTCTTTTTTCAAGAGAACTAGAAACAGAAAACATTATTGTTGATTTTAAAGTTAAAAACATTTACAGAAAAGAATCAACAATATATTTCTCAAGCTGAGAAACAAAATATGTAAATCTAAGTGTAATGTAACATGAAGTACTCAGATCTGAAATTTCTATAAAGCAGAAAATAGATCTAAGAAATAATGTTTAAGTTGGACATAAGATCTAAAGAATGAAGAGGTTACAGCAACAAACCAACTACACAAACCAACTCTCAAACACTCAAACACTCAAGGTTGTGTTTGGGATATATCGGAGTTTGAAAAGAGGTTTAGGTTTGAAATGGTTTTGACCATTTAGGGTTAGGGTTAGGGTTACTAACTATTTCTCTCTCTTTCTGGTTTCTCTCTTTCTCTCTCTTTTCTCTCTTCTCTCTCTACTCTCTCTTTTCTCTCAAAAGGACGAAATGGTAAAAGTCTCAGAAGGCTGAGTGAAGGGGTCCTTTTATAGGAGGCTGAGAAGATTCGAGAATAAGGTTCAAAATCGAGAGTTCAGATTGAGTCAAGGTTGATTGACTTTGATCCAAGGGTTCACGATATGCGGTGATTAAAACTCTCCTGATTGGTTCATATGGGGTTCACAGGGATAATGAAAGAGCACATGCAGATCGTTGATAAAAATGATCTAAGGGTTGTAAACAGTCACAGGATTACTCTCTATAAAGAAACACACACTCCACCAATCAGAAGACAACAAATGTTGTCCAATAATAAGATATCAAATGCGCGTCTAAAATTAATTATAAACACACCTTGAAGTCTCTGCCGCTTTCGGATTCTACCCAAGGCAACTTTAAGCCAATATAACCATCAATACTTAATTGTAGATTGACCCCAAAAACTTTTAAAAACGAGTTTTAATTAATAAAAACTTATTTAAAATGTTTATAAAATCCCAAAAAAAAAATTAAAACGCAATTTTAAGGATTTAAACACACTCAACATATGTACACACAATTATATGCAATATGAAATGTATGATATCAATTCTACTATGTGTGAGTGTTGGTAATATGTTCTAGATCATTCAACCAAGAAAGATGAAATAGCAAAGCAAGCTCTAGGGTTCTTTGGATTCTAGGATAGACACAATTTTATCATAATTTCCAAACTAGATGAACACTTATACAATATAGACTCAACTGAGTCAAGAGTATAAGGTGCTTCAGAGCTTTGTCTTGACCCCTCTCTCACTCCTACTCAAGACTTATAATTTTTCTTATATGGGGTTATTAGAATGAAAATTGGTTCAACTCTAGTTATTAGAGCCAAGTCAAGAGACATCTATATGGTACTTTTTATCCTTTGCCTCTACTTAAACCACACACGATAGAAAATTCGTGTCCACCTCACACTTGGGGCGCAACCCTAGTACCCCATTACCACTACCACCCAATCCCAACATCCCAATTTGATACCTTCTTGGTTAATCAAAACACCCTTTGAAGTACCATCTCCATAAGGTGCAAGTGATTCTCAATCATCTGGTCAGTCCCAACATCCACTCAGGCGGGTTAGCTGGACACACGAGGTGTCCCGAAATGTGTCGACACTTGGGGAGGTACTTGCGAATATAGCCTACATTGAGGTGTGACACGAACGTTCATTCAAAGTAAAAACTTCTTTTAGATAGTAAAATACACTCCATGAAGGATCATGTACTCCCTATTACCAATTAATATACTCCCATCCCCAATTCGCTGAGGGTGTTCAGACCAACAAGTTCCAGTGCAATCGATTATCGATCGATTGGCCACCACATCAATAAGATCCACTCAAGAGGCTTAGCTGGACACATGAGATGTCCCATACTGCGATGACACTTGGAGAGAGGTGTTCTTCTAGCGAATATGGCCTACTATGAGGTTTGACACTTACACCTTCATTTGAAGGTGCTACGTCTGCTAAATAAAGAAGGGCTTAACACTCCATGTTAGATCATGTAATCCCCTCCCCAAGATAGATAAGCCTTAGCAGAGATTTTATCATGGGACACCCACGAACATTAAAGAAATATAATTTTATCTCTGTGGGAAATAACATATCGTCAAATAAAGTTCACTTCCACGGGGTTCCCTATAATATCACAGTCGATAGGTAATCTCTCCTCCCAAACTCCTAACCTTCTTTCCTCCTAAACATCAATGGTCAAACTTAGATTGTGTCAAAGTCTTGAACATATTGTGTTATATTTATCAATGGATAATTGAGCAACAGTATTTTTTCAAACAAACATGTTGTTTGGATCTATGAAACATGTTGTTTAAATAGGAAATCACGAGTTTATTAAAGAAATATAGAAGAAACATTAACAAACAAGACTAAACACATAAAAAAAATGAACTAAGAAGAGTGATTAGCTCAAAATCTCACATGCCAATTAGGAAATTGGCATGTTTTAAGAAAGCACGCGTAAGTATACTACAAATACATGGTTGGTTTAAACCATATTTATAACTTTTATGAGAACATAGCTTCCCCAAAATGTCTTCGCTTCCAAACAAAACTGCAATAAGTGTCATCTATAATTCAAAAAAATAAATAAAATTCAAACCAAATGAAAATTTCCAAATCAAGTCGATTTGTTGATGCACGGTACAGTAGCCAAACTACAAATAGGTTGTTTAAAAAATACTCATATGGAGGTTATTAGACCGTAAAAAGATATGCGTGCACAGTTCAGAACTACTAATTAATGCATATGAAAGAGTCACAAATAGGAACATAGTAAAGCCAAATTAAAACCAACGATATAGCAACAATATTAATAACATTGGATACCCATCAATGTTTCAAGAAAACAAAATTAAAGAACCATGTGCATAAAGATTCAGCAGTTCAGGTACTCTAATCATACAATGCACATATGTTAAAATTCATATTCAAGTATTCTTTCGGATAAAAAGAGAACATATTCCAAAATATATAGAAATAAAAACAAATATATTGAAACCAAAATAAATACTAAACCAATAACAGTTTCTTTCACTAGGAGCATAACATTTACAGTTTAAAATATTGACAAAGAGACTCAAAATAATGTAAAACTCTATCTTCAATATTTTATCAAACACAAAGAGTATTCCTTATTTTTCAAGTTGTATTTTTATCCTAAAATTAAAAAAAAACAATGATTTATTTTTTTTCATTATCAACATTTAATTTGTACCAAACACTCTCACATTAAAAAAAAGGCAATAAATATTTAAAAATGTATATATTAAACCCTAAAAATGCAAAACACGAATCAAATCATGAATTGCATAAACACTAGGATCAAATACGATACCGTCCCAAGAATACTTTGAACCCTAACTTTGGCAGATTGCGAATACCTTTTAAGACCAAATCGCGAACACTAATCTTTATACCCACGAAAAGAGAGGCATCTTTTTAGGTTGTCTTTGTAAAGACTTAGGTTAAAAAAATATAGATGCTTTTAAAAATTACCTGAGCGGGTGAGTGGAGGGAGAGAGACGTGAGCGGAGAGAGAAAGATGACTGGCAAGTGCTACACGGAGAGAGAGAGCTGACCAGAAAGTTGTGAACAGAGAGAGAGAGAGAGAGATGAGAAGAGACAGAGAGAGGGATGAACGGGGGTGAACGAGAAGGGGAAGGATGTTAGAGAGGGAGACCAAAGTGATTATTAGTGAATTTTTTTAGGGTGTTTTATATTTTAGTCAAGTGTACTCAATTTTGGCACAATTTAAAACAGTGCCAAATTTTGGCACTATTTTAAAGTGTGTCAGATTGTCATTAAACAGTGCCATAATTTGGCACAGTTTAAAACTGCGCCAAAATTTTAATATTAGGGTGTGCCAAATCTCTATTTTTGGTGTAGTGTATCTTACTGGTCAGCAGTGGTCCGACCAGATCAATTACCCAAATAGAAAATGTACCGGGAGAAGTGATGGGTGTTAGAGTTGCTCCTGATCCTTTATGGATGGTGGATAATTTTTGGCACTTATCACATTTCTTAGCGAAGGAAACACAATATTCTTTCATTGTCGGCTAGTAGTAATCTGGCATTGTGATGCGTTGTCTTAAAGATCTCCCAGTTGTGTGAGATCCACTTGAGTGTTTATGTTCTTCTTTCATCATATCATTTACTTTTTTTGGATGAACACAATGATGTAAAAATAAAGTATATCCTCTCCTGTACAGAACACCTTTTTCCATCACGTAACTGGTTGCTTTATACCTCATCTTCTTAGGTTTTTATGATCGGATGGTGGTGTTCCTCTTTCAATGTATTGTCTAATTGGGTCCATCCAAGAGGGACCTAATTCTACAGAGATGATGTTGATTTCTATCCCATAAATTCTTCTATGGGTAAGAATTTCCACTGGGATTATTTACTTGAGTTCTATCTGAGTTGCTGAAGCAAGCCGAGAAAGGGAAACTGCTCGAGAATTCTCTATTCTAGGATTTCTCACGATCTTGACTGAAGTAAATAAAGAAACCACTTTGATAGATTTTTATGGAACCTCACCATTATTTGTCCTTTGACTCCGTATATTTATTGAATTTGATTTACAATAGTTGAGAATCACTATGTACCAAAACCTGGTCGGTACCTAGTGATGAAGCCATTTCTAGCCCTGTGATCAATGCTTCGTAGTCGGCCTTATAATTAGAGGCCCTAAATTTTAATCTCAAAGCATACTCCACATCCAGGTTGTTTATAGTGTTGATGATGAGTCCAACTCCACTACCAATAACACATGAGGATCCTTCTATAAATAATTTCCAGATTAAAGTCATTGGAGAAGTCTTCCTCTACTAGTACTCCATGTTTAAACATCTTCTTGCTTTGTTCAGCATTTTGTTGGATTCTTTCTTGAATAACCGATGATTCTTGTTGATAGGCCAAAATCTCAGTTTTCTTTTGAGTTAATCTCTCCTATGAAGAAATCTTCTCGACGGGCAAACTGGGACTATTTTGCACCTATGCGTACGTGAACTCCGCTATGAAGTCTGCCACTGCTTGCCCTTTGAGTGCAATTCTAGGTTCATACACAATTTTTTACTCTCCTAGTTTAACTTCCCAAGACATTAATCTCCCAAACTTTTCTTGTTTATGTAATGCTTGTTCCAGAGTAAATCTATATAGACGATAATAGTGTGGGCTTAAAAATATGGCCTCATTCTCCTGGAATCTTCATTGAGTGCTAATGCTAATTTTTTCAAGTAAGGAAATATGATTTTCATTCCTCAAAATTCTTTTCTAGTATAAGACACTGGCCTTTAAATTCTTCCATCTAATGGGATCAAGGCTGAGCTAACCGCAGACTCTAAAACAACCAAGCATAGATATAGTTTTTCTCCCAAAACTGGTCAGAAAAAGAGTGGTGGAGAACCCAAATACTTTTTCAAATCCAGGAAAGTCTTTTTTTATTCCTTATTCCACTCAAAAGTAATTTTTTAAGGCTTTGATTTTAGCAGGGTTTTCTTCTATTCCCCTTTGAGTGATGATGTACCCTACGAATATTCCTTCATGTAATCCGAAGATACACTTGATTGGGTTGAGCTTCATCTGATGTTTTTCTAGTTGATCAAAGGTTTGAGCCAAGTCGACAGTAAATTTGCTCTTGGTGAGCATATCCTCTACGCACACTTCCATATTTTTACTAATATGGTCTTCAAAAACCTTGTTCACTGCCTCTGATAGGTTGCTCAGGCATTCTTCAACACAAAGGGCATGATGTTGCGACAATAAGTTCCTCGGCTGGTGATAAAGGATGTGGTTTCCTTATTTTCAGGTTCTATCTTAATCTGATTATAACCAGAACAAGCATCCATGAAAATGAGCAATTCATGACCTGTTGTTGCATCGACCAATTGATCAATCCTTGGTAAAGGAAAATGAACTTTTGGACATGATTTATTCATATTCGTGAAGTCTACATACATAGGACACTTATCATTCTTCTTCTTAACCATCACTACATTGGTCAACCAATTAGGATACTTGACATCTTCAATGAATTCTACTCGCTATAATTTTTCCAACTCCTCCTGGATCGCCATGTTTTTCTCAGAACTGAAGAATCTGCGCTTTTGTTTGATCAACTTAGAATCCGGGTAGATATTAAGTTCATGGAAAATGAAGTTTGGATCAATCCCTGGCATATCTTCATGGCTCCAAGAGAACACATTCTTCCTTTCTATGTGGAATGTAATTAATTCCTGTTTGAGAGAAGAAGTTAGCCTTTATCCAGTTTGGGTGGTTCCTTATGGTTTCTCATTTTCCATCACAACAACTTATGTTTCTTCCATAACTTTCCCCTTCACCGGATCTTTCTATTCCTGAGGATCCAGAGTGTTAATGTGAAAAGTGGTGCCCTTCATTTTTACTTCTTGTTGGTCGGATGATGTATAATAGCATTCTCTAACTTCTTTCTGACTTCCATTCACTACGTCGACTTTATAATTTGTTGGAAATCTCACGCATTGATGCACGGTATATGGAACAACCTCCAATTGCTTTAATCCCACTCTTCCCAGGATGATGTTGTAAGTTGACGTGATATTTTTATCTAGCACAAATAAACGAATTATTTCCCTCCTGCTCACTAACCAAGTGTCGACTAATACATTTAGTTTTATTGTTCCCAAAGGGTATACTTTCTGATATACAAATCCTATGAGAAGTCTATGGTATGGTTCCAGTTTACTATCTTTTAGCCGTAGGCTGCTGTAGCAGTTATAGAACATTATATCTGCATAACTCCCAATATGAACTAGTATCCCTGCAGCCCTGCTATGGTGAACTCTACATGTGATAACTAATAGATCATCATGAGGATAAATTACCCCACTTATATTATATTTGGAGAACCCGATCACTAGCCTGTCTTTGTTGACTTTCCTTGGCCGACTATCACTGGATTCGGCCTTATCAATCTGTCTGATATTTGGGTAGGGCTTGGCTTTATTTAAATAAGCCTTCATTTCTGCAATCGCATCTCCTCCTCCAGCATCTTCTCTTGTGATGAAGCTACATCCAAAGGATATCATACATACATACACCTCTAGTTCATCATGCTTTTTCGATAAGTCTGGATCTTCTTCAAAATCATTGTTCCATTCTGTTTTGGCGTCTTCCTATTCGCGAGGCGGAGATTTATACCTTCTGTGAGCATTTTAATTTCAATTCCAATCAACAAACATGTTCAGTTTTCATCGTCGAATAAGATTTTCAATCTCATTCTTCAAGGCTATGCAACCGTTGGTATTGTTACCGTGATCCCTGTGTACCTCATAATATTTTGACTTATCCCTGTTATTGGGGGGAAATCTAGGCTTCCCTTAATTTCACCCAGGATATGGTGAACACCTTTTTTAAGTGGTGTATACTCATCATACTTCTTGATTCGATCAAGATTTTTATCTTTTTTTATCCTTCTTGAATGGACTAGAATTATTTTTCTGACTTTCACCCTTGGTCTCAAATGCTTCCTCCACGGTATTGATTATCTTCCCAGCCTTAGCCATTAATTATGTCATGGTTTTGGGTGGACTCTTCACTATAACATAGTACATGTCTTTAGCGAGAAACCCACTCATGAGTGTTGCAATTGATATTTTCTCCTCATAATCCACCACCTCTAGTTTTTCATTGTTAAAATGTGTAATAAACTCTCGAGTAGGTTGTCCCGACTTTTATTGCATGGTCAAGAGATGAGTGACACTCTTGATAGTCTTGGACCCAAAACAAAAGTTATCAATGAACAATTCAACTAATTGATGAAAAATAGATATTTCACCTCTTGGGATATCGTTATCCCAGATTTAGTCTGAACCTGTGATAGAACTGGAGAAAGATCTACACCTCATCTCATTGGACACTGATTAGATGTCGACGACTGCTTGATATTGTTCTATGTGTAGGAATGGATTAGTTTTCCCATCATACTTGGGAGCGATGCATGGTGGCTTGAACTTGGAAGGAGTAGCATAATCCACAATGGTCTGAATGAAACGTGAGCCTTTAATGAAACTCCTTTTCCATGGAGTCTTTATTTTATCCATTTCTCCTAGTCGGTCTTAAAACCTCTGTCTGGATCCTTTCTAGTATTGTTCTCCCGATTTAGATTTGTTCGAAGTAGCTTTTGTGGATTTGTTGTGCACATGTGTTGAACTCTCTTCTTGAGAAGTATTCTCAGCACACATAGAACATATCATACCGGACCTTGACGTTGTTGATCCATCTATATGCTTGCGATGACGTTCTGGTTCCCTACGCTAACTTCTATTTACTCAGGGACCTAGACGGTCAAAATCAAACTCTTTACTCAGCCTTTCCAATGCACTTGATCTTTCATTGTAAAAATATATACCATCATAGTAATTAGTTGATTGGTAGTATAAACCAGGGAGGTATGACCTATCATGAGAAGATTTGGAATGATGACTCCTCTCATTACTAGCTGGTGGAGGCAGCATATCTCTCATGGAAATGGAAGATTTGTCTTGCATTGTGTGAGCTAATTGGATAACTGACTATTGCATAGCTTCTTGCCCTCTGTATAAGTTAAACAAGATTCCTTCAAAATTTTGATCCAGTGGGGGGAGCAGATGAATTTTCTTTTGGATTATTGGTTGCAACTGCTAGATTACTTTCTGGGAGAGTAGTCATTCTTCAGATAATGAAACTAAAGAAGTGAACGAAGGTAGAGAACGATGACAGACTGTCATTCCCACAGACGGTGCCAATTTGTTGATGTCTAAAAATAGACTTAATCCAGATTTATAATCATAGATAAAAATATAATAGCTTAATCAAATCACACACACAAGAGAAGATATTTTTATAGTGGTTCGGCTGTTAAATAGCCTACGGCCACTGTTTATGTTATTTATGTTGGGTTACAGTAGCTCAGTATGGTGTGCATATGAGTGATTCAAAATTTTCTGATAATCTGAGGGAGTATTTCGTATTTATAATGGTGTAAAACCATAGAGATGGAACATCTTTATATTTCCAAGCATTTATATATGTGTATAATAAATGAAACTCTTGGAATTCACTTTTGGTTGGCTTCCCATCCGAGTAACTTTTGATATTCCTGATGGTTGGGATTCTGGAGTTAGTCAGCCTTACAGCCGACTAAGTATCTTTGATACCGATCAAGGTGGCTGGTCAGCCACGTAGGAGGACAAGTGTTCATTTACCATTGATCCACGTAGGAGACTATTTTTTACATATAACAGTAATATTTAACCCCTTTTTAATATAATTATTGATAGAAAGAACTTTTGCGTGTGTATTTGTTTCATTGTTGCTTGAAAAGCTCCTCTAATCAAAATCCTCAAAATTACCTACAAAATATAACAATCTAAAGTGTAGAGGTAAGTAAGGGTATCAATCCACACCAAGGGGGTAAGATAGAGACAAACTCAATTATAATTCACTTTTTATTTTCTTTTTGCATTTTTACTTTTTCTATTTTTTTTAGCTTTTCAAATATTAAAACAATTTTTGGTGAGAAGAAGTGAAATAACACTACACTAAATCAAAGATCTAAACAATTAACTAAAAAGTGACTAAAATGGAAAATAAAGTCTAACACTAAAATAAGAGATAAAGTGAGGTCAATAATTGTGAGAACAATCAAGGAGTGGGATTACACCCCAAATTTTAGCAATTCTAACTAATTAATTTAATTAATTGAATTCTTCCAAATTAATATCAAACTTACAAATCAACTCTCGTTACAAATATAATTTTAATAGTAACATTTTATAAAATTAAGTTTAACACCCCGCAACTGTAGAAAAATAGATCTACACTCGTTTTAATTAATCACCCGCTAGGATCGATTAATTAAAATTTATGTAAATCTTAGAAAATAAATTTAGAGTTGAAATTCAAGTAATAATACCCCACTTAAGAAACCCCTACCTCTAGCTCGAATCTAAAATGGGTATTATAACTAGAATTTTGATTTTCTCTCGAAAATCATTTACCCTCTCTCGAGGCATAAATTTAAGTGTGAGGGATTAAAATTTATATTCAAAGGGGATTTTCAAGTAATCAAACTAATTAAACTAAAATAACATCAAATAAGGGTTTCCCCTTAGCCTAACATGGTATAATATTTGACAAATTAATAATCAAAGGCATAAAATAAATGAGAAGAGAAGAGAACAATCAAACCCAATCTCTTGAAGTGAAATTGAACTCTTATTTCCTTGAAATCAAGCACCATCCATCCAATATGAGCACCCAACAATAATCAACTCAATTGAATTTCACACATTTATCACTCATAAATATCTAAAATAAAAAATAAAACTATTTACAAATATTTCTACCTAATTTATTCTAACCTAAATCTCTACTTTTCTCTAGAATTTTCTCTCTCTATTTGATGATATCATATCTCTCAAATGGGGTCTTGAATCTTCTTTTATAGTAGATGCATGGCACACATGGGGCTAAGGGGTAGTTTTGTGAAGGTTTAATGTGCATGGAAATAGGGTGTGAGGTCATGTGGGAAGTGAGGTGATTGTGGATAAAATCAGATTTGGTTTTAGGGGTATTTTGGGAAATTGGGGTGCAAGTGGTAGTTGGGGGTAATAAGAGAAAAGAGGGTTAAGTGGGGTTTATTAGTCACATGTGGGAATTGGTTTGTTTTTTGTTGTGTTTGGGATAGCAGGAAGGGATCGATATGGGTTGCCACGGCTTTGGGTTTTGTGGGTTGGATCGGACACGGGAATGGGTTCCGAAGGTAATGGCTGGAGGGTATCCAGGTAGTACTGACCGGGGTAGCGAGCGTCACCGGATCGGAGGCTGCGTGGCAGCAGGTTGTTCAAACTCGGGTTTGTAGATATTCGGGTAAGGAGCTTGACAGGTGGTTTCGGGTTTTCGGTTTTGTCCTATTGGGTTGCCGACTTCCGGGTTCAGTAAGGGTGGACAGGTGCGGGTCTCCGGTGGTTGACAGGGGGTGAGGTCGGTTGGGGTTGTCGCCGACGGGTATAGGGCTTTCGGTTACGAGTTTTGGGGATATTCAGGTAGGGAGGTTGGGTTTTTGTTTTAGATAGGATATGGGTATTTGGAAAATGGGTTTGGGGTTTAATGGTGAATGTGTTCGGTTTGTAGGTGTATGGTTATGGTGATAGGAGAGAGAGTGTGGTGTGGGTTAGGAAGATAAAGGTGGGTATGGTTGTGTGTGGTGAGGGTGTATGGAATGGTGTGTGTGAGTTGGGGTTTAGTTGGGTGTGTGTGAGTTGGGGTTTAGTTGCGTGTGTGTGAGTTTATGTGTATGTGGGTGTGAGTGTGTGTGTTTAAATTGTGATCTTTAGAAAAATAAAATAAAAATAAAAAATAACATCTAAAAATAAAACAAACTAAAAACAATAAAAAAATAAAAATATTACAACTAAAAAAATAAAATCCTAAGCTTATATAAAAACTAAAATAAAACAAAAGAAATAAAAACTTAAAATCTAAATGAAAACTAAAGTCCTAAAAAAATATAAAATATAATAAACTAAAAATAAACTCCTAAAAACTAATCCTACTAAAACTAAAAACTAATAAAAATCAAAATAAAATAAAATTACACTAATAAAATAAAAATAGAAAATAAAACCTAGAAATCCTAAATAAATCAAACATAAATTCTAAAAATAAAAACGACTCAAACTAAAAATCTAGAAAATATTAAAAAGGGACAAACAAAACACACACAGGGTTTGGGGTAGGTTTAGGCTAGGTTACGGGACAAGGGTATTTAGCACCATTCAACGCGCATTTGCCTTGATATATAGTTTTTGACATCGCAAACGGGCGTTTGACCTACAAGATAAACATTTAAGCACATAAGACCTAAATTGTCGAGAATTAGCAACTAAAGTACGTCTATTCGGGGTATAAAATGTACAGTTTTGGGTGCTTATCAATTATTAATATATTTTAAGAAAGTCGGTGCAACGTGCGGGGATAAGACCTAGTAAAATACTATATATATCTAATCTATGTAATGAAGCAAATGGTACTTCAATTCTTTTTGTGTGACCATAAAAATCTACTTTTAACTTATTGTATTTTTTACTTACATTCAAGTCACAAATTACTAAACAACACGTTTTTTCCTCTCTCTCTCTCTCTCTCTCTTTCTCTCTTTCTCATTAGTTAAAACTAGCGTCGTCGAAAATACTCAAGATATTCAAAAGGGTCATGCTAAAATCACCTTGAATTTTACTCTCCGGTACCATAGCATGAATTTTTAAGCATAATATACAATCATTTTAGAACATGTTGTGGTATTGAGGAGAAAAAATAAGGATGCATTTAGCACAACCCTTTTCAAAAATTCCTATATCAACCCACTCAATGAGTCATGGGCTCCATTTATTTCTAACCATGGCAAAATTTGGATTAATATAGAAAAAAAATGTGGAACAAATATGGGTCACCCATTTATATTACTAAAAGCTATCGAATGGGACCCACAACCCAATTTATCAATCAGTTCAAGCACCCATTTCTCTATTTTTCCTTCACGAACTAAAGCACTCACTCACATACACCCTTGCTCCTACTTTTCCTCTACTTTTTAATTTCTAACCTTAAAATGTTAAAAGTGTATTATTGTATTGATCTCTCTCTCTTCCACATTTACCCATTTTCAATAGGTTTCTCTCTCTTCATATTGGTTTCAAGTTAGTAAGATTTTTTTTATTATGTTTTAAACTTTACCGTGTTCGTATATATAATACATATATACAAATACATATTGCGTAACATGCACAGCCCTTTGAGAGAGGAAATTTGAAAATAAAAACGAGCTTACCCGACCCCATCAGTGACCTTTGCCCATATTTGGTCCACCTGAACCCATCCAAATGTCATTATTAGTTAAAACACATTCACTAATTTATTGTTCATCATCATCTTATCAACCGCAACACACCTTCGATAACTACAATCATCAATGGAATGTATTTGATGTTGATTTTGTGAGAATTTGGCTCGCGCTGGAGAATACGTTAGTAGTTTCTTACTACCCCAAGACAAGTTTTAATCCAAACATCTGAAGTATTTTCACAATAGTTTTCTACCTCAGCCAAGGAGTCTTATTCAAACATGACATCATATCCTTCCAAAGATATTCTTAGAAACCTAAAGAGGCAAAGTATATTCTAAGTGACATCTATTAAAGTATTTACGGAGCCTACGTTATCCTAGGACTTCAGTTCACAAAGTCTTAAATCAAGGATACTTCTGGCCAACTCCAGGGAAAAAGGATAAAGCTCTAGTACAATTATGGAAAATTGACAAAGACTTTCCAATGTTCCAAATTATCCAACTGATAAGATGCCCCCATTTTCAGTCCATGTCCTTTTACAAAATGTGAAGTGGACTTGGTGGACCTCTAACCCTTAGCAAAATTTATAATGCCATGGACTACTTCACAAAACATGCGGAGGTGGAGACATTAAGTACAACCATATACGAACAATATTACAAGCTTAATATGTAACAATATCATTTGCGCTTTGGTATACCTAGATCCATTATCTCAAATAATGGAAATCACTTCATAAATCCAACATTTTGAAATTTTCATTCAAACTATGACATTAGCAACCACTATTCCTACACAGGTACCCTCATAAAAATGGGTAGGTATAAGTCACCAATGGAGCCATTTAGCATGCTAAAATAATAGGTCAGAAATAGTGAAAATCTTATAAGCAGGGAGTTCCTGAGCATTCTATGGGCCTACGGGACCACAGTCAGTGGTCCCAATTAGAGAAACACATTTATCTTTGTCCTATGGAATTGAAGAAGTAATACCAACTTAAGATTGAGATACCCACTTAAAGTATAACTCACTTTGAGTCATCCACAAATGAAGAAGGCCTCGCACCTACCTTAAATAAGCTTGAAGAAAATAAATATTCATCACTAATTAAAATGACAACTTATAATTTGAAAACATTAACTTACTTTAATAAGAAGTTCTACCATGGATAAGTTTAATTTGGAAACCTATTCCTTAAAGAGGTCGCCATAGAAAACATGAAATAAAAATAGGAAATATAGGATCCAAATGGAAAGGCCCATACGTAGTTATAAAAATTACGAGATCGGGATGCTATTACATTTAAGACCAAGAAAGGAATGAGCATGCCAACCATTGGAATATTCAATATTTTATTTTTTTTACTAGTCCTGTAATATATTAATGTAGCAAAATGCAAAGAAAGTTGTTAACTATATCATAGATCTCAGATAACCTCTCCAAAAGAACCACAGGGCCTTCATTCTTGGTTCTTAATTGAAAAAAATAGAGTTTTAATGCTTTCATCCTTAGCTTTAATAAATTTTAAGTCCAAGGACCATTAAATCAATCATTTATGATTTTTGAAGATTTCAACCTTAGTTCCACAAAGTATTGAGATCAACAAACCTTAGGCTTATCAAATTGTTTAGAAAGCCTTTCATCCTTAGCTCTAATTGTTATGAGGCATAAGGACTCTTCACTCAACAATTTTAGGAAATTTAAGTATTTCAACCCTAGTTCCAAATAGTCTTGAGGTCTGCATATCCTAAGTTTCGATGTTTTTATCCTTAATTCTAATAGTTTTGAGGTCCAAGGACCCTTAACTTAACACTTTTAGATATTTTACCAATTTTAAACTTAGTTCCACAAGGTTTTGAGGTTATAAGATCCTAGTCTTAACAAATTTTCAAATTTATAAGGCCTTTACCCTTATCCCTAAAGATTATATTCTCCAAGAACCTCTAACTTAAGAACTAATAGGAATTTTCAAATAATATACCTTTAACTCCGTGGAAAATCGAGGATCTTAGAAATAAAAATTGTAAAGATTATAAGGAAATGTCACCTTATACCTCATCATTCCCGAAAATATTTCAAGGCTCCAATCCTACTCTCGTAAGGAAAAGCCTAGGTTTAAAGTTAGGATATCCCTCTATAGTTTACAAACCTATAGACTTAAATATTGTCCCTTCCATGAGAGAAATAATATGGGATACTAATTATATCAAGATTGATCTTTAGTCTCATGCTCCCTAAGGAAACCTCAAACTCCAGACTGAGATCATAAAAAGGGTTAATAACCCACATTCATTCTATTATTGGCCTAAAAAATATGATAATCACTTAATGAAGACCCAAGGGCCTAAGAGACCCCATATCATTACATATTCAAAGCACAGTACACCTGTCAAGCCTTGATTATGGATGGTTAGGATTGAACTGTGCATCAGGAACCTAAACACCTTCATAAAGTATAAGATTATCCCATTAGAGAGTTGGAAAAGGTTTCTCATACATCATTAAAGGATCATTCAATATCTTAAACTTAACAATGGTCCATTGTAGGTTAAGCAATATTGTTCCCCTTCAATAATTAACCTCTTATCCTTATCACATCATTGCCTTAAACTCAAGGTCATGAATGCTCTCAAATAACCCGTAATAAATCATCCACTCAACCTAACAAGGTGGTGAGAAAGTACATACATTGTTATAATACCCCCATTAACTTCGTGTAGCATACCCTATTGCATTAAATGGAATATAATTATATTACTAACCACCAACAACCTATAAATCCTCCTTAAACACTCCACACCCATCATTATTTTGGACAACCTCATCAAAGTCCACCCATGTTGCATCATTCGCTTCTCATTAATTTTGAGTGGTTACCTATAAAATTAAGACTTGGGGAAGATTCTAAAGGGTTTAGTTCAAGATGTATAGGAGTATAAGACAATTTATTATAATTATATTATGTATTTGCAAAGGGAAAGGAACGTTGCCTCCCCTAATATTATGTTATGAATGCAATATCGGTGTGACTAAGAGTTATTTTGTCTTGTGAGTGAGATCTTAAAGAACCTAAAAGAGTCCATCAATTACTTCCAAGAGGATTTATGTCCATTATAAAGACATTTGAACCCATCTTCCAACCTTAACAAAATCCTAAGGTTGGGAATATTTGTATTGTTCACCATTATAAGGAATATACAAGAAGGAAACACCTTCATAGTGGAAGTTGCCACCTCAATAGAGAAACCGAACTACTTGTAATATTTATATTTAATATATACCCACCTCTATCTCATCCTAGAAGGGATATTTATAGAGTATGATGTCTTAGAAAATTTTAACGTCATTCATTCAACATAACCTGGTCTTCAATGGAAAACTCTAAAACGCATCTCCTTTTATTTCTGCAGCTCTTCTGCCTATTCTATGCACTCCTTTTTTGATCTCGAATAAGGGTGACCTTCTTAAAGGTGTCGTGGATGAAATTAGTAACTAAAAAATTGTTATCCCTTGCAACTAACCAACAAACCAAAAAGTGAAATCGGTTCGAATTAGAAGAAAATGTGACACCTTAGTCAGCCTATCCAATATATCCCATATGAAATCATGCCCACTCTGTGAAGTCGGTGAGCTATAATAATTAAATCTATGAAGATAGTCTCCCACTTACAACCTGATATCCCATGTGGTTGCAAAGTACCCACCTTATCAACACTGCCCTAAGTAATTCATTATCATTAGGCATGAATAACCTGCCTTGGAACCATAAACCCCTATTTGACCCGATATCATCAAAAGGCACTCCTCTTGTAAATAAATCATTTAACTTTATCATAGAATTAAGCATTTGTAGCTTAGGCATACACAACCTAACAATAATGTATAGAGTCGCAAACAACACTAACATAAAAGAATTTAACAACTCATTAGTTTCTCTACATGAATCCGACTGAGATTCCTAGAGTTCGGGAAAACTATGACTCGGCATGTGACTCAAGGTGCCTACCATTGTATTAGACTTCATTAGGTGATCCTATATTATAAACTAGTAGTCCTTCACAAACCCTAACTAATGATGTTGTCTCATGTTCAAGTCCATATGATTGAATAAGGACTAGAGGATTTTATTATTGAACAAACTGAACCTATCCCCCAACTCATAATTTCCCTTGATCTATAATGCGATCAATTACAAAATTTATCTCCTGGTTGGGTAGTAGTCGAGGTATCTCTGAAACATGTCGTGGAAATCCAAAACAATGGGAATCGTATCAAAAGATAGAGCGGTGTTATTTGAAGTACTCTCCTATATATAGTACTAATGGGTGTTGGAACCTCCCTCAGGTTAAGACAACAGTATCAAATATATCTCCTGGCGTAGAATTGAAAATTTTATATATTTCCCACTATAATCTACATTGGATTTGGTATTGAGATAACCATTTAATCCCCAATATGAAATAATATGTGAACATGTCGAGAACAAAGAAATTCATCGCAAAGAGAAATATATATATATATATATATATATATATATATATATATATATATATATATATATATATATATACACACACACACACACACACACAGAGAGAGAGAGAGGCTCCTATGAATACTAAGTTTGCACATCATTTTTTTAAAATAGTAAAAAAAATATTTTTGAGATGATTTTTTGTGTGTGATATTTAAACATTTCAAAGAACCCATACAAAAAAAATCAGCTCAAAAAAACTTTTTTTAATATTTTTAATAAAAGCTGCGAAAGTTTGACCATTTTTTTTAAAATAGCAAAAAAGGTTTTTTTGAGCTGGTTTTTTTTACATGGGTCCGTTGAAATGTTTAAATATCATAACAAAAAATCAAAAATACTTTTTTTAATTCTTTAAAAAAAATTGTGTGCACCAGCACTGTGCAAACTTAGTGTGCACAGGAGCCTCTCTCTCTCTCTCTCTCTCTCTATGTATCTATCTATCTATCTATCTATCTATCTATCTATCTATCTATATATATATATACATCTTTTCATGAATGGCATAACAAAGTACCAATACTAAGTGTATATAAATATTAAGTACGGGGTTAACTTTAAAGTTTGTTAGTCCAAATGATCGTAAAAATCTCATGGTAACAAATGAATGTGATGCCTTATCAAATAATATTCAGACAATGATGCCATGAATTTAAACTATACCTTCAATAGCTTTCACTAGAGCCTAAAAATATTTGGGGATGATGTTTACACATTCTAGTACTATAATAACAATTGTCCTTGTGGTGGTCCCGAGGAGGTGGTGTTGGTTATAACTAAAATAATGGATGGTGATAGAAACTACTGAGGTTATCCCTATTGTCATTGGTTTATCTTATTGACTTCAAGTAAAATCCTATTGATATATCCAACCTTTCCATAAGTAAAACATTCTCTTATTAAGAGACCATAATACCGTTGCCCTAATGTCCTTGTCCTTATTGTCCCTTGCTTAGTTGACCTTGATATCCCTGATTGTAGTGTCTTTAATGACTTTAATCATCTTATCCTTTATGCTTCTTAGGAGGTTTTTCCCCCTGTAGTGTCCCTCTATGTCTATGGGAAGCCTTTTAAGTGTGGGATAATTCACCACTACCGCATACCTTGTGTCCACGAGTCACCCCACTCTTCACATTCTTCTTATTCTTCCTCGTTTGGAGGCCCTAATGATCCTATCAATGCATCAATGTGGAATCCACAACTTGAGTTTATGTGGTCTAAGATGCATTACCCATAAACATTTATCTAATCCTTGATGAATCATCGAATAAATCATTCCATCTTCTTTGCCTTAGTATTAATATCCTCAAGCGCGAACAATCATAGGGCAGTAAACTCTTTCTCACACTCGAAAATTATTTAGTGTCCTTGATCTAGATTTAGAAAACCCCTATTCTTGGTTGCTTGGATACCATACAAAAAATAATTCACCCCAAACTTCATTCATAAGTTGAATATAGTCACAATGTTCTCTATTAGTGGAAGTACTGTATTCCCACCACTTTAAAACATCATCAACCAACTGAAAGTTGGATAATATTTTCCCTTGAATGTTCATTTTTTCTAACATTATCAAGTGTCGCTTTATATTTTTTGACCACTAATGTTCTACTTTAACTTATGTGGACATAAAAAACTCAAGTATTTTACAATTATTAAAGACACTATGATATTTATCCCAAGTTGAAGTTTACATTGTCACTGGTAGAATTGGGTGTGGATGCGACGCTTAATTTTGCAATATTGCACCCATGGTTCCAATAATTGGCTGTACAATAATAGTTATCAAATCAAGTGAATATTGAGCCTATATATAGGGTTCATCCTTGTTTTGGATCATTGGTGACATAACACATATGGAGATTTCATCGCCTTCATGTATTTATCATCTAAAAAGAAAAACAAAGATCATTAATATCGCATGATATAAAGAAAATAAATTCTTAATATTAAAAAAATCTACAGATCTAAAAATGTAAAACATAAAAGATAAAAATAATCCAAAAATATTAGGGCACTGGAAGTTGACCCAGATACCAATTGTGACAACCTCTATTATACCATAAGGTGGTCAGTCTTATACATAATAAATCGAAGTAATCAATTAATTTATATTATTTTAATAATGCAAAAATATTAAATAGAAAACACGTACAACCATATGATAATAGATAATGAAATGTTAACTAATACAAGAATCCATCGACATATAGTGCAACTCGAAAATCATAAACTGTAAATATCTTAATGCAACTTGTAACCCACCAGAGAGACCATAAACACAAGTCTAAAGGTAAGAGACAATAATAAATAAATAATGCAACTCCTAATACCTACATCATAAATAAAGAATTGGAGGTCAGTGAGAATGATAAGGATAGTCACCGAGTAGAAATTGTAGCCTCGTCCTTGATAGTAATGTTTCTTTGTAACTGAAAAGTAATAAATGCAAGGTGGGTGGCACATACATCAAGGAATTATTTATATTATCCCAAATAAATATTAAAATATATTATATAAAAACTATGTCGTCTCCACAATGTACAATAATTCACCATACCAAACCCAAGGGAAAAACTATAGTTCGATAATAATATGCTAAATCCAATAAGCATAAGAGAACCATAATTTATTATATGGTATCACCAAATCAGGCTAATTCTATCGATAGGTACATTGACCACATTACTGCACAATCCATAAATTATATAAGATAATATACTAACTACCATAGTCACAATAAAAGTATTCCATTCCCATGTCCATTAATAATAGGGCATGATCCATAAGCAAATGTCTCGTGAAGGTCAAAACCTTTAAGGATCTCTCATTCCCAAGTACAGGATTTACCACAACTTGAATTCCCAAACCACACAAAAGGGAAATCGCTACGTGACCACACCAATAGTTTAATCACGTATCAACGTGTACATGAAATGATGAAATCTCAATGTCCCTCATGATAGACAATGACCTCAACATGTATGATCAAGCATATGTAGATCTATTCATAACCTGTGTCATCAGCTAGAGTGAAATATACGTCCCTTTCTCACATGTCTCATTAAATTCCCGACTAATAGATTTTGCATGAGACTACTCATCCAAAACGTAACATAAAATTTGATCACTAAAGTTTGGTTCCTAAGCCTAATCTAGCTTCTACAAGTTATTCTGTATATCTCAGTTACGTTTAACACTCATGAATTCTAATGATGGAGTTCAATGTCTCATAAAATATCTATGTAGGTTTGTATAGATTTTTAGGTCCAAAACCACACCAAAATAAGCTAAATCCTCTTCAAGATCCTAATCCATCAATTGTGATATAATCGTATTAATCTGATGTCATGTAAGAGAGTTTCAATTCCAACTTCAAAATGGCATATTATCATCATTAAATTTACCCCAGACACAATATAATTTTCACAAATAATTAATAATTAATTCAAGTAACAATAGCGTTCTATAACTATAACATTATGCAATTTAAAACTGTAAGGGCCTAAATATAACATAATCCCAATTCAAAATCGGCCGACCAAGACCAGCATCATGTGGGGCACACCCATCTTATCCTATCAGCAATATGGAATTATTGATATCATTTATCACATAGATACGTACAAAATATCTGCAGTTATTATCAGCTCACACTGATTACCCAAACAAGATATTCAGGGAGTTGACTGCCTAAATAATTATGTCTCTAATGCGCATGATTATGGCTCAAGTGTAAGTCGATCACTCAAGTAATAATTCGGTAAATCGGGTGTCAAACTCAAGGAATAAGACGTAAAACGAGACGATGAGTATGAAAGACGATTAACCTTTCGACTGACTCAGCAAAAAGAAGGAAAAGATGATTGTTTGTGACTTTCCTATCAACTAATGCTATTTAACTAAACTAGCAAATTAACTACGCATGCGAGAATAACTAAGTGGTTTTAAATCAATGTGAGGAAAATGGAGTTAGGATACACTCCCCTGAACCATTGGTAATTACTTAGAACATAAAAACTTCAAAAACCTAATTCTCAATTCAAAGTATCATCAAATAATCTCTAAGCATTTGACATATGTGGATTTTACGCCTCATAATATCAAATCAAAAATTATATTTGACAGGAACAACAAATTATCGAAACTCGCACTGCATCCTAAAACATTCCAGTTACCTAGGGAAAGCCGTATTAAAAGACCTACAATATTGATTTCGATATTAAATCAAGCCCTTAAATTGGTACTTAAATTTTATTCTCTTTTAAATCCATTCGTAACACCTAGGTTAGGTTCATGTACCCCAACCCGCTAATAGCTTAGTCGGACATGGTTACGTGGGTAATAAATAAAATTTTAATGTTGCATGCGATTGAAATCATGATGAACTTATATTTAAACATGCATGAAAGTATTAAAATCCTAGACATTAGCTAAAATATGCAAACAAGAAGAATATTCAAGAATAATGTAGAGAAAACAAACTTTATGTATTAACCCTTGAAAAGCAATCAACAATTGTATAACTTTAATGCATGAATTCAAAACAAAGATCTTCCCTCTAATTCACTCTAATTCTCTCTAATTCTCCATTAAAAACTAATTAAAACTTAGTCTAATACCAAACTTCAACAATACATGGACGTTTTTGCAAGATTTCGAACATAATACAACTCGAAGAAGAAGTCTACTAACTCATACTCTTAATCTTTAGGATCCTTTTCCATACTAACGAAGAAAAATTAATAAAATTCCCTTCGATCTCCTTTCTTTGGTTTCTTTCACTGTTTCGATTTCTCTCTCGCACTAACTTGCATGAAATACCTGTAAAACACATGGAAGATACACAGATCATGAAATACTCGCCAAGAAGAGTTAGTAGCATAAATATGAGATAAATACAACTTAATTACGATTCACGGGATCATAAAATGATCGAAATTAAGGGGATAAATATAAAACATTTATGCTTTATCAAATCCCCCTAACTTAGAACGTTGCATGTCTTGAACAATATAAAAGAATAAGAGTATGAGTTAAAGAGCCTTCAAAAATTTTATTGGGATAGAATACTTTTTTCGTGGGCAAGCGATTGCATTTAGTATATGCGATAAGTCGTTAAACCTCTAGGCTACCCTAGTAGGACCAGTGGTTTCTCGTGAGGGTTTGTAGTGAATATACCCACAAAATTTGGTTTTCGACTAAAAGGAAGTTAAAAATATTTTAAATAATTACAATTTAAATTCCCCAAAAATAGTCGCCGTAAATTTACATTCAATAGTCTCAATTTGTAGAGTATGTGTGTGCAAAGCCAATAATTAAATCTCTAACTTCCACCAATTGATCATGACGTTACTTTTCGAAAATTTGTTTAATTCAATTTTTCACGGATACACTCACAAACGAATCACTCGGATTGTGGATATTTTCTCTCGATGTGCATGATATATAAAGAGTAAATGTAATGAACACGAATTCATGCACACAAAATTGAAAGATAGAATTTTTAAGGTGAAAAAATCTCATCATCGGAAAATGGTCATTGAAAAACTGGAACATTGCCTCTTATTCACAACAATTAATCCCTCTTATTATCATTCCGTGTCCTATCTCTCCCCGTGATAATTAATTTCGAAATTCGGACTCGATTATGACTTTTTTCGACTCAATTGGGTTTGCAAAAAGCGATAATTTTTCACGACTTTTTTTGGCTCATATTTTGGGGTAAACAAACGATGGCCTAACTTCATTTATTCGAATTACTCATTGTTTTACCATATGCATCTCGATAATATATTTAATTTAGACGTATTTTAGCACATTTTTCAAGACAACATTTCACTCGTTTTTTGTAACCGATCAAAACAAAGGAATAGAGATCCTTAACCACTTATTTAAAGTTAAATTGAACTTTGAGTTAATTTCAACTCAGATTGATTTAATTACTCACAAAAATTAAAGGCTCAAAATCCCATTAAGTTAATTAATCTCCACACGTATTCGTAAAGTCATCAATTTTTGCTCAGTTTCCATCTTTGGTCAATTTCGGCTTAGTACATTTAATTTTTACAATCTGAGACTTCAAACAAATTTTTAGTGATATTTTTGAAAATTTTGAATTCTAATTTTTATTTTTTTTAAGGAAAATATTTTTGGCTTTTTCGATTTTTTTTTTATATTTTTGAGAAATTTTAAAAGTTTTCCAATTTTTTGAGCATTTTTAAAAATTTATAAAGTTTTCTATTTTTTTAGCATTTTTAAACATTTATAAAGTTTTATAAATACCCACTTGTCACCCCCTAACTTAGACTTTCGCGTTGTCCTCAATCAAAAGGACAAAAATCTAAATTAGAAAAAATAATAAGTGCGATAAAGAAGACAAATAAATATTCAAAATGCAAATATTTCATTAATAACCACAAAAGACATACAAGATGGAAAGATAGAGCACTACATAGTTCTTTATCGCACTTATTATTTCTTTCACAAAATCAGCAAATATAAACATGAATAACTACACAAAAGATACCAACAATGGGATTGCTACTGTGGTGGGGGGTGGGAGGTGCCAAGTGCGCTCGGATCATAGGGATCGTAAAAATATGCCGACAGTGAGACATTTTGACAGACTTGCAACTGGTACATTTTGTCTTGGAGCCGAACCATCATACTTGTGTCATGATTATAGGCATGTTGATCCGTCTAATATTAATTTATGAACCCTTCGAAACTCGCCTCTAGCGCATCGATGCGACAAGTAATGCCCTCCCCCTTCGGCTCGTAATCGGAGTCCACATCCTCGTCATGTTCTTTCCTTTCGTAATCTCCACCCATATCGGGTATTGGGGTGCCGTTCTCCATCTCCTCCTCCTCATATATAATAATAGTTGGCACGAGGGGTTCACTCAGATTTGACGAGCACTTTGAGTGGTAGAAGTGGCCACAATAGGTTTTGGAATTTTGACATGCGGGTAAGGGGGCCGCGCTCCGGCATCGTACATAATGTCGATGATAAGGTACGCATAGGGAAGAGACGCTTTAACATTGGCTTCATAGGCGGCATGAATGTTCTTTGCATATAATAGATAGGCTAGACTGATGGTGCTTTTAGGGTCGAGGAAGTGATAGAGAAAATTCCTATGGCGTTAGCTAACCACCGAATCATTGGTCATTTGAAGAATCATTGTGTAAGTGATGAGGTGTGCATAACGCACCGTCTCTTACATCTTTCCCATTGAAAATGAATCTTGAAGTCATTCCTAGCCCGGGTCCATGCACTCTATGCATTCAAATTCAGGGCACGAGGAACCTTTGGTGGGCTACGCAAATGGGGCGAGGACAGTAACCCCTTTATCTCGCATCTTTCATTCGATAATGGCAATGGAGAATGGGATGTGTATGTTTTTTACGAATGCCTCATGGAGAGTGGGCGATTTTCAAACAAGGGTCTCATAGTATTATCGTAAATCTTCATTATAGACCCGATCATGTGTCAAGAAAATGAAGGCACAATGCCCTCAGCGGTGCAAGAGGGCGGTGACTTCACCGAGTAGCTCATCCCAAATGACCCGACGCTTAATGCGGATAGTGCAAGAGGCGCAAAAGTACTCTTTTAACCAATCACATTATTGTTTAGAGTGGAAGTCATAGTCGATCCCCGCATGGAGGATGGTGGTGAAGTCGTACTTGCGGGGTCGAAGGTGGCGACGGGGAGCCATGGTGGAGAAAGGATTTGGAGAATTGAGAATTTTATAGGAGCGTGAAGAATAGGTGAGGTGTGAAGGTAGGGGGTTAAGGGGTTGTATTTATAGGTGGGGAGGGGTGGAATTTGGGGGGAAATGGGAGGAATGGTGATGGGAAAGGGTGGGGGGAAGAATTTGGATTGAAAATGGGTCGAGGGAAGTATGGGAGGGGAAATTTCGTAGGGAGGGAAAGGTGGAAAAAGGAAATGTATTGGAAAGGGGGGATGGATTTTGAAGGGGGGTGAATAGCTGATCAGGTTCCCTGAACCGGTTCGAGGGTGCAGGCGAACCAGTTCGCCTGCAGTTCGCAAAACATTTCTGCCTTGGAACACAAAATGGCCTTGTTTCTCATATTCTAAGTGTTCCAACCCTTCTACTCTCCTCTTTAATGTACCTCAAACCTACCTAAACACTTGATACCCTCGGGACACCTCAACCTCTCTCTCTAAATGTGTGTGTACGCTCATGTGCATGAAAACTCAACGTAATGCTCAGACCTTTTCTAACTCGAGACCTCTATGGACTTATAAACTACCCTAAAACTACTTTACCCTCAGTATACAACACATACTTACCCAATATGATTCGGGGGTGCGATGAACTCTACTTTTATGCTCACTCAACGCTGTAAACGAGGTCCGACAACTAAATTATGTTGTCCATTCACTTTATATGTGTCTCCCTCCTTAGTATATTCTAACTCGACGGATCCATGAGGAAACACCTCTCTCACAACAAATGTGTCAGTCCACTACGAACGTAACTTGTCAAAAAACAAGTGTAAACGTGAGTTATAGAGAAGAACTTTTTGACCTGAATGAAAATCCTTTCTACGGATAATTCGCTCATGTGTGAGTCTCATTCTTTCTTGGGATATCTTAGCACTCTTGTACGCATCGTTGCATATTTCTTCCAACTTATTCAATTGAAGCTTACGTGCTTCACCGGCTTGATCCAAGTTGTAATTTAACCTATTGATTGTCCAATCTACCTTATGTTCTAGCTCCACGAGGATATGGTAAGTCTTGTCATACACAAAGTGAAAAGGAGACATCTCGAGGGGGTTCTTTCACGTGGTTCGATAATCCCACAACTCATCTTCAAACGTAGAGATCACAAACAAGGAGAGAGAAGAAGTGGCAAATAATTTCTCATTCGAAAAATATTCGTCTATGGGTATGGGATCACTAGGTACGTCAGACAAAAGTCGAGATAAATGGTCGGCTATGACGTTTTATACTCCTTTCTTATCTTTTATGGAGAGATTAAACTCTTATAGGAGTAGGATCCACCTTATAAGGTGCGATTTAACATCCTTTTGGTAAAGGAGATACTTAAGAGCCGCGTGGTCGGTGAAGCATATAATTGGCGAACTTTTGAGGTAGGAGAGGAATTTGTCTAGGGCGAAGACTACGGATGCCAATTCTTTCTCTGTGGTGGAGTAATTGAGTTGTGGTCCGGTTAACGTCTGGTTAGCATAGTAGATGACGTGACCCTTCTTATCTTTTCTCTGACCCAAAACAACCCCTATAGCATAATAACTCGCATCACACATAAGATCGAATAAAAGGGACCAATCCGTAGCTTGCATAATGGGAGCGGACACGAGCATGCTTTTTAATTTTTAAAAAGCACTTTGGCATGATTCATTCCACTCAAGTGGGGCATCTTTCACAACTAGGTTACCCAAGAGACTAGCGATGGAACTAAAGTCCTTAATAAACCTCCGATATAAACCTGCGTAGTCTAAGAAAAAGCACACGTCCTTTAGTAATTTAGGTGTGGTAGGATTGGCAATGACGTCTATTTTTGCCCTATCTACCTCAATACCTTTAGACGACACTATGTTCCCAATAACTATTCCTTCGGTAACCATGAAATGGAACTTCTCCGAATTTAGTACCAAGTTATTTTCCACACAACGGGGTAAACTTTTTTTAGATTAGTGAGGTAAAGGTTAAAAGAGGGGCCGAAGACACTAAAGTCATCCATAAAAACCTCAAGGCTGCCCATTTCGACCTTATTGCTAGAAAGACTAAGCATGCACCTTTGAAAGGTCACGGGTGCATTACATAATCCAAAAGGCATGCGTTTGTAGGCAAACAGTCCAAAAGGACATGTGAATGTCGTCTTTTCTTGGTCTATCACAACTACCTCAATTTGGTTGTACCCAAAATAACCATTAAGAAAATAAAAATATGGGTGTTCTACTACTCGCTCTAGCATTTGGTCGATAGATAGTAAGGGAAAATGATCTTTCCCATTGTCAGCATTGAGCTTCCGATAATTAATGAAAATGCGCCACCCGGTGGTGGTACGTTATGGAATAAGCTTACCCTTTGCGTTTTCAACCACAGTCATTCCCGACTTCTTCGGGACAACTATAATAGGACGCACTCATTCTCTATCCGAAATGGGGTAAGTGATCCCCGCGTCTAATAACTTAATATTTTTTGTCCTCACGACATCTTTCATCGTGGGATTCAATCGCCTTTGCATCTCCCTCAAAGGCTTCACATCCTCCTCGAGGTGGATTTTATGGGTACAAATTAGGGGACTTATACCCTTAAAATCCGCAATGCTCTAACCAAAATCACTACGGTGATTCCTCAAAATCGCTAATAATTTACCCTCTTTCTCTTTATTTAGGCTCGAAGAGACTACAACGGAAAATATTTCATCCTTTCCCAAATAAGAATATTTTACGTTTGAGGGTAGTTTCTTCAATTCGAGAGTGGGATATTTCTCATCGAAGGGAACTGTGCTAGACTCCCTAGGTGGTAATTCCTGGAACATAGAAACCCAACTAACGTCTCTCATATTCTCATCCATCGCACTCTCATCCAAAATCTCTCACAACTCACCCACCTCCCTCTCTAACTTGGTGTACATATCGTCACTCTCACTATCCTAAATAAGGCCCGCTTCTAGCGAATCCCCACTAAAATTTCCCTCCATGTGCTAATCTACTAACTCCTCGATAAGATCCATCAAGTGAAACTCATCCTCATCACCCACTTGCTTGATGATATTGAAGATGTTTGTCTCAAGAGTCATATTCCCAAATGTGAGTTGCATTTGCCCATTTTGAGTATTAATCAATGCATTATCCATAGCTAAGAATGGGCAACCAAGGATTATGAGAACATGATTACACTAGGGGATGGAGGGCTTCGTATACCAAATGACAAAATTTATCGGGAAGTAGAAAGTGTCCACTTGGACTATCACATCCTCAACAATCCCTCGAGGTATCTTCACGGTACAGTCCGCGAGTTGGAGAGTGATCTTAGTGGTCTTGAGGTCCCCCAAATCTAATTGCCGATATATGGAGTAAGGGATAATGTTAACACTAGCCCATAAATCTAATAAGGCTCTCTCGATGTGGTTCTCTCCAATGATGTAAGAAATGCTCGGTGCACTCGAATCTTTAAACTTCGATGGGAGGTCACTGAAAAGGATCGAGCTCACATTTTGTGCTAGAAAAACATTATTTTTCACCTTTAATCTACATTCCATCATGAATAAGTCTTTACGGAACTCTGCATAGGCGGTAATTTACTTGATTGCCTCGAGAAAAGGTAAATTAAGCTTGACTTACTTTAGCACATCTTCACGGGAGGCTCCTTTAGGAGGAGGAACCAACCGTTAAGGGAAAGACATAGAAGTGGGTGATTTTACTAGAACTTTGAGCCTACTAGTATCACCATTATCACTCTCATTTAAGGGACAGCTTTGGCCTCTTTTGTATCGGGCAAAACCTCCTTGTCTTTCGGCTCTTCATGTAGGGGAGGTGATAAATCAACGACTCTCTAATTACGTAAAGTGGTCACAGCTTGACATTGTTCTTTATTATCATCGAAAGTAGATCTAATACTAGTTTGACATTGGGTATATCTTTAGCCTTGGACTGGAAACTTACCCTTATCTTGGACACTTAATGATGATTGCAACTTAGAGATCGACGCTTTTAATTCGGCAAAATTGTTGGGCATTTTGAGCGTTAATTGACGACTTAGTTTGCATAAATTGATTCAAGGTTTCCTCAAGATTTTTATGCAATGGGGTGATATAAGGCGCCAGAGGTGGTTCTTGCATATATAGATCTTATTGGAAATGCGGGGGCGATGGGGCAACGTGTGAATTAGGATTCATCGTTGTATATGGTTGTCCATAATTGAAACCGGGATGGTTCCACCACGAAGGGTTATAAGATTTCCCATGAGGGTCATTAAAACTACCCTTAAAAGCTCCTACCACTTCCACTTCCTCTTGAAGAATCACTTTGTAAGCGGGTATTGTCGGGCATTCCTTTATTGGATTTACCGCCTCACAAATTGCACACACATCTTCTATCGGTGCTCAAGTGGAGACGGATGTTTCTCTTCCTCTCAATTCGACAACGCCTTCCAACCTCTTGGAAATTTGGTTGATTTGAAGCTTCAACTCGGCTTCTTATTCCAAATGGTAAAGCCCGAACGCAAAAGGAGTTGTGAACGTTTGTCGAGCTCTAGTTTGGGTGTTTAGATCAGATGTGTCCCACTCTTGAGTAGTCTCAACGACGTACTTAAGGTGAGCCTCGGCATTGTCCGCATCAACCCTAAAAACTCCCCAAACCACATGGTTTTAACGAGTTATTTAGAACTTAAGCTTAGCCCGTGATGAAAAAAAAAGATGAGTCTCCATTTCTCAAAATCATGGTGTGGGAACATATTAAGTAACTCGTTAAAACGCTCCCAACATCCATTGAAAGGCTCATTCTCTTATTGTTTAAACATTTGAATTTGAGATTTTATGGAATTGGTTCGATGTTGGGGAAACAATTTCAGGATAAATTTAGCTGGAATATCTCTCCACGTTCCAATCGAGTTCGGTGCCAAAAACCATAGCCAAATCTTGGCCTTATCCTTCAGGGAGAAGGGAAAAAGTTTTAGGCGAATGATGTCTTGTGTTCATGCTTGATCACTAAAAGTTTCGGATGCCTCTTAGAACTCGCGGATGTGGAGGTATAGTTTTTTCGACTCGAGACCATGGAATGTGGGAAGAATTCGAATCATCCCATTGTGAAAATGGAATTGCCCCGCATTATACGAGAATATAATGCATCCCAGAGTGACGGTTCGCTAAGGATATAAGAGGTCTCTTATCGGGCGGTAAGGTTACACACCCTCACCCGAACCATAACTAGCATTATCAGATGTCACACTTTATCCTAATGACTCGAAATCCTCACTCGATGCCCTAAACGTGTGACTCAAAGTGTGACTCGTGATGGAGTTGGGCGGTGTAGATGGTGGAACCCAAAACTGTAGAACGCGAGGAGTATGTGGGCTATCGAAATTGTACTCTACTATAGAATTTTCGTGAATTCTGGTAGGAGTGAATTGAGGAGTTGGTTGAGGATTTTACGTGCAAGGAGTTTAGAGATTCTATATATTTTTATCCTTTTATTTTTTCAATTTTTTTTGAATATTTGAATTTATGATTTTTTTGGATTTTTAAGAATTGGAGTCAAATTTTGGATTAACTCGATCTAACCTAAATGTCTACTTAGTCCCCGTCAACGATGCCAAAAACTTGACGCGAATAAATAATTGTGTCTCTAAAGCGTGTGATTACGGCTCAAGTGCAAGTCGATCGCTCAAGAAATAATCTGGTCAACCGGGTGTCGAACTCAGGGAATAAGGCATAAGACCAGACAACGAGTAGGAAACATGATTAACCTTTCGATTGACTCCGAAAAAAGAAAGAAAAGATGATTGTTTGTTACTTTCCTATCAACTAATACAATTTAACTAAACTAGCAAATTAACTACGCATGCGAGAATAATTAAGTGCTTTTAAATCAATGTGAGGAAAATGGAGTTAGGGTACACTCCCCCAAATCGTAGGTAATTACTTAGAACATAAAAACTTCAAAAAAATAATTCTCAATTCAAAGAATCATAAAATACTCTATAAGCATTTGACATATGTGGATTTTACTCCTCACAATATCAAATCAAATATTGTATTTAAAGGGAATGACAAATTACCAGAACTTGCATTGCATCCTTAAACATTCCGATTATCGAGGGCAAACGAAATTAAAAGACCTACAATATTGATTTCGGTAATAAATCAATCCCTTGAATTGGTAATTAAATTTTATTCGCTTTTAAAACCATTCATAACACTTAGGTTGGGTTCATGTACCCCAACCCGCTAATAGCTTAGTCAGACATGGTTATGTGGGTAATAAACGAAATTTTAATGTTTTATGTGATTGAAATCCTGATGAACTTATATTTAAACATGCATGAAAGTATCAAAATCCCAGAAATTAGCTAAAGCATGCAAAAAAGAAGAATATTAAAGAATAAGATAAAGAAAACAAACTTGATGTATTAACCCTTGAAAAGCAATCCACAATTGTGTAACTTTAATGCGTGAATTCAAAGGATATTGTTCTCTCTAATTCTCAATTAAAAACGAATTAAAACTTTGCCTAATCTCAAACTATAACAATACATGGTCATTGTTGCAAGAGTCCTAACATAATACAACTCTAGGAAAAATCAACAATCAAAAGAAGTTTCACGCATCAGGTGAGTCAAATCGGTTCAAGTGCATAGGAGAACCGGTTCGGATTCGAACCAATTTGGGGTTCCGTTCTGGAAAACTTGCTGCATTGCTTGGTTCTTCTTCTTTCCTTAGATTTCTTTCCCAACTTCAAATGCTTATAACTTCTTAACCGTAACTCAGAATTGGATGTCATTTCCTCCATTGTTCTTGAGATTCCGTACTCTTCGACTTTTATTTAGGCTCCACTTCCAGACTAAAGATGAAAATTTACTAAAATGCCCTTTGATCTCCTTTCTTTTGTTTCTTTCATTGTTTCGATTTCTCACTCGCACTAACTTGCATGAAATACTTGTAAAACACATGAGAGATACACAGAACACGAAATATTGGCCAAGGAGAGTTAGTAGCATATATATGAGATAAATCCAAGTTAATTACGATGCATGGGATCATAAAAAGACCAAAATTAAGGGGATAAATATGAAACATTTATGCCTTATCAGGAGTCACCACGCATGCTTATCTTAAGCTAAAGGAGTTCCTTAGCTGATTTAACAACAACGATTTTGCACAACTATAAACACAACTCATACCCCAGAGCCAAGGGGGATGTATTTTATTAACACAGAAGGAACTTAATAAAATGCAGCAACCTCTACGTGGACGTAGGTAATTTTCTGAACAATGTATGTTCTTGTGTTGTGTGATTGACATCTTATATTCCTTCTCTAATTGCTTTCTGTAATATTTTTAATTATGATTTTCACTCATGATTGGCACCGTTCGTGGGAATGATTTTCCTTCCACGAAAGAGATCCTTTAAAAGATGAAGTTACGATGTCTCATCAACCAAATAGTGCACCCCAGTTAGGAGACGTGTGAGCTGATTTAGCTCCACTGAGGGTTAGGTCAGAGGTTCGTCAAGATGGGAACCCAAGGTTTCGACCAGAACAGTAGCATTCGTGGAGGATGTGGTTCACACCGGTCAGGTTGACACAGATCGCACCAAGGCAAATAAAGGGGGTGACAAGAAAAATAACCCCAAGAAGCATAATGGTACCAAGAACAGGGGCATAACAGATTCCTCTAAAGCCTTCAAAGGCATCAACACAGTTTTCAAGGAACTAATATACAAGATTCTGGAAAAAGTCAAAGATCAACGATTCCTCAAGTGGTCAAAGAAGATGAGGGGACCCCACTAAGAGGAACAACACAATTCAATGCGTGTTCCATAAAGAGAATGGCCACAAGATTAAGAATTGTAAGGATCTCAAAGCTCATCTCTAGGAGTTAGCTCAGGCAGGGCATTTGAACGAATACATTGAGAAGAAGTCTGACCAAGTCGTCACTAATGGCGATAAAAAAACAGACAACATCCTGAATGATAAGATGGGACACGAGTTTGTGGTCATACATGGGGCATCTGACCGTACACAAATTCAAAGGAATATTGTTCAGATGGAGCTAAATAAGGTCACAGTTGTGATGTAGGCTTTCTAGATAGATCCCGCTAAAAACCAGGCTGGTAAGCTCCGATGACCAGAGGACGTCAACTACAATAATCCTATCATTTTCACAAAGGGGAATTTAGTTAGGGTACGAACCCCACACCATGATGCACTGGTAATTACCATCAGAATCGCGAACTGGGGTATGGATAAGTTACTGGTGGACAAAGGTAGCTCTTCAGAATTTATGTACCTAGAGATCTTCCACAAGCTCGAGCCTAAGATGTCAGATCTCAAAAAGGTGATCGTCCCCCTGGTAGAATTCATGGGGAAAATTACCATGCCCTTAGGAAAAGTGATCCTGCCAGTAAGGGCAAGAAATATTTTGAAAGTTATAGAGTTTTTGGTAGTGGATATTGATTCACCCTGCCATGCCATCCTGGGCAGATGGTGGCTTTACGCCATGAAAAATATCCCTTCCACTTACCATCAGAAGCTTAAATATATCACAGATTGGGGGCATAATGGAGATTAGAGGCAATCAAGTTGTTGCTCAGAAATGCTACATCGTCGCCATTCGACTTAGGAAGAAATAGATTGAGGTTATTCCAGAGGAAGTCTAGGATGGGGCTACTCCATCTAAATAGCAACTACGGCACGACCGACCAGGGGTGGAGGAGACCAGGTTCCACCCTACTGATAGAGTCATTGAAAACTTGGAGGAGGTTATTTTTTATAAGGCCCGGCCGGAGAGAAAGTATTTGATCAGGATGAGCATGACCAACTTAAAAGGGAGGAGTTAATTTCCTTCCTAAGATGCAGGTTGGATGTATTCGTGTGGAAGCAATACGATATGCTGAGGATCGACGCTACAGTTGCCTGTCATCAACTCCATTTGGATCCAACTGTAAGGAAAAAATTTTAATATAATCAATTTGTATGTAATTGGCATTATTTCGAGCAAAACGTTTGAGCAATAGGATAGACTTTGAGTTGATGATCCCATAAGCCTATGACATTGTTTGATGAAGACGTAACGACCATGCTTCAAATAATGGATATATCGTGCCGTGTTTATCGTGTCAAGTTTGTCTTCACCTTTGTCAAGGATCTCGCAGGTATGAATGTATGTAGTTTATGAGTCCTTAGAATTTTTATTAAGGGTGGTGTTTTATTTAAAAACATTTGGAACTTAATATTTTTGAATTTTTTTTGGTTTATCTGAAGGCAGAGTTTTAAAGTTTCGCTGACCTCATTCGAAGCATTAATCAAATGAGGTTCGAACGAGGGCTGATAACAAGTATAAATTTACAAATGATCAAATTAATACAAAGGCAAATCTAGGATAAACAGAAGTGGAAAGAGTTGATTTTTTCGAAAGAATTGATTTTTTCAAATGAATTATTTTCTTCATTATTGGAGAGAACAAAGTTGGTTGAACAAAAGTGGAAATAAGAAAAAGATTCTAAGTTATTGGAGGAGCTGCCAATCTCTAATTAGGTTAATTCTTCAAAAAAAAACTTGGAGAGAACAAAGTTGTTTGCATAAGTGGAAAGAAGAAAGATAAGATCTTGGGTTATTGGAGAAGTTGTCAATCGCTAATTAGGTCAATGATAATAAAATGAATGAAATGAATGAAAAATGTATTTATATGGACCTAATCATTTAAAATTTGTTCGACTCGATTAAAAAGTCCAAAATGTCTAGTCAAGGGGCTAGACCGTAAAAACCTAAAATTAAATTTTGTTTGACCCCTTGATGACTGTGTTGGGTGATGAAGGTGTTGGGTTGAGTGGAAAGGCCATTGGGTTTATATAAGGGCCTGCTAGGATTTCTAAAGAAATAGATTCTGTTAGGATTTTAAGATTGGTACCAAGTGTGAAGGTATGGACCAGTTTACCCCTGCTTAGTTTTACCCAACTTATAAACCAGAAATCACAAAACACGCAAAAAAAGTTACTTTAGCCCATCGTCCACTCATAACTCCCATTTCACCCCCATGACTTATGAAAATTGTTTAAATCCCCTCCCAACTTTTGAAATTTATATTTCAACACCTAAAATTTGTAAAAATCATAAATTTTGCCCAAAAGTTTTTAAAAATTAATTCCTAGCCCCTCAACCTTTCAAAGTTCACAAGTCAATCCCAAAACCCTCAAATTAATCCCACCTACACCCAAAACTTACTTTCCTTCTGATTTATTGTGGGATGAAAGTAGTGATACCGAGTATGGGTTCGATATGGAGACTTGCACCAAATTTTATGATGTGAGATGTTCCATCATCAAGGAACTCCAAAATTTCCTCAATTATTGGGAGACGACGGGTTCCTCACTATTTCCAAAGCTACAAACCTTCCAATTAAGTGACAACTCCATTGAGGAGTATGGGACGTGTCACCAATGCCTAAATCGGTGTCATGTCAAGCATCTTGATATGAAGGCGGCATGTGATGAGTGGTAGGATGCGCATTCAAGTATTTGGCCCATTATTTTGGGTGCTTGTCCACTGATATGACTTTTCTCCATCCGACGGCATCCCCGTACACGACGATGACACCCTCTTCTCACTCACGCTTAGTGAGGATGTCCCTAAGGATGTTGAGACCCCATCGGCGATTGGTATAGACTATGAGTTTCTTCCTTGTGATTTTTTCTCCAAATTTGAGGAGGGTGTATGGAATGCTCACACTCGTTTTTGAAATTAAGTGACTTTTGAGATTGGAAACTTCTTTACCATATAAAGGAAGAAGATATCGGTTTATCTAACGTGGTTCCTTCAATATTTTCGTTAAAGAGGATTGGGTGACTTGTACGCATTTTGCAAGTTGGAGGTGTATGATATGGTTGATTTCTTTCTACTTTGGGGAATGAGATTTTTCTTGGTGTGGCTAAGTTGGTTCGAGGGTATGTGGACCCATTGTAGGAAGCTTCTGAGGGACAATCGAAGGTTTTGTTGAAGGGTCTAGCCTCATGGGTACTTATTTTTGGAGACTTGGGACTACATTTTGCATCGTCACCCTTCTTAAGGCATGTGCTCGTTATTTTTCAGCTAGGGAAAGTCAAGGTCAAGTTCCCATTCGTTGGCCGTGGTTGGGTTACGGTACTTTTCCCCCTAGGACTTTTTTCTAGTCGGTATACTTCGCAATTTAAGGGGCGACTTCCCTCCCAAGTGGGGGAGTCCACCAATGATTTATTTGTTATGTTGTCGCTCGCTTCCCTCACTCAAGATGAGCTTGCTTTTAAAAGGTGGAGAATGATGTGAATGGGATCTCAAATTTATTTTATATTTTTGTTTATTTTATTTATTTATTTTCCTATTTTTAGTTGTTATTTTAGGCTAGAGGGTGGTATTGCCTTTAATGTTTTTGAAGTGTTTTTTATTCTTTTTATTCTTTAGAATTAACTTGTCTAGCAAACTAATTTTGTTCTATAAATAAGGTCATTGGTTAAATATTGTACTCATTTTACTTTTGGATATGAATTATAAACATTTCTTAGGCCCTTGACTTCTAAATATATGTTGTTGTGTAGTTAGTAAATTTACGTTTTCGCATTTTAACTTTATCTCAAAAATATATTAGAAGACTAACTTGCATTTGAAGAAGAAGTCTATTATTAAAGTTGTTGGGAGTCTTTAGGAATTACAATAAGAATTCAACAAAAGGGTAAAGTTATCAAAACCAAAGGACTATTTTATCAAGAGTTATAGCTAACACTTGTAAGTTAAAAAAAAACACAATAATCCTATACAAGAACCAAAATAATGAATACATTGCAATCTAGAAGAGAAATCACCAGAGACAACTTACTTCAAAATTTTGTGAAATTAAACTTTGGAAAATAACAATTGAAAAAATATATTGCAAAACAATAATCAAATGAACATTCACCAACTTAACTATCATTCCATTATCCTTTCCTTACCTGAATAACAACGTATTTTACCATTCTCCAAAAAGTGTTACCACTGTTCAATTATTATTTTCTAAACCATGCTTCATTCCATATTTACTTTGTAAATAAAACTATATACTACTCAAAACACAAAACCACACATATATCAAATTACACGAGCACGAGCTTCTTAAAAGTGTACACAATTCACAACTATGAACCATGTAAATCAAAATAGGTAAAAGATGTGAAAAATGTAATGAAGCACCTTAACATTAACCTGCTGCTTTTTCCATCATATGAAAAGTCTATAATAGATTTAATTGAATATTTTTTTCCATATAAGTTGTCCAATGGGCAACTGAGCTTCGGAAATGCGAATAACAAAAGTTAAACAGTTTAAAAACATGAAAAAACAAATAAAACATACAACTGATTGATAAGTAAAAAATGATAACTAATATATAAACGATATTAAGGCACCAATCAAAACCCGCCAACATACAACACGTGAAACAAATATATCTACTTTATTAACAACCTCGGTTCTTTATGAGTCCAAAATATATGAAACAAATATATCTACAATATTATAGATCAAAACCTAATCAACATTTTCAATGACATGTTACGTGTGTGGTTGAAAACCAATTTTCACAACACCTAAAAATTATTTTTGAATTTTTATGACTTTTTTATAATGCAATAGCTTCTCATTTAATTTCTTATTTCACCCGTATAATTTGGATACATCTATGTCAAACACATAATCATTAAAACAAGACAAAAATTATAGACATTGAACAATCGTAATCGCAATATAACTCGAAACAATCGTGTTACAAGTAATCATGAAAATCCAAAAACATTAAAGTGATTTTCAACATATCTTCCTAAAACCTAGCATTACATATTCCTCTGAATATGTCTCTCTCAAAATTGTATCACCTGATCCCACAACTAAGTATATGTTGTTTTCAACATATTCTACAAAAACTACCCTTACATATCCCTTTCATAATTGTCTTCAGCTTGCTAAAAAATTTACGACGTTAATATACCTGTTTTTAAATGAAAGACGAGGGCACAGTCTTGCATCCCCTACTGAATATCTCTTTTGGTCTCACGCTATCAATGTAGATGATGAAATTATAAATATTGATTCAAAATGTAGTAAATAAATTTAAATAACACAAGTCATTACCCATTAATAGTAATATTATCCTTTATTATCTCATGAATCTGTCATCCAATTGCGGTAAAGGCTTTAAGCCATCCATACAGAAACTAGGTCAAAATCAGGTACTCATCTTGACTTTGGCAATGAGCAAATACATTCCTTATGTAATGGATTATTTCAACTTTTTTATAACGATAATTTATTTTATTTTGTGCATCTCGAAAATCATAGACATAGAATCATACTATGTTTGGCATGATATCAACCCACCAATTATTACTCCCATCGTAGGTGAAGAGGTTGTGATTTCCGAGACACGAAACCAACCATTTATTTTTTAACATCTTCACCTTCGATGGGATGAATGATAAATGGTTAGTTTCGTGCATCTCGAAAATTATAACCTTTGCACCTTCGATGGGGTGAATGATTGATGGGTTAGTATCGGGTCAAACAGAGTATGGTACGGTGTTTATTATTTTCGAAATACTGAAATAAAAGAAATTATCGTCATCAAAAGGGATTGAAATACTCCGCTACCTAAGAAATGTACTTGCTCACCATCAAAATTAAGATGAATACTTGATTTTGACCCAATTTCTATATAGATGATCTAATGTCTTTACCGCGATTGGATAGCGGCTTCATGAGATAATGAAAGATAATATTACTATTAATGAGTAATGACTTGTGTTATTTAAATTTATTTACTACATTTTGAATCAATAGTTATAATTTCATCCTTTACATTGACCGCGTGTGACCAAAAGAGATATTCAGAAGGGGATGCAAGACTGCGCTTTCGCCTTTCATTTAGAAACAGATATATTAACGTCTTAAATTTTTAGGCAAGGTGAAAACAATTGTGAAAGAAATATGTAAGACTAATTTTTTGTAAAATATGTTGAAAACCACATATAATTAGTTCTAGGAGATGGTGAAACAATTTTGAAAGAGACATATTCAGAGGAATATGTAAGGCTGGATTTTAGAAAAAAATGTTGAAAATCATTTTAAAGTTTTTGGATTTTCACTTTTTTCATGGTTATTTGTAACAATTTTATCCTGAATTATATGGCGATTACGATTGAAAAAACATTTTTGTCCAATTTCATGTCTGTAATTTTTTTTAATGATTATGTATTTGACCGAAATGTATCCAAATTAAACGAATGAAATAGGAAATTAAATGAGAAGTTATTGCATTATAAAAAATTCATAGAAATTCAAAAACAATTTTAGTTGTTGTGAAAATTGGTTTTGAACCAAAAAAGAATGTGATTGTATACTGCCCATAAATCATCACTAGCGAAGTCCAAATATTATAAGTACGCAAAAGACAAGTTTTCAGGGCATGGATGTTTTCTCACACATTCTTCCACCAAATATTTCAAATCCTCGAGATCATATTTCAAACCTGACTGGAAACCTAAAATAATGATGTAATGCAAAAGTTTATTATGCTCCAATGTATATAATTTATTTTTTAAATAATTTAAATTTTACTTGGTGATTTTCTAAACATAGTCACAACAGCTTTTTCTATAGAAATACTCCCTTTCTAACGTTTCCGTGAGAATATGGATTGACTTAATTGAAGCTAGGGTGTAAATCGGGCGGGGTGAGCCGGGCCGGATAAGTTATATGTGAACAAGTAAATGTAAGATAAATCTAAAAAAAATAATAAGTAAATGTCAAACTCTAGTGAACTTGTGAGACAAATTGCAGATTTATAAGTTGCCACCTCTTACTGCCCATGACGCAAGGGTGAGGTGTAACCAAAACAAAACCAGAAGGGAGGGTGATGTAACATTTCAAACAAAACAAAGTCCAAAGCCACATGTCTGTATCCCATGTGAGAGACACATTAGGTCAATGCGTCTCCCGAACTCATATCGAGCCAAGTTATAAATAACATAAAGAAAAAATAAAGAATAAGTCGCCAATAAAACAGATCTTTTTTTTTTCACAAGCAGAAAATAAAGGGTTTGTCTTCAAAATAGTGTTTTACTTTATTATTCTTAAACAAAACCTTCGACTACAAATTATCTTACCAGAGGCATTTCCACTTTTACCTTCACCATCAGTGGGGGACTAATAATTTGTTAGCATTTGCGATGGGAAAAAAGGAGAGGTAGGTAATAAGGGTGAAAATTCGTACTATATATATAAACAGAATGCAGATGGTTACCGAGGGGGTTGAATTAATTGAAGAGAGAGAGAGAGAGAGAGAGAGAGAGAGGTGTGAATTAAAGGAGGCCAAGTTAGAGTACTGAAAATGAAAGAGCTGGGAGTGAAAACTCTGACATCCTTTCAGATACCGAGAGAGGGGGATGCGTGGTGAATGAGGGAAGGTTTTGGGTATTTTTCAGTAATTGTTGATTAATGAATAATGAATGAGGAGGGTAGGAAAGGAAATATGTAAAAACGTCAATTGGAACCTGATGGCTTTCCATGCTTGGTTGGAGTTGTTTGGTTTCTGGGTTGTGTTTTCAGTGTTGGGTTGGTGTTTTTTATGGCGAGGATCCTGTCTTACTGGTTAGTGGTTCTTGGTTGTGTTTTCAGTTATGGTTTGCTGTTTTTTTGACTAAGATTCTATGATTTAATGGTTAGTGGTTTTGTGTTTGTTGGATTTTGAGGTTTGGCGTTGGTTTCTTTGGATATCTGGTGTGTGTTGGTATTTAAAGAACAAAAAATTAAAGGATCTTTTCTACATCTCCAATATATTATGTGTTCAACAAGTAGAAATAATGTTGACAAAGACGAGCCCTACCAATGCAATCTTCTTTTGAATACAGAAAAGGACGAAAGTTTTCCCAATGCAAATCTTCACCAAATATTAATGTGTAACATCAACTTGCTGTAAAAGTCATCAACCTGCAAATTTACTATTACACACAAGAGCTATGATAAGAAAGAGATAGGACCCCTTTTGTATTTGTGCGTAGGCAGCAATTGGTTTTCCTCAACAAGAAGTGATTTTTCTTTGGGACTATAGTCCTATTTATTTCGGCTATTTAACACCCATATGTTGCTATTTTTTAGCCAACTAACAAAAGTGGCTATTATTCAATTTTGAAAATTCTCAATCTTCAATTTCTCTACATTGCTCCTATTCACATGGCACTGTCCCAATTCAAGTGTAACCACTTAAAAGAGTTTTGACTAAATCAAACTCATGAGCCAACTTAGACAAAAGACTCCTCTTATCGTTTTCTTGTGTATAGAATAAATAAAACAATTATCATTAGCATGATAAAATAAAATAATAAATTAATATAAGAGAATGACGATTTTTGGTCATTAATTCCAACATCTCCCATTCGGTCAAAAATCGAATTTTCTTTTTAGTTTGTCACTCCCATTGATCGAACATGTCTTCTAAATTCGTCTGATGCTACCGCCTTTGTTAGTGGATCTGCAACCATATCTTTAGTTGAAACATAATTAATAGCAATATAATTTTTATGAAACATATCAATAACATAATGATATTGACGATCAATATGTTTCGTTTTGGAAATAATTTCACCACTTTTAATTGTGCTAATAGGTGCTTGATTATCACACATTATGTCAATAGGTTTTGGAGCATTATTATATATTGTTAAGTCTTCTAAAAATCTCTTTATCCATACAGCTTCTGAAGTTGCAAGGCTACATGCTATATATTCAGCTTCCATAGTACTTTTAGCTACACAACTTTGCTTTTTACTACACCATGAAATTGTTGCTCCACCAAAGAGGAATATATTTCATGATGTAAACTTTTCATCATCAATATCTCCACTAAAAATTTATAATCTATTATACCTTTAATATACCTTAAAATTCTTTTAATAGCAGCCCAATGTTATTCACTCGAGTTACTTTGAAATCTACTAACAACATTCAAAGCAAAGCTAATGTCTGGCCTAGTACATAACATTGCATACATAATACAACCAACGGCCTCTGCGTAAGGTTTGTTATCCGTATATTCCTGTTCTTCTTCATTTTTCAGACACATTCTTTTAGATAGTTTAGTTTGTTTGTGAATAGGAGTATCTATTGGATTTGAATTTTCCATGTGAAATCTCTTAAGAATTTGCTCAAAATATTGTTCTTGAGATAATTGCAATACTCTTGATTTTCTATCTCTAATTATTTGTATTCCCAAAACATAAGATGCTTCTCCCATATATATCTTTTCAAAATGGGTTTTCAAAAAATTCTTAATTTCCTCAATCGATTTGATATCATTTCCAGCAATTAATATGTCATCTACATATAGGGTTAATATGATAAAGTTGCTCCCATTATTCCAATAATATATGCAATTATCTAAATCATTTACTATAAGACCGTACAAAGTGATAGCATTATGAAAAGTGATATACCACCGCCTAGATGATTGTTTTAGCACATATAAGGATTTTTTTAGTTTGTATACTTTATCTCTTGCCCTTTTATTTTATATCCTTCGGGTTGTTGCATATAAATTTCTTCATTTAATTCGCCATTTAAAAATGCCGTCTTTACATCCATTTGGTACAACAATAAATCTAAGGCTACTACGATGGCCATTAAAATTCTTATTGAAGTTATTTTAGCTACGGGAGAATATGTTTCTTCTTAGTCTACTCTCGTTTGTTGTGTAAATCCTTTTGCCACCAATCTTGCTTTATATTTGTCAATGGTTCCATCAACTTTATATTTTCTCTTTTAAATCCACTTACAACCAATCGTTCTTCGATCTTTAGGTAAATCAACTAATTCCCACACATTATTTTTAATTATTGAATTTAACTCATCATCAATAGATATTTTCCATTTTGTTGATTCGGGTGATGATAAAGCATCTTGAATGGTTAAAGGATTATCAAAATCATCTTCGGTTACAAAAGTAAGGTAGTCTCTCAATTTTACGAAAAAAAAGCTCTATATCGACATAATAAAACTTTTAAGTAAATTTAACACACATATCTAAAAACAGTACATCTGTCAAATCTATAAAATGGTCACCAAGAGCGCATGGCTAGAATCATCTCAATAATTAGATTTTAGCTTCGCGCGATGCGCGGACATTTAAAAAAAATAATTTATTTAATTGTAACTAAATAGATCTTCAATACTATATACACATATATATGTATTAAAGTGATATCACCATAAAATATGGTGTAAATTGTTTTTAAGATGTATTATCACATTTACAACAGCAATACATGCTCATAAATACAAATAGATATCAACAAAGGTTACTAAAATTTGTAGTAGATTTTACAGCATGGGAACAATTTTAACTTTATTTACGAAAAAATTATATATACAGATTAAAAAATAGAAAATTATATTTTTAAAATTAATAAGATTACATGAATAAATATAAGCAATCCACATCACCAATGAGAATTGTAGAATCTATGAATGAAATACTCGTGATTGACATCTTACAAATTACCCAATGTATATAGCTAACATTTATATTTTTAATAGTTCCAATAAAAGCACCAATCCAAAGTTTATAGTGTCCTATAATTCTTAAACCCTTTGATTGTCTCGAAATCAGTTCTCGTTTTATCAACATAAATCTTTAATATACAAAACACCCATTCAACTGTAATATTTATATATATATATATATATATATATATATATATATATATATATATATATAGAGAGAGAGAGAGAGAGAGAGAGAGAGATGGATCAAGTGAGGTCCCTCAATTTGAGGATCCTGAATGAGGTCCATTTTTTTAAATAATAAAAAATATATTTTGGAGTTGATTTGTTTCTATGGTTTTTAAACATTTCAGTAGGATCATAAAAAAATAATCAGCTCAAAATGAATTTTTTTACTATTTTAAAAAAAAATCAATCAAACTTTGCCAGTTTTTAACAGCTTAAAAATTGACACAATTTAACCGATTTTTTTAAAATAACAAAAAAAATTCATTTTGAACTGATTATTTTTTTATGGTCCTATTGAAATGTTTAAAAATCACAAAAAAAATCAACCCAAATTTTTTTTTTACTATTTTAAAAAAATGGACCTCATTCAGGGTCCTCAAGCTGGGACCTCACTTGATCCTTTTCCTATATATATATATATATATATATATATATATTTGGGGGATTTAAAGACCCCCGAGGAAGGAAATTGTGAAATTCCAAGTAAGGGTTACATAGAAATGGGTTAATGATGATTTGAGCAAAAGAGACTTTATAAATTTAGGACCTGGTAAATTTAGTCTTTATTTTATGTTTGAAACTAATACAACAAATTTTTTATGAAAATACTGAATTTTGTAGTAAGTTTTTTTTTTTTCAAAATATTTGTTTATATTCTGTAGTAGGTTGCATTCTTGATTCAAACAAAACCAATAATAAAAAAATCCAATCCAACTTCATATTTCTATTTAATCCGTACATGTAAGAAGTAGTAAAAGTCATATGAAAGCATATATTATCTGCTATCCAATTGAATTTAATTCCATATGAGATTAACATGTATAAAAGTCGTATACTGCAGATTTCTTGACATTTGAAGCGTGTAAACAAAAAATAAATATATGTTCAGCAATACATCCAAAAATGATTGTAATTTGAAACAACAGCAATACCTAATGAAGTGGAATACGCTACAATAATGCGAGGGCAATATGTTTGAGATCAATCAGTATGTGTATCCTCTAAATTTTGACTTATTTGAGGTATGGTCATCGAATCTGGTTGGTTGGGTCCTCTCATTATTCTATTAAAAAGGAAAGAAAAAGTATTTAGATAGATTTAGAATTAATGTAATGAAATTATATGGACAAAAAATAGTTGATAATTTGCTTTATGATGTATTAAATGAGGTCAAATAGTCGGAATAATAATAATAATAATAATAATAATAATAATAATAATAATAATAATAATAATAATATTATTATTATTATTATTATTATTATTATTATTATTATTATTATTTGAAATGCAACAAGAGTATTCTCTAAGTAGATTCCATTGTATGATGCCTGCAAAAGATAATAAACTCCAAAAGTTATATGTATTGATATTGCTTGTAGTATTGTTCTTCCTCGAATTTCATTAATTCTTTTTAAGAAGATTAAATACTCACTCAATATCTAGACCAAGGTATTTTTTTGTTGGACACATTGGGTGTGGATTTATTTTGTCATCGGACAGACTTGTGATTGAGGATGATGCTTTTTTTTTGTCTGTTAAGTAATGTGTATGAGTAAAAGGCATTGTACTTTAAGTTTATGCAATATGATCACAAAATTCAGTGTATTTACCTGGGATTGAGAGATGGTAGGTGAATGACTGTTGAGATTGTCTCTTCGTCTATGATTTTGGTGACTGTGTAGTTACGGGACCCATGTTTGAAATTATTAGTGTCAAGCATGATTGTGAATTAGTATGTCTTACCTAGAATATTATGAAGCAATGTGGGAATCTGGGTACTATCTTGTTCCTATAATAGAGATTGAATGGTTAAAGTATGGAATATGTATTGAAATATTTTTTTAGTTTATATAAGTGGATACCATTTCAACTATGTTGCGTAGCTGGGTGGTAGGGATATGAAGGAGCTTATATGCTTCCTTATCGAAAATCACAAAAGTCGTTGCACTCGGTGTGTCCTTGACTTTTACACTCAAGAGATACCTTCGGGAGAAGAGAGGCCATTAGTTTATGTGTCATTATTGATGAAAGTTATGGCATAGTAATAGTTACCTTGCTTTAGAGAATTTTGGCTCAATGTTGCAATGGTCGCACTAAAAGGTTGTAGATAGTGGGTAACACTTTCTATTACGCTCGGTGCATGATAAGTAGAATCATATTGTGTATCGACGTCGATGATCTTCGCTTTCCATGAGACGAACATGGCATATATATGGATTGAATGTGAATTTTATGTCGTAATAGGAGAATTGAATAAAGAATTAATGTATTAGAAGATGTATGAAAATCGAAATACCTTAAATTGTTTACTTGTTGTGATGGACAATATTTCTTCAATTGATTTTAATTCTGCTTTATGTTCAGTTATTGAAGTCATTTGAGTGATCTCTGTAAATATTATGGAAGCATTGTAGAAAATTTCAGAGATTTCAAATAGTGTCTTGGGTGTATTCATAAATGAAAGACTTGATAAAAATTATATGAATCAATACCTGTCCATCAATGAAGCAACTTTCGGTATTTCTAGATTGATGTAAATTTTGGAAGCATTTGAGGCGAAGAGTGAGTAATTACCTAAAAAAGAGGAGAGTGGAAAAGGATTGGAAATGAATTAGGTAGTTAATACTATTAGAGTGTGATAACTCCATGGAAATTAAGCTTGTGGGCAGAGTGAATTAAGGGTATCAAATAGTGTAACTTGGAATAACTATATCAGTACCTTAGAATAACTATATATAAGTGTGGGTAAAAATTTATATCAGTGCGTAAGTTTACCTTAGAATAACTTAACAGCTGTGGATGAGATAACTACGATGATTGGTGATGATATGGTTTTTAAAGTATCTGCATCCAAATCAAGTGCATTATTAACCCACAACATTATTTGTAATTTTGCGTCGCTGTATTTATATAGTGAATTAGGCATATTACTAGCCGTGATGATAGACGTACGTATTGTCCTTCATAATATGATTGTTGAAGACGAGGGAAGGGACTTAGATTGGGGTAAAGAATACGACGAACGATGAATTTCCAGGAGAAGACACTGAAGTTCAGCGAGATGATATTGATGACCATTACACTTATGCGCAGAGAAATGTTTACATACACGATAAACGTAACCACCTCAAGCTGCGTGTGGACATAATGAGACACATATAGTCTAGTTTTATGAACGCCTCTTTGTAAATTATTTTATCTTGCATGTTCCTTGTTTTTATGTTTTGATAAATTTTATGTTATGTTAATCGTTGGTTTAAATTTGGTGAATTTTGGATTGAAGAATGAAAGAGTACTCTTCAATTTAAAGTAAAAGTAAAACTAACCAATTATTCGATACAAATATTCAAACACTACAAATTGAATATACATTTAATATTGGAAAATCACAAATTTAAGCTACTATTGAAAGCTTATGGATGATGAGTAATCTTGCGAAAATGACATATGTTGTCTTCTACGATTCTTTATTTTTTGGACTTGATATTGATGGAGCTCAAGATGGTTTGCGTTAAGATTTGATGTGTATGGAAAAAATCCAGATATAAAATATTTTGATTAGAAAATGCTCAATTTGTTTATAAAATAAGGAGTCGATATTGAGGCTTGGATCAAAACCGATGCCAACAGTAATAAAAATATTAAGATTGGGACTCATAATTACCAAATAATTGATCAAATTAATAAGCAAAATTAGATTCTTTGGCTTTTCTTTCATGACCCTCTTCTATACGCCACTTCATTTTAATTTCCTCTTCTTTCATTTTTAAAGATCATTGCAAGTTTAGGCCGAATTGTTGGTTCATTTCTCTATCATCCTAGAAATTTATTATATATATTTCTTTGAATGATGAAACACCAGTCAAAACCACATTGCTAACTTCAACATTTCTCGCCTTAGATTTTACCATTTTAAGTTTCTTCGCGTGTTTTCGACTCATCGATTTAGGGTATGGTTACTCAACATATGGTAACCTATCGTCTACTAGACTAACTACTGGTGATTCATTTCACCATTTTATTGCACATCCCCACTAGGATAATTCATATCAAAATGAAATCATACGGTCTAAAGGATTCTTTACGTGAGTTAAAAATCGTGAAACTCTTTTAAAACTGGGCAACCCATGTCGAATATGAACTACTTGCATTTATTCTCCACATCAAACTTCGCACGGGCTCGATCGACTTAAATACGATGCATAAATTCTGAAAAAATTGCTTAAAAATTTTCATATTATATTTAAGAGGGTATAAATAAATTTAAACTAACCTAATTGGCATTGTACGTTCCGGTGTCGTGATTTGTAATTTTTCAACTCGGACACGTAAATCACGACTTTCTTCTGTATGTGGATAAACTTTGTTTGTAAACTAACTCAGTTTCCACTTCGATTATCTCAGGATTAGAAATGAAAGTTTCAGCAATGCCATCCCAAAATCAGCCACACTCGGTTGAGACGAAACGTTCCCAACGTCAAGGTTTTGTCTCACGTAAGCAGTGCACAAACTCTCGTATTCCAACGGTGTTAAATTTCTACCGCGCACCATCGCAGATTCACGTTATACGTTGTTTATGATCATCAAACTTTTTAATTTAGATAGGTGTTTGAAAATATACCAAGTAAAATAAAGGTTTTACGTAGGGGATAAAATAGAAAAATTACAAAATTTAATACGCAGGGGTTGCAAATAATTAAAAAAAAGTAACCTAGAGAGGTATTTCTTTAAAGGAAAATTAAAAAATATTAGGTCATTTTTTCGAAATATATAAGTAGTTTACGGAGTTGTTTGTGATTTTTTTTTGAAAAATTCTACAAAAAATAGTGGTTTTGTTGGATGGAGAAAACAAAAATTAAAATTGGGTAGTTTATCAAAAATATATATAAATGACTAAATTAAAAAATAATGAAATAATAAATTGTCTACTAAATTTAAGTAGCTAATGTAATATTTTGTCCATTCAAATAACATTTTGAGCAACTACTATAAAGAAAGGACATTTGAAAAGATTAAATGAATGATGTTGAAAAGGTGGCTAGTTGGGTTTTCAAGAGTGAGGGCGGAATGGTAACATTATAAAATATAGGGGTTAACAGTTATAGTTTTTCGACGGAACATTAATTGGCGTCTGAGATTTAAAAGCTCAAATCTCCCACGAAACACTTATTTCTGTCTAAAAATTTAGTGCACTTTATCTCTCAAATTTCGTATTGTTGAAAATTAGAGGGTCCGTATATTTGATGATCGGATACCATACCAATGTCCAATTATATTTGTTTGGGGATTGCGCTGCAAATTTATTTTGCCTAATTTGCAAGTATACTAGCACGGTGGGAATGCTCTTAATAGGTCTTTACTTTTTTCTTAAAGCTTAAATTTAAGCCATAATATTTCAACATTTAATTCCTTCCATTGATTAAGCTCATTGGCATTTTAACGATAAATTATATTGTAAAACTACATATACTCACACAAAAAAATATTTTGTGTACCCGCCTAACAAGATAAAATTGGGTATACGTTTTTAAAGCATTGGCGGGACCCATTTCTATACCTGATGAGACTCATAACAAGAAGGTACAAACTTTATAATGCATTGAGTACGAAATTTTTTTTTTTTTTATAAATACACATAGTTTTATTCATAATTGTTTGGTTTAATTGTACAAAGAAAGTCTTTGGTCTCAAAGGCACATATTTTGAGAAAATATCGATAGACAATTCAAATTGTACTACAATGACGATAAATAAACTCTTTTAAACTCGTTTTTTTAATGTTTACTAAAAAGCTCTTTTGAACCTATTTTTTAAGGTTTATTTTTTAACATTTATTAAACGACAGTTACTTCTAAACATTTTTTTATAAGTAAACATGTCATAAAAAAAATTCGCCATAAGGGGAGAAAATCCGTTTACAGGAAATATACGCTAAGAACAAAAGGAAAATATTTTTTTAGAAGTAAATGGGTTATTAAAACAATTTATTTATTAAAAAATCGTTTACTTTTAACTTTTTTTAAAATAGTTTATTTATTAAAAAAAACTTTATTTTTGTAAAAACAATATATTTCTAACGTTTTTTGAAACAGTCTATTTGATTTTTTAAAACGTTTACAATAAATAAAATTGATAAAAACGTCTTTTTTTAAAAACTATTTTTATATAAAATAAAATAAACTCTTTTTTATAATTAAAAAGTGTCATTCTAAATTATATATATATATATATATATATATATATATATATATATGCTCTTGTGTGGATCAGTGCGCATTTTAAGAGTGCGGACCGGATATGTGTCGTTTGACGGTGCGCCTAGAAATTATCGGTTAAATTATAGGCACACTCTCTCTCTTTTCTGTGCTCACCGCTAGGTGACACATGTCTGGTCTGCATTCTTAAAATGTGGACTGATCCAGACAATATATATATATATATGTGTGTGACACCCCACCTAATTAAATACTGGTCGATCACTCCTTTATTAAATTAAATCAAGGTGAACAGTTGGTTCATTCTCAGCATCACCGTCGAAAACAAAATTTTCCAATTAAACACCCTAATTAATTAAGCTAAGTGTCAAAAACCCCCTTTTTTTAACATTACTTCCAAATTTTATTTAAAGAAAAATTATTTATTTATTTATTAACAACATTTCAATAAGTAAGAATCACACCACAATAATCCTGGAACATAATCCAATTAATTTAGACATTCTACATTCAAAATCCCAGCATTTAAAACTTGAAGTAAAACATTCATACTGAATAAATCCCATAGCAACAGTACTAGAAATAACTGAAATACAAATGTCCCAATAAAACAGATAAATAGTGGAAAGGGCGACACGTGCCCCAATAACTGAGAATGATAGATGTGGAATCAAATGAATGAAGTCGTCTAAGCATGTGGCCTGCAACTCCCACCTAAGCTGCAGCACGTTCCTTTCAATGAATCCTAAGCAAGACGCCCCTGTGGCTGGGCACCTGTAATATATACATATATATATATACAAGAGAGAGAGAGAAAAAGAAACGGGTCAGAGCCCGATAGTGTGTATGATTTAAAATTCGTTTAGCAAGTATTTGAATTGATACATGCCAATGCAACAACATATTAGTGCGACACTCTCTTGAGAAATTCTCACCTCTCTTCTAATGTGCACGCCTATCGTACTATTCTTCCCAACATTTTATCTTATCATTTATCGTACTAATCTTCCCAATGATTTAACTTATCTAAAATTACTCGTTAAATTGTAAAACCGAACAATATAATTGTTTAAAAGGATACTTCCATTTAGTAACACAACTATCGATTTAACTTCACTGATTAATAAAGTTTTCCCGGTATCATATTATACTTTTTGAACAAGTATTTCCGATTTATAGTCAAGATTCATTTCTCACTTGCCATAACACAGTAAACAGATTCAATTTCCCAAATTTCTTATATATATTAAACACTCTTATAATATATATGTATTCTGACAGCACCCTACATAAAAACTATGGTGCGGGCATACTCTGCTATCCAATCCCCGTATCGCTCACACTAAGGGAAATACAAGTTCGAAATCACTCTCGAACTTTAACAACATATATATAAACAAGATTGAGGCGAAGCGTAGATTCCAAGTCTCTAAGAGGTCAGTACATACCCCACGCCTCTTAGGACCGTCTGAACTATCGATTCGATAGCATGTACCAAGGATATCTATCTTCTAGGGTACAAGTCAATATCCCCCATAAAGGTCCCATCGAGATAAGACTGCCCCAGCGCGGTAACCTCAGGGATAGCAAGTAGCGCAGGCATGATTTTTACACGTATATAATATATGCACACACAATCATATAAATATACCACTTTTATCATATCAATATAGGTTCCTCCCATCACCCATAATTACGACATTTATCCTTAATTTCACATTATTAGTATCACGCTTAACGATTCGTTTTAAACTTTAATTCGAGGTATTATTCCAACTTACTACGTAACACTCATGGGGTCTATTCTCCCAAGTATAAAATTTAGTAGGTATACGTATTTGTCCCACAGTAACTCTCTTACGTGTCACTCCCCTTTAATATATACTTACATTGTCGCTTACGTAAAGTATTCCAAAATATAGATTTCGCCTTACTTCAAAGGTCTCTTATTCATAAGTGAATCCTACTGGTCATCATTATCTCCCAAATTATTTTAACAAGGATTCCTAAGGAGTTTTCTTTATTCCGAATCAATTCAACAATTTAATAAGGGGAAACTTAAGTCTGCCAGGAGGGGTCGATCGATCGAGGTCTGGGGCTCGATCGATCGAACCTTCGATCGATCGAAGCTGTAGGCTTGATCGATCGATCTAACAGGTATTTCGATTTCTGCAGAATTGCAGTTACGGGTTCTAACACCTATCTTCATCCAAATTCAAGTTTTACATTCCCAAACGTCCAAAGATTCATACTACTAACATTATATCATCATACTAGGTAATTCCAACGTAAAGCATGTGGATTTCTATCATTAAACATGGATTAATAATCCCCAAATTGATATAAAACCTCAAGAACCCTAAAATTTCATTAATATAGTTCTAATTCATCTTTTCCAGAATTTCCTTCATCTACAACCTCATAAATTTGTGGTTTCATCCTCTACATATTAAGGTATTTCCAGAATAACAATTTATCCATCACTACATGCGATTCCTATCTCATATCTTTGGTTTTCTTCCATAAAAACTCATTCTAATTACTCCTAAACTAATATGAAAGATGCATCAACGAAATAAGCAAGATAAACACTTGCCTGGGATTTTCAGAGGTCTGGCTTGGTGCTGAATTCGATATGGTTGCGTTTCCCGTCTCGCGATCTAGGTTTGGTGGTGGCGGCGGTGCAAACCGTTGAGTTTTGGGCCTCGGAATGCTTTGAGAGCTCTCTCCTCTCTTCTCCAATGGTCGTTCTAGGTTTTGGGTATTCTAACCCTAGGTGACAACCCAATTATCTGATATAACCCCTTTAATTTTCGTGGGTTTAATTACCCAAAAATGTAAAATGACCAAAATGCCCTCCCGGGTTACTATTTAGGCCTAAAAATGCCCCGAGACTCAAACTAAACCCTTGGGTACACTTTTCTTACTATCTCGACCCTTCCGGACGCGTTGGTGCACTCAAAATGACCATACGGATAACTTATGAAATATTAACTTTGATTTATCAAAATTTAGTCCCGAGGCGACACGAGCACGTCCCGACTTAAATTTTCGAAATTGTCATTTCATTCACCCGTGACATTCAATATAACCTATGTTATATATTTCTTTGCTCATTAGTAATATTCAATAGATTTCATATAATTACTAACTCTCGTCACGTTAATAATTATTACATAATTAATTTCCAAATTTTTATTAAATAATTTACTCACATTAAATTTAATAAATCCCCAAATTAATATAGCATAAATATACGGGGTATTACATACTTCCCCCCTAATAACGGAATTTTATCCCGAAATTCGAAAAAATAAGGCATACCTGATAAGAACAAATCTGGATATCTCTCGCGCATATCTCCCTCGCGCTCCCAAGTGGATTCCTCCACATTATGATGCTCCCACTGGACCCGTACAAGTGGAACTATCTTCGACCTCAATCCCCTATCACTATAGTCTAGGATAGCCACCGGTCTCTCCTTGTAAGAGCTATCATGCTGTAAATCTATCTCATCTATCGCGATGTGAGTATGGGCCATATCATCTCGAAGGTATCGTCTCAATGACGAGATGTGGAATACAACGTGAATGCGATGTAAATGTTCTGGCAGTCCCAATCTGTATGCTATCGGCCCAATCCTCTCAATAATGGGAAATGGTCCCACATACCTCGGGGTTAATTTCCCTTTCTTCCCGAACCTCATCACTCCTTTCATAGGAGACACACGTAGTAACACCTTGTCTCCCATGTTAAACTCCCGAAAGAACCGTTTCGCATCGGCGTAGCTCTTCTGTCTGTCCTGGGCTACTCGAATGCGACTCCTGGTCATCTCAATCCTCGCGAAGGTCTCCTGAATCACCTCTAGTCCTAGAAATTTGTTATCCCCCACTTCGGACCAACAAGTTGGGGAACGACAAGGCCTACTACACAAAGCCTCAAATGGTGCCATGCTAATCGTGGACTGATAAGAGTTATTATAAGCAAACTCTACTAGTGGAAGATGTGGCTCCCAACCTCCTCCAAAATCAAGAACACACATGCGTAGCATATCCTCCAACATCTGATTAGTACGCTCTGTCTGCCCATCTGTTTGTGGGTGATAAGCCGAACTCAACCTCAGCTCAGTACCCATAGTCTCCTGAAAGCTTCCCAAAAATGTGACACGAAAATCTTGTCTCTATCTGACACAAATTCAGGGGCACCCCGTGTAGTCTGACAATCTCAGCAATGAACAACTGAGCATACTGACCCGTGGTATAATCTTTCCGCACCGGCAGAAAATGAGACACCTTGGTCAAACGGTATACAATCACCCAGATAGAGTCGTGGCCCTGCTGTGATGTAGGCAACCCTGTAATAAAATTCATGGAAATACTCTCCCACTTCCACGCGGGTACTTCCAATGGCTGAAGCAACCCTGACTGTTTTTGGTGGTCCACCTTTACCAGCTGACAGGTAGAACACTTGGACATGAACTTAGCAATGTCCTTCTTTATCCCACTCCACCAGTATTGTCGCCTCATATCCTGGTACATCTTATCCCCTCCAGGATGTACTGTAAATCGGGACCCATGAGAATGAGTCATCACTGCATGACGTAATTATGCTCCTTCTGGAACCACCAATCTCCTATTAAACCTCAAACCCCCATCAGAACTAATAGAATAGGACTCAGTACCCTCGGCTAAGAGTCGTACAATCTGTTCCTGGTAAAACTGGTCTGTGGTCTGTGCCTGTATCACCCTCGTAACTATCTCAGGTGTGCCTGACATGACGGATATGAAGGAACGGTCTACTGCATCCTGGTGACCCAATTCCTTCCAATTTGCTTTCCAGACTTCCGCTATATCATCTACCGGTCTACGACTCAACGCATCAGCAATTACGTTGGCCTTCCCCGGATGATACTATATATCGAACTGGTAGTCCTTCACAAACTTTAGCCATCTACGCTGACGCATATTCATTTCTCGCTGAGTGAATAGGTACTGCAATGACTTGTGGTCTGTGAACAAGAAGAATTTCCCCCCCAATAAATAGTGCCTCCATATCCTCAATGCAAAAATGACCGCTGCTAACTCCAGGTCGTGGGTGGGGTAATTCTTCTCATGCGGCTTAAGCTTGCGGGAGGCAAAATCTATAGCCTTCTCCTCCTGCTGAAGTACTCCCCCAAGTCCCCATAAAGACGCATCGGTGTAAATCAGGTACTCTACACCCGGCTTTGGTAAAGCAAGGACTGGTGCTGAAGTAAGCTTGTCTCTCAGCTCGTCGAAAGTCAATTGACAAGCATCATCCCAAACATATGGTACCACTTTGCGAGTCAAATTCGTCAATGGACCCGCTATTTTGGAGAATCCCCGAATGAATCTCCTGTAGTATCAGAATAATTCCAAGAAACTACGCACTTCTGTCGGTGTCGTGGGCTGTCCCCACTCCCTCACCGCTGACACTTTACTTGGGTCAACTGCTATCCCCTGCTCAGAGCCAACATGGCCCAAGAACTGTACTTATCGCAACCAGAATCCACACTTCTCGTACTTGGCATACAACTGATGCTGTCGTAGAGTCTGAAGAACCTGCCTTAAGTGCTCGGCATGCTCCTCCTCGGAGTGTGAATATATCAAAATGTCATCTATTTAAACGATGACAAATTGATCCAAGAACTCTCTGAATACTCGGTTCATCAAGTCCATGAAAATGGCTGGAGCATTGGTGAGGCCGAATGGCATCTCTCTGAACTCGTAAGACCCATATCTCATCAAGAAAGCAGTCTTTGAAACATCCTGCTCCCTAATACGTAGCTGATGGTACCCCGACCTCAGATCTATCTTTGAAAAGAAAGTTGTTCATCTCAGTTGGTCGAACAGATCATCGATTCGAGGAAACGGATACTTATTCCATATCGTGACCTTGTTCAACTCCCGGTAGTCCACACATAACCTCAGTGAACCATCTCTCTTCTTCACGAACAAAACTGGAGCGCCCCAAGGTGAGGTGCTCCTGCGAATGAAGCCCTGACCTAACAGCTGCTCTATCTGATCTCGTGACTCTCGCATCTCTGCCGGAGCCATACGGTAAGGTGCGCGTGCTACAGGACTCGTATCTGGCAGCAAATCTATGACAGAGTCTATCTCCCGACTGGGGGTAGGCCTGGTATCTCCTGAAACACATCGGAATACTCACCGACAATTGGGATCGAGTCTAAGGGAATCATAACCTCCTTAGAGGTATCCTCCCCTATGTAATACAAATGAGTGGTCGAGCCTCCCTCTGGGCGAGGCATCTCCACTACCCGGAATGGAAAAAATAATGCTCCCACCTAAGCAATCAATCATGGCTCTATAAGTTGCGAGCCAATCCATACCGATAATAACATCGTGCTCATGCATATCTAAGACTAACATGTCTGCAGGTAATACCAAGCTACCAATCTCTACCCCCACTCCCCGGCATATAAAGAAAATAAGTGACCCACTCCCTAGGGGTGAGTCTACACACGTCACTGTGCTCTCTGCTGTGGCTAACAACCCTAAGGCCTTCGCAAAATGCGTAGCTATAAAGCAATGCGTTGCCCCAGTATCAAACAAAACCCGACCCATAGTACCATGGATAGGAAAACATACCGTTATAGACACGTCCATATTTTAACTTCCATTGCTGCACTGGAGCTGCTGGAATGGCTAGTAGGGCTGGCACATGGGCTGGTGCTGGGAGGGCGGGTGGAAAAAGTGGCCTCTGTGGCTCATTACGGGCACCCTGCTGCTGTGGGGCCCTATCATCCTCTGGGATATCCTGACGCCTATGGCCATGTTTGCCGCACCCAAAACATCGGCCTTTGAAGTTGCTCCCCCTCCGACCGTGCTGCTGTCGGTGTCGGTCTTGCCGGCCTTGCTCACTTGGGATTTTATTCCTCTCTGGGCAACTCTGACAACTATGGTCTTCCCTGCCACATCGCAAACTATTCTCTCGAAGCTGCTTCACTTCACCACTTTTTTTTACTAGTCTCTCTTTTTCCTTGATCTTGTTGGCTTTGAGGGGAAATTTGCGAAAAAACCTTGTCAGGGTGAGGACAATCCCTCCACTTGTGACCCGGCTGTACACATTTATAGCAGAGTTCAAAAATTCTTCACCGGTCGAATTGTAGTTTATCCCCAGCCTGATTCGGACACAATTTACGTTTGTGACCGTCCATTCCATAACCGAAACACCTCTTTGTGATTTCATTCTGAATCTGACTTCATTGGCCCTGACACTTTTGGCCCTTTACATAAATTTTGTTACATTCAGAACTGACTCCGTCTTGAGTGGTTTGTTGTCGCAGTTTCGGTGCCTTCGCACAATTGTCAACTTTAGTCATATGCCTTTGGTTAACCTCTCTAGGTCTTTTGCCTCCTTTAAGCTGTATGCTGCGTTCTTGGTACTGTAAAACTGCAGTGGTAACTGCTTGTGCCACAATGACCGCGATTTCGGTGATTAGTACCCTTTTTGGAGACACCTGAGGCATGAGTTGTCCTTTCTCATTAACTTCGCCAATAATATCAGCTTGTTCTTCCTGACGGACCATCTGAAAGTTTTAAAATTACGTCAGAATAAGTCTAACATTCGTATCGACAAGTCGCAGAAGTACGAATTTCAAACGCATAAAGATGAATACAACATTCCTAATGTTAGGGGTCTATAGCAAAAATGTTAAGCTGAAAGCGAAATAAGCCGTACAGATCCTTAGGACACTAGAACCTGATGCTCTGATACCACTTGTGACACCCCGCCTAATTAAATACCGGTCGATCACTCATTTATTAAATTAAATCAAGGTGAACAGTTGGTTCATTCTCAGCATCACTGTCGAAAACAAAATTTTCCAATTAAACACCCTAATTAATTAAGCTAAGTGTCAAAACCCTTTTTTTTAACATTACTTCCAAATTTTATTTAAAGAAAAAATATTTATTTATTTATTAACAACATTTTAATAAGTAAGAATCACGCCACAATAATCCTGGAACATAATCCAATTAATTTAGACGTTCTACATTCAAAATCCCAGCATTTAAAACTTGAAGTAAAACATTCATACTGAATAAATCCCATAGCAACAGTACTAGAAATAACTGAAATACAAATGTCCTAATAAAACAGATAAATAGTGGAAAGGGGGACACGTGCCCCAATAACTGAGAATGATAGATGTGGAATCAAGTGAATGAAGTCGTCTAAGCAAGTGGCCTGCAACTCCCACCTAAGCTGCAGCGCGTTCCTTTCAATGGATCCTAAGCAAGACGCCCCTGTGGCTGGGCACCTGTAATATATACATATATATATACAAGAGAAAGAGAGAGAGAGAGAAAAAGAAACGGGTCAGAGCCCGATAGTGTGTATGATTTAAAATTCGTTTAGCAAGTATTTAAATTGATACAAGCCAATGAAACAACATATTAGTGCAACACTCTCTTGAGAAATTCTCACGTCTCTTCTAATGTGCACGCCTATCGTACTATTCTTCCCAAAATTTTATCTTATCATTTATTGTACTAATCTTCCCAATGATTTAACTTATCTAAAATTACTCGTTAAATTGTAAAACCGAACAATATAATTGTTTAAAAGGATACTTCCATTTAGTAACACAAATATCGATTTAACTTCACTGATTAATAAAGTTTTCCCGGTATCATATTATACTTTTCGAATAAGTATTTTTTATTTATAGTCAAGATTCATTTCTCACTTGCCATAACACAGTAAACATATTCAATTTCCCAAATTTCTTATATATATTAAACACTCTTATAATATATATGTATTCTAACAGCACCCTACATAAAAACTATGGTGAGGGCATACTCTGCTATCCAATCCCCGTATCGCTCACACTAAGGGAAATACAAGTTCGGAATCACTCTCGAACTGTAACAACATATATACAAACAAGATGAGGCGAAGCGTAGATTCCAAGTCTCTAAGAGGTCAGTACATACCCCACGCCTCTTAGGACCGTCTGAACTATCGATTCGATAGCCTGTACCAAGGATATCTATCTTCTAAGGTACAAGTCAATATCCCCCATAAAGGTCCCATCGAGATAAGACTGCCCCAGCGCGGTAACCTCAGGGATAGCAAGTAGCGCGGGCATGATTTTTACACGTATATAATATATGCACACACAATCATATAAATATACCACTTTTATCATATCAATATAGGTTCCTCTCATCACCCATAATTACGACATTTATCCTTAATTTCACATTATTAGTATCACGCTTAACGATTCGTTTTAAACTTTAATTCGAGGTATTATTCCAACTTACTACGTAACACTCATGGGGTCTATTCTCCCAAGTATAAAATTCAGTAGGTATACGTATTTGTCCCACAGTAACTCTCTTACGTGTCACTCCCCTTTAATATATACTTACATTGTCGCTTACGTAAAGTATTCCAAAATATAGATTTCGCCTTACTTCAAAGGTCTCTTATTCATAAGTGAATCCTACTGGTCATCATTATCTCCCAAATTATTTTAACAAGGATGCCTAAGGAGTTTTCCTTATTCCGAACCAATTCAACAATTTAATAAGGGGAAACTTAAGTCTGCCAGGAGGGGTCAATAGATCGAGGTCTGGGTCTCGATCGATCGAACCTTCGATCGATCGAAGCTCTAGGCTTGATCGATCGATCAAACAGGTATTTCGATTTCTGCAGAATTGCAGTTACGGGTTCTAACACCTATCTTCATCCAAATTCAAGTTTTACATTCCCAAACGTCCAAAGATTCATACTACTAACATTATATCATCATAATAGGTAATTCCAACGTAAAGCATGTGGATTTCTATCATTAAACATGGATTAATAATCCCCAAATTCATATAAAACCTCAAGAACCCTAAAATTTCATTAATATAGTTCTAATTCATCTTTTCCAAAATCTCCTTCATCTACAACCACATAAATTTGTGGTTTCATCCTCTACATATTAAGGTATTTCTAGAATAACAATTTATCCATCACTACATGCGATTCCTATCTCATATCTTTGGTTTTCTTCCATAAAAACTCATTCTAATTACTCCTAAACTAATATGAAAGATGCATCAAAGAAATAAGCAAGATAAACACTTGCCTGGGATTTTCAGAGGTCTGGTTTGGTGCTGAATTCGATATGGTTGCGTTTTCCATCTCGCGATCTAGGTGTTGGTGGTGGCGGCGGTGCAAATCGTTGAGTTTTGGGCCTTGGAATGCTTTGAGAGCTCTCTCCTCTCTTTTCCAATGGCCGTTCTAGGTTTTGGGTATTCTAACCCTAGGTGACAACCCAATTATCTGATATAACCCCTCTAATTTTCGTGGGTTTAATTACCCAAAAATGTAAAATGACCAAAATGCCCTCCCGGGTTACTATTTAGGCCTAAAAATGCCCCGAGACTCAAAATAAACCCCCGGGTACACTTTTCTGACTATCTCGACCCTTCCGGACGCGTTGGCGCACTCAAAACGACCATACGAACAACTTATAAAATATTAACTTTGATTTATCAAAATTTAGTCCCGAGGCGACACGAGCACGTTCCGACTTAAATTTTCGAAATTGTCATTTCATTCACTCGTGACATTCAATATAACCAATATTATATATTTATTTGCTCATTAGTAATATTCAACAAATTTCATATAATTACTAACTCTCGTCATGTTAATAATTATAACATAATTAATTTCCGGATTTTTATTAAATAATTTACTCATATTGAATTTTATAAATCCCTAAATTAATATAGCATAAATATACGGGGTAATACAATATATATATATATATATATATATATACACACACACACACTATGGTATGTCCGTGCCTTAAGGCACGATGATAATTTTTGAAATTATTAAGTCATGTGTAATTTAAATAAAAAAGACTTTATAAAACACAAATAATTGTAAACAACATTAATGTGTCTTAACATATACAGGCTTTAAAAAATTGGTCCAATTTTTCTCTATTTATAGACTATCCACCTTGTATAAGAAAAAAACATGTCAACAACACTAACAATCCGTCTTGGACCTTGTATAAACAACATTAATGTGTCTTAACATATAAAGGCATCTGGTAATAAGAATATCCAAATCATTAAGTTGTGGATAATTTAAATAAAAATATAATATAACACAAAGGTATAAACAATTTTTAAAAATTAAGCAAATTTTTTATTTATTTATAGGACTATCCAATCGTGTTTAAGAAAAATAATAATCCAATAACTATACTAATAGTTTTTGCCTAAAGTCATGGCTTGAATAGGAACATATACGGTGAGTCATCGTCGGTGTCACACAGTCTCTAGTGACACTGAGGTCTTGCATGGGACAGATGTATTATTCAATTACAGAACATTAACATGGACTGTAAAATGAGGGGTGAGGGAGTCACCATGTGTCAATAACTGTTTATCTGTAATTGAAAACAATAAAGTTCATACATATATTATTAAGTAAAAAATAATTACAACACAAATAAGTTTAAATTTTGAATTATTTGTGCAAAGTGTCATTTGTTTATAGGACAATTCACCGCGTTTAAAAAAATAATCCGAAAATACTAATAGTCCGTCTTCGACCTTGCGTAAACAACACCATATCCATAATATAATAATTTATGTCAAAGTTTTTTCCGACATAATGTGTAAACATATTAGAAAATTTGGGCAGAATCTCCTTTATTTATAGGACTATCCACCATGTGTTCAAAAAACAATATTATAACAACAACAGTATCATAATTATACAATTATGACAAATACAATATCAAATGAACATTTAGCTCAGTAAACACTAATTTGTTGTGCAACATTTGCTTTATAGTCCAATGGTCCGAGAAAGTTTTCACTGCAAGGCAACATGAAGTATTGCGAGTCCTTCCACAGTTGGGACACTACAAAAAACAAACAAATGAACGAAAATATAATTTACTATTCAAACTAATTACACTTGAACAATTAATTAAATTAAAACTTAAACTATATTAAGATCGATTATCAATTAGACATTAAGTAATTTTCTATATCAAGATTGATAACAACATATGGAGTAATGAATTCTTGAAAAAATTATGGCTAGAAGAAAGTATCCAAAAAAATATTATGTTCAGAAGAAAGGGAATTTCCTACATACCTGTTAGGTAGACTTGGTCTTTTCCCTTCTCAATTTTTCTAGATATCCAACTTCAAATGTTAGCATCCACTAAATAATAGAATATAAAAAACTACGAATAAAAAATGATTAAAATCTATAAAATAGAAACCATCCTTGCTTCATTCATTGTAATATTCTTCAGTCTCACAAACATGTGCATGCTAAATTAAATTCAAAAGGAGGGCCTTATGTCTTCAGGAAGTTTGTAAACCTGCAAATACATAAGGGAAACCATTTGTTGCATTGAAACTAAAACATGAGCTAAATATATTTAGCAAGTTGGGAAAAACTTACATCTGGGGTTGCAATAGAAAAATGTCCAAATCATGTTCAAATGTTATACATGTCCACTCCATAAAAACACCATAAGAAATTAGTCTTTCAATCCATAAATATATTGTAAAATAAATCGATAAATATATAACAAATAAAATATGGTGTAAACATATTGTATGTCAACTCTACAACAGAGTGAGACTCATCTGGACCAAACCCAAGAAATGCATTTGGGTATTTTTCTTCTAGAATGTCTCTCTTTCGTAGAAGCTTCATGCCATAGCATTCTGTGTAAAACCTGACAACACCAACTGAAATCAGATACTCCAATCTCACAATTAGAACAAAATGTTCAATCTCATTTAAATTTCTACTACAATTATTTTTTCAACCATTTAAGTTGTCGTGTACTTAATGGCACAATCAAGGTCACCAACACGATACACAACGTGTAAGAACCGACGTTTATCTTTTTTTTTTCCATTCCAACAACTCAACACTTGGAACAGGTGCAGACTTGGCCATATTGAACGATTGTGATTACACTACAATTAATACGAAGTGTATATCAGGGGGAGAACATATAACAAACATAAATTTTTAAAGATATTATATGGCATGATTCTTTCAAACATAAAAGCAAACTCACTATTGAAATATTAGTTTGTTGCCACATACATTTGCTTTCATGAATATTTGTGTGCCTTCAGGTGAGATTTTCGCTAGTTATTTAAATATTGCAGACAACTTATCAATATCACATGAGAACTTATGTTAAAAATAAACCTTACAACCAATGTAAACAAAGTATAAGTATAAACATTGACAAAAAATATAAGTATAAGTACAAACATTCCCACATATAAAATGTCTACCACCTATACAATACCCGGAGTCGGAGTTATGCAAAGAACGAAATAAATGTGATTTATATCAACTTAATTGTCACAAAACATATAGTAAGTAGAAGACATACAAAGCATATACCATCATAATTAGTCATTTTGGTCAGTGGGCAACTGCCTCTTTAGGACTAAAAAGCCTTGGAAATCTTCTCGATGGGAACCAACGGGAGATAGGAGGAAACCGTGTACACTTCCTCAGCTGCCTGCATCACCGTCTGATTGTACTTGCCAGCATACTAAGATGTTGTGGGAACAACTGCCTGAGAAACTCGAGGAAATAGCAATAGCTGGGCTAGTAGAGGGAGAGCTAAGTCGAAGCAGCATACTGTTCGGCCGGCGGCCAGTACTTGGAGTATATCTCAATGGTAGCGGGCTCATATATGATGTAGGCACTTTTTTTCGTATCAGTGGAACTCTTGAATTCGAAGTCCATAGCTCAGGTGGAAGTTGGATAAGCCATAGTACTGTCGTACATACATTACACCTGGATGGTTAAAGAACTCTGCCAAAATGTAGGAATATTTTCTTTAAAAATTTAGCTGTATGTTTTCTTCAACTCTACTACACAAAATAGAGTAGATTTCAACTATGTAGTGGTGTTACTTGTAGGTAAATAACTAAGTTGTATTATGTATTACCTTTCTTCCAGTTATTTTTATATGATGAATAAATCATGTTCACTATTAAATTATTGCAAACCAAAAAAAATATATGAGAATAGAAACTTGTCTTAATGAGGACTGCAAAACAAAGGTTCAATTACTTGGAATGTAAAATCATAATCATATAATGTTGAAGGCCTATATTTTTGCATTTTTTAATGACTACCAAAATCCTGGTACCACTTCTGAGGCTGTATAAACTGGATGGGAGCATCTCGTACAATATTAACTTGATGGTACCACTTCATCTGCAACTTCATCTTTTCTTTCTTTGAAGGAAGTTCAAGCCCGACGTTGGCCTTGATCACATGCCTTGCTAATCACCTGTTGTTTGACGCTACTTATTTTTCTAAGATCATGACACATGGAAATTTCTCACAGTAAATCACAATTTAGCATCTAGATGATCTTCCAATGCAAATATTACATAAGATCCCTATAGTTTTGTTTTTGGTACTGTTTAATGTCAGACTTAAATGGCATTATATAGCGTCGATTCTTGTTACTTTGGAATGACTCGCTAGATCTTTTCTTTAGTCTTGTAAAAAAAATTACTCTATTTCTTCTGTTCTTGCTTGGTCTTTACCTTTCCATTTGGACTCGAAAGTATATAAGCTTTGGCACATTCATGGCATTTTTTGTTTAAATTGTCCTCAATAGCAGACAGATCTAAAATTATTTGTGCCTGTCTTGATTACTGAATCATTTCACCCAACACCTTTGAGTCAATGCCATCCCTTTCAACACTTCTAATTAAGGAGCTTTGGTTGGTGATTCATTAGCGGTGTTTGATGCATTTGTAATCAGATATGATTCCAGAAAGACCAAGAATCTTATGTTTCAGCCTCACTGCCTGCAAATATCAGAGGGCATTTATTTACAAATCTATATAAAACTTTTATATTTTTTTAGAGATTCCTTCCAACTAAAAATCTCCCTCAATATTTCAAACTTAGAAGATTCACATACCTCCAAAGTATGAAATTCGATAGACTTATCACACAACATAATTTACAAAGACAACGATTCATAAAATAAGTAAATGCATGGGCACTTGGTAATAAATGGGCACTCAATAAATACAATCATTAATAAACAATCCAAATATAATATTAAAACTCTAGGGTAGGTAAGACCCCAGTGATGTATGTACTTATATATATATATGCATGTGTAGTTACTAAAGTTATGAAGCCAGTTTAGCGAGAGGTATACTACCTCACCCTATAACTAACAAAGCAATACGCTAAGGTTTCTCCTCGCATAATTGGACATTTTATCACCCCTTCGGTTCCATCAACCCATGGGGTTCCAATATGTAACCAAATGCAACTACAAATATTAGACATCAATTGTTCATGTTGTCACCGTCGGTTGATATTAACTAATGGCCAGGTCACGGGTATACCAATAAATATTATTTTACCAACTAATGGTCCGGTCACGGGTGTATTAACGGTTAGGTAACTGAAGTTAGTCCCAAAATATAACTTCCTATTAAGAAATGCATCTAATATTAGTATGATGAAGCTAAAAAAAAATAATAACTCTTTTATGAAATCATTTTATGCCAAAAAGCACCATATTTGATCATTCAACACAAAATAACTAATTCTAATTCACAAAATATAAACATGTGACTACAAATAGTATGAGAGGAAGGTATTTCGGATTGTCCATTTCCTATGACATAGAATACATGTATAATAATACCACCTGTAAAAATAAATAGGAAAGTTTTACGGTATGCACTGAATAAAAATTATCAACCATTTTCTTAGATTTGCTTCAGCACATCATAATTGCAGGCCTATCTTGAAATGCAACCAAATTGATTAGAAAATGAAAAAAAATATAAATATCTAAACAGAGTTTTAATAAATGTGTTTAGCACATTAAGTGAAAAGGGAAAAAGCACAAATCTAATATCATAAGAATTCTACATCGCATAGTTTATGCTCCTCAACATCTACTTTTCACATACTTCACAAATAATTGTCCCCAATACCACAAACACATAAACTGCAATAAAATTCCACTCTTAGACACTAAACATCATAATATGTATACACTGTAAAATAAAAACACGAAAACCCAAAATTCTACACTGCCGACGTTTATTACAATGTTAATTGCAGAAATTGCAATAAAAGTCCATTCCTAAACAATAATCATCGTAAAAGTCCAATCCTAAACATATATACTCTGTAAAATAAACACATAAACTGCAATACAGTATACACTGAATGAATCCATAGATCATTATAAGACCCATCCATTTACCTTACAACCTCAACTTATCCTGCTTACCGGTTGACTCAAGAAATCAAATAAAAACTCAACATAGACTAAATTTGAATCAAGCATTAAACAAAGAATATGACTCCTACCAAAAAAAGTTAAAACTAAATTTCATTAAAAATTACAGGTTAAACATTAAGACTAAAAAAATAAAAAAATTCCCACACTACCAACGTTTATACTCTGTAAAATAAAAACACGACAACCCAAAATCCCATGATCCGTAAAACACATGATGGGTGATAATAGTGGATAAGTGGAAGTAGATGTGTGAAAATGCCTTTGAATCTAGCATTAAAACCCCAGTTCTAGAGATCAGGAGAGAGCGAAAGAAAGAGTATATAGATCCATACATACCTTAAAAGAGTTGGAAACAAATAATATCAAAGCAATCATAACCTGATTTGCAACAAAAAAACATTTTAAAAATTTAGCCTGAACAATTTAAGGATGAAAAACCAAACACATAAAAGTAAATGAAATATAAAGGCACAACAAACAGCCTCGAGTGGAGAAGAGAAGATAATTAGATACATGCAAAAAAAAAACCTAGTTAGATCAACAAATAATTATATCTGCAAAATAAACCCTGAAAAAAATTATCTACCTCATGGAGAAGAGAAGAAGGGGCGAGGGTGAGAGGGGCGATAGTTAATCGCAAAGCCAATAGAGAGAGAAAGAAATGGAGGGAGGGAGTGAGGGGATTAAAGTAAAGGAAAGTTACGGGTAGGTTTGAAAATGAGGAAAAGGGAGAGAATGGGTTCAAATACTATTGTACCCTTGTGTTTGAATTTTGAAGAGAATGGGGGAAAATTAGAGTTTATTAAAAGAGGGGGAAACTAAAATTTTCAGGGACAAAATAGGCATTGCAGGATAAAATCATCTCATGACATCATACTTGTATCTTATGACGTACATAAGTTTTATACTTTATTATATAGATATATACTAGGGTATGCCGTGCCCAAAGGCACGATGAACATTTTTAAAAAGCACATAATCGCAGAATGACAAAAAAATTCAAAGTACGTAATTACGGAATGGAAATATTTCGCTCCAACAAAAAAAGTGTTAGGTCGTATATAATTAAAACATCGTATAAACAAAATCATCAATTGATCTCAATTCATGAGAATAACACCAATACCTAGGTCAAAAATATTTATTATATAACATAAATAATCGTAAACAATTTAAAAAAAATTGGCCATAGTTTCCTCTATTTATAGGACTAACCATCCTATTTAAGAAATAAAAAATAACCCAACAACAATATTGAAAGACAATTTATCCGTTCAAATTAAATATTCAGTCTGTTATGTATAGCCTTTATGGGTCCATCGATAAAACAAAATGTGATATATGTCGATGCTACCAATACCACTAAATAGCTAGTGCTCCGTCACATCATCCTGACAACCAAGTCCTACAAAACCAAAAGATTGGAGAATTAAAATTTAAATATAGTATACACAAACACATAACGTCAATTAGTCTTACAAACACAGGATGTCACTATTTGTTTAGTCGTTAAAAAAAGTTAATAGCAACGTGAATGGGGACCAATGGTCAAAAAAGAAAAGTTTGATATCCAGCCTAATGTAAAAGGGAAAATCTAGAGAGAGAGAGAGAGAGAGAGAGAGAGAGAGAGAGAGAGAGAGAGAGAGCATAAGTTTGATATCTAGCTCTTAAAGAAAAATCAAGATAAATTGTAAAATCTCAAAATGCATAACTCCTAACTACAATTTAAGAGGAAAAATTTACCTTCTTGTATAGATGCATTTGGAGAGTAGTAGACCTTTGATTTGTCAAAACATACGACATACTGCCTTTGGGTTCCTCACCCATTTAAACTGAGGGGCGGAAGATTTTTTTGGAGCTTAGTAACTGCACCACTGGGACTTCATTTAGCCGGTTGATTACGGGCCTCATTTAATTGATTGATTTCAACTCAAACAGCATTATCCACAAACATACTTTATTTAGCTGGTTGATTTCGCCTACATCTTTCCATTTCAGATTGTCCAGGACACCTCTTCTTTCACTATTCCTATTGAATTTGTTAGCTTCCGGTGACAGGACTCGTGAACCCACATTGGACCTTGCAACTCACATTGCCTCCTATATAAGGAATATAAGTTTTCAGCGAGTAAACTTGCCATGAGTATACATACAACTATGACACCTTTTATAATAATTCTACATAAATCATTAATGCAGTTATAGGGATATAAAATAAGATGGCAAGATATAACCTATGAGAATATTCTAAAATATTGCTCTTATTTACGAAAGAAATCTCATGATATTGATTCTTGTATCTTTTAAAACCCGTCCAAGAAGACTGCAACTAAAGCCACTGTCATACCCAAAGCCATCTTGAAAAATCCTATCCTATAGAAGAATCAAATCAGTTCAGTTCATGTGATTGTAGATATTACAGATCGAAAGAGAGAACATTTGAATTTAAGAGGGATTCTTTAAAGAGTCAAGTTGTATTGAAAAAGTATTAGTAATGAGAGAACATTTCTAGCCACCGGAAATGAGACCTTTTTTGTAGCATCTCCACACACGTCGTAATTCCACATTCACCCTTCAAAACATTTTCGGTAACCATACCAATGCCCACAATCTTTCGTATAGAAAGTGAGGATATAAATGTTATGATATATATCTGATCGTTAGGTGAAACAAATTAATCGTTTAGCTTATTTATATCCTAGCTCACCTTGGCAAGTAAACGATTTGGAGATACTCCGACACTACATGTGAGGTCAGTCTCTTCAAAAATACATGCTCTCAGTTCTGAGCTCACCTTGATTACCTATATGAAACAATTTACGAAAACCTGTCAATCTACGTGACATAATACATATTATTTGGAAACCTATCATAAAATACCGATTCTATACAGATTCTTGAACTTCCAAAACTAATAACTAAATAAATAAAGTGCACAAAAAAAGTTACATACATTGATGTAGATGTGTGACGCACCACTTTTTTCAATGCATCCTCAATCCATGATAATAATTGAACATTACAAAATTTGCTACCTACCAAACACAAATTTTGGAATCAAAATATAATTCACGTATTCCTATTGAGAGAGTAGCTACAGCGGAAATATTGCGACTTCTCAAATAAAAACCAATTTTAATTAATCCCAAATTTTAGTTAAACCCTAATACATGCATCTAGATGATTTATCAAATAAAATATAGCATGCATGATAAAAACAAACAATTTCAGGAAAAATCCCCCAAAGGGGCAAAACCTTTTATTTTCATTATAATATTGTAACATACAATTTCGGATTACAATGAAAATACAGTGACTAAGAATTACCCTCAAGTATCGGATTCTGTAGTCGGCGGCAGGAAATATTCCTTTCCAGGAGGGCAGCAATGAATCCACACGCAGCGAACCCACGTGAACCTCAGTCCAATCAACAAAGGAAGAACCGCATCACTCCTCAATGACATGCAGCCATGAAACTTTGTAGAGACTCCCTCAGCAATGACACACAGCCCTCGGTTGCAAAGATATCTCCACAAAGGTTTGAACAAACACAAGGTTGTGTTCTTGGGTTACCAAAAAGATTCACAAAGGATTGGCAATTGTGTGAATCAAAACATGAGTCTTGGGACTCAAAACTATGAAGACTAGAGGTATTTGGACTCTCAAAAACATCTTCTAAAGTCTTGCAAAACAACTCCCCCGAAGTTGGTATTTATAGGAAAAAATATGAAGAGTCCCATGTTCTTAAAACTCTAAAATTCTATCCAGCGTACAAAAAAAACAACATTCTTTAAGGAATTTTCTCTATCTTCAAAAGGTCATAACTCCTTCACTGTAGCTCAGATTGAGGTGCCGTTTTTTCCAGTATCTTCGTTGCGGCGAGATCTTCAACTTTCCAGTTGACCAGACCTTCGAACTATGGATGTAAAATTACGAAAATGACCTTGAACACTCCTATCTTGCCTTTTTTTCATTGTTTTGACTTCCCTTGCGTACCACTTGCATTAAGTCCCTAAAATCTTGGACCGTGAAGTCGTTGAGGCAGATGTGGGACATATTAATGGAGATGTTGAATGCTTGATTCCCAGAATTTGGATTGAGGCCGTCGAGTGACATCTTGAGGTGATGTGCCAAATGTAGCGGCGTACGACATACACAAATGAAACATGTTGGACATGAGAAAAATGTCCTTACAAATCTCCCCCTATGTCTATGCCGGTACATACATAAAAAATCCGAATTATCAAATAACAAAATTGCCTATACAAATATACCCTCCATGAACCCAAAACTGGAAAGATACAAATGAATAAGTCTTCATCGTTTGTTCTTCAAATCTTCAGGAATCTGAAATCTTTTCTCATCAGGCTGTTCAATTCAGAGATAATCAATGTAGTCCCTACACACACGAGATAAAGAAAAAAATACCAAGTGACGTATCGAGTTTGAAATGAGATAAACATAGATACCAATATATGATAAGCATACGTCAAATCTCAAAACTCCCCCAAAATTCAAACTCCTCCATAAAATGATAATTCTTTCTCCCCCTTTTTATGATGTCCCCAAATAGACAAATAAGAAGAATGAATCAAACAAGAAAAATCGGGGTGTCACGGTATACAAAAAATACACAAACTATTTTTGATTTTTTTTTTAATTTTTTATACAAAAAATAGATACCATTTTGAAAAAAAAATGTAAAACATGATACAAAAATCACACCATGAATTTAAACTCAAACAACCAAGTCATGGAAATGGAATGAATGGGTGTGAACACATTCGATAGGTAAATCAACTCAATCAATCATATGTGCACGATGCATATGTGTACCCCTAACGAATGAGCATCAAAAGTATCCTTAGGTGTAAAAAATTGTTGAATTTAAGTGACATCGTCTTATGCAAATCAACAAATCAAAGTCAAAGTGATTTCCACACCAATAACGTCCAAAACTATAAAGCGCATTTTCAAGGACGTGCAAACCCGTTATAAAATCTCCAACCAAACTCCCTCATATATATTTTCTTTTAGAGGTAATCTAAATTCTCAAACTTTGGAGAATTGGTGCAAAAACCTATATGTCCCATAATTGGCATGAATATCTTTTTATTGCCTTTCAATTTTTTTGGGCTCTTTTAAACCTCTTTGGACCCCGGATAATAAAATACCTCCATTTTTTAGGTCCAATTTAACGGTGGCTTTTGCGCAAAGGATAGATAATTACCTTTCGCAACCCCTCCCCGTTTTTTAAACAAAGCACACAAACTCACAAAACGGTTCTTATATGCACAATTTCCTTACCAAAATATATCACGCTTGGTTTGTTTTAAGGACATGATTGAAGTGAAAACACCCAACTAACATGTGATAAGACAAGCACAATAATCAAATAAATCCGTGCATGTGTGCAATAAAGGAAACATGAGTCAAACATGTAGGAAGTAACAATTAATTACATCTTAATGACTCCAAACATTATAAAGCACATGGATGAATTGACCTATTGTCTCAAAACACTATCAAATAGTCACATGAAAAAATGGAATGATGTTGTGACTCGGTCATCCTAAGTGTTCATCCATAAACGGTGCAAACAAAAAACAAAAATCTTTTTGGATTTTTTTTTAAAAAAATTTGACAAAATAAAATCTTTTTATATTTTTCAAAATTTTTCAAAAAATATATGCAAAAGGTACAAGTCATCACACTAGTAAAAATATATCATGAAACCACAACTAGTGTATGACAAACATGCAATCACAATCAACCAAAAGATTTCACATGGGGTGAATTACGTGCAAGCAAACGGGAATCGTGGACAAATAAACCATAAGCCTCTAAATCCGATTTTCTAACCCAAATTGATGTGTAACGAAGTGTGGGGGTTTTGGGAATCGAATTTATTCTTTCATGCCTAAGATGACCTTGCCTACCACAATGTGTGCAAGAGTAAATCGGGAGATTTGTGTTCCCTAAAGGTGGCCCTCTCCTCAAATTTATCGGTTGCTCTCTCCGAATTTGCCTAGGTGGGTCTCTCCTAATGATCCTAGGAGGTTCTCTCACAATGTTCCTATGGGGCGCTTTTTTAACAAACTTAGGTGCCTCTTTCTTAACAATCCTAGGAGGCTCTCTCACACGTGTGGGAATGGGTGCAACATATTTTTCAAGACCAATCCCACCCCTATCAGTTTTGATCTCGACTGTGCCTAAAATCTTATCAAGTTTTTCAGACCTAGACTCCAAATCAAATTTCACTTTACTTGAATCTTTCAATTTCACATCAAGTTCACCTATCCTAGATTCAAGTACTAGTTTAGAATCCTCAAACTCTAAAAGCTCCTTTTTCATAGTCTCCATCAACCCTCTAAGACTATCTCTCTCACCCGACGTACTCAAGCTTCTCTTTCAAAATTTTCACATGAGCCCTAAGTTCTTCAACTAAAAAATCATTATTTTTTATGGCACACTCTTTCAATCGAGCTTTCAATTTCAAATTTTCTTTCTTTGTTTTCAAAGTTTCAGCATAAAGTTCATTGAAAGCAGTTTGCAAGTCATCCTCATCTACACTTTCCTCCTCACTTTCATCCACACTCCCATCACCCTCACTATCATCACTAATCACATGGATGGGAAACTCTCGCCTAGAAGCATAAAAAACTTCTTCTTCCGAATCACAATCACTAAGAGTAGAAACATGAGGAATCGGTTTATTCAATTTCTTCTTTAAATTTGTGGTACACTCATGTAACGTGTGACCAACACCCTCACAACAAGGACACCTCTCAGATTCGTTTTCAACAGAAGATTTAAAACAAGAGTTCGTGTGAATTTTCCAATTAATTTTTTCAAAAATTTGAGATCGAAGATCATCAAAACCATCAAAAGCCATTTTTGTGCAAAATCAGGATCAAAACACAATAACTTAGTGCAACAGGCTCTGATACCAATTTGAGAGAGTAGCTACAGCGTAAATATTGCAACTTCTCAAATAAAAACCAATTTTAATTAATCCCAAATTTTAGTTAAACCCTAAGACATGCATCTAGATGATTTATCAAATAAAATATAGCATGCATGATAAAAACAAACAATTTCAGGAAAAATCCCCCAAAGGGGAAAAACCTTTTATTTTCATTATAATATTGTAACATACAATTTCGGATTACAATGAAAATACAGTGACTAAGAATTACCCTCAGGTATCGGATTCTGTAGTCGGCGGCTGGAAATATCCCTTTCCAGGAGGGCAGCAATGAATCCACACGCAGCGAACCCACATAAACCTCAGTCCAATCAACAAAGGAAGAACTGCAGCACTCCTCAATGACACGCAACCATGAAACTTTGTAGAGACTCCCTTAGCAATGACACGCAGCCCTCGGTTGCAAAGATCTCTCCATAAAGGTTTGAACAAATACAAGGTTGTGTTCTTGGGTTACCAAAAAGATTCACAAAGGACTGGCAATTGTGTGAATCAAAACATGAGTCTTGGGACTCAAAACTATGAAGACTAGAGGTATTTGGACTCTAAAAAACGTCTTCTAAAGTCTTGCAAAACAACTCCCCCGAAGTTGGTATTTATAGGAAAAAATATGAAGAGTCCCATGTTCTTAAAACTCTAAAATTCTATCCAGCGTACAAAAAAAATAGCATTCTTTAAGGAATTTTCTCTATCTTCAAAAGGTCATAACTCCTTCACCGTAGCTCGGATTGAGGTGCCGTTTTTTCCAGTATCTTCGTTGCGGCGAGCTCTTAAACTTTCCAGTTGACCAGACCTTCGAAATATGGATGTAAAATTACGAAAATGACCTTGAACACTCCTATCTTGCCTTTTTTCACTGTTTTGACTTCCCTTGCGTACCACTTGCATTAAGTCCCTAAAATCTTGGACCGTGAAGTCGTTGAGGCAGATGTGGGACATATTAATGGAGATGTTGAATGCTTGATTCCCAGAATTTGGATTGAGACCGTCGAGTGACATCTTGAGGTGACGTGCCAAATGTAGCGGCGTACGACATACACAAATGAAACATGTTGGACATGAGAAAAATGTCCTTACACCTATCTAAAATTACATGGTTATGTAGGGATACCTGCATCATCCTATGTGACTATGCTTCTTCCAAAAATCAGCCAGCATTATAAGCTTGGATGGAATCCATGCTTTAAGTGTTCCGTTATGTTTCTGAATGCATGATGAACTGAAAAACGTGTCGAATGTATATAGTTGCCCCCCTCATCTGGAGAAAAGAAGGATACCACGTCAGGATCATCATAACCACATGAATGCAATGATATTACAACTCTAAAAATAGAAGGAAACGGTAATTCAGTTACAACACTCTTATCTTCAGCAATCACACCCGCTGATCATTGTCTAAGTTTATTTGAACCCAGGTATTACGTTCTTTTACTGATTCTATGGAAGCCCCCTTAGAAGAAAACTGGGTAGTGAAGAAGATCTTTTTAACCAATCTAAACGTTGGTAAGTAAAAGATTTCACGTTTGGAATTTTTTTGCCCAGGTCTAAAAGAATAGCTGCACTGTTATCAAATCACTAAGCTCTTCCTGCTAACTCCCACTTTAATTTCTGCAATTATACCCCCTATTGACCCATGTGTTCTATTGCCAGTGCCACCTGCTTCGGAGGTGCCTGCATCATTAGTGTTGCTACTGCTGATTGTTGTTGCTGCTGCATTTTGTTTAAAGAGGAAAGTAAAATATGATATGATCAAATGAAGAACACAGTTTCTATAATTCAATAAGTGAAACACCAAGATAATACCAAGACAAATGTAAACAAAAAAGTTAATATTGTTGAAAAGTATCAACGCAACAAATACCACTCGGTTGGAATAGCACAAACAAATAATAACAGAGCATTATAGTTAAAAAGAGGCAACTTTCACCAAAACTAATACAATACTGCCTCATTATTAGATATGTCCAAAGAAAAAAACAGATATTATGTATTGCAACTGTAATGACCATCACTAACTACAACCATCATCCATATTTTGAAACCAAACAACCCTAATTGAAACTCGCATTATCAAACCCTAACCCACATAAAATATTTGTAACACTAAACCAAAAATGCGAATGAAAACCCAAATACGCTGTTAAGAAATTCAAACACCGTTACATTAATAAAAGCTAAAACCCAAATTGATAGTCAAAATTTATTACATTAGTGCTTCCACACTAATGTATTCAAATTCAAAACACCATTATATTACCACATCAATTGACATCATGGAGCTGTAAACAGGAAAACACTTGTTATTACGAAAACTCTAAAGTCAACTTCGGTCTAACGGAGAAACACCTGTAAACACAAATAGAAAAGAAAAGAAAATCAATCATATTTATTAAAATAAATAAACTAAAACTATCACACTACCCTAAAAAAATATCACAATATATATTGTCACAGTACGCTACAATAGGAGAACAAAAGTATGAACATCACTCATACGATGGGAATCAAATTTGCAAAATCCGTTAGAAACTATTGATGTTTCAAACAAAAAAGAGAAATTAGAGAGACGGAGGGGGGGGGGGGGGGGGAGTTATATCATGTTCAAACATTTTGAAACATCCAAACAACACCTGAACTCTGAAGAAAATACAAATCAAGTCAGTATCCGAAACATCATCCAAAACGATAATGTCAAAAAATTAGATGAAGCCTATTACTCAAATGAATTGTCAAAAATAAACTGTAATCCACCCAAAAAAACAAAAAAAACTCCAGTTTACAGATCACAAACTATGTACAACGCAAACCATAAATTAATAATTGAAAACATATAGAATACCTTGGGGGATTTGAAGACTTAGATATATAAAATAACTAACGATTCTTGCAAAACAAATAGAAACATAAATAAGGCCAAAAATATATTTAACAACTAAAACTTAAAACTGTGTAAACTTAAAACTGTGCTTGGCTAAACAAAAATAGACACAAAATACCTAAAGATTTGGGTTTAAAAAACTAAAAAAATGGTAAATGTTTAACATACTAACAATCCCAAATTTTTGGGTGTTGAAAACAAAAGGGGCATGTGTGTAAGTGTGATATTAAACACCCACAAAAATATAATTGAAACCCCAAATGAAACACCTAAACATCAAACGAAAAAACTAAACATCATACTAAATCTACATAGTAATCACACATTAAAGGGGGCGGCAGTTGAGGCATCCGACCTACAATCACGTGAATGGTAAATGTTTAACATACTAACAATCCCAAATTTTTGGGTGTTGGAAAAAAAAGGGCCACCGTCAAAAATATAATTGAAACCCCAAATGAAACTCCTAAACATCAAACGAAAGAACTAAACATCATACTAAATCTACATAATAATCATACATTAAAGGGGGCGGCAGTTGCGGGTTCCGATCTACAATCACGTAGGATTAGCAATCAAGGGAGGGTGAGGAGGGGGTGCGGTGGAGAGGGGAGGCGACGAATAGAGGATGAGGGGGAAGAAGCGGCGACGAATTGGAGGGGAGGATCATTTGAGATGGAGATAATGAGGAAAGGAATAGCATATGGGGAAGCATCGGATGAGAGAAAGAGAAAGGGAAAATAAGAGGTGTGTAGGGTTTGATGTGTGTTGATTACTAATATACCCATTATATTTGAATCATAGGGATATTTTAGAAGAAAAATGAGAGGGAAATCAAAATGTTCAAGGGAAAAAAAGGTAGTGCATGAAAAATTCTAATAGATGACATCATTTTTTGATCTTATGACATATATAAGTTTTCTACTTTATTATATAGATATATATATATAAATGTGTTAGATATTTAAATAGTTATTTTGTGATTAGTCCTATGGGCTGTAGTTTTAGATGCCACCGATCCTGCATTTGTTTTTTAGTTGGCAGTCCCATGCTTACAACAGTTATGTTGATTTTGTATATTCTATAAAATAAACTCCTCCACTAACAAATCTCGAAATAAAGGACTAAATGCCTGCAATCCCATATTTAAATTCAAAACAAAATTTGATTTTTTTATTTAAAAAATATTTGAGGGGTTAAATGTAATTTATTATTTCGTCAAATATAAGGGTATTTTTGGATTATACCAACAATTACTTAGAATAAACGGTCAACTATGTTGATCAAATTATTTTTATTAAAAATAGATGTTGAACCTGCATAAAGAAAAAAAAGATGTCAAAGTGTAAACTGAGCAAGTTAATGAATATCAAAATATTTTTTATTCTTAATAGGTATGGAGCCTGCATTAAAAAAAAAGGTGGGTGTCAAACTGGATAAATTAGCGAATGAGAAAAGACAAATTACCTTTAATTAACTTTAGTGTGGTTGTTAATTAAAATAAATTCTGATTTTTCTAAAATTTGCTACTTGAAGTGTAGTATATTTGTAAATGTAATTTCAACGGCTTTATTTCTACAAATATATATATAATATTATTTTAATTAAAAAAGTCTCTTATTTATCTATTTGTAGTTTTATTTAGGATCAATTACGAAAAATTCCCTCAAATAATTTTTAATATACATTTAGTTCATGCCTTTTTATTTTGTTCCAAAAAATTCCTAAAACACTAATTTAACTAATATTCTCTTATTTTGAAAAGTATGCGTTAGCGGCACACATTGATTGTTGGATGAAATATCAAAAAGTCCCTTAAACAATTTTTAATACACATATAGTCCAAGTGTTTTATTTTGTACCAAAAAATCTCTTATTTTCTTATCTTTAAAGGTCCGCGCTAGCGGCATGGTAAAACCTTTTTGGCATGGGACGATGAATTTTATAAAATCAAATTAAAAAATTTAGATTAAACATGTATAAAAAATTATAGGAGAGAATACCCTTTTATTTACAGAATTTTAGGTTTTAGTGACTGTTTTGAGAGCTCTTTGCAATGGTTGGATGATGGGTTGATTTGTTGGGGTCTGATTTTGCGCAGGTAGTGCCGCGTTGGATATATTTGGAATGTGCAGTGATGGTTTTATGGGCGTAAGGTTTGGTATTTTACATTTTGAGCTTAGAAAATTGCAGTGTATAAAAGGATCATGAGAGAGGAAAGGAGGTAGGCACAGGCTTTTCTCGTTTACAATCAGGTAGGACATATTCTCTCTTTCTATACATATGTACAATTAGCATTTAAATTTTTTAAGCAGTTTTTTTTAAACAGTTTTATTTGTGAATATATAAAATAATAATGTTATTAAATTTTTTAAACAGCTTTTTTATGTAAAAATAACGTTAAAACCCTGTATGTTATATATAACACAAAAACATTATTTTTTTATATATAAAATAGTTTTATATATAAAAAAATCCTTTTTCACATTATTATTTATAGATAAAAAAAATTAAAAAGATAGTCTATAGGAGAAAAATGATTTTTTTAATGTTTATATATAAAAAAACAGTTTATTTGTGAAACGTTAAAAAAAAAATTAATGTTTGTATATATTAAAAAACTTTAAAAAAATTATATGCAAAAAAAATGATTTTTTTTAACGTTATACATAAAAAACAGTGTATATATAAAAGAATTTATAAATAAAAAAAATTATTTATAAAAACAGTTTATAACGTGTTTGTTTTAATATTAATGTATTTTATTGTGTGTGTGTGTGTGTGTGTGTGTGTGATTGTATTAAACTAAATTTACATACTATATTTAAAAAAATAATTTTTTAACTTTTTTATATAAAACTGTTTGTATAAAGAAATTAAAAGCAACAGTTTTTTTTTATAAATAAAATTCATGTAAACTAGAGTTGTTGATGGTGATGGCTTGCATGCATATAAATATGTATATTGGGAATAATAGTTTTTTGTGCAACACTTAATGAAGGGAGATAACCATCTTTAAGAAGGAAAGAGAAATAAGTTCATTGGGAGATGATTAGCACTAGGGAGAAAAAAAAATTCAATTTAATGCAGTGAATTTAGTAAATGAATTTTTTTTCTGAATCTCCCTAAATTTATTCTTGGAAGGTATCAAAATATTTTTCCGTTGGCTTCACGCAATCATTTTTTTCGTTGGCTTCACGCAATTACTTGAGGTGTGGATTAAAATGTGGAACAATCATTTGATTGCCTTTATTGGTAGTAAGATGAATTCAACTTCTTTGCTTTTTAAAATCCAAAACAAAAAGTGTGGCCATGGACGATGCTATACAAATATGTTATATTAATTTTTTGGCCGAAGGTATGGAAGCTTGGTTTTTATGATTGTTTTGAGACACAAATTTATTTTTTTGTTGGAAATTATTTTTTGAGGAGGAAATTATTATTTGTTTTGAGTGAAGAGAGTTTTTTTTTTCTAGAAATAATTTTTTAAAATTGGAATGATACCTATTCAAGTCAAAAGAGAAGGCATATACATATATGGATAGGAACTTGCAATAAATAGATATATATTTTGAAATGGTAGTATATATATATATATATATATATATATATATATATATATATATATATATATATATATATATCATAATTGGATAGCAAAAAACAAGAAGAATGTAACAAATCAAATGTGATATCTTTTTCTTTCAATCATATCATTTTAATGGCCAAGTACACTCTAATACCGTGTTCTTCTACCGTATTATACCCCGATAGTTGAGGGTCAATCGAACTAGTTCGTCACAACGCCTTATTTAGGGCACACCAGCCATAACCCAGCTGGAAAGGTCAGTCAGTAATAGAGGTCCCTTAAGACAAATCTTATTTTCAATGTTCAATCTCATTTTCAATACTCATTTCAATCAGTATGTCTATATGGAGAGATATAAACATATCATTAATGAATCAATCATCGGTATCACATGCATTTTGAGAATAAAAGCAGTTCACAAAATACATAGTTTTGCATAATATCGTATAATTGAAATGTGCAAGAAATGACATAGAGTACTCACCTGAAATAGAGGCTCGAAAATATAGATATTGAATCTTGGATCACACGTTAATCTAATAAATACAATAAAGGTTTAATTATGTATTCTAAATAAAGACCAATTCTAAATATTGTGTTTTAATCCTAAAATAACTTGCTGAAAAAGGTTACTAAAAGCATTTTCTCAATTTTTAATATTCATTCATCGTATTTAAAGAATTCAATTCATAATTCTTCCTAATCAGTCAGTTCCCAATAGAGATAAGGGATCACAGGGGCACCACTTAAATACCATCTCAACTAGACGGAATTTCACCGGAACTGACTTTGAAATTACTTAAATGAGATTCCATAATAACGAGCAATTGCTTATAAAAATCATTTTAAAAAGCCTATATATATTTTCAAACAAGTTGACATACTTTGAAAATAAAATCAATTTAGATTGTTTCCAAATTTTAAGTTTTGATTAGTGAAGTCTTTAGTGTATTTTACCAGCATAACTACTAAGTAAAGCTATACGGGATTAAAACTATAAAAATGCATTATAACATTTAAATAAAATCATACCTATGAAATGAATTATTTCTTCGAAATTATAGAACTCATTCTTAAGATATTTCCCAAGCTTTCTATCACTCTTTCTTACTATAATTCTCAAGCTTTTTATCACTCTTTCTTACTATTTCCCAAGCTTTCTATCACCCTAAGGCCCTATTTATAGGTTTCCAAAAGTATTACGGTGTTGACACGTGTTTAATGACTAGCCTATTTGCAATGGTGATTCAACGCCGATGTGTCATGTTCTGGAGTGGTCTTGCAGTGTTAATATCACCAAATGATCACACGTGTTTTTACATTCTCTCTAGAGACGACACGTGTATGGTGGAGGTGACCAGCATGTGGTGGAAAGGTGGTAAGGGTATAAGGGTAATTTCACACTATATGTTGGAGGGTATTTTGGTAATTTCACACTATATATTTTCAATATTTCTTAGAGGTCCTTGAAAATATTTTATTTACAAAATGGCCTTTTTCTTTTATTTTTATTTTAGTCCCTAAAGTTTCATAAAATTATATCTTCTACCCCAAAACTTATTATTTACCTTAAGATATGTCATAAGACTTAGTTTTGATCCAATTTATAGTTGATTCTTCATATTCAAAAATAGGGCTTGTTATAATGATAGCCAATAATACCACATATTTAATAATACAACATTTATAAGATAATAAGTAACACATGAGTGTAAAAATGAACTATATATATATATGAGCATATAAAAGTGGGGTCATTACATCCTACCCTCCTTATAAAAAGTTTGGTCCCCAAACTTTACTCCTACTAATTTACAAACAAGTATGGATATCTCTCCTTTATTTCATCTTACCGTTCCCATGTTGATTCTTCAATTGAATGATTACGCCATAATACTTAGACTAGTGTAATTACCTTGGTTTGTAATATTTGATCTTTATGATCCAAAATTTCTACCGAATGCTCAATGTATGACAAATCTTCTCTAACTTGAAGAGGATCGTGACTTAAGATATGTTTTGGATATGGGACATATTTCTTTACCATTGATACGTGAAACACATTATGTACAATAGAGAGTTCAGGTGGTAAGGCTATTTTATATGCAACAACTCTTATATTTTCAAGAATTTCAAAAGGTCCTATGTATCTTGGGTTCAACTTTCCTTTATTCCCGAATCGTATTACTCCTTTTGAACGTGATACTCGCAAAAACACATAATCTCCTCTTTGGAATTCGAACTTTTGGTGTCGATTGTCAAAATAACTCTTTTGACGACTTTGAGCGATTCGAATTCGGTCTTGTATCAATTTCACTTTCTCTGTTGTGATCTGAATCAATTTCGGTCCTAATAATTTTCTTCAACTTCTACCCAATATGAGGGAGAGTGACACCTTCTACCATATAGTGCTTCATATGGAGCCATTTGAATACTTGCTTGATGACTATTATTATAGTCAAACTCTACTAATGGTAAATGATCATCCCAATTCCCCTTCAAATCAAGTACATAGGCCCTAAGTATATCCTCTAAGGTTTGAATGGTTCTCTCAGATTGCCCATCTATTTGAGGATGAAAAGCGATGCTGAAATTCAATTTTATTCCCATAGCTTCTTGTAGGCTTTTCCAAAAGAGAGAAACGAATCTAGGGTCACGATAAAAAACAATTGAAATTGGGGTTCCATAAATCCTAATAATTTCCCACACATACAACTTGGCTAAATTTTCTAATCAATGGGTAATATTAATGGCAAGAAAATGAGCAGATTTAGTTAACCTATCAATAATTACCCAAATAGAATTATTACCATTTGAACTCCTTGGTAAACCTGTCACAAAATCCATGGTAATATATTCCCATTTCCATTCGGGATATGTAGAGGTTGTAATAATCCTGATGGTTTCTAATGTTTAGCTTTTACTTATTGACAAACCAAACAGTGAGATATACATTCTGGTATCTTCCTTTTCATATTGTTCCACCAAAACACTTCTCGAAGATCTCTATACATCTTGTAATTTTCAGGTTGAAACATAAATCTCGAGCAATGAGTTTCCTCCAAAATTTGCCTCTTTAGTTGAGCATTACGTGGAACACACACTCTATTTCCAAACCTCAATATATCATCTCGTATCCCTTCAATAACCTTTTCTCTAATCTTTTTTAGTTGTGGGTCATTACTTATGCAATTTTGATCCTTTCCATCAACGTGGGTTGTACTTGTAAGGTTGCGATTCTTCCTTCTTTTGTATAAATACGTACATTTATTTCCATACTTAACAAATCCCTTAACAAAGGTTCCTGATTTGTAATGAGACATGCTAAATTTGTTGTAGACTTCCTACTTAAAGCATCAGCTACTACATTTGCTTTCCCTAGGTGATAATGAATATTTAAATCATAATCCTTCATCAATTCTAACCACCTACTTTGTCTCATGTTCAATTCTTTTTGAGTAAATATATATTTCAAATTCTTATGATCGGTATAAATCTCACAAGTCTCACCATATAAATAATGTCTCCAAATCTTAAGAGAAAAAATTACATCAGCTAATTCTAAGTCATGGGTTAGATAATTCTATTCATGTGGTTTTAATTGTCTCGAGGCATAAGCTACTACTTTTCCATTTTGTATTAGCACACATCCCAAACCATTTTTTGGAGCATCACTATAAATCACCAATCCTCCTGTCCCTGAAGGAATAGTCATAATTGGGGCAGTTACTAATCGATTCTTAAGTTCTTGAAAACTATTCTCAACTTCCTGAGACCATTCATATTTTACCTTCTTTTGTGTTAACCTAGATAGAGTTTTGGCAATTTTAGAAAATCCTTCAACAAATCTTCGATAATAACATGGTAAAGCTAATCCAAGGAAACTACGAATCTCTGTTACATTAGTTGGTCTAGGCCAATCTAATATAGCCTCGATCTTTTGAGGGTCAACCGACACTCCCTCCTTGGAAATGACATGTCCTAGAAAAGAAACACTAGGTAACCAAAACTCACATTTCTTTAATTTCACATATAATTTCCCCTTCCCAAGGATTTGTAATACTATCTCTAAATGCTTCTCGTGTTCTTCAATACTCTTAGAATACATAAGGATTTCATCAATGAAAACAACCACACATTGATCCAAATATTTCCTAAACACTCTATTCATCACATCCATAAAAAAGGTTGATGCATTAGTAAGTCCAAATGGCATCACAAGAAATTCATAGTGACCATATCTAGTACAAAAAGCTGATTTTGAAATATCATCTTCCTTAATCTTCAATTGTTGATATCCTGAGCTAAGGTCAATCTTAGAAAATATTTGCGCACCTTGTAGTTGGTCAAACAAATCATCTATATGAGGTAGGGGGTATTTATCCTTAATGGTTACCTTGTTTAGTTCATGATAATCTATACATAACCTCATCGTCCCATCCTTCTTTTTAACAAATAACACCGGAGCACCCCAAGTGGATATACGTGATCTAATAAAACCCTTGTCTAACAGATCTTGTAATTGAACTTTTAATTCCCTTAATTCTAAAGGTGCCATGCGATAAGGTGATTTTGAGATTGGTTTAGCTCCCGAAATAAGGTCAATCGTAAACTCTATTTCTCTACTAGGAGGTAGACTAGGTAAATCATTCGAAAAAATATCTGGAAAATGTTTAGCTATAAGGATATCTTCTAAACTAGGATCTTTCATTTGCAAATCAATAACACTTGCAAGAAATCCTTGGCATCCCTTCTTAAGAAAACTATAGGCTTGCATTGCAAAGATAATACACATGGGAGATAGGATGCCAGTTCCTTCAAAATTGAATTTTGGTTGGTTAGGAATTTGGAAACTAACTCTCTTCTCAAAAAAATGTACATTAGCATGATATGATGCTAACCAATCCATCCCCAAAATGACTTCAAAACCTCTTATGTATAAAACTATCAAATCGATAAATAGTTTATGACTATTGACATCTATAGGGCAAGATTTATATAATAATGTCCCATCAATAAATCACCAGAAGGAGTAGAAACGTATATGTTATGATTCAAGGGTTAGGGAATATTAGGAAAGCGATTAACAAAACGTAAAGACACAAATGAATGGGTAGAACCAGGATCTATTAAAACTTCAAAAGGTTGTGCACATATAGAAAGTGTACCTAACACTACTGCATTAGAAGCCTTTGCATAAAAAAGATTAAAAATTCTACTTTGTCTGCCATGATCCTTATTGTCATTAAAAGTCTTTGTTGGCGCCTCGCCTTTGTTAGGGCAATCTCTCATTTTATGTCCCTTTTGGCCACACCCAAAGAAATTTCCTATTTCCAGGTAACATGGTTGCCCTCTATGAATACTACAACATCGTTGGCATCTATCAATATTAAAGGGTTTGTTCACAAAAGGTCGCCCTGTATTGGGTATATTCCTAAAGGGTTTATTATTGGGGTTCCTTCCTCTTTGTTCCCCAAACTTCCTCTTCCCTTCTCTAATCTGATTATATTCTTCATTGTCCTTCTCAGCTATCATTGCTCTAGTCACCACGTCTGTATGTGATGTCAACTTCCGGATGGAAATTCGACTACGAATATTCAACCTTAACCCACGTTCAAACTTCTTGTCCATTAAAACATCGGTTATCACATCATGATGTGGAAAACGGGATAACTCGGTAAACTTCGCCTCGTATTGACTAACCGTCATATTTCCTTGAACTACTTATGAAGGCGGCTACTTTTTGGGCTTGTACCGTTTCAGGAAAGTATTTCTCGTAGAATATCACTAAGAAGTCATTCGAACATATGGGATTATTCCTTTCCTCGTATATTCTCTTAGTCATTCATCACCAATGTTCGGCTTCACCTTCTAACATAAACGTTCCAAATGAAATTCTTTGTTCATCAGTACACTTAAGAACATCGAATATCTTTTCTTTTTGCATCACCCAACTTTATACTTCAGTGGGGTTAGGAGTACCTTTTAAAGATGGAGGAATCAACTTCTTGAACTGTTCAATAGTACATTTACTTAGTTCAGGACTCTTTAGTACTCCATTATTCACCTGATGCTCCACAATCTTTGCTAGACTTTCGATTGCCTTGTATGCACCTTCCAGTCCTTTAATAGTCGAATCACTAGTTCCCATAGATGATCTTCTCTTGGTTATTTTCTACAATCATGGCAAAACATAAGATTTACTATACTATATCAAGATTGAAAACTAAAAGACCAATTATAAATAATATAACACATAGGGAGAGTTATCACATAAATCAGATATTTAATACTATCTCCTAAGGATGGAAACATGAAATCTATAACGTTCGAAACCTATGTTCAGTAGTTTACGGATTCATAACCTATGATCTGATACCACCTCTGTCACTACCCCATCCCAATAGTAGTAGGTAATGAGTGTCTTGACATGTCATTAAGGCATTCAATGTTCCGACCTGAAAATATTTCTTAAAATAAATGCAACGGAAATACATTCACATGTTCATGAATCGTAAACTATTGAAAAAATGGAATTACGTCATCAAAGCTTTTTAAAAGGAAACTTCATATATATTAAAAGTATGAACGAATTACAACTTATGCCAAAATTAAAAACCTATTACTGAAGAGAAAAATATGCTCTATCTCTTAAAAACAAACGTTAATTTTAAAAGTATAACAAAAGAGCTCTTTAAGCTAAATCTTCAAGATGGTCTTTCTACACTCCATCTTCCAGTCTAATTATTTCCTGAAAAATCGTTATTTGTGCAATGTCAGCTAAAAGATGAATAAGACTTAATCTCCCGACATTCCAAGGTTTAAAAAAAAAATAGATACCTATTCAAATAAAAAGATAAGGCATATACATATATGGATAGGAACCTGCAATAAATAGATATATATATTTTAAAATGATAGTATATATATCATAATTGGATAGCTAAAAATAAGAACAATTCAAAAAATCAAATGTGATATCTTTTTCTTTCAATCATATCATTTTAGTGGCCAAGTACACTCTAATACCGTGTTCTTCTACCGTATTATATCCCAGTAGTTGAGGGTCAATCGAACTAGTTCGTCACAACGCCTTATTTAGGGCACACCATCGATAACCCAACTGGGAACGTCAGCCAGTAAGAGAGGTCCCTTAGGCCGAATCTTATTTCCAATATTCAATCTCATTTTCAATAATAATTTCAATCAGTATGTCTATACGGAGAGATATAAACATATCACAAATGAATCAATCATCGGTATCAGATGCATTTTGAGAATAAAAGCAATTAAGAAAATACATAGTTTTGCATAATATCATATATTTCAAATGTGCAAGAAATGACATAGAGTACTCACCTAAAATAGAGGCACGAAAATATATATATTGAGTCTTGGATCACACGTTAATCTAATAAATACAATAAAGATTTAATTACGTATTCTAAATAAAGCCCAATTCTAAATATTGTGTTTTAATCCTAAAATAACTTGCTAAAAAAGGTTACTAAAACCATTTCTCTATTTTGAATATTCATTCATCGTATTTAAAGAATTCAATTCATAGTTCTTCCTAATCAGTCGGTTCCCACTAGAGATGGAGGGCCACAGGGGCACTACTTAAATACCATCTCAACTAGACAGAATTTCACCTGGACTGACTTTGGAATTACTTAAATGAGATTCCATAATAACGAGCAATTGCTTACAAAAATCATTTTAAAAAGCGTATATATATTTTCAAACAAGTTGACATACTTTGGAAATAAAATCAATTTAGATTGTTTCCAAATTTTTAGTTTTGATTAGTGAAGTCTTTAGTGTATTTTACCAGCATAACTACTAAGTAAAGCTATAAAATACGGGATTAAAACTATAAAAATGCATTATAACATTTAAATAAAATCATTCCTACGAAATGAATTCTTTCTTCGAAATTATTGAACTCCGTATTAGGATATTTCCCAAGCTTTCTATCACTCTTTCTTACTATAATTCTCAAGAAATTGGTGTGAGTTTCAAGTGAACCCTAAGGCCCTATTTATAGGTTTTCAAAAGTATTACGGTGTTGACACGTGTGTAATGACTAACAATTTTGCAATAGTGATTCAACGCCGAGGTGTCGTGTTCTGGAGTGGTCTTGTAGTGTTAATATCACAAAATGATGACAAGTGTTTTGACTTTCTCTCTGGAGACGACACGTGTAAGGTGGAGGTGACCAGCATGTAGTGGAAAGGTGATAAGGGTATAAGGGTCATTTTATACATGAAGGGTATTTTGGTTATTTCACACTATATATTTTTAATATTTCTTAGAGGTCCTTGAAAATATTTTATTTACAAAATGGCCATTTTATTTTATTTTTATTTTAGTCCCTAAAATTTCATTAAATTATATCTTCTACCCCAAAACTTATTATTTACCTTAAAATATGTCATAAGACTTCAATTTGATCCAATTTATAGTTGATTCTTCGTATTTAAAATTGGGGTTTGTTATAATGTTAGCCAATAATACCACATATTTAATAATACAACATTTATAAGATAATAAGTAACACATGAGTGTAAAAAGGAACTATATATATATGAGCATATAAAAGTAGGGTCATTACAATTATAATACGTCCGCACATCGCGCGGGGTACATGTTAGTTATACTTCCAATACAATAGTATTAGAGGTTAATGGCATCTAGTAAATACACCACACTATTCATTTTTAGAGGTTAGTTTTTCAATATATAAAGCGTTTTAAAAAAAACTCTTCATCACATTTCCCTTCACCTCCTGTTGCAATTGTTCATATCTTCGGGTCCATTATTACACCATCCAATATAAAACTCTTTGCTTCAAGCCCAATCTCACTCCCATTTTCCCTCTCCAGTCCATTTGTTCTTATCATTTTACCTCATTTGTCTTTAAGACCCTGATCGCCACCCACCTCCGACGGCACCAAGATGGAGAACTGTTGTTGCTTATATTTTTTTAGTGGTATTATATATCTGCCGATTAACGACTATTAATATGGAATTGGTTTTGAATCTTATATCAGATATGGAAGGTTACACATTTATATTTCCCCTCATTTTTTCTATTTAATTGATAGTTGAAATTGAGTTTTTTTTTCTTCTCTGATATTTTTCTTTTTATTAATGACGATACATCGTTATATAACTGGTATTTTCCATTTTAGGGGCATAATATATGATAACTTTTGTAAATAAAGACCAGATGGACATGCTGAACAAATTCTTTAAAAATAGTAAAATGAACGAACAAGTTTATGGTATTAAAGTAATACAAAATGAATATATATTCTATTCTATTTTCATTTGGTGTATTGACTAATCAGTTATATACATATACATAATAATATTAACGTTGGAATTGTTCCTATTTACATGCACAGTTGAACATTGGAACTGCTCCTGTAATCTTAGAGCAACCTTGGACCTTTTCAAATGCTTAACTTCACATGTATACCTTTTCACATTGGTTCCTATTTGTATTTGATGATAATAGATGTAATCAATATGTGGTAAGAACATGCTCATGTCCTCATTGTTGATACATAAACTCCCCTTTGCCATCGCTATCTCCCTTCAATCCATTTACTGTATCATCTAGATCTGTAACCTAAAGAATACATAAGTACATAGAGTGTATATATGTTTATTTAAGCACCAACAAGTTATTTTTTAAATGTGGATTTATAAAGGAAAATTTTAATGATATATCTGGGTACATGCTTCATTTTTTATTTAAAATTTACTAAATGGGTTTACTTTTGAATTACAAAATTGTTTTGTGGTTTAATTTTGGGGCGTATACCAAATAATATCTTAAATATTTTTTAATACACGTTTATTCCAAAACTTTTTATTTTGCTTCAAAAAGTCTCTCACCACATAAAAACACTCGATGTGTGTTGCTAGCACGGACCTATAAAAATTGAGGGACTTTTTGGAATAAAATGAAAAGGCTTGGACTAAACGTGTATTAAAAAAGTTTGAGGGACTTTTTGACAATTGATTCTTTAATTTTTGAAATATTTGTTGTTGTAATTACATGATATTGAGCCTTGAGTGTATGAAAATGGGGTGCTAATAGTTCCGGTATAACGATAAATTAAAAATATAAAGTGGTTAGTAATGAATGTAGAATTTTCTATTATTTTAATTTGTTTTAGTTTGATCTATACTAATATGGGTCATTACAATTAAGTTTTCAATATGTTTAGACTATTTACTCATTCACATGTAAGTTTATGTATATTCATCTTTTTCTTCATGTAGATTAAGATATTAATTTATATATTTTTAGGGCCTAAAATAGTATCAATTATGGATATAGGACAACAAATATTTGGTTTATATTTTTAGTCCCTATTTACAAATTATCGATTGATGTGGTATGTTGTGATTGTTTAACATTTTATGGATGTCGGTCCGCACCAGCGGCTTTATTAAAAAATAGGGATAAAAATTATAAATGAAATGTTTGTTGTCCTATTTCTAGAATACATATTACAATAGATCCTAGATTTACAAAGCCCCTTAAAATATATGAAATTAGGAATGAGGAGTAAATGGTTTTACAAGACCTGCTTATAGGTTATTATTTTTGTTAGGCTTTTAATTTTAGGTGTGGTTTACTTTGTAAGCATCATACATTGCGTCCCTTCACAGCTATGCATTGTGATGGAGTGTAGGGAATCACCTGCTTTAATACTTAGTTTACCACAATTTTTTTCAAATTCAATTACTTAGTTAATTGAGATGATTTATAACATGATGATTGAACGAGTTCAAAATCATTGAGCCTATGACACTAAAATGCATGTTGGTCGGACATGAGATTAACTAAAAAGCACAGAGATGAACACGGGACACGCAACACGACATTTTAAAAAAATATAGGACATGAGAGCACGTTAGATATAACATATATTTTTTTATATTAAAAATGTATTATTTCATTACTCATCTTTTCATCAACTACCCAATAGCATCAATATCAAAATACAAATTTAACAATTCAAATCTAATAAATCAATAATAAATAATAATAATATGTTTACTTCGTTCATTCATTAATTCATCCATCAAAAATATTATAGAAAGTGACCTTAAAAAAGTTAACTTCACAAGGTGGTATCATAAAAAACTAAAATTTAATCCTATCATTATATTATAGACCTCATGGATATTCCCCATACTCCGAACAAAAATGTACCACAATCCTATTAACCCCCCAAACTGAACCACACTAAACTAATTAAATTCATCTCCTCCATAATTTGACTTAACTTCAATAAACTCATAATCACCTTCACTTACATCACCATCACCCGCAGAAATAATGACTTTGTTTTGGTCTCATGAACGAGAGATTTGCTACATCAAGTGCCCAACATCTTCAAACAAGTCGAATGCCTTATATGGATTATTGACGGAGAAAGTGAAAGATTCCACATTATATGGATATCTTACCAAATGAAAATTTTAGTAGTAAATTCATTTTTCTTTAATATTAATTTTTATAATTTTTGTAAATAATTTAAGAGAAAAAGTATTATAATACATCCAAAAGTATTATTTTTGTAAATACGCCTGTCAAGGATTGAAGCAGCATAAGGGCATCCAAGTGACTCAAATCAACAAGGTAAGCTTAAAGAAATATTGTTAATTACGTTTATCGCCACTTGAATATAAACTTGTTATATAAAACATGTAAACATTTTAAAATAAAAATGTCTTTTATTTACAGGAGCAAGGAAATAGAGATCAAGGATTGAGTGACCACAATGATGCTTAGAATGATGAAGACATTTCAATTTTTAAATTACTTTTTCATTTTGTTTTGATTTTTTCATAATAAAATACAATTATAGGGATACACTTTTTCAGAGTTAATGTTTGGTATATCAATACTATGTCAATGCATATGTCACTTTTATATAATGAAATAATGTATTGATGGGAATATATTGAAATAATACATTGCATTCAACAATATTCGTAACATGCACTTGGGCTCGCGCATCGCGCGGGTTACATGCTAGTTATACCTCTAAAGAAGTAGTATTAGAGGTATAAATGCATTTCATCTCCAGATTTATTTCTGTATATGTACGGGTTACTCTTCCTTTTGTGACCCATCGTTATTTGTGTAGGTTTATTAACTTAAAAATCTTTTCAGCTCACCACCTTTTCCCATTCTCTTTTCCCGATCATAAGATACCCTCTATCTTTATTGTGTGTAAACCAAAAAACCCATCGTTTTTTGGTTATTTTTTTCTCTCTACCAACACTCCTATCAGGATGGGTAATACGAAAATTTGTTAGTTCTTTTATCCTATTTCTCAACAATTCCGATCACGATGGGTAGTAAAAAAACATGCTGTTTTGAATTTTTCTTTTCAATTGAAAAAATAACATGCGTTGAATTTTACCTACAGTTTAGATCAGAATTTGTTTTACTCTTGATTTTTTTCCCAGTGTGTATATCAGCACATGTTATTAACTGTTGGTGATAGGAAATCAATAAGGTCTTGCTTCCCTCGGTTTCTTCTCACCAAGGTACACCGTATTATATTATATTATATACATGCCTACTAACATCTCTACGCATATATGCATTGCTTATTCACACACAGATATAGCCGTCCTGCCTTATATGATTTTTGCCTTTTTATTCATGACCTTTTCTATGTATATATGCCTCAACCTCAATCAATTCTATTTCTTATTAGTATAGGGGCGACCAAATTATTTTGTGTATTTTTCCCTTCAGGTGTATACTATAAATTTAGTGAGTTTACTATGTTGTAATTTTTTTAGGTTGGCCCCCATGTATCAATAACGTGTACTATTTTTTTTTTAGCTATTTCAGTCATTTTAGAGATGAGGCTTTAAAAGTTCACAACTCCTACAACCGTCATTTTTTCTTCTTCTAAAGTAGTTAGAATTTTGATGCACTAACCTTAACAAACTTTTGTTTTTTAGCTTGAACCACAATAAGGGAGAGAAAGAGTTATTGTGGATGGGGTTTGGCACGAAAAAGAGACTTAGAGAGGATGTATGTACCTGTTACGGTGGATTTTCATGTACCTGTTAAATTTTTAAATTTTTTTGAAGGTTTAACATTGATCTTCCTTTTTAGGTATTTGTGACTGAATTTGATACATGTATGTAGGTAGATCACTGAATTTTTTGTAGTTTGAAAATTAATTTTATAAATTTTTTAAATTTTTTGAACTTGGTTTGATGAATTACCTAATTTTGAAATAATTTAAATACCGATTATAAAATTGGTTCTAATATTACATGATATTAGAAAATTCTCACGATTTAATTTATGATTTTGAAAGATTGGACTATGTGGTCATGGTTTCAATTCAACGTTATGTCTATGAGAATTGATGTTATTTGGTCAGAATACTACACAACACATGGTTTAATGCCCTTTATTGAACGGAGTTTTTTTTATATTATTAAGTCCCCATATTATTATAGAATACCCCATGTAAAGAATTTTAAAAAATAACAAATATTTCTATAGAATGCATGTGTTTATTAATTCATGTATGTATTGTATTCTTTATTCAGAATGTGTTTTGTTTAGTCTGATTATTTTTATACATTATATACATAGTAAAAATTGGATTAGTTTGAGTTTGCCTATGATAGAACTTCTTTAACAATCACCCTTAGTTTTGAAAAATTATTTTTACTCTTACAATAAAATATAAAGCATAACATATTTACAAAATTCTATCAACTATTATCAATTTATATTATTCGGATTGTTATAAATAAATTTTAAGTATTTTTTCTATAAAATGCCCACGCATCACGCGAATTACCTACTAGTTAGTATAACACTTTTATATTATACTCCTAATACGATATTATTAAAACAATTAATGACCTTTTAATACTTACTATTTTTAAATATTGTATTTTTTAAAATTAAATAAATCAAAAATATATTTGAAACGAAAAAGATGAATAAATTAAAAGTCTCTTGAAAACTAAAAAGATGACTCATTCTATCCTCCATTAATTAATTTCTAGATCCACCCCAATCTAGAGTTAATTAATCTCCTTTCATCATTCCCTGCTCAAATAACATTACACAATACTACTAATACTCCTACATCTATATAACGCTTTTATTTCTAGAAAAAAGTTTTCAAATTTTCAAAATTATTTTTATATAAATAATTTTTTATACAAATATTTTTAATGTTGTATTTATAGAAAAAAGTTTAAGTTTTTATTTATAAATGATATAAAGTTTTTTAAACTAGAAACAAATAAAAATATATATAATTTTTTTATATAAAAAATGCGTACAATTTTTTTTTAGTTTTTATTTATAAAATAGTTTTTAAGTAAAAAAAATTCAAAAATTCAAAATTGTTTTTAATATAAATAAAAAAATGGTTATAAAAACATTTTAACGTTTTATTTATAGAAAAAAATTTTACGCTTTGTATCCATAAATGACATACACTTATTTAAACTAAAAACAAATAAAAATATGTATGATTTTTATATATAATACATACAGTTTTTTTGAAGTTTTTATTTATAAAAAAAAATTTTGTATAATAATTTTTTTAAACATAATAGACAAATTTTATTTATGAAAAAACTAACCTTTTATAATGGTTTTATGAAAGATATTGAATTTATGATATACACTAATTTTTATAATTATCATTATATTTGTTTATTGTACATCGTCCGTGCATTGCACGAGTTGTATGCTAGTTGTTTATAATATATGATAGTGCGTACATTTATAGTAATAAATATTATGCACTTAAGGCCTCATAAATGATTGTTTTTTTACAACTCGTCATTAAATTTGTAATTATTTGTAACATTTTTATAATATGCAATATTTCTATGACACTTCAGGTTACGTCTGTTCATTTCAATTATCGTAAAACACTTTTTATGATTTTTTTTAGACATGAAGTTTGACCAACAAATATCTTAGGCTCAGGATTTGATTCTTTCGTTCAATAACTCTCCCATTTCCCGTAATAACGGTGAGTACACATGAGTGTGACAATTTTTCCATCGAAATTCAAGAAGCCTTTAATCAACTTATTGAATATGTACAACCCCAATCAACCATTCACAACACTCGAGGGAAATTATACTAATGATGTCAATAATATACTCTTTATAGGAGAGAGGAAAAAAATCAATTAAGTATTTGAAGAGGGAGAGAATTTTCATCGAGAGAGAAAATTTTCATTTAAGTTATTTTGAACTTCCATATATATAGAGTTACACACCCTTGCTTCCGTTCATGAATATGCCCAAATCGACACAGGCATCTCGATACCAAACTAGAATATCTATTCTTGAAGAGATTAAGTATTACCACGAGCACAAGCTCACAATTTTTAGATCACTTACATGCAAAATACTAATTAAATGAGCCTCGTTTGGTTATATATATTCTGAAAATTCGATTTAAAAATAATTTTTAAATACATTTCTTCATGTTAATAAATATTAGTGTGCATTTGTTAGATTTTTTTTCAAGTTCAATTTTATTAAAAATTAAAACCTAACACACACAAAGTTGATAACATCTCTCTCTCTCTCTCTCTCTCTCTATATATATATATATATATATATATATATATATATATATATATATATATATATATATATATATATATATATATATATACTAGGGTATGCCCGTGCCTGAAGGCACGCTGATAATTTTGAAAAGCATAAAGTCGTGCCTTGGTGCAATGGCAAGTTATCTTGCCAAAGCTACGATTGGTCTAGAGTTCGAGACACAAGAGCAACCTTTTCATAAACGGGGGTAAGCAAGCCGACATTCGGCTATTGAAGATCCTCCAGTTAAGCGTATTTCCCTTTAACGGAAGGCACGAAGAGAAATTTTCAAAATATTAAGCCACGAATAATTTAAGTCGAATGTTTTCACATCAAAGGAGATTTTGTGCAGCCAACCTTTGGGATGAGGCATTTTGGCTAGCAGGTTGAGGTTATCTCCCTCACTGTCCTCGGAGCCATTATTCCTATTTTTCCGAACCTCTTATCTTGGCTTCTCATTCTTTCTTTCGTTGCATTTTTTTCTTGATTCATCTTTGTCTCCACTTTTATCGACGTACTTTTTGAGTTTTCCCTTCTTAAGTAACTTTTCAATCTCGTCTTTGAGGGTAAATAACTTGTCAGTAGCGTGCCCATGGTCTTGGTGAAACTCATACAATTTTCTCTTGTACCTCTTGTGAGGAAAGGACTTGAAATTCTTTAGCCATCTAAGTGGAAAATAAAGTCCGGGATCACTGTTAAAGGACTGTATTTAGCAAACTTATCTTCGCCCGGCCTCTTTTTTCCTTCTTTATCTTTCGACTGATTGGCCTTTTTTTCCACCAGTCTCTTTCGTGTTTCCCTCCTTGGTATCCATGGCCTCCTTCGCATTCATGATTCTCCCGGCTATGACCAGGAGTTCTTTTAAAGGGTCTTCGAAGTGTTTCCATTAGATTTTTCCCATCTGCAAATTGTTAATGAGCGTTGTCATGGCAATATTCTCATCATAATCTTCCACTTCAAGCTTTTACCCTTAAGGATTCATTTTTGTCTTGATTCATATTCAAGAGGTGAGTTACCCTATCTGGTGGCTTCATGCCGAAGCATAAATTATGTATAAACTTCTTGTCCAGTTGCTTGAAGTTTTCAACAGAGTTTTTGGGCAAAGTCCTGAACCACAAGGGCAACACCTATTAGGGTTTTAGAAAATACCCTACACCTCATCTCATCATGGGTGGAGTAGATATCGGCAGACGACTGATACATCTCAATATGGGGCATTGGATTTGAACTTCCATTATATTTTAAGCTGATAGTAGGAGGTTTGAATTTAATGGGGGTAGGAAAACTTACCATCTTGGCAAAAAAAGGTGACTCTTCTATATAAGCTCGGCGGATAAGATCTCAGATCTTCAGTAGACTGTGGATTTTATCCTCTAGCCTCTAGATGGAACTATTCTAAGTCTTTTCTTCTACTATAACATTATCTGCGCCCCCTTCCATAGCAGTAGGGGTTAGTGTCTACTCTCGTCCAATAGTCCTTTATCGACTATTGACCTCTCTCTACTATCTTCCATCTCGTCTCTACCGTGGTCGGTCCCCCACAGTGTCTGACATTCCCCTGTATCTATTAATGTCGTGAGAGCTACAAAGATGGTCTCTAAGATCTCTGTTAGGGTCAAGTCGATCAAAGGTCGAGCCCCTATTGAGCCTATGAAAAGTTAAACCTACCTGTCGTTCGTCAGATGTTGACCAGGTGGTTTTGCCATGGTATGTTGGGTCGAGATGTGTCATATTACCCAAGATCTCGTATAGTTACAAATATTCATCTTCGTCATAGGCATGGTCATCTGGATAATCCTAAACTTGTTTTCCCAAGTGAAGATGCCTAGGATCAGTAACGTCCATCCACCATTGATGGTGTTGAACATAATTTTATGGGGCCAAGGGTGGTCCCCCTGTCGTCGGTTCCATTATCTCTCCAGCGATCATAGAAATAATCTCCTCTGTTAGGTCACCTTGGGCCCTTCCTAACACGTTTTGGCTAAATGCCATTAATGGCTCCTACATCTTCTGTGGACTGGCCACCAAGGATCGTAGCGCCACCGCCACATCAGCCATTTCTCACTAAGGTGTTGGTTGGATGGAGCTTAGGCTAGCACCTGGAGGTAATTCTTATGCCATGTCTTCGGTGAGATGAAGTTCCAAAAGATAGATGGACAGTGAGCAAGTAGGAAGCTTAAAATACACCAACACAGCTCTTTCAATGGTGGTACTAGTCCAATAATTATGGATCTAAACCACCACCAGATGCAGAAGGGAGAGTCTAAGCTAAGAAATGAAGAGGAACAAGATAATCTTTCCCACAAGTGGTGCCAAAATGATGATGCTGGGGATCACCACTTAAATTTACAAGCAGTTCAAGCTCTATCTTTATTTACAATGGAGTAATGTATGAATACGGGAATGTAAATAATAAGAAGGAGGTGAGAGAATGGAGAAGAAACAAGAATATAAAGTGGTTTAGCCAATAGGCCTATTCCACTATGCAAGGTTCGTGGTGTATGTATTTATATAATTCTTTAATGGCTACGAATACAATTTCTCAAGATTTCTCTCTTATCTGGTTAAAATTTGACAGAGATTAGCTGGGGTTGCCAATTACTCCCTCCTTGTTGAAGAGTAAAAAGCTAGCTTATATAGGCTCGGGGGTGCACAGTGCGTCCCTATGCATGTAGTAAGTTTGCATGGAAATAGGTGACTAATAGGAGAAAGCCACTTGTCCCTAGCACATGTATGTCATGATGACGAGGATCCGTTGCAACGGTATGGTTCATGTGGCTTACTAATGTGCAAGTCAAGTGTGCCATATAAAATGCTGATGTCGGATCTAATAGTCCCAACCGAGCTGAGACTGAACAATTTAGTCTTCTAAGAAGGAAACTATGAGGCTAAGAAGATTACCTAAGGCTAGACGATATGGTCTTGGCCTATCAGTGTCGTATGAGGTCGACACCTGGCAGGGTGAGACGCGATAAGACCACTAGGACCGGAGAATGAGCTCCGTCGATTAAAGGTAACTATCGAGGATTGATGGGGGAAATGTGTGAACTGTCGGGCCTCTTGATAGGTGGATTTAATGTATGTTTAATTGGGATAAGACCAGACTTATGTATATCAAGTGACATTGTCTTTAAGGCCTTGAAAGTGCACTTTGTAGTTTTTTGTATTGTGTATTAGGCTTAGCTTTTCTAACAAACTAAGTTTTTCCTATTAATAAGGCCTTTGGCTAACCATTGTACTCACTTTACTTTTGGATGAGAGCTAGACATATTTCTTAAGGACGGGGCCTCTAAACATATGTTGTTGTGCAGTTAGTAAATGTATGCATTTTCATTTTAATGTCAAATCAAATTGGTATCAGAGCGATGTTTGTTCCTGATCTACTCGTTGATGTGGTTGTTGTAGAGCCATGGGTATGGCTTAGAGAAATCGGTGAGTCACTCCTCTAGAAATCACCCCCATCGCTCGTGGTTAGCTGGTACCACCTCTTTTTCCACCCCCATTTCTGGCACAAAACCCTAGATCTAAAAATTTCGGATCTAAAAATCCTCCAATCATGAAAAACACTTATTATCCAACAAACCCAGGTTATCCCGACCCATTCCAACCAAGCCACAACCTTTCATAATCCCGTAGACCATCCCCGATCAGATCTAACTTAGCTACGACCTCCTGGAATAAAACTGATGGGCCTCTGAATACATATGGGTTAGATCTAGAAGTCTTGATAGAAAAGAAAAATTGCCTCTAATGTAGATTTTTGTCGTTGTTGCAACTTCTTTCTATCAAAATTCCCTTGAACTTACAAAATTATAACAAAACTAGTGTAGAGGGTAAGTAAGGGAGTCAATCCAAATCTAAGGGTGAAACACAAAATTGGAGAGGACATATGTATAGATTCATTTGCATTTTATTATATTTTTAAAGTTTTTACTTTTTCTATTTTTTATGAATTTTTCAAGGGAATATTAATTAACTAACTATATACAAATTTTTAAAGTACTACTAAGATGTAAAAGCTAATAAAAAATGAGGTAAATAAAATTGTGCTAAAAAGTAAACTAACTGAATTGGATTCATGAGGGCTTCAAAATTTCATCCCATAAATCGGAGATTAGCCCTCAATAATCATCATCCACAAATATAAGATAAACGAATAAAATCAAAAGAAGATTAAACTAAAAGTAATAAGAGAGGAATAGATCAAACCCATTTAAGCCTTGAATTGACATGAAATCTTCAATTACATCATCAATCTCTCAATTACAATTCCTCACTCGTGTATTTATTGAAGCTAAACTAGAAATTACAAAATAAAAATAAAATGGATAGTGGATGAATTCATAATGGACAATTAAATAATAAAAGAGATTTGCTAAAAATGCAAATCCTAAAATTATAAAATTGTACATTAGAATTCACCCAAAGAAATAAATTCTAGATCATTAGTTTATATTGAGATAATTGCTAAAAATGCAAAATCTCAACATAAAGGAATGGGTTAGAATTTACCTCCCATAAGGGATAAATTCAACTACATCAATCTATTATGAAATAATTGCTAAAAATGCAAAAATTCATAATAGATGAGTGGGGTGAAATTTATCCTTGAGATAATTTTCACTACACACCTCTATATTGAGGTATTTGCTAAAAATGCAAATACTCAACATAAAGGGGTGGAGAGAATTTTATCACACCAAGCTTAAAACTAAATTTGAGATCCCTTTGGAAATGGCTCAAATCTTCAATTTATAATAGGCATGGAGCTAGGGGTATATAGGGTAATTGGTATAAGTGTGCATGTGGTTTGTGGTGTGTCATGTGGGTAGTGAGGTGAGGAGTAAATGGTAGTAAAGGGAATAAAATCTGATATTGTTATATGGGTATTTTAGGAAAGTGGATAAAAATGGAATTTGAGGGTATTTGGGTAAAAAGAGGGTTAAGTGGGATAAAAGGCATGTGGGTCTCTTAATTTATGTTGACTTGGTCTTGGCTTGAGTTGGGTTTTATGCAGGTGGAAGAATCGTCGCTTGGGAATGGAAGTTTGGGAAATGGGTCTTTGGGTTGAATATTGGTTTGGGGGTTTCAAATGTGCATGTGGATGTAAATGGAAAATAGGGTAGAAGGGATTTGGATTTGGGCACACCGGAAGTGGTGGATATGTGTGTCGCCGGAGGTAGGTCAGTATAGGAGGTCGCCGGTGTAGGATACCGTCGACGGAGGTGGAGCGACGGGTTAGGGGTTGGGACGACTTGGATCAGGAATGGGACGGGGTGAGCCTGTCCGTGGGGAGTCGCAGGTGGGAAGGGGTGGTGAGGACGAGAGGGGACGACGGCGGGTCAGGTCGGAGGTCGCTGGCGGTGGGTATCGGGTTTCGTCAATAGGGGCTAGTATGGGGAGTGGGTTGGATGGATTGGAATTGTGGATGAGGAGAGAGAGGAAAGGTTTGAGTTGGAGGTTGAAGATGAAGTGGGGTGTTAGTGTGGGTGAGGGTGTAGAGTAGGTAGTGAGGGTGTATGGTATGGGTGAGGATGTTAGTTTAGGTGTAAATGGGTGTATGGAAGTGTAGGATAATGGGGTTGTGTGTGTGTTTAATTAGGACACCTAAAAAATAACACTAATAATATAAAATTAATAAAATAAAATAAAACCTAATAAAATCTAATTCTAAAATAAAATAAAGACTCAAATAAAATTGAAACTAAAAAGAAATGAAAATAAAAATAGAAATCTATTAAATTAAAACTAAGATCCTAAAAAGAAAATGTAAAATCAAAATAAACTGAAAATAAATAAATCCTAAAAAATCTAATCCTAATAAAATAAGATAAAATAGAATAAAAACTAAAACTAAATCTAATAAACTAAAACTCAAAATAAAATTATACTAAATAAAAATTAAATAGAAAAATTGAAAATAAAATCTAAAATAAACATAAAATTAAAATGACACAAACTAAAAATCTAAAAATTAATAAAAGGGCGCAAACTCAACACACACACAATTTAAGGTAGGTTTAGGCTAGGCTTAGGCTCGGTTTGGGTAGGCTAGGATACAGGACAAGGGTATTTAGCTCCATAAAATGCACAATTGCCTTGAAATACGCATTTGAACACTGAAACGTGCATTCGGCCTACAAAATAAATAATTAAGCACATAAGACCCGTATTGCCGAGAATTAACAACTAAAGTACGTCTATTTGGGGTATAAATTGTACAGTTTTGGGTGCTTATCACACCACCCCCAAACAGAGCGTTGCTAGTCCTCGAGCAATAAGATAGAGAGAAAGAGAAAGATAAGTAACCAAACGTGTACCACTTTCACGGGCACTTGTGATTGCACTTAGCACGTGCAACAAGCCTTTAAGCCTATAGGTTGCCATACAGGACGAGTTGTGTCTCGTGAGGGTTTGCAGGGAATATAACCACAAAATTCCTATTTGCAAAAACGCAGTCAATCTCTTATTAGACGTAGAATAATCGTACAATCAATCACAAGAAAAATATTTTCAGAAATACAAGCTAGAATGTGTAAAAAGTTTAGCTAAGTAAATACTCAAGGCACATCCTTCCTATAACTCAACGTGTGTAGTGTGAATCAGTCAAAACGGGTTGAGTATCACAAGACTAATTCCTAGATTGCCTTTTCAAAATCAACGCTTCAACTTCAAATCTCACTAGATATATATCTCTCAAATGAACTCTCGAGATATGGGTTAGTGTATCGCTCTTGTGTGTGAGGAGGTGAATAAATATAAGCAAGTTCAAATGTCTCACACACACATAAGAAAGAACGAGCAATTAGAAAGAAAATTAATCTCATGAAAGAAATGCTAATCACTATAGTGAGAACGTCGAGTTATTCACCACGTCGACTTTCATTTGCCCGAACACCTAGGGAAAAATATGGATGATTGGGTGAGGAGAAAATGAAATGGAAAGGATGGGATATGAGGTAGGATGGTGTGGGATGATGATATGATGGATGGATGGTGGATATTTGAGAAGAGTGTATCACTCATAGACGAACAAATGTCTTTATTCCTTGACTGCAACTTTCTCTTTTTCTTCTTTTCCAAATACACATCAATGTATGAGATAAATCTGCTAAAAATACAAATAACCCCAACATAGATTTGTATTTAATTTTTCTCTATCTGAATCGGCTTTAGGAGAGATATGCGCTAAAAATGCAAACACTCTCTATGATAGATCATCTCCTTTTTTTACTTTCTTTTTTTTTTCTTTTTTTCTATATTTTTTTTTTCTTTTCCAAATATGCATGAATGTATGAGATAAATCTGCTAAAAATACAAATAACCCCAACATAAACATGTATCAAATTTTTCTCCATCTAAATCGGCTTTGGGAGAGATATTCGTTAAAAATGCAAACACTCTCTATGACGGATCTTCTCTTTTTACTTTCAACACTATTCTCTGTGGATATGGAAATGGGTGGTATAGTATATGGTGATGATATGGAAAATGGAAAGTGTATGAATGTATGATAAATGGAATTTGGTTGGTGTATGAGTGAAGGTGTGGTGCAAACCTAGTGATCGGGACAAATTTCAAGACACATGTTTCTTACAACTCGAAAGTGATGTCGTTCTCGGTGATCAAGCCAAAATTTTATGAAAGATAATGAGATCATACAACAATTAAAGTGCGAACCCAAATGAAGTTGAATCAACTTAATACTCGGAGATTGCGTAAAACTCTCTAAAAGGTGAAAGGCACGAATATCATGGGCTAAAGTCTCCACTAGTGATCCTTAAGGTTCTCCTTAGAATTGTAGTACTCCTCAACTCTAAACGTAATGACATGATAAGTGCAAAAATTTTGTTGAGTCTAGAAATTCATGGTGCAACATGCCTTGGGACGTATTACATAAGCTATTTATAAAAGGAATATCCTCTAGCTTGATTCCTAGACTTTGAAAGACGGATGATTGAAAATTCACATCAATGAGTGAGATGAAAGAACCTGCACGAAATTTTAAAAATTAGGTTTAAAACTCAATTTTTTTTCAAAAGAGGTACGATTTTGATAAAATTCCCCACCCCCAAACAAAAAGAAACATCGTCCTCGATGTTAGATAAAATGAATTTTAAAATTGAGACCATAAGGTAGGAAAGAGTTTAGCAGAATCAACCGCTCATGAAGTGGACATGTGAAGCTAAGATGAAACCTGAATGAGAAGAAAACAAAATTGTACAAGTCCATAAGCATGATAAAGCATTGGGTGATGTGAAACACCACCCCCAAACAGGATGAGACTAGTACAAGAAATGCAGGCTGCCTCCCGGTAGCGCTAAGTTTAATGTCCTCAGCTAGACCGATGGGATCTCACCCTAAGGATAGGATTTATGAAAGCACGGGGGTGGCAAAAGAATGGGTGATGATGATCACCCTCAAACAAGACTGAAGCGTCAGTCTTGTTCGATAATTTGACAAGGGTGAGGGTGAAGAAACACCGATCACGGCCTTATTTTTTTTATTTTCAAGATTTTCTCTATTTTTTATTTTTAATTTATTTTTGGTTTTTTGAAGAAGTTGAAAAAGAAATGAAATACTTTTGGGATTTTTAGAGAATGAAAGGAAGAAAATATTTTTGAATTTTTAAAAAAATAAAGGAAGAAGATATTTTTGGATTTTTTAGAAAAATAAAGGAAGAATTTTTTTTTGGATTTTTCGAAAATGAAAGAAAGAAAATATTTTGGGGTTTTTTTTTTTGAAAGAAAATAGTGGAAAAAAAAAATTTGGAATTTTTTTTTTTTTGGAAGAAAAAGGTGGGGAAAAAATATGGACTCTTGATTTGGGAGGAACCAACTAAAACCGACTACCTAAAAATGGAATTGGATACACACAAGTCAAGGAGAAATCCTAACTAGCACATAGCCAATTTTTATCTTTAAATTAGGTGAAAGGGTAGTCAAATTTTAATTAAGTCCGCGGGCGATAAAAATCACGAAAATATGAGTGATTGCCTTTGCAAAAATATTCTCCTAGTGGGCTACCTAGTTAATGGATTTTAAATTTTAATTATGGCTAGGTTAGCACACAAATGGTAAGCGAGTGAGTCGGGTGATGAAATCCCTTCGCTTGAGTGACCGGGTGTAGGTCTTAGTCAATTAATTCATCACACCATTCGAAAAATAAATGCGAGAATAAAATCACACAAGAGCACACAAAAGAATTGACTCGCTAACAGGAGAGACGGGAGTGTTAGAGAAATGTACCTCCCACGGTTTTTACGCCGTGGGGTACCGAAAAATTTGAGTCAACCGGGGGAGATTACGCCTATCTCAGTCGTCCCCGGGAGTCCTACCGACCCAAGGTAGAGAGGCTTCTAAATCCTCGCATTTGGACGCCCTCTCTCTACCTTGTCCGATTTCCCTATCACGCTTGCTTCGATTATTACAATTTAAATGGGAAATAAATGGTGTCTCTAAGCACCGCAATACAAGCAATGATAGAATAATCCTAATACAAGCCTTTTAAAAATATAAAATGGTACAAAAAAAAATAATAAAGTGCAAAAATAAATAAACTACAAGTTGAAATCCGCTCCGAGCTTCACAATCCCAAGAATGGCAACGGCGCCATTTGATAGAAAATAAAAATTTCCTCTAATGTAGATTTTTGTCGTTGTTGCAACTTCTTTCTATCAAAATTACCTTGAACTTACAAAATTATAACAAAACTAGTGTAGAGGGTAAGAAAGGGTGTGATAACCCGAATATAATTATGATAAATTATATTTAAATCATGCTCATCTTATGTGATATGAATAATGTGATATTAGTATATCTAATGTTAAGTGATTATGTTTATCATAATCCTACTTTCATAAATCATGAAATGTCGAGTTATGTACGAACACAAGATTTGTTTATTTTCGATAGAAATGTTCCTGTTTAAGACTAGTTTTGACCATTGTAACATTACAATTGACTTGAGGTGAAAACTACATAGTTGTAAACATGTGAGTTAGGGTCGTAACACAACAAACGGTGCATCAAACAGATGCTCGAGGAAGAAGTTAGGTCAAAATTACGAGAAGGGGCAAATATGTCAATTCCCTTAAGTGGTATTTTGTCTTTTATTGAACCAAATGTTTTAAATTGATTGGTTGGCTTGGGAGGCAGTCTTGGCCGACTTAAAACCCTCCCTCTAACATGTTTCTTCAGCAAAACAAAACTTAGGTTCATTTTGAAGTCTTGTGAGCTTGAGGAAATAGAAAGTTGATGCTTAGGAAGAAAAAGTGAGGAGAAAAAGTGTAGAAAAATCCGTAGAAATTACGTAAAAAGCCCTGAAGGTAATACTAATTGTAATTCTTGTTATTTATCTTATATTACTGATTTATATGATATAAATCATCATAAGTTTACGAAATTTTCAGCCCTTTATATATATTTATGGTTAGATGCAAGCTTATGTTAAGTTGAGTGTAGAAACCCTTAAAATTTCTTTGTGTTGAAACCCCTTGTATTCAAATCTGCATATCTCTTTGTGTGATTACTGGAATTGAGAAATTCCAATTGGAAATGAAAGTAGACTGATATATGCATACAATATCTGAAAATTAGAATTTATCTCCTTGTGGTTAGGCCGTAATGATGATTTCAAGTTGGTACTTAGTTGCTGTTTGTATACTTGATTTCGGTATGCCTTGAGTTTGGTCAAGATTTTGAGATAGAAAATGAAGTCCAAATATTATGAAACTTTAATTATGTACTATTAAGTATGTTTAATGAAAGTGTGTTGAAAATCATGGAAAATTATGTTGTATAAAAATTATGAAAATTCTGGGAATTCGAAGGATCAATAGAGGATCTTGTAGGGCTGATTTCTTATGTTGTAGAGAAATGGTCATAACTTGACCTAGGAAGCTTGAAAAATTACAGCGTCACTTGTACTGGATAATATATTCATATATGTTTTCATATTGATAAGTTTGGACCCCTTCATTTATACAATTTAGAAATATTGGATGGTTAAGTATGTATGACAATAATTTCAGGCCATATTGGATACCCCTTGAATGAATGTTTGTATTTCGTCCTTACGAAGGGTACTTTGAGTACATGTTTCATGTGTATATACATTGACAAGTATAATTTCATGTTTACTTGACTTTGGTTATAAATTACTCATAAGGTACTTCCTACGGTTGAATGTCCGTAACTTTATCAATATGTACATCATTGTTTGCCTTTACCTATGCTTTATGGAATGTGACTTAATTGGAATTGTATTGTTGATGTATGGTCATGGAAGGTTACGTAATTATGTTTGGATAATATTTATGATTGAGGTTAAGTACTGATTTAGTTGGATTGACAGGTGTAAGGTCTAATAAACCCAGTTCAGCTCCACCAGAAGGAAACCTGGATACGTAGTTGACAACCCAAGGTGAGTGTACTCACTGGATAGAGATATTTGTATCGTGCTGTTGGTATGATCATAATAAAATGGATATGAAATTGTTCATTTCGGTGTACCGAAATGAGGGGTTACTCCTCGACCAGGAATGGGGGAGATTTGTCTATTAATGACAAGGGGTTACTCCTCGACCAGGAATGGGGGAGAATTATCTATTTAGACATGATATGTGAATCATGATTCGGAAAAGTTGGTCATTCATTATGAATCATCTGGATAAGTTAATACATAAGTATATGGACATGATTTATTGCATTTAAATTCATGCAATAGTATAGTAGTGATACATTCACTGGGCTATTTTGCTCATGATTCCTATGTTCACATTTTTCAGGTAATGCAATGTCACTGCCAAATCTAGGAGGTCGGGTTGGGTTAGCCAGGAATGGGAGAAGAAAACATTTTATTTAAATGCAAATGATGTAATTAAGTTAACTTATCCTTCAGGAAAGTTTTTATGGACATGATTACTCTGATGTTGTAAAAAGGTTTTCAGTTATATGAATTTACAATGATGACTCTGAAATCAAAACTCGTGATTATGGTTTGGTTAGATTAATTATGGTTTGACTCACTTTGACTTTCAAACTTAATTATAAGTAACTGGGTTGGGGTGTGTCAGCTTTTGGTATCAGAGCCTAGGTTTTAGAGGTTCTGGAGTGAGAAGAGTCTAGATTTGGCAGTGAATGTTAGAAATATATTTTATTTGATACTAACGATTATGTTAGGAAAGATATGTATATCTGCATGTTGTTATATCTTTGATTCATTTCAGATATAAGATAATGGAACGAGGGAATGTAAATGTGAGATTAGAAGATGAGGCTTCAAATATTCCAGCAGAAGCGGAGGTTGAGCAACCTGTTCAGATAAATGTGGAACCCGAGCCAGAACAACTGACAGATATGCAAAAAATGGCACGTGCTATGACTCTAATGGCAGAGCAGCAAGCTAGATTCATGGCACAGATGGAAGAACAACAGACCACGCAACTGGAGGCACAAGCCTTGGCTAGGGCTGAGGAGGTGATACACCGAGAAGAAAGAAGTACTTCACATGAGAAATTTATTAAGATGAACCCACCCTCATTTGAAGGAGCAGTTGATCCAGCAGAGGCAGAAGTCTGGGTTAAAGAGATTGAAATTATTTTTGGGGTAATGAGAATGCCTGACAATCAACGAGTGACCTTGGCGACGTATATGCTAAGAGGAGAAGCTAAGTACTAGTGGGATGCCACAAAACATTTGTTGATTACTCCAGGAGGTGGGAATATGATCTCATGGGATGCTTTTGTTAAAGCCTTGTATGATAAGTATTTTCCTCCGATGTATCAAAAACAAAAGGAGAAGGAATATTTCATGTTGAATCAGGGGAGTATGAGAGTTAGAGAATATGAAGCTAAACTTACAGCCTTATCTCGTTTTGCTTCGAGGCTTATACGGAATGAGGAAGATATTTGTAGCCGATTTCTCGATGGACTGGAGTTAGTTATTAAATCAAGGCTATCGGCTTTAGAGACTGTTAATTATTCAGCCTTGGTGAATAAAGCCCTGCTGGTAGAAAATGACGTGAATGAAGCAAGAAGGAATCGAGAACGAGGTGAAAAAAGAAGCAGATTCAATCCAAGTTATCAAAAAAGTAGTGATACAGAATATTCAAGACTTGGAGGGCAAAAACTTCAGCATGGTAGAGGTATGGGAGGTGGTTCGCAGAGGGGTGAGGCTAGTAGTGGAAGAGGATTAGGAGCTTCAGCGCAAGGAGATTCAAACGTTTGTTTCTTTTGTGGTACATCGGGCCATATAAAAAGAAATTGCCCAAAGTTACAGAGTATAGAATGTTTCAACTGTCATCAGAAGGGCCATCTGAGAAATAATTTCCCTATGCTATCAAGAGCAGTTTCAGTCAGTAGTGTGGGGCCTCATAAAGGATCCTCTCCAGGAAGTGACACCAGGGGAAGAGGTACAGGACAAGCAAGTGGATCGAAGGAAGGAGGAAGAGTGTTTGCGATGACGCTGCAAGATGCCCATGCTACACCTGAAGTGGTTACAGGTAAACTCTCTATTGCGAACAAAGATTTATATGCACTCATTGATCCTGGATCTACGCATTCATTTGTGGCATTAGATATTGTTTCATATTTGGGTAGACCATGTTCATTTCTCAACTGTGCCTTATATATTTCTACCCCAACGGAAAGTGTGATTCTGGTTGAGCATGTTTATAAAGATTGTATCTTACGAATGGGGGAACGAGATTTCTATGTTGATTTGATACCGTTGGCCATTCGGGATTTTGATATTATATTGGGGATGGATTGGTTATCATCATACCATGCTTCCATTGATTGTTTTCGCAAAGAAGTTACATTTCATTTGGCTGGTGAACCCGAGTTCCAGTTTACAGGGGAAAGGAATGTTGTCCCTAATTGTCTTATCTCAGCAATAAAGAGTAGAAAGTTATTGAGTAAGGGTTGTACGGGTATTTAGCGTATGTGGTTGATGTTAGTAAGGAAGCACTTAAAGTTGAAGATATACCAGTTGTTAGAGAATTTTCTGATGTCTTCCCAGAGGAATTGCCAGGATTGCCACCCGATAAGGAAGTAGAGTTTTCTATTGAATTAATTCCAGGTACTGGTCCAATTTCTCTTGCTCCATATAGAATGGCACCAGCTGAGTTGAAAGAATTAAAAGTGCAATTACAAGATCTGATAAGCAGAGGTTTCATTCGGCCTAGTGTTTCGCCATGGGGAGCACCAGTGTTATTTGTGAAAAAGAATGATGGGACAATGCGACTATGTATTGATTATCAGCAGTTAAATAAGGTGACCATTAGGAATAAGTACCCTCTACCTCGTATCGATGACTTGTTTGACCAATTACAGGGGGCCACAGTATTTTCGAAGATTGATTTGAGATCGGGTTACCACCAACTGAAAGTGAAGGATAGCGATATTTCTGAAACAGCTTTTCGGACTCGATATGGGCACTATGAGTTTTTGGTGATGCCATTTGGATTGACTAATGCTCCAGCATTTTTTATGGATTTGATGAATCGGGTATTCCACCCTTTCATTGATTCCTCTGTGATTGTATTCATACACGATGTGTTGATTTACTCGCGTAGCCTGGAGGAACATGAGAAGCATTTGAGACTTGTATTACAGATTTTGAGAGAGAAGAAATTGTTTGCTAAATTCAGCAAGTGTGAGTTTTAGTTGAATGAAATTGTGTTTTTAGGGCACGTTGTCTCAGGAGATGGGATATATGTTGATCCAAGGAAGGTGGAATCAATTGTTGAATGGGAGAGTCCTAAGAATGTGACAGAAATTAGGAGTTTCCTAGGATTGGCAGGTTACTATCGCAGATTCATTAAGGGATTTTCAGCAATAGCATTACCACTAACAAAATTGACTCGTAAAGAAGTGAAGTTTGTATGGGATGAAGAATGTGAGAGGAGTTTTAAAGAATTAAAGAATCGGTTGGTTTCATCCCCTATACTTACTATTCCACGTGGGAATGAGTCTTTTGTGATCTATACAGACGCTTCATTTCAGGGGTTAGGATGTGTTCTTATGCAGAATGGGAAGGTAATAGCATATGCTTCCAGACAATTAAAGACGCATGAACAAAACTACCCTACACACGATCTGGAGCTAGCAGCCATTGTTTTTGCTTTAAAGTTGTGGAGACATTACTTGTATGGAGAAACTTGTGAGATATTTACAGATCATCAAAGTTTGAAATACTTGTTCACACAGAAAGAACTGAATTTGAGACAGAGGCGTTGGATAGAGATGATTAAAGACTATGACTGTACCATTCATCATCATCTTGGGAAGGCCAATGTAGTAGCAGATGCTTTGAGTTGAAAATCATCAGGGATGCTTGATTGCATACAGTGTGCCCGTGTTGGAAATATTCTTGACTTGGCATCGATGGGTATTGAATTGAAGTTTTCAAAAAGCGGAGGATTATTAGCACATGTCACAGTGAGACCTTTATTGGCAGAACGCATACGAAATTTGCAGACCAGTGATCCATTCCTCGAGAAGAAGAAACAAGATGTCCTGGATGGTAAAGAAAGTGACTTTAAGATTAAGAATGATGAATCATTGTGTTATACAAATAGAATTTGTGTACCGAATGACCCACCCTTAAAGAAGGATATATTAGAAGAGGCACACAGTTCTATTTACTCTATGCATCCGGGAGGTAGCAAAATGTACAGAGATTTGAAGGAATATTATTGGTGGAACAATATGAAACGTGAGATTGCAGAGTTCGTAGCTAAATGTTTAGTATGCCAGCAAGTGAAAGCGGAGCATCAGAAGCCGGCAGGATTATTGCAGTCGTTGCCTATTCCGGAATGGAAGTGGGAGCATATAACGATGGACTTTGTTACAGGATTACCCCGGTCACCAAAGGGGCATGATTCTATTTGGGTGATTGTAGACCGATTGACGAAGTCAACTCATTTTCTACTAGTTAAGACCACCAACACTGTTGACAAGTATGCACGTATATATGTTGATGAGATTATCCGTTTACATGGAGCACCAGTGTCAATTGTATCAGATAGAGATCCAACGTTCACTTCTAAGTTTTGGCCTCGTCTCCAGAATGCCATGGGCACAAGTTTGAAGTTCAGCACTGCGTTTCATCCACAAACTGATGGGCAATCAGAAAGGACGATTCAAATATTAGAAGACATGTTACGAGCCTGTGTATTTGACTTCAAAGGTAGTTGGGATGATCATTTGCCATTGATGGAATTTTCGTATAATAATAGTTATCAGTCCACCATTGGTATGGCCCCTTATGAAGCTTTATATGGGAGGATATGTAGGACGCCTTTGTGTTGGGATGAAGTAGGTGAAAGAAAAATTTTGGGTCCGGAATTGATAGATATGACAACTAAAAAGATCAAAATAATTCGGGAACGGATAAAGATAGCGCAAAGTAGGCAGAAATTTTATGCAGATAAGAGGAAGCATCCATTGGAATTTCAGAAGGGAGATTTTTTATTCCTGCGTATTTCACCGTGGAAAGGCGTTATGAGATTTGGCAAAAAGGGGAAACTAAGTCCAAGATACATTGGACCATTTGAAGTGTTGGAAAGAATTGGGCCCCTGGCTTATAGATTAGCTTTACCTCCAGATTTATCTCGGTTACACGATGTGTTTCACGTATCGATGCTTCGTAAGTATTTGGCGGATCCATCTCATCAGTTGAAAACTCAACCAATTGAACGGAAGGAAGACTTGTCGTACATCGAGGAACCAATGGAAATTATTGATCGTAAGGAGCAAGTATTGAGAAATAAAGTTATTCCCTTAGTTAAGGTTATGTGGATGAGCCATGGAGTTAAATAAGCAACTTGGGAAACAGAGGATAGCATGAGGAAACAATATCCCCATTTGTTTGGTAAGTGACCTTTATATTAAATTTCGGGGACGAAATTTTCTAAGGGGGGGAAGTTGTGATAACCCGAATATAATTATGATAAATTATATTTAAATCATGCTCATCTTATGTGATATGAATAATGTGATATTAGTATATCTAATGTTAAGTGATTATGTTTATCATAATCCTACTTTCATAAATCATGAAATGTCGAGTTATGTACGAACACAAGATTTGTTTATTTTCGATAGAAATGTTCCTGTTTAAGACTAGTTTTGACCATTGTAACATTACAATTGACTTGAGGTGAAAACTACATAGTTGTAAACATGTGAGTTAGGGTTGCAACACAACAAACGGTGCATCAAACAGATGCTCGAGGAAGAAGTTAGGTCGAAATTACGAGAAGGGGCAAATATGTCAATTCCCTTAAGTCGTAACTTTATCAATATGTACATCATTGTTTGCCTTTACCTATGCTTTATGGAATGTGACTTAATTGGAATTGTATTGTTGATGTATGGTCATGGAAGGTTACGTAATTATGTTTGGATAATATTTATGATTGAGGTTAAGTACTGATTTAGTTGGATTGACAGGTGTAAGGTCTAATAAACCCAGTTCAGCTCCACCAGAAGGAAACCTGGATACGTAGTTGACAACCCAAGGTGAGTGTACTCACTGGATAGAGATATTTGTATCGTGCTGTTGGTATGATCATAATAAAATGGATATGAAATTGTTCATTTCGGTGTACCGAAATGAGGGGTTACTCCTCGACCAGGAATGGGGGAGATTTGTCTATTAATGACAAGGGGTTACTCCTCGACCAGGAATGGGGGAGAATTATCTATTTAGACATGATATGTGAATCATGATTCGGAAAAGTTGGTCATTCATTATGAATCATCTGGATAAGTTAATACATAAGTATATGGACATGATTTATTGCATTTAAATTCATGCAATAGTATAGTAGTGATACATTCACTGGGCTATTTTGCTCATGATTCCTATGTTCACATTTTTCAGGTAATGCGATGTCACTGCCAAATCTAGGAGGTCGGGTTGGGTTAGCCAGGAATGGGAGAAGCAAACATTTTATTTAAATGCAAATGATGTAATTAAGTTAACTTATCCTTCAAGAAAGTTTTTATGGACATGATTACTCTGATGTTGTAAAAAGGTTTTCAGTTATATGAATTTACAATGATGACTCTGAAATCAAAACTCGTGATTATGGTTTGGTTAGATTAATTATGGTTTGACTCACTTTGACTTTCAAACTTAATTATAAGTAACTGGATTGGGGTGTGTCAAAGGGAGTCAATCCAAATCTAAGGGTGAAATACAAAATTGGAGAGGACATATGTATAGATTCATTTGCATTTTATTATATTTTTCTGTTTTTACTTTTTCTATTTTTTATGAATTTTTCAAGGGAATATTAATTAACTAACTATATACTAATTTTTAAAGTACTACTAAGATGTAAAAGCTAATAAAAAAATGAGGTAAATAAAATTGTGCTAAAAAGTAAACTAACTAAATTGGATTCATGAGCGCTTAAAAATTTCATCCCATAAATGGGAGATTAGCCCTCAATAATCATCATCCACAAATGTAAGATAAACAAATAAAATCAAATGAAGATTAAACTAAAAGTAATAAGAGAGGAATAGATCAAACCCATTTAAGCCTTGAATTGACATGAAATCTTCAATTACATCATCAATCTCTCAATTACAATTCCTCACCCATGTATTAATTGAATCTAAACAAAAAATTACAAAAAAAAAAAAAAAAATAGTGGATGAATTCATAATGGACAATTAAATAATGAAAGAGATTTGCTAAAAATGCAAATCCTAAAATTATAAAATTGTACATTAGAATTCACCCAAAGAAATAAATTCTAGATCATTAGTTTATATTGAGATAATTGCTAAAAATGCAAAATCTCAACATAAAGGAATGGGTTAGAATTTACCTCCCATAAGGGATAAATTCAACTACATCAATCTATTATGAAAAAATTCATAATAGATGGGTGGGATGAAATTTATCCTAGAGATAATTTTCACTACACACCTATATATTGAGGTATTTGCTAAAAATGCAAATACTCAACATAGAGGGGTGGAGAGGATTTTATCACACCAAGCTTAAAACTAAATTTGAGATCCCTTTGGAAATGTCTCAAGTCTTCAATTTATAATAGGCATGGAGCTAGGGGTATATAGGGTAATTGGTATAAGTGTGCATGTGGTTTGGGGTGTGTCATGTGGGTAGTGAGGTGAGGGAATAAATGGTAGTAGAGGGAATAAAATCTGATATTGTTATAAGGGTATTTTAGGAAAGTGGATAAAAAGGGAATTTGAAGGTATTTGGGTAAAAAGAGGGTTAAGTGGGATAAAAGGCATGTGGGTCTTTTAATTTATGTTGACTTGGTCTTGGCTTGAGTTGGGTTTTATGCAGGTGGAAGTTTGGGAATGAAAGTTTGGGAAATGGGTTAAAACTTGAAATGGGTCTTTGGGTTGAATATTGGTTTGGGGGTTTCAAATGGGTATGTGGATGTAAATGGAAAATCGGGTAGAAGGGATTTGGATTTGGGCACACCGGAAGTGGTAGAGATGTGTGTCGCCGGAGGTGGAGCGATGGGTTGGGGGTTGGGACGACTTGGATCGGGAATGGGACGGGGTGAGGCTGTCCGTGGGGAGTCGCAGGTGGGCAGGGGCGGTGAGGATGAGAGGGGTCGACGTCGGGTCAGGCCGGAGGTCGCCGGCGGTGGGTATCGAGTTCCGCCAGTAGGGGCTGGTTTGGGGAATGGGTCGGATGGATTGGAATTGTGGATGAGGAGAGAGAGGGAAGGTTTGAGTTGGAGGTTGAAGATGAAGTGGGGTATTAGTGTGGGTGAGGGTGTAGAGTAGGTATGTGAGGGTGAGGGTGAGGGTGAGGGTGAGGGTGAGGGTGAGGATGAGGATGTTAGTTTAGGTGTAAATGGGTGTATGGGAGTGTAGTATAAGGGGGTTGTGTGTCTTTTTAATTAGGACACCTATAAAATAACACTAACAAAATAAAATTAATAAAATAAAATATAATCTAATTCTAAAATAAAATAAAGACTCAAATAAAATTGAAACTAAAAAGAAATGAAAATAAAAAATAGAAATCTATTAAACTAAAACTAAGATCCTAAAAAGAAAATGTAAAATCAAAATAAACTAAAAATAAATAAATCCTAAAAAATCTAATCCTAATAAAATAAGATAAAATAGAATAAAAACTAAAACTAAATCTAATAAACTAAAACTCAAAATAAAATTATACTAAATAAAAATAAAATAGAAAAATCGAAAATAAAATCTAAAAATTCTAAAATAAACCTAAAATTAAAATGACACAAACTAAAAATCTAAAAATTAATAAAATGGCACAAACTCAACACACACATGGTTTAAGGTAGGTTTAGGCTAGGCTTAGGCTCGGTTTGGGTAGGCTAGGATACGAGACAAGTGTATTTAGCTCCATAAAATGCACAATTGCCTTGAAATACGCATTTGAACACCGCAACATGCATTCGACCTACAAAATAAACAATTAAGCACATAAGACCCGTATTGCCAAGAATTAGCAACTAAAGTACGTCTATTTGGGGTATAAATTGTACAGTTTTGGGTGCTTATCAAGTCTTAAGTTCATTCCACCATAGATCCAAGTAGGATTGGTAGCCATTTTACCTCAGGCGGGCCCTCCACAATCTGGCACGCTTAGACAAGGAGATTCTGGCACTGTTTAAAACCGTGCCAGATTCTGGCACGGTTTTATCATAATCTGGCACGGTTTGAAATAGTGTCAAAATTTGGCACGATTTTTAATCGTGCCAAATATGGGTACGCTTCGTTAAAAAAAATAACCCCCAAAATTTAGAGCGGGGACCAAATTTTCAAGACCAAATCATTCTAAACCCCTCTCTCTCTCTCTCTCCCCACGCTACTGGCTTCATCATCGCCACTGCTGCTGTGCCTCATCGTCGCTGCTACTGGAGGTTTATCATTGTTGCTCTGCATCCTTGCTACTGCTCCCACATCACTGCTTACTTCTCCCGCACCGCTGCTCATCGCTATCTCCAAATCGTAATGTATTACATCTCTCTCTCTCTCTCTCTCTCTCTCTCTCTATATATATATATATATATATATATATATATATATATATATATATATATATATATATATATATACACCCGGAACTCGAAATCGCAACTGATATATACCCGAAATCGGAACTGATATATCAGGTACCCAAATCGATGCCTGAAATCGTAACTAATATCGATGCCTGAAATCGTAACTAATATATATATATATACTGATTGGATCGATTTGGGTATTTGGAATCAGTATATATATATATATATATATATATATATATATATATCGATTTGGGTATATTCATTGTGTAACTATCATTTAAAAAAAATTAGGCATTAGGTTTGCTTATCAATCTATCAAATTTTTGTAGATTAAAGTGCTATAAGTTAGATATTTAACTACTTTTCTTGCACATATTTAGTGGATTTGAACTTCATGTTGGGTCTTGAAGTTTAGGTGTTTGGGTTATTCTGAGAAATCTTTCCATGAAGTCCTCAGTGAGAAGTACCCCATATTTACCCTCATGGCCACTATTTTACATCGACCAAATGACTGAGTTGGTATGTTTATTGAATTCATACTCTGTTAAAGCATATCTGAATTGATATTTTTTGCTACCTTGGGTTTTCAGTTACATACTAAAGGTTAAAAATGTTGAGTTAGAATATTTGTTAAATTTATAATCAGGGAAGCATATTTGAAATGAATATTTGATTCGTATTCTTTTCGCAACTAATTTTATAGCTATTTTTTTACTGACCACTGTTTTGATTGAAGGGTTTTGAAGGGGAATTTTGAAAATGCACTTCAACACAAGCAGGTCAGCAATCCAAGTGAAGAATAGATGGACATAGCAGAAGAACACATGCATGCTAAAAATGACAGGTTAATGTCTCATGAAACAGGGGTCTGTTCATTAAGTAGAGGAAATTTGTAGAAAATCCCATTGATCCAATTGACCAAATGACTGAGTTGGTATGTTTTGGTGATGAAATTTGTAGAAAATCCAATTGATCCTTCGGATGGTCATGCATTAGAGGCCTCACTCATATTCTAATTGTCTTATACATCCTTACTCACTTCTTTATGCTTCTTTTTGCTTTTTGCACTCTATATTAGGGCTTTTGTAGTGTTGGCGTCTTATATATTAGGGAGCTCCTTCTCACATGCTCCCTAATCATCTTTTGTGGGAAGTAAATATAGATGACAAATAATTTTCTTCTCTCACAAGTTTTGTCCATATTTTGTTTTGTTACTAAATATAACATACGCACGCACAATTATTTCTCCTTCATAAAACATCTAACTAGCATGTATATAAATGAATCATCCTTCTTTCTATGTACATAATAAAACCAGCCCCTCAAATTACCTTTTTGTGCACATTTAACATTAATATTGGGATTGATAAATAATTCTTTTCCCTTTTTCATCCTTCATATGCATTTATGCAGTGATCACTTGCTTGCGTTCGACAAATGAATCTTGTATCACCACCATTTACTAATCTCATTCATTTTTAAGCAACTACCAAAGACTTGTTTTGAAATACACTTGCTCATCCTGTCCTTGCACAAAAGAATGCAATATGTAATCAAACATTTGTCTTGATACTTTTTGTAATTGTAATGTATAATAACTTTATGTGATTCTTTTAGTTAATTTGAAAAAATTCAGAATTTGATACATCTTTGTTGAACGTTGGTTGTTCGACAAAATGCGCATGTGAATATTTTAAAGATCATGGATGGTTCAATCTAACATAGATTAAGTTGTTAATGCACGTGAATTAGTAGATATTATACATAGTGTCGAATGTATACTTTTATTTCTAACTCTACAATCTTTGATCTATTTAATATCCTTTCTATTTATATTTTCGGATTGTTAACATTTTGTATTTTTTTTTTCTTAGGTTAGTCTACAATCTTTGATCTAATGAACATCCTTTGTGGTGACCACAAAGGAGGATGCAGAAGCTGTAATGGGAAGTACTCTCAGACACCTATAAATTTCCCATCGTAAAAGTCTCAACCTTGAAGCCTTCTTTCGCTACCCCACTTTTCTGACGTTAATTCGCCTCTCTCTCCATCTTCCAAGGAAACAAATATTTATCTACTTTATATTCATATTCATGTGAACTGGACATACTTTTAATGAAGTGTTTGTTTCTATTTTATATTCATATTCATATTCATCTATTCCAAGGCACGATGACCTCACACGGGACCAATGTAACTTGTAGGAACTGACCGCGTAGTCCCGAGTCTCCCCGTCTGAGAATATAACGATAATTTGCAAAAATCAACACTTAAACTTAAAAATAGGCCATTAAAGAGTGAAAACCTAAACCAACCCTCAAACGGACTCGTAAGAGGCACGAACACCTCGCACGGGACCAATGTAACTTGTAGGAACTGACAGCGTAGTCCCGGATCTCCCGGTTTGAGAATATGATAATAATTTGCAAAAATCAACAATTAAACTTAAAAATAAGTCGTTAAAGGGTGAAAATCCAAACCAGCCCTCAAACGACCCCGTACGAGGCACGAACACCTCGCGTGGGACAAATATAACTTGTAGGAACTGACCGCGTGGTCTCGGGTCTTCCGGTTTGCGAATAAAAATTAACACTTAAACTTAAAAACAAGCCGTTAGAGGATGAAAACCCAAACCAACCTCCAAACGACCCCGTAGGAGGCACGGACACCTCGCACGGGACCAATGTAACTTGTAGGAACTGACGGCATAGTCTCGGGTCTCCCGATTTGAGAATATGACGATAATTTGCAAAAATTACACTTAGACTTAAAAACAAGCCGTTGAAGGGTGAAAACTCAAACCAGCCCCCAAACGACCTCGTAAGAGGCACGGACACCTCGCACGGGACCAATATAACTTGTAGGAACTGACCGCGTAGTCACGGGTCTTCCGGTTTGAGAATATGACGATAATTTGTAAAAATCAACACTTAAACTTAAAAACAAGTCGTTAAAGGCTGAAAACCCAAACCAGCCCCCAAACAACCCCGTAGGAGGCACACACAACTCGCGCGGGACCAATGTAACTTGTAGGAACTGATCGCGTAGTCCCGTGTCTCCCGGTTTGAGAATACGACGATAATTTGCAAAAATCACACTTAGACTTAAAAACACGCCGTTAAAGGGTGAAAACCTAAACTAGCCACCTAACGCCCCCGTAGGAGGCACGAACACCTCCCGCGGGACAAATATAACTTATAAGAACAGACCGCGTAGTCTCGGGTCTTCCGGTTTGCGAATAAAAATCAACACTTAAACTTAAAAATAAGCCGTTAGAGGGTGAAAACCCAAACCAGCCCCCAAACGACCTCGTAGGAGGCACAAACACCTCGCACGGGACCAATGTAACTTGTAGGATATTATCACGTAGTCTCGCGTCTTTCGGTTTGAAAATATGGCGATAATTTGCAAAAATCACACTTAAGACTTAAAAACAAGCCGTTAAAGGGTGAAAATCAAAACCAACCCCCAAACGACCCCGTAGGAGGCACGAACACCTCGCACGGGACCAATGTAACTTGTAGGAACTGATCGGGTAGTCCCGGGTCTCCCGGTTTGAGAAAATGGCAATAATTTGCAAAAATCACACTTAGACTTGAAAACAGGCCATTAAAGGGTGAAAACCCAAACCAGCCACAAAACGACCCCGTAGGAGGCACGAACACCTCGCACGGGACCAATGTAACTTGTAGGAATTGACCGCGTAGTCCCGGGTCTCCCGATTTGAGAGTAAGACGATAATTTGCAAAAATCACACTTAGACTAGAAAAGAGGTCGTTATGGGGTGAAAACCCGAACCATCCCCCAAACGACCCCGTATGAGGCACGAACACCTCGCACGAGACCAATGTAACTAGTAGAAACTGACCGCGTAGTCTCGGGTCTCCCGGTTTGAGATTATGAGGATAATTTGCAAAAATCATACTTACACTTAAAAACCGATCGTCAAGGGGTGAAACCCCAACCAGCCCCAAACGACCCTGTAGGAGGCACGAACACCTCACACGGGACCAATGTAACTTGTAGGGACTGACCGCGTAGTCCCGGGACTCCCGGTTTGAGAATATGATTATAATTTGCAAAAATCACACTTAGACTTGAAAAGAGGCCGTTAAGGGGTGAAAACCCGAACCAGCCTCCAAACAACCCCGTAGGAGGCATGAAGACCTCGCACTGGACCAATGTAACTTGTGGAAACTGAGCGCGTAGTCCCGGGTATCCCGGTTTAAGAGTATGATGATAATTTGCAAAAATCACACTTAGACTTGAAAACAGGCTATTAAAGGGTGAAAACCCAAGCCAGCCCCCAACCGACCCCATAAGAGGCACGAACACCTCGCACGGGACCAATGTAACTTGTAAGAACTGACGGCGTAGTCCCAGGTCTCTCGATTTGAGAGAATGATGATAATTTGCAAAAATCACACTTAGACTTAAAAAACAAGCCGTTAAAGGATGAAAATCAGAACCACCCCCCAAACGACCTCGTAGGAGGCCCGAACACCTTGCACGGGACCAAGTTAACTTGTAGGAACTGACCGCGTAGTCCCGGGTCTCCCTATTTGAGAGTATGATGATAATTTGCAAAAATAACACTTAGACTTGAAAACAGGCCGTGAAGGGTGAAAACCCAAACCAGCCCCCAAACGACCCCGTAGGAGGTACGAACGCCTCGCACGGGATGATTGTAATGTGTAGGAACTAACCGCGTAGTCCCGAGTCTCCCGGTTTTAGAGTATGATGATAATTTGCAAATATCACACTTAGACTTGAAAACAGGCCGTTAAAGGGTGAAAACTCGAACCAACCCCCAAACGACCCCGTAGGAGACACGAACACCTCGTACGGGACCAATGTAACTTGTAGGAACTGACCGCGTAGTCCCGGGTCTCCCGGTTTTAGAGTATGAAAATAATTTGCAAAAATCACACTTGGACATAAAAGCAGGTCGTTAAGGGGTAAAACCTAAACCAACCCCCAAACGACCCCGTAGGAGGCACGAACACCTCGCACGGGACCAATGTAACTTGTAGGAACTGACTGCGTAGTCCCGGGTCTAACGGTTTGAGAGTATGACGATAATTTGTAAAAATCACACTTAGACTTGAAAACAGGCCGTTAAGAGGAGAAAACCCTAACCAGCCCCCAAATGACACCGTAGCAGGCAAGAACACCTCGCACGGGACCAATGTAACTTGTAGGGACTGACCGCGTAGTCTTGGGACTCTCGGTTTGAGAATATGACGATAATTTCCAAAAATCACACTTAGACTTGAAAACAGGCCATTAAGTGGTGAAAACCCGAACCAGCCTCCAAACGACCCTGTAGGAGGCACGAACACCTCGCACGGGACCAATGTAACTTGTAGGAACTGATCGCGTAGTCTTGGGTCTCCCAGTTTGAGAATATGGCGATAATTTACAAAAATCACACTTAGACTTAAAAACAAGTCGTTAAGGGGTGAAAACCCAAACCAGCCCCCAAACGACCCCGTAGGATGAACGAACACCTCGCACGGGACCAATGAAACTTGTAGGAACTGACCGCGTAGTTCCGGGACTCCCGGTTTGAGAGTATGACGATAATTTGCAAAAATCACACTTAGACTTGAAAACAGGCCGTTAAGGGGTGAAAACCCCAACCGACCCCCAAATGACCCCGCAGCAGGCACGAACACCTCGAACGGGACCGATGTAACTTGTAGGGACTGACCGCGTAGTCCCGGGACTCCCGGTTTGAGAATATGACGATAATTTGCAAAAATCACACTTAGACTTGAAAACAGGCCATTAAGGGGTAAAAACCCGAACCAGCCCCCAAACGACCCCGTAGGAGGCACGAAGACCTCGTACGGGACCAATGTAACGTGTGGGAACTGACCGCGTAGTCCCGGGTCTCCCGGTTTGAGAGTGTGACGATAATTTGCAAAAATCACACTTAGACTTGAAAACAAGCCGTTAAAGGGTCAAAACCTAAACCAGCCCCCAACCGACCCCGTAAGAGGCACGAACACCTCGCACGGGACCAATGTAACTTGTAGGAACTGATCGCGTAGTCTTGGGTCTCCCGGTTTGAGAATATGGCGATAATTTTGCAAAAATCACACATAGACATGAAAACAGGCCGTTAAGGGGTGAAAACCCGAACCAGACCCCAAACGACCCCGTAGGAGGCACGAACACCTCGCACGGGACCAATGTAACTTGTAGTAACTGACCGCGTAGTCCCGGGACTCCGGCTTTGAGAGTATGACGATAATTTGCAAAAATCACACTTAGACTTGAAAACAGGCCGTTAAGGGGTGAAAACCAGAACCAGCCCCCAAACGACCCCGTAAGAGGTACAAACACCTCGCACGGGACCAATGTAACTTGTAGGAACTGACCACGTAGTCCCGGGACTCACGGTTTGAGAGTATGACGATTATTTGCAAAAATCACACTTAGACTTGAAAACAGGCCGTCAAGGGGTGAAAACGTGAACCAACCCCCAAACGACCCTGTAGGAGGCACGAACACCTCGCACGGGACCAATGTAACTTGTAGGAACTGATCGCGTAGTCCCGGGACTCCCGAGTTGAGAGTACGACGATAATTTGCAAAAAACATACTTAGACTTGAAAACAGGCCGTTTAGGGGTGAAAACCCGAACCAGCCCCCAAACGACCCCGTAAGAGGTACAAACACCTCGCACGGGACCAATGTAACTTGTAGGAACTGACCGCGTAGTCCCGGGACTCACGGTTTGAGAGTATGATGATAATTTGTAAAAATTATATTAGACTTTAAGACAGGTCGTTAAGGGGTGAAAACCCGAACCAGCCCCCAAATGACCCCATAGGAGGCATGAACACCTCGTACGGGACCAATGTAACTTATAGGAACTGACCGCGTAGTCCCGGGACTCCCGGTTTGAGAGTATGACGATAATTTGTAAAAATCATACTTAGACTTGAAAACAGGCCGTTTAGGGGTGAAAACCCGAACCAGCCCCCAAACGACCTCGTAGGAGGCACAAACACCTCGCACGAGACCAATGTAACTTATAGGAACTGACCCCATAGTCCCCGGACTACCGGTTTGAGAGTATGACAATAATTTGCAAAAATCACACTTAGACTTGAAAACCAGCCGTTAAGGGGTGAAAACCCCAAACGACCCCGTAGGAGGCACGAACACCTCGCACGGGACCAATGTAACTCGTAATAACTGACCCCGTAGTCTCGAGTCTCCCGGTTTGAGAGTACGATGATAATTTGCAAAAATCACACTTAGACTTGAAAATAGGCCGCTAAGGGGTGAAAACCACAACCAGCCCCCAAACGACACCGTAGGATGAACGAACACCTCGCATGGGACTAATGTAACTTGTATGAACTGACCGCGTAGTTCCGAGACTCCCGGTTTGAGAGTATGACGATAATTTTCAAAAATCACACTTAGACTTGAAAACAAGCCGTTAAGGGGTGAAAACCCCAACCAGCCCCCAAATGACTCCGTAGCGGGCACGAACACCTCGCACGGGACCAATGTAACTTGTAGGGACTGACCGCGTAGTCCCGGGACTCCCGGTTTGAGAGTATGATGATAATTAGCAAAAATCACACTTAGACATGAAAACAGGCCGTTAAGGGATGAAAACCTCAACCAGCCCCCAAATGACCCCGTAGCAGGCACGAACACCTCGCACGGGACCAATGTAACTTGTAGGGACTGACCGCGTTGTCCCAGGACTCCCGGTTTGAGAATATTATGATAATTTGCAAAAATCACACTTAGACTTGAAAACAGGCCATTAAGGGGTGAAAACCCGAACCAGCCCCCAAACGACCCCGTAGGAGCCACGAAGACCTCGCACGGGACCAATGTAACTTGTGGGAACTGACCGCGTAGTCCCGGGTCTCCCGATTTGGGAGTGTGACGATAATTTGCAAAAATCACACTTAGACTTGAAAACAGGCCGTTAAGGGGTGAAAACCCGAACCAGCACCCAAACGACCCCGTAGAACGCACGAACACCTCGCACGGGACCAATGTAACTTGTTGGAACAGACCGCGTAGTCCCGGGACTCACGGTTTGAGAGTATGACGATAATTTGCAAAAATCACACTTAGACTTGAAAACAGGCCGTTAAGGGGTGAAAACATGAACCAGCCCCCAAACGACCCTGTAGGAGGCACGAACACCTCTCACGGGACCAATGTAACTTGTAGGAACTGACCGCGTAGTCCCGAGACTCCCGGTTTGAGAGTATGTAGATAATTTGTAAAAATCATATTAGACTTGAAAATAGGCCATTAAGAGGTGAAATCCCGAACCAGCCCCCAAACGATCCCGTAGGAGGCACGAACACCTCGCACGGGACCAATGTAACTTGTAGGGACTGACCGCGTAGTCCCGGGACTCCCGGTTTGAGTGTATGACAATAATTTGCAAAAATCACACTTAGACTTGAAAACCGGCCGTTAAGGGGTGAAAACCACAACCAGCCCCCAAACGACACCGTAGGATGAACGAACACCTCGCACGGGACCAATGTAACTTGTATGAACTGACCGCGTAGTTCCGGGCCTCCCGGTTTGAGAGTATGACGATAATTTCAAAAATCACACTTAGACTTGAAAACAAGCCGTTAAGGGGTGAAAACCCCAACCAGCCCCCAAATGACCCCGTAGCGGGCACGAACACCTCGCACGGGACGAATGTAACTTGTAGGGACTAACCGCGTAGTCCCGGGACTCCCGGTTTGAGAGTATGACGATAATTTGCAAAAATCACACTTAGACTTGAAAACAGGCCGTTAAGGGGTGAAAACCACAACCAGCCCCCAAACGACCCCGTAGGATGGACAAACACCTCGCACGAGACCAATGTAACTTGTAGGAACTGACCGCGTAGTTCCGGGACTCCCGGTTTGAGAGTATGACGATAATTAGCAAAAATCACACTTAGACATGAAAACAGGCCGTTAAGGGGTGAAAACCCAAACCAGCCCCCAAATGACCCCGTAGCAGGCACGAACACCTCGCACGGGACCAATGTAACTTGTAAGGACTGACCGCGTTGTCCCGGGACTCCCGATTTGAGAATATGATGATAATTTGTAAAAATCACACTTAGATATGAAAACAGGCCGTTAAGGGGTGAAAACCTCAACCATCCCCCAAATGACCCCGTAGCAGGCACGAACACCTCGCACGGGACCAATGTAACTTGTAGGGACTGATCGCGTTGTCCCGGGACTCCCGATTTGAGAATATGATGATAATTTGCAAAAATCACAATTAGACTTGAAAACAGGCCATTAAGGGGTGAAAACCCGAACTAACCCCCAAACGACCCAGTAGGAGCCACGAAGACCTCGCACGGGACCGATGTAACTTGTGGGAACTGATCGCGTAGTCCCGGGTCTCCCGGTTTGGGAGTGTGACGATAATTTGCAAAAATCACACTTAGATTTGAAAACAGGCCGTTAAAGGGTGAAAACCCAAACCATCCCCCAACCGACCCCGTAAGAGGCACGAACACCTCGCACGGGACCAATGTAACTTGTAGGAATTGATCGCGTAGTCTTGGGTGTCCCGGTTTGAGAATATGGCGATAATTTGCAAAAATCACACGTAGACTTGAAAACATGTCGTCAAGGGGTGAAAACCCGAACCAACCCCCAAACGACCCCGTAGGAGGCACGAACACCTCGCACGGGACCAATGTAACTTGTAGTAACTGACCGCGTAGTCCCGGGACTCCGGCTTTGAGAGTATGATGATAATTTGCAAAAATCACACTTAGACTTGAAAATAGGCCGTTAAGGGGTGAAAACCCGAACCAACACCCAAACGACCCCGTAGGATGCACGAACACCTCGCACTGGACCAAAGTAACTTGTAGGAACTGACCGCGTAGTCCTGGGACTCCCGGTTTGAGAGTATGGCGATAATTTGTAAAAATCATATTAGACTTTAAAACACGCCGTTAAGGGGTGAAAACCCGAACCAGCCCCCAAATGACCACATAGGAGGCATGAACACCTCGCACGGGACCAATGTAACTTGTAGGAACTGACCGCGTAGTCCGAGGACTCCCGGTTTGAGAGTATGACGATAATTTTTAAAAATCACACTTAGACTTGAAAACAGGCCGTTAAGGGGTGAAAACGTGAACCAACCACCAAACGACCCTGTAGGAGGCATGGACACCTCGCACGGGACCAATGTAACTTTTAGGAACTGACCGCGTAGTCCCGGGACTCCCGGTTTGAGAGTATGACGATATTTTGTAAAAATCATATTAGACTTTAAAACAGGCCGTTAAGGGGTGAAAACCCGAACCAGCCCCCAAATGACCCCATAGGAGGCATGAACACCTCGCACGGGACCAATGTAACTTGTAGCAACTGACCGCGTAGTCCCGGGACTCGCGGTTTGAGAGTATGACGATAATTTGTAAAAATCATACTTAGACTTGAAAACAGGCCGTTTAGGGGTGAAAACCCGAACCAGCCCCCAAACGACCTCGTAGGAGGCACAAACACCTCGCACGGGACCAATGTAACTTATAGTAACTGACCCCGTAGTCCCCGAACTATCGGTTTGAGTGTATGACAATAATTTACAAAAATCACACTTAGGCTTGAAAACCGGCCGTTAAGGGGTGAAAACCCCAAACGACCCCGTAGGAGGCACGAACACCTCGCACGGGACCAATGTAACCCGTAATAACTGACCCCGTAGTCCCGAGTGTCCCGGTTTGAGAGTACAATGATAATTTGCAAAAATCACACTTAGACTTAAAAATAGGCCGTTAAGGGGTGATAACCACAACCAGCCCCCAAACGACACCGTAGGATGAACGAACACCTCGCACGGGACCAATGTAACTTGTATGAACTGACCACGTAGTTCCGGGCCTCCCGGTTTGAGAGTATGACGATAATTTGCAAAAATCAAACTTAGACTTGAAAACAAGTCGTTAAGGGGTGAAAACCCCAACCAGCCCCCAAATGACCCCGTTGCGGGCTCGAACACCTCGCACGGAACTAATGTAACTTGTAGGGACTGACCGCGTAGTCCCGGGACTCCCGGTTTGAGAGTATGACGATAATTTGCAAAAATCACACTTAGACTTAAAAACAGGCCGTTAAGGGGTGAAAACCACAACCAGCCCCCAAACGACCCCGTAGGATGAACGAACACCTCGCACGAGACCAATGTAACTTGTAGGAACTGACCGCGTAGTTCCGGGACTCCCGGTTTGAGAGTATGACGATAATTAGCAAAAATCACACTTAGACATGAAAACAGGCCGTTAAGGGGTGAAAACCCAAACCAGCCCCCAAATGACCCCGTAGCAGGCACGAACACCTCGCACGGGACCAATGTAACTTGTAAGGACTGACCGCGTTGTCCCGGGACTCCCGGTTTGAGAATATGATGATAATTTGCAAAAATCACACTTAGATATGAAAACAGGCCGTTAAGGGGTGAAAACCCCAACCAGCCCCCAAATGACCCCGTAGCAGGCACGAACACCTCGCACGGGACCAATGTAACTTGTAGGGACTGACCGCGTTGTCCCGGGACTCCCGGTTTGAGAATATGATGATAATTTGCAAAAATCACACTTAGATATGAAAATCGGCCGTTAAGGGGTGAAAACCCCAACCAACCCCCAAATGACCCCGTAGTAGGCACGAACACCTCGCACGGGAGCAATGTAATTTGTAGGGACTGACCGCGTTGTCCCGGGACTCCCGGTTTGAGAATATGATGATAATTTGCAAAAATCACACTTAGACTTGAAAACAGGCCATTAAGGGGTGAAAACCCGAACCAACCCCCAAACGACCCCGTAGGAGCCACGAAGACCTCGCACGGGACCAATGTAACTTGTGGGAACTGACCGCGTAGTCCCGGGTCTCCCGTTTTGGGAGTGTGATGATAATTTGCAAAAATCACACTTAGACTTGAAAACAGGCCGTTAAAGGGTGAAAACGTAAACCATCCCCCAACCGACCCCTTAAGAGGCACGAACACCTCGCACGGGACCAATGTAACTTGTAGGAACTGATCGCGTAGTCTTGGGTCTCCCGGTTTGAGAATATGGCGATAATTTGCAAAAATCACACGTAGACTTGAAAACATGCCGTTAAGGGGTGAAAACCCGAACCAACCCCCAAACGGCCCCGTAGGAGGCACTAACACCTCGCACGGGACCAATGTAACTTGTAATAACTGACCGCGTAGTCCCGGGACTCCGGCTTTGAGAGTATGATGATAATTTGAAAAAATCACACTTAGACTTGAAAACAGGCCATTAAGGGGTGAAAACCCGAACCAGCACCCAAACGACCCCGTAGGACGCACGAACACCTCGCACGGGACTAATGTAACTTGTAGGAACTGACCGCGCAGTCCTGGGACTCCCGGTTTGAGAGTATGACGATAATTTGCAAAAATCACACTTAGACTTGAAAACAGGCTGTCAAGGGGTGAAAACGTGAACCAACCCCCAAACGACCCTGTAGGAGGCACGAACACCTCGCACGGGACCAATGTAACTTGTAGGAACTGACCTCGTAGTCCCGGGACTCCCGGTTTGAGAGTATGACGACAATTTGGAAAAATCATATTAGACTTTAAAACAGGCCGTTAAGGGGTGAAAACCCGAACCAGCCCCCAAATGACCCCATAGGAGGCATGAACACCTCGCACGGGACCAATGTAACTTGTAGTAACTGACCGCGTAGTCCCGGGACTCCCGGTTTGAGAGTATGACGATAATTTGTAAAAATCATACTTAGACTTGAAAACAGGCCGTTTAGGGGTGAAAACCCGAACCAGCCCCCAAACGACCTCGTAGGAGGCACAAACACCTCGCATGGGACCAATGTAACTTATAGGAACTGACCCAGTAGTCCCCGGACTACCGGTTTGAGTGTATGACAATAATTTGCAAAAATCACACTTAGACTTGAAAACCGGCCGTTAAGGGGTGAAAACCCCAAACGACCCTGTAGGAGGCACGAACACCTCGCACGGGACCAATGTAACTCGTAATAACTGACCCCGTAGTCCCGAGTGTCCCGGTTTGAGAGTACGATGATAATTTGCAAAAATCACACTTAGACTTGAAAATAGGCCGTTAAGGGGTGAAAACCACAACCAACCCCCAAACGACACCGTAGGATGAACGAACACCTCGCACGGGACCAATGTAACTTGTATGAACTGACCGCGTAGTTCCGGGCCTCCCGGTTTGAGAGTATGACGATAATTTGCAAAAATCACACTTAGACTTGAAAACAAGCCGTTAAGGGGTGAAAACCCCAACCAGCCCCCAAATGACCCCGTAGCGGGCACGAACACCTCGCACGGGACCAATGTAACTTGTAGGGACTGACCGCGTAGTCCCGGGACTCCCGGTTTGAGAGTATGACGATAATTTGCAAAAATCACACTTAGACTTGAAAACAGGCCGTTAAGGGGTGAAAACCACAACCAGCCCCCAAACGACCCCGTAGGATGAACGAACACCTCGCACGGGACCAATGTAACTTGTAGGAACTGACCGCGTAGTTCCGGGACTCCCGGTTTGAGAGTATGACGATAATTAGCAAAAATCACACTTAGACATGAAAACAGGCCGTTAAGGGGTGAAAACCCCAACCAGCCCCCAAATGACCCCGTAGCAGGCACGAACACCTCGCACGGGACCAATGTAACTTGTAGGGACTGACCGCGTTGTCCCGGGACTCACGGTTTGAGAATATGATGATAATTTTCAAAAATCACACTTAGATATGAAAACAGGCCGTTAAGGGGTGAAAACCCCAACCAGCCCCCAAATGACCCCGTAGCAGGCACGAACACCTCGCACGGGACCAATGTAACTTGTAGGGACTGACCGCGTTGTCTCGGGACTCCCGGTTTGAGAATATGATGATAATTTGCAAAAATCACACTTAGACTTGAAAACAGGCCATTAAGGGATGAAAACCCGAACCAACCCCCAAACGACCCCGTAGGAGCCACGAAGACCTCGCACGGGACCAATGTAACTTGTGGGAACTGACCGCGTAGTCCCGGGTCTCCCGGTTTGGGAGTGTGACGATAATTTGCAAAAATCACACTTAGACTTGAAAACAGGCCGTTAAAGGGTGAAAACCCAAACCATCCCCCAACCGACCCCTTAAGAGGCACGAACACCTCGCACGGGACCAATGTAACTTGTAGGAACTGATCGCGTAGTCTTGGGTCTCCCGGTTTGAAAATATGGCGATAATTTGCAAAAATCACACGTAGACTTGAAAACATGCCGTTAAGGGGTGAAAACCCGAACCAACCCCCAAACGACCCCGTAGGAGGCACGAACACCACGCACGGGACCAATGTAACTTGTAGTAACTGACCGCGTAGTCCCGGGACTCCGGCTTTGAGAGTATGACAATAATTTGCAAAAATCAGACTTAGACTTGAAAACAGGCCATTAAGGGGTGAAAACCCGAACCAGCACCCAAACGACCCCGTAGGAGGCACGAACACCTCACACGGGACCAATGTAACTTGTAGGAACTGACCGCGTAGTCCTGGGACTCCCGGTTTGAGAGTATGACGATAATTTGCAAAAATCACACTTAGACTTGAAAACAGGCCGTCAAGGGGTGAAAACGTGAACCAACCCCCAAACGACCCTGTAGGAGGCACGAACACCTCGCACGGGACCAATGTAACTTGTAGGAACTGACCGCGTAGTCCCGGGACTCCCGGTTTGAGAGTATGGCGATAATTTGTAAAAATCATATTAGACTTTAAAACAGGCCGTTAAGGGGTGAAAATCCGAACCAGCCCCCAAATGACCCCATAGGAGGCATGAACACCTCGCACGGGACCAATGTAACTTGTAGGAACTGACCGCATAGTCCCGGGACTCCCGGTTTGAGAGTATGACGATAATTTGTAAAAATCATACTTAGACTTGAAAACAGGCCGTTTAGGGGTGAAAACCCGAACCAGCCCCCAAACGACCTCGTAGGAGGCACAAACACCTCGCACGGGACCAATGTAACTTATAGGAATTGACCCCGTAGTCCCCGGACTACCGGTTTGAGTGTATGATAATAATTTACAAAAATCACACTTAGACTTGAAAACTGGCCGTTAAGGGGTGAAAACCCCAAACGACCCCGTAGGAGGCACGAACACCTCGCACGGGACCAATGTAACTCGTAATAACTGACCCCGTAGTCCCGAGTCTCCCGGTTTGAGAGTACCATGATAATTTGCAAAAATCACACTTAGACTTGAAAATAGGTCGTTAAGGGGTGAAAACCACAACCAGCCCCCAAACGACACCGTAGGATGAACGAACACCTCGCACGGGACCAATGTAACTTGTATGAACTGACCGCGTAGTTCCGGGCATCCCGGTTTGAGAGTATGACGATAATTTGCAAAAATCACAGTTAGACTTGAAAACAAGCCGTTAAGGGGTGAAAACCCCAACCAGCCCCCAAATGACCCCGTAGCGGGCACGAACACCTCGCACGGGACCAATGTAACTTGTAGGGACTGACCGCGTAGTCCCGGGACTCCCGGTTTGAGAGTATGACGATAATTTGCAAAAATCACACTTAGACTTGAAAACAGGCCGTTAAGGGGTGAAAACCACAACCAGCCCCCAAACGACCCCGTAGGATGAACGAACACCTCGCACGGGACCAATGTAACTTGTAGGAACTGACCGCGTAGTTCCGGGACTCCCAGTTTGAGAGTATGATGATAATTAGCAAAAATCACACGTAGACATGAAAACAGGCCGTTAAGGGGTGAAAACCCCAACCAGCCCCCAAATGACCCTGTAGCAGGCACGAACACCTCGCACGGGACCAATGTAACTTGTAGGGACTGACCGCGTTGTCCCGGGACTCCCGGTTTGAGAATATGATGATAATTTGCAAAAATCACACTTAGATATGAAAACAGGCCGTTAAGGGGTGAAAACCCCAACCAGCCCCCAAATGACCCCGTAGCAGGCACGAACACCTCGTACGGGACCAATGTAACTTGTAGGGACTGACCGCGTTGTCCCGGGACTCCCGGTTTGAGAATATGATGATAATTTGCAAAAATCACACTTAGACTTGAAAACAGGCCATTAAGGGGTGAAAACCCGAACCAACCCCCAAACGACCCCGTAGGAGCCACGAAGACCTCGCACGGGACCAATGTAACTTGTGGGAACTAACCGCGTAGTCCCGGGTCTCCCGGTTTGGGAGTGTGACGATAATTTGCAAAAATCACACTTAGACTTGAAAACAGGCCGTTAAAGGGTGAAAACCCAAACCATCCCCCAACCGACCCCGTAAGAGGCACGAACACCTCGCACGGGACCAATGTAACTTGTAGGAACTGATCGCGTAGTCTTGGGTCTCCCGGTTTGAGAATATGGCGATAATTTGCAAAAATCACACGTGGACTTGAAAACATGCCGTTAAGGGGTGAAAACCCGAACCAACCCCCAAACGACCCCGTAGGAGGCACGAACACCTCGCACAGGACCAATGTAACTTGTAGTAACTGACCGCGTAGTCCCGGGACTTCGGCTTTGAGAGTATGACGATAATTTGCAAAAATCACACTTAGACTTGAAAACAGGCCGTTAAGGGGTGAAAACCCGAACCAGCACCCAAACGACCCCGTAGAACGCACGAACACCTCGCACGGGACCAATGTAACTTGTAGGAACAGACCGCGTAGTCCCGGGACTCACGGTTTGAGAGTATGACGATAATTTGTAAAAATCACACTTAGACTTGAAAACAGGCCGTTAAGGGGTGAAAACATGAACCAGCCCCCAAACGACCCTGTAGGAGGCACGAACACCTCTCACGGGACCAATGTAACTTGTAGGAACTGACCGCGTAGTCCCGAGACTCCCGGTTTGAGAGTATGTAGATAATTTGTAAAAATCATATTAGACTTGAAAATAGGCCATTAAGAGGTGAAATCCCGAACCAGCCCCCAAACGATCCCGTAGGAGGCACGAACACCTCGCACGGGACCAATGTAACGTGTAGGAACTGACCGCGTAGTCCCAGGACTCCCGGTTTGAGAGTATGACGATAATTTGTAAAAATCGTAATTAGACTTCAAAACAGGCCGTTTAGGGGTGAAAGCACGAACCAATCCCCAAACGACCCCTTAGGAGGCACAAACACCTCGCACAGGACCAATGTAACTTATAGGAACTGTCCCCGTAGTCCCGGGTCTCCCGATTTGAGAGTATGACGATAATTTGTAAAAATCGTAATTAGACTTCAAAACAGGCCGTTTAGGGGTGAAAGCACGAACCAATCCCCAAACGACCCCTTAAGAGGCACAAACACCTCGCACGGGACCGATGTAACTTATAGGAACTGTCCCCGTAGTCCCGGGACTCCCGATTTGAGAGTATGACGATAATTTGCAAAAATCACACTTAGACTTGAAAACAGGCCGTTAAGGGGTGAAAACCCCAAACGACCCCGTAGGAGGCAGGAACACCTCGCACGGGACCAATGTAACTCGTAGGAACTGACCCCGTAGTCCCGAGTCTCTCGGTTTGAGAGTACGGCGATAATTTGCAAAAATCACACTTAGACTTGAAAATAAACCGTTAAGGGGTGAAAACCACAACCAGGCCCCAAACGTCCCCGTAGGATGAACGAACACCTCGCACGGGACCAATGTAACTTGTAGGAACTGACTGCGTAGTCCCGGGACTCCCGGTTCGAGAGTATGACGATAATTTGTAAAAATCACACTTAGACTTGAAAACAGGCCGTTAAGGGGTGAAAAGCACAACCAGCCCCCAAACGACCCCTTAGGATGAACGAACACCTCGCACGTGACCAATGTAACTTGTAGGAACTGACCGCGTAGTTCCGGGACTCCCGGTTTAAGAGTATGACGATAATTTGCAAAAATCACACTTAGACATGAAAACAGGCCGTTAAGGGGTGAAAACCTCAACCAGCCTCCAAATGACCCCGTAGCAGGCACGAACACGTCGCACGGGACCAATGTAACTTGTAGGGACTGACCGCGTTGTCCCAGGACTCCCGGTTTGAGAATATTATGATAATTTGCAAAAATCACACTTAGACTTGAAAACAGGCCATTAAGGGGTGAAAACCCGAACCAGCCCCCAAACGACCCCGTAGGAGGCCCGAACACCTCGCACGAGACCAATGTAACTTGTAGGAACTGGCTGCGTAGTCGTATATGCAATTTTTGTTCTTGTAGATTCAATTTTTTTGCTTGAATATTTTTTTAAAAATGACTTGGTTACTAATATTGTATCTTTTTTGTGTCGTATTTTTTTTGTAGGATGACATTCAATCGTTAGCTTTTATCCACTTGGAACGCACAGGGGGATTGTGTATTTAATGTCGTTAATATTCTGGATTCTATTTTTTGTGTTATGGCCGAGCAGGCTTCCGTAGTTTTATGGTTTATTTTTGTGGTCGTGCTGTCTATAGTAGTTTTATTGTTGACTTTTATGGCCGTGCGGGCTTTATATGGGCAGATTTTATGTTAGCAGGTTTTGGAATGCTAAAAAAATAGGGGAAACTCTGCCCAATTTTTTTTTGATATGAGAACTATTAACTCTTGTAATTTTTTGAAGTTATTGTCGACTTTTATGGTCATGTGTTTCTTTATATTTGTATTATCTCTTGTAATTTTTTGAAGTTTGTATGCACATTAGTTTATCAACAACCTGCGATATTCATAATTTGTGAATTTTCTTGATTTTGTTTTTGCAAATAATAAATATTTTTCCTACCGAATTTGGAATTTGCAGATTTTCCAGATTTGGTTCATATTTTTTTTAATCAACTGAAAAATCTGGTACGGTTTTAAACCGTGCCAATGCATAAAAAATGAGAATGCTTATAAAACAATCTGGCACGCTTTATAACCGTGCCAAAAGCGTGCCAGAAAATAGATAATTTGGCACGATTTTGGCGTGTGCCAAAAGCATGCCAGATTTAACATCTGGCACGGTTTAAAAGCGTGTCAAAAGCGTGCCAGATTAAAAAACTGGCACAATTTAAAAGTGTGCCAAAAGCGTGCGAGATTGGAATATCTGGCACAGTTTTAAACCGCGCCAGAAAATATGGCACGCCTGATTCTGGCACGGTTTTGAACCGTGCCAGATTGCGTCTGACACGGTTTTAAACCGTGCCAGTTTCTTGTTTTTTGGTGTAGTGTATAAATTGTACAGTTTTGGGTGCTTATCAAGTCTCAAGTTCATTCCACCATAGATCCAAGTAGGATTGGTAGCCATTTTACCTCAGGCGGGCCCTCCACAACTGTTGCCTTGTTCGACCCCACGATTTCCATTAACCCTTCAAGACAAACCTAGATGAGACCAGATCTACAATTTATACCCTTTGGCCTCCATGTGGTGTCAAAATTGAGCCAAACAAGATCGATTTTACCTCTGACATGCCCTCACCAGTCAAATCAGTCTCGGGATTGTTTTTTACTAGTTCTAGTGGTCATTCAACCTCTTGAAACCCCCTTGATAACTGTGTTGGGTAGTTAAGGTGTTTGGAGAAAGTCCATTCGGTTTGTATATGGGGTTATTAGGATTTCTAAAGAAAGAGAGCCAACTAGGGTTTTTAAGGTTGACACCAAGTGTGAAGGTATGTACCAGTTTACCCCTCCTTAGTTTTACCCAACTTATACAGTATAAATCATAAAAACACCCACATAAAGTTATTTTATCCCATCGTCCACTCATAACTCCCATTTCACCCCCACAACTTGTGAAAATTATTTGAACCCCCTCCCATTTTCTGAAATTTATATTTCAGCCCCTAAAATTTCAAAAAATCCTTACACTGACCCAAAAGTTTTTAAAAATAATTTCCTAGCCGGTCAACGTTTCAAAGTTCACAATTTAATCCCAAAACCCTCCAATTTAATCCCACCCACAGCCGAAACATACTTTCCTCATGATTTATTATGGGACAAAAGTGATGATACCGACTATGGGTTTGATATGGAGACTTGCACCGAATTTTATGATGTAAGATGTTTCGTCATCAAGGAACTCTTAAATTTGTTTAATTTTTGGGAGACGACGGGTCCCTCGCTATTCCAAAAGCTACAGACCTTCCAATTAAGCGATAACTCCATGGGGGAGTATGAGAAGTTCTACCAATGCCTAAATTGGTGTAATGCGGGGTATCTTGATGTGGAGGCGACACTTGATGAGTGGTAGGATGCGTGTTTGAGCATTTGGCCCATTATTTTGAGTATTTGTCCATTGATGTGACTTTTTTTCCACATGACGATGACAGCCTCTCCTTAGTCACACTTAGTGAGGAAGTCCCCGAGGATGTTGAAACCCCATCGGTGATTGGTATAGACTCCAAATTTCTTCTTTGTTAATTTTTCTCCATATTTGAGAAGGATGTGTGGATGCTCGCGCCCATTTTCGAAATCGAGAGACTTCTGAGATCGGAGACTTTTTCCCCATCTTTAGGAATAAGATGTTGGTTTCTCTATTGTTAATTCTTTTAGATTTTCATTGAAGAGCTTTAGGTGACTCAAATTCATTTCTAGAACTGGAGGTGTATGATATTGTTGATTTCTTCCCACTCTTGGGAATGAGGTTTTGCTTGGGGTGTCCGAGTTGGTTCGAGGGCATGTGGAACCATTGTGGGAAGCTTTTGTGGCACAATATAAGGTTATGTTGAAGGGTTTAGCCTCATGGGTACTTATTTTGGGAGACTTGGACTACATTTCTGTGACACCCCACCCAATTAAATATCGGGTGACCAGTCCATTATTAAAATTAAAAAGAATATACAGTTGGTTCATTCTTAGCATCACTGTCGAAACACATTAATTACTGATGACCTAAATAATTAATTAAGCTAGTGTCAAATTTTAAACCTCGTTAATTATCATACAACAAATTGAATTAAGTAATAAATTTCATTAAATCCACAAGATAAATAATGAATGTCAGAATAATCAAATGAGACTGGATAAAACACTCCAGTCAAAAATCCCAACATAATAAATTTCTAAATAAAACTGAATCCAAAGAACTGAAATAATTATGTATAATATCTCTGAAATAAGGAATAACGAGAAATGGGCGACATGCCCTAACTGAAGTAACTATAATAGGGGACTGATTAAATAAGAGTGGAGGCGTCTAATATTGAGGACCTGCAACTTTCACAACAGTTACAGCATGTCAAGCGATAGTGAACTCCTAAGTTGGATGTCCCTGTTGCTGAACACCTAATATAATATGCACAAGAAAATATATTTGCAAGAAACGGGTTAGAGCCCGAGTAAAAAATAGTTTAAAACATTTTAGCAAGTATTTAAAATGCTTAACAACAGATATAACAAACATGTTAGTTTCCCCAGCTCTCATTTAAGAAATCTCACTTCTCCACTAGTGTGCACGCCTAATGTACTTCTATCCAATTCTAGTTACGGCTATCACAACTAACTAGCTCAAATACGTTAGCCCTTTTTAAACTAATAGTTATAGTGCCCGCCCGCATTTCTCTCGTAATGCATAATTGATTATTGTCATGTATATTTAACTCACGTAATAATTTCATATTTAGCACTTAAGTGCTCAAATACTTAAATTATCTCAGATTTCACTATGTCTATTATCTACTAAGTTCACACAGTATATCACATTACAAGTATATATAATTCATCACTATATAGTATATATACTAATACGGTACCCATAGGCTCAACTGCGGTGCATACATACTTTGCTATCAAGTCCCAGTACATCTCGTACTAAATAAAGGACTATCAGTCCGAAATCACTCTTGAACCATAAATGCAAACACAAATACATTGGAGGCGAACATATTCCTAAGCCTTTGGACTACGCACATACCTAGCGCATCCAAATTACCAGTCACACCATTGTTCACACAAATGATGCTCAACCATAAGTTTTATGTTCGAAGGTACGAATATAAGATCCCCCAAAATGGTACATCAGGATCAAACCACCCACGACGCGAGAACCTCCCATGATAGAAAGTATCGTAGGTATGTCCATTACACATAAATAGTTACACATTAGGCATTCACCCAACCTAGGTTCGTATATTAACATAGGCATACAACTCACCTACAAATTATATATGCCATACATATTACGTTCAACCTAATACCAAAATAGCTACACTCCGCCATTTATTATTGAATTAGAGGTTTACAATTCTCATCTCCTATATACTCAAATAGGTTCCTTTTGATATCACTAGGTCCCCATAATTTTATATTAAATTTTGGGAATGTTTCATCACCATTCATAACTTCAAGTTCATTTTAGACCTCTCTCAATTTATTCCAAATTTCATTTAATCCTTATGGCGGCATACTTCTTTAAACTAGCTACGTGTGGCCATGAACGGTGCGCCAATCCGAGTTTGTATGACCAAGATATTCCCATTTGAAGTTTCTCCCAAAGAGTAGGTTGTTTTTAAAAAAATATATATTTCCAAAACCAACCCCAACCGCCCTTAGAACGCGACCCCCGGTTGATCGACCCTAGGACCCCGGTCGACCGAGCCCTACAGATATAGCGCAATCTGCCTTTTGGAAGATGCGTTTCCCCCCATTATCAAATCTTAAACCTCCATAATTCTTCTTCAAACTCCCAACTAAGTATCCTAAACATTATACTAACATGTAGGGGCAATCTATAATGTACAAAAATCATTGAATCATCAATTTTCATAAAAATAAATCACAATTTCCAATTTATCTCTTTAAAAAACCTAGTTCATCTTTTTGTTCAAGAACACCTATGGAACCTAGAATTTCTACGCATGTGAGCAACATTAATTCATTAATTTCGTCTACATGCATTAGGAAATTTAACCTAACATTAATATCATCCAAGAACATATTTTTTTACTCCAAATTTTGATCCAATCCCTACAAAATTATGTGCATGATTATCCGACACTAACATGGTTATAATACATGCTAATAATCTACAAATTTAAATACTTGCCTTCAAATGTAGGTATGATCCACTGTGGAGATGGGAATGGTTGCGTTCCTCATCCTCTGATCTACGCAACGACTGTGTTTGTGGTGGAGGAGGTATAAGAATGGTGGTTTGGCTTAAGGGGAAACTCTCCTTCCTCCTCTAATTTCCTTTATGTTTTTCCAAAGTTCTAAACCTTATTCCCTACTCTTATTAGATGATATACACTTAGGAAATTCGTGGGTCTTATTCCTCCAAAAATGAAATTGACCAAAATACCCCTTCGGGATGCCGATTTGGCCTAAAAGTGCCCGAGGACCCAAACTAAACCCCCGGGTAGACGTTTCTAACTATCCCAACCCTTCTGGACACATTGGAGCACTCTAAATAACTATTTGGATGAGTAAAAATAATTCACCTTTCATTTCATTAAGCTGAGTCCTGACACAACTGACACGTGCGTCCTGAGTAGATTATTGTAACTTGTCGTATTTTCACTTGCGACAACTTTAATATATTCATGATCATTTATTACTCGTTCACTAAGTAATATTCCACATAATTCACATAAAAATATTAATCCTTGTCTCAGTAATGAATATCTATTTTTATTCTTGATTAATTTCCCAATTTAAACTAAACTAATCCCATAATTATAATCATTAAAAATACAGGGTGTTACATAATCCCCCCCCCCCCCCCCCCCATAATGGAATTTCGTCCCCAAATTAAAAAAAAAAAAGAATTAAACTATACATGGAGTAAACAAGTCTGGATATTTCTTACGCATCTCATCCTCGGGCTCCTAAGTAGACTCATCGACATTATGATGTTCTCACTGGACACGCACTAGTGGAACTACTTTCGATCTCAACCTCCTCTCGCTATAGTCTAAGATGGCAAACTATATCTCCTCATATGAAATATCTGGTTGTAAGTCAATCTCCTCTAACAAAATATGAGTATAAGCTAACTCATCGTGGAGATACCTTCTCAAGGAAGAAATATGGACCACATCATGAATTCTATGCAAATGCTCTGGCAATCTAAGTCTATATGCCACTGGCCCAATCCGCTCGATGATAGGAAATGGCCCAACATACCTTTGTGCTAATTTCCCCTTCTTCCCGAATATAATTATCCCCTTCATAGGGGATACTCATAGCATACCTGGTCCCCAACACGGAATTCACGAAATAACCGCTTGGCATCAGCATAACTCTTTGGTCTGTCATGGGCTACCCGTATGAGACTCTTAATCATCTTAATCCTGGATGAAGTATCCTAAATCAACCCGGTTCGAGTAGCTTATTATCCCCCAGCTCTAGCCAACAATCACGAGAATGATAAGGCCTACCTTATAATGCCTCAAATGGAGCCATGCATATAGTAAACTAATAGGAGTTATTATACGCGAACTCCACTAGTGGAAGATACAACTCCCAACCTCCTCCAAAATTTAGGATATACATCTGTTGCATATCTTCCAATATCTGATTGGTCCTCTCTGTCTGCCCATCCATATGTGGGTGATACGCTATACTCAACCGTAACTCAGTACCCATAGCCTCTTGAAAACTCTCCCAAAATTGAGATACAAAAGTCTTGTCCCTATCGGACACGATATCTAAAGGTACTCTACGTAATCGCACTATGTTAGTAATAAAAATCTGTGCATACTGTACTGTAGTATAATCAGTTCGAACCGACAGAAAGTGAGATACCTTGGTCAGTCCATCCACTCTTACCCATACGAAATCGTGACCTCTCTATGAAGTGGGCAACCCGGTAATGAAATCTATGGAAATGTTCTCCCATTTCAACATAGGGATCTTTAATAGCTGTAGAAACCCTGCTGGCCTCTTGTGGTCCACCTTTATTAGCCAATAGGTGGCACACTTCGGGACAAACTTGAAAATGTCTCTTTTCATCACACTCCACCAATAATGTCGTCTTATATCCTGATACATCTTATCCCCACCAGAATATACTGTAAATCTAGATCCATATGACTCTGACATCACCGCGTGTCGTAAGTCTTCCCCCTTAAAAATAATCAGTCTCCCGTTAAAGCACAAGCTGCCCTCCGAACTCATCGAGTAAGGCTTTGCTCCCCCAGCATGGAGGTGTTTGATCCGCTCCTGAAAAAATGGATTTGATGCCTATGCCTGCACCACTCTCGTGTAATCTCGAGAGTAATAGTAATAACTGACATAAATGACTGGGAAACCAAATCCAGATGTCTTAACTCCTTCCACTTCTCTTTCCATATCTCGGCCATCTTGCCTTGGCCTACGACTCAACAATATACTACCAAGTTAGCCTTTCCTAGGTGGTATTGGATATCGAACTGATAATCCTTCACAAATTCAATCCACTTGCGCTAGCGCATATTCAACTCTGTTTGAGAGAACGATTACTGTTGTGACTTGTGATCTGTGAACAGGCAGAACCTCTCCCCCAATAAGTAATGTCTTCAAGTCCGTAGAGCAAACACAACTGCTGCTAACTCCAAGTCGTGGGTGGGGTAACTCTTCTCATGAGGCTTAATCTTACGAGAAACATAAGATATAGCCTGGTCCTCCTGCTGAAGTACACTCCCAGTCCTTGTAGGGACACATCAGTGTATACGATATACTCCACTCTCGGCTTGGGCAGTGCGAGAACCGGTGATGACATCAACTTTTCCTTCAACTCATCAAACTATAACTGACAAGTATCATCCCAAATGAATGGTACCCCCTTGCGAGTCAAGTTTATCAACAGACTCATAATCTTCAAGAATCCACGAATAAACCTTTTTTAATACCCAACTAACCCCACTAAACTGCGTATCTCGATCGGTGTCATGGGATGTCCCTACTCTCTCACTGCTGACACCTTACTAGGATCCACCCATATCCCCCTATCTGATATGATATGCCCCAAGAACTGTACGTCCTTCAGCCAGAGTCCACATTTCTCATACTTAGCATATAACTGATGCTCAGGAAGTCTCTACAAAACTCGACACAAATTCTTGGCCTGCTCCTCCTCAGTTTGGGAATAAATCAAGATCAAATATTTGAAAAACTTATCTCATAACTATATAAACACCCTATCATTAAGTCCATGAACACAACAGGAGAGTTTGTTAGCCCGAATGGCATACCCCTCCGGGACCCGAACTAAACCCCCGGATAGACTTTTCTAACTATCTCGACCCTTTCGGACACATTGATGCAATCAAAATAACCATTTGTATGAGTTAAAAATAATTGACCTTTTATTTCATTAAGTTGAGTCCCGACACGACTTACACGCGCGTCCTGACTAGATTATTGTAACTTGTCGTATTTTCACTCGTGACAACTTCAATATATTCATGATCATATATTACTCGTTCACTAAGTAATATTACATATAATTCACCTAAACAAATATTAATCCTCATCCCGCTAATAAATATCTATTTTTATTTCGGATTAATTTTCCAATTTAAATTAAACTAATCCCATAATTAAAATCATTAAAAGTACGAGATGTTACTATTTGGCATCGTCACCATCCTCAAGGAATGTGCTCGTTATTTTTTAGCGGGGTATAGTTAGGGGTTAATTAACCGTTTGTCGGTTGTGGTTCGGTTTCGTTACTCTTCACCCAAGACTTTTTTAATCGGTATACTGGGAGATCTGAGGGACGACTTACCTCTCAAGTGGGGGAGTTTGCCGATGATTACTTTGTTGTGTTGCTGCTCATTTCCCTCACTCGGGACGAACTTGATTTTAAGAACAAGAGAGTGATGTGAATGGGATCTTGAATTTATTTTATATTCATGTTTTATTTATTTATTTATTTTCCTATTTTTAGTTGTTATTTTAGGTTAGAGGGTGGTATTTCCTTAATTTTTTTAAGACTATTTTTAGTCTTTTCACTTTTCAGGCTTAGCTTGTCTTGCAAGCTAAGTTTGTCCTATAAATAAGGTCATTGTTTAAATATTGTACTCCTTTTACTTTTGAATATGAATTATAAATATTTCGTAGGCCCTTGACTTCTAAATATATGTTGTTGTGTAGTTAGTAAATTTATGTTTCGACATTTTAACTTTATCTCAAAAATATATTAGGAGACTAACTTGCATTTAAATAAGAAGTATATTATTAAAGTTGTCTAGAGTCTTTAGACATTAGAATAAGAATTCAACAAAAGGGTAAAGTAAGCCAAACCAAAGGACTATTTTATCAAGAGTTATATATAACCCTTGTACGTTCATAAAAAAACAATAATCCTGTATAGGAACAAAATAATGATGCAACACCTCATAAATTCAAGGACCATTAATTAAATAATATTTTGGGAGAGAAATAATTTATTTTATTGGGAAGAATTAAATTTGTAAACTGGGACAATTTCTAATTTGAAAAATTTATTAATTTGGCGAATTGAGGATTAATTATTTGGACTATTTTGTGTTGCATTTTGAGGTCAAAATTTTGGAGAATTTTATAGATTAATTCGGATGGCAATTTAGAGTGCACGGTTGAGTCAGGATTGGTTGAAATAGTTAAAAAAGAGTATCCACGGCTATAATATGGGTTTTGAAACCCTTCTGGACACATTTGAGCTCCCAAATAAGTGTTTAGGCCCTTTTTAGAAGGCCCATAAGTCCAAAAAAGGGATTTAAGTTAATACCCTAATTGACAGAGGGTGTGGGAACTTTAATTCATTTTTAGAACACGAAATTAAGGAAAGCCCAAGAAGGGAGCCACGTGAGGAGATTAAACCAAGAATAAGAAAGGAGACGATTGAATCAACCCATCATCTTCATCACAGGATACGATTTTACAAACCCTAAGGTAAGTGGTTTAACTTGCATTTGATTAATTGCATTTTTCCTATTCATATTAAAGAAGGTGTGAATTGATTAATATGTTAGGGTAATCTCTACATTTATTTGTGGATTTCATGTTGTGATTTAAAAATCTATAGAGATGATAAGAATATGTGGATTGTGATTCCCCAATTTGTGTATATGATGTAGTTAGATTGAGTAAATCAAATGAGTGGATTTAGGATGAATCATGGAAGATTTTGGAAATAAAATCTATACAGAATCGAAGGTTTTAAAGCTTTAATGGCGGACTGGGTTTTCTGGGCAACGATTGGGGAGAGAGAACACCAAGGTCATTCGAATGACCTAGTGTCTCATTCAAACGACAACCATAGTCATTTGAACAACATGGCCAGTCGCTTTAACGATGCAGTTGGTTCTGACAGGTTTCTCCCCTTCCCTGTTTCAGACTTGATTGTTAAATTTGGGTTGAGGGTTCCTGTTTGGGTAAATCTCAATTGTGGGTTATAATTTAGGATTTACATTGTAGAAATTACCCATGGATTAGTAGAGGATAAATCCAAAAAGAAATCTAAGGTTTAATTGGTGTAATGGTGAACCTTTCACTTTAAGTGGGCAAACTTATTTGATAGAAATTGTATGATAAATTTGGGGATGTGGATTTCGGGGCCGAGGGAGTGAGTCCGGGTGTATTGGTTTAGCGATGCCAAGATAATTAATTAACGTGTGATTAATTCAATTGAGTCCGGATAAGGACTCGGGCGGAATTTGGACTAGTGCTACGAGTGGTTAGGCACGAATTTAGTTGAGTTAATTTATTATAGGAGTACATAATAAATTAAGGAATATTCGAATACAAAAAGGGTGTTAACCGTAATATGTGGGTCTAAGGAATAAGTTCTACATGATGATTTCGTGCCAAGTGAGATAGTCAGCGTAAATATGGTTGAGTGACACTAAGAGAATGAAATTAATTAGTGTATTATTAATTGAAATTTGGGTTAGATTGTAGAATTGAATGTGTTAGTCTAATGTTATGGATATTGTTCACTGGTAGCCTGGATTTAATATATATCTATATAATAAAGGAGGAGGGATTTTTTTGTCTCCTCCAACTAATGGTTGAGAATATATTTTTGAGGGTTTGCTCTTTATCATTTGATGGCTCAGATTTAATCTTGAGAGTTTTAATCTAACGGTTATCAATACTTGGGAAGATTATTTGATCAAAGAGGTATAGAGGATAAGGCTCGAGAGCATATGGCTCAAGATGTTATTGGTACCGTAAGTTTTGTATCCTTTGATTTCATCAAGGAGAAAGGGTCTGTCTCTTAGAAACCCATCTTCACAGTCAGCTATCCCTACTTTCTCCCTCAACCCCAGCCAGTCAACATTCATCCGACGCCGACTATTGCTGCTGGTAAAAATACAGGTTACTTTAACTCAGATTGATTTAAATCTCTCGAAAATGATGAATGTCACAATATCTCACCGGGCTAAAATCTCCACATTTAGTCATTAAGCATGTTAGCTTTCGCCTCAATATCTATTTTCGATCATATTATATGGCGAAGTGTAAAATATTATAAGATGAGAGATCCATGAATTAATTCTATATTAAGAAATCGTTTCAAAACTCAATTATATTGAAAATCTTTTTGGAACTTTTTTTTAAAGCGGAGAAAAATGACCTCAATACCCCCAAACCTAATTTTTACATTGTCCTCAATGTATAAGTCAAAAATTGAAAAGGCTGGAAAGATATGAAAGATATTACCGTAATGAGGGACTTTTTCCAACACATGTTTCCTGGAAGAAAAAAAAAAAAACTATGATACAAAAACACGAACCAAGTTATGTTTACTCGTGGTACACCGGGTCTTGGAGGAGAATGTCCTCCATTTCCCGATCTCGCAATTCTAGATATGGCTTCAACCTTTGACCATTAGCTTTGAAAATTTCACCATTTTTAGGATTCTCTATCTCAACCGCCCCATGTGGCTAGACTGTCCTAACAATAAAGGGACCGGACCATCTAGACCTTAACTTACCAGGAAAGAGATGCAATTTAGAATTATACAAGAGAAATTTTTGTCCAGGCTCAAATGACTTTCGTAGGATGGACTTGTCATGGAACATTTTCATTTTCTCTTTATACAATTTTGCGTTTTCGTACGCATCATTCCGAATCTCCTCTAACTCATTGAGTTGGAGCTTTCGGACCTCTCCCGCAGCAGGTAAATCGAATTAAAGGTCTTAATGGCCCAATAGGCCTTGTGTTTTATCTTTACCAGAAGGTGGAAGGCTTTTCCATAGACAAGCCTATACGGGGACATACCAAGTGGCATTTTGTAGGCAGTGCGATAAGCCCACAATGCATCCAATAACCTTAAGGACCAATCCTTTCGGTTTGGATTCAATGTTTTCTCAATGATTTGCTTAATTTTCCTATTGGAAACTTCAACTTGACCACTGGTTTGAGGGTGATAAGAACATCCTACTTTGTGCGTGATCGAGTACTTTTTCATAAGACTCTCGAAGGATCGATTACAGAAATGGGTTCCCTGATCGCTAATGATGGCTCAAGGTGTATCGAATCGGGAAAAATGTTTTCTCGAATAAATTTTACTACCACATGACGATCATTTGTTCGACTCGGTATAGCTTTGACCCACTTAGACACATAATCAACTGCCAAAAGGATATAAACATTACCGTAGGATTTCGGGAATGGTCCCATAAAATCAATGCCCCAATAGTCAAAAACCTCGATAATCAGAATGGGATTTAAGGGCATCATATTCCTACATGTGATCTTTCCTAACCGTTGGCAACGGTCACAACTACTACTGTAATTATTCGAGTGGCGAAAAATGGTGGGCCAATAGAATCCACACTGTAAAATTTTTGCAGCAGTCTTTTTAGCACTGAAATGACCTCCACATGCTTGGTCATGGTAGAAAGAGATTACTCTTTGAATCTTATGATCGGGTACACATTTTCGAATGATTTGATTGGGACAATACTAGAAAAGATATGGGTCATCCCAAAAGAAATGCTTGGCTTCATTTAAAAATGTAGAACGATCTTGCTTAGAACAATGCAGTGGCATTTCACCCGTCACAAGATAGTTCACAATATCAGCGAACCACGGAAGTTGGTTAACAAGAAATAGTTGCTCATCGGGGAAAGACTCATTAAGTGGCAACAATTCATTGGAAGATTCAACGGTCAACCTAGATACGTGATCTGCCACTACATTCTCACAACCCTTTTTATCTCAAATTTCAAGGTCAAACTATTGAAGTAATAGGATCCACCTAATGAGCCGGACCTTATCATCCTTTTTAGATAAAAGGTGTCATAAGGCCGCGTGATCGGTGAAAATGATGACTTTGTATCCTCAAGTAAGACCTAAACTTTTCTAGCATGCATACGATAGCCAAGAACTCTTTCTCAGTGGTGGAATAATTCAATTGAGTGTCGTTAAGAGTCCTGCTGGCATAGTATATAACATGAGGAAGTTTCTCATCTCGCTGACCCAGAACCGCACCTAGTGAATAGTCGGAAGCGTCACACATGATTTCGAAAGGTTGACCCCAGTCGGGAGGTCGCATAATAGGTGCTGAGGTCAATTCCTTCTTTAGCCTCTCAAAGGCTTGAAGGCAATCATCGGTGAACTCAAACGGTGTGTCTTTGGCTAGAAGATTTCATAAAGGCCGAGGGATTTTACTAAAATCCTTAATGAATCTTCGATAAAAACCGGCGTGTCCTAAGAATGATCGAATTTCACGTACAGTTTTTGGGGGTGGTAGATATTACAATATATATATATATATATATATATATATATATATATATATATATATATATATATATATATATATATATATATATATATATTGTAATATCCTGTATTTTTACGCATATTTATTTTATTATGAAATTATGGAAATTTGGATTAAATAATTTAAGAGAGAAAATTTAATTTGAAATTAATTCGACTTAATAGTAATAATTACTAGCGTGACAAGAATTAGTAGTTATCGAAAATCTTTATGTTGAAATCATGTTGAGTAATAACTATGGTGAACATTACGTAGTGAGTAACGTACTATTTTTTCGAAAATAATAATATGGTCGGGGATGAGATATACGACAGTTGAAATACAATTATTTTGGACACGCGTATGAGTCGTGTCAATATTATTTATTGAGGTTGAAAAAGATAAATTATTTTAAAATAACTCTTATGGCCGTTTTGAGTGCGCCAGTGTATCAGAAAACACTACCCGAGAGTTTTATTCGGAGTCTGGGGCATTTTAGACCAAAGCTACGTGGGTTAGAGGTCACTCTCAGTTTCAACCTACGTGAAAGAGAGAGAGTGAGAGAGAGAGAACCAAGGAGGAATAAGACCCCATAGGAGAACTAAGCCAAGAACTCAAGATTTCACACCAACAATTACACCAAAGTGTAGATCGCGATGAGAGGATCAACCACATACCAAATTCAACCCAAGACCAAGGCAAGTGTTTATCTTGCTCCACTTTTAGCATTATATTGTTTCTGTTGATTTAGATTAGATGATATAAACATGTTGCAAAGAAAACTAGGTTCAATTAGACTAATTTGTGGAGAATCTTAAAAATTGGAGATGGGCATGCATATAGAGGAATTTCGCTTTTTTATTTTGATAAATCTGAACGTTTTATGTTAAAAAATGAGTTAAGTAAAGGATTTGGAATAATAAAAATCTGCTGGGTTCTTTTTATGAGAATTTTAGAGATTTAAGCAATTGATGAATTCCCTTTGAATACATGTAAGGGTTGGCACTCTAATTCACATTAATGAGGTCCTATTGTGGTTAGAAATAGTTTAATTAAATTAGAGTTGGGATGAGTTTTGGATTGGTATTGAAGATTGAAAGTTGGAAAAAAATTGAATTTGGGAAGAACTGGGTCTGTCTGGATTTTTCATTTCAAGACCAGCCTAGGTCGTTTGAATGACCCCGTTCGAATGAGACTTCTAACGAGAAATCCAATGACCCTTCTAACGAGATGTTGAGTTCATTTTAAGTGAGAACTTCATTCGAACGAACTCGTTTGAACGAGAATCCCTTGACTTCTAACGAGATTTTAGAATATAGTTTTTGAGTCCGATTAGGTTAAAAAGCATCCTAGAGTTATCCAAGTGAGAGGAATAGCCTACGCGAATGACGAGTGAACAAAGTCCGAGTTAATATTGAATTGGGAGTGTGATTATTCTCGGTATGGAGAAAGTTCATAGAACCGAGGAGAGTTAGGTTCAAGAGAGTATATACATATATATATGATCTACGGAGAAAGTAAAAATAATATATTAAGTATGTGTATGACATACCTAGCTACTGGTTATCGAACGGAGGTTAACGCGTTGTGGACGACCATATCTTTTGTGCCTTCGGGAGATTTTGAGTCGTACCACTAGAGCATGGAACCTAGGTACGGGCTATCTGTGAGAACGATAGTAGTGATGGTCGCATGGGTGTGTAGGTATGTGCATAGCCTATCGGCTTAGAATTATGTTCACCTCCAATATGTGTATATGTTTTTTGGTTCCTGAGAGATTGAACATGTTCTCCATTATGCGTGAGCATTGCAATGGTACTAGATAGCTGAGTATGCCTATCACCAGGGGTTTCTTATCCATAGGTGCATTATATATATGTATACATAGTGAGATTTTATATATGTATACTGAGTTCCTATTTTGTGTTTCATGTTGGCAACTTTATTAAAGTATATACTTATTGGGTAACCAATTGAGAATTAAGAATGGTATGAGAATGAGTTAAAGCATCTTTAAACATATTCCTAAATAATAGAAATATATTACCTTCAGAGTATTTAGATATTTTATCCGGCATAGTGGTTATACAACATATAGTCAGGCAGAGTATCGAGACTAGTATGGGTAGTTAGGCTCATTAGGTGTGCACATTAGATGAGAGGTGAGCATCCCAAGTGAGTACGCTAAGTTAAAATGCATAATATTTGTGCTAATTAAACAATTTAAGCACTTGTTATATTTAAATTGTATTCTACTCGGGCTCTCACCCGTTTTTCTGCAAAACTCTTTTCTTGTTCCTTTATTTTAGGTGCTCAGCCACAGGGACACCAAGCTTAGTAGATTCCATTCAATTGTCGAGTTGTAGATGCTGTGGAAGCTACAGGGCCTTGCTAGTAGACGTTTCATAGTCTATCCTTGTTTATCTATCAGTTATTTACTTCAGTTGGACATGTCGTCCCTTCTTATTTGACATTCAGAGATTTAGATGCTTTATTCTAATAGTAGACTCTTATTTCATGGTTTTGGATTATTGTATGTGATTTTATCTGGATGTGTTTACTCCATTTCTTCATATTATTTCAATTAGTTCTTTCCTTACGCTTTTATGTTGAATGGTGATGTTTAATTATTTTCCCTTTATGCCGATTACTGTTAATAAGATAAAATTTTGACATCAACCATTTTAAATATTAGGTGGTTAGTTTTAAATAATAAAACTTTCGACAGTGATGCATAATATGAACCAACCGGATATTCTGATTTAATTTTATAAAGGACTAATCCCCGGTATTTAATTAAGCTGGGTATCACATATATATGCGATGACGTGTAGTATATATATATATATATATATGAGATATAAATATTTGTGTGTATAATATTTATAACAAATCATATCGATTATAATGCTATCTTAGGAGTTTGCGCGATGTGGGTGAATCCCTTGGCTAGAAATGCATGGAGAGTATAATCCCTAGGCCATAGCGTATGTTATTAGAGGTGAGCCGTTATGGTATGGGACGGTCACTTTCGGGGGGAACTATGGCCGCGTACTATCCGGTTATGATTGCATTTATATCTATAATATGTGTGTGAATGTTGTAGTATAATATTACGTATATATGGTGAAGATTTATATACATGTAAATCTATGATGAATGTAAGGACACAAATTTCCAATTGAGTCCATATACAGTTTTGGCTCAATTCCGGACAAAAACATTTATTCATAGGATAGTATTTAATTGAAATATTCTCAAGCCTATGAAGTGTTTGTTGAAGACGTAGCGGCAAAGAGTATAAAGCTTCATATATATGCCGGTTTGCGCGCCTCGTTTCCACGTCATCAACTATGGTTCCATGCTCCCAAGGTATGAATGCAATATTATATATAGAGAGGAGCTTGGAACTTGTTTATTGGGTGTTAGGTTTATAAAAAACTGGTGTTTTAATTTCAGAAAGATTTTATCAAACTTTAAAATAAAGTATATAAAGTTTCTGGGCTAAAATTGAAATTTATTAACTTTCTGGAAGTTCGTTCGATATGTCGTTCGAACGAGTTTTTCGTTCGAACTAGATGTCATTTGAACGAGTTTGCCAACGAGTTCCCAGTATAGGCCTTTGAAATGTCGTTCGATATGTCGTTCGAACGAACCTTATGTTCGAACGAGATATCCAACGAGATTTCTAACGAGTTCAATCTGGAACTTCGTTAGAAGTCTCGTTCGAACGAAATATCGTTCAAACGAGATGCCAGGCGGGAACAGTTTTTGGCAGTTTTAAGCAGTTTTTCACCCACTTCCCCACTTGATTCTTAACCAACTATTTTCAGACTATAATATGTGCGGGAATCACTTTTGATAATCCATCCTTTTCATATCCTACTAACTCTTAGAGAGTGTTTAGAGAGTAAATTCATAACTAGAAAAAGATCAAGTTTTGAGTGTTACTTTTCAAAGAGAAAATCATTTACTACTCTAGTTTTCACCCATAGTTTTATGTATCCAAGTTCATATATATACATCTTGCTTGGAGTTTTGGCACCGTGTTGATCTCTTCCGTTCAAAGAGACGTTTCGGGTTGTCTTCTACATCCCATAAAGAAAGAAGAAGAGTTCTGTAATAACACTACCCACTTGGAGAAAGGCTCATTGCTAGGGTGACGGTGACCATATAAAGTTCGATCCGTGGATTTCGAGACCGCGGTGGAGTTCCAAGGTTATCCGCTAGGAAGAGGTATCTACAAGAAGAAGCGTCGAGGCTTGAGAGGGATCGAGTCGTGTGTTGTAAGCCTTTCTATCTTGTATTTGTAATTCCGTATCTAGTGGATTTGAGGCTAGGGCCGTCCGAGGTTGTTTCCCATCTTGGGTTTTTCCTCGTACATCGCGGCGTAGTGTGATTGATTTATTTTATCTTGCATAATAATTTAGAATGCATGCTTAGGATAATTCAAAATAAAATTTGGTTTAAATTATCACACTTAATTTAATTTGGTGCTGAATTAAATATTGGGTAAATTTTATTTAATTCAAGTCTTTTACTAAAATTGGTTTGACCTAACGTTGGAATATTGATAATTATGACTTAGGCAAATTCTAGGGCTTGGATGAATTAACTTGGTTTAAGTGCAATTAAGACTTGTGTGTTTAAGTTGAACCATCCTATCGCTTCCGCATGTTGAATATATCTAAATGGAAATAATAAATATTTTAATTGAGAAAATAAAAAATCGAGGAATTCACGTTTCTTCAAATTGGTATCAGAGCCAAAGCGATAAATTATTTCGTTAAAGATCCTTAAATAATTTTTGGCTAAAATGGAATTTTCCCCATTTTCAAAATTTCCTATTTTCGATGGTTCAAACTACGCGTATTGTAAAGCGCGGATGAAATCGGCACTAAAATCTATCGACGAGAGAGTTTGGATGTCTGTTGTTAACGGGTGGTCCCCACCGACTTATTTAGTTAAAAATGAACGTGTTCCCAAACCCGCCGATAGATGGACTGAAAATGAGTTTAAACTTTCTAATTTTAATTCCCGTGGTTTGAATGCCTTGTTTAGCGCTGTCACACCGGATGAATTCCGACATATTATGATGTGTGAAACTGCTAAAGAAGCTTGGGATATTTTACAATTAACTCATGAAGGAACTAGTGTCGTTAAAGCTTCAAAACTCCAAAACCTCACCACTCAATTTGAAACTATCAAAATGAATGATAATGAAACCTTTGATGAATTTTATGCTAGACTTTCTGATATTGTAAATTCATCATTTAATTTGGGAGAGAAAATACCTAACAACCGTGTTGTAAAGAAAATTTTAAGGTCCCTACCCGATAGATTTATTCCAAAAGTGACCGTTTTAAATTCTTTACCATCTTTAGCCTCTACGAAATTAGAAGAGCTTGTAGGCGATTTACAAACCTATGAACTAGATATGTTTCCCTCTAAAACTGAAAAGAAAATCGAAAAGGATGTTGCTTTAAAAGCCCAAAAAGAGGTCAAGCAAGTAATAGAGAGCGAGAGTGATAGTGACTCGGAAGACATGGCTTTGTTTGCTCGTAAATTTAGAAAATTTCTTAAAATTAACAAAGATAAATTTAAAAATGATTTTAAGAAATTTGAAACTTCTAAGCATGACAAAGGCGAGAAGATCCCTAAAGCCGAGAAGATCCCTAAACCTATTAATGAAAATTTAGATAGGGACGAGTCTAATAAGTGTTTTGGTTGTGAAGGTTATGGCCATAGGGCTTATGAGTGCCCCACTAAACTAAGGAAAGAGGGTAAACGACCCATTGCATATAATGCGACCCTTAGTGATAGTGATAAGGAAGAGGGACCTGATTCCCCCACTAAGACTAATTTTGTGACTTTTATGGCTAGTCATGTGAGTGATAGTGAGAACTCATCGATTGATGAAACTTTAACACATGACACTTCCAAGGTCATTGTTTATGATTCTCTTATTTTTTATGATAGTGAGAGTGGAGAAGAAAGAGAGAGTGAAAATGAAGAAGAGGTGAATGTGAGTGAACTTCAAAATGCTTTTCAAGAGCTTTATAAAGAATCCATTAAATTGAAAAGAGCTAATTTGAAGTTAGAAGCTAGTTTAAGAGAGAGTGTCAAGGTCGTTGATGAAAATGCTTTAATAGAAGACCTTAGGACACGTGAGAGGACTCTTCAAGAGAAGCTTGAATATGTAGAAGGCGAAAGAGATAGCCTTAGGGGTTTAATGGAATCCTTGAAAAAGGAGCTGCTTGCTTTTGAAGAGCGAAATGTTTTACTAGTGTCTAACATTTTAGAATTGCAAAATAAATTAAAAGACTCTAGTAATGTCAAATTTGATTTGGAGTGTCGTTCGGAAAAATTAGATAAAATCTTAGGAACGGTCCAAATTAAAAATGACACGTATGGTTTAGGCTTCAATACTTGTAAGGAATCTTCTCATAAAGTCAAAACCAACGTTCTAGGAGAATCCACTAGGAAAGCTTTTAGAGATCACTCCGTAGGTAATTCTTTTCGACATTTTTTTACTTGTACACATTGTGGTCGAAAAGGTCATTTTAGGAAATTTTGTTTTGATCTTAAACGATTTCCTAGAAAAACCCAAAGTAAAGCAACCAACGTATTTAAAATTTTTACGCCCCAAGATAGTCATTCTTCATTAATTTGGGTTAGGAAATCCGACTTGGTTGCCTTGCAAAATAGGGTTTTTGATTCTTAATTACTTTCACATGCTTCCTCCCTTGCTAAATCTAAAGGATGAATGTGTTAGTTTTTGCATACTTTAGCATTTGTACTTCATGCTATATTCACATGCTAAATGTATGCTTGATTTATCATTTTCTAGTTTATGCCCCATGCTTAATCTCATACTAGAATAATGATTTTTGTTTATCTTTTGTATTTTATTTCTTCATTTTGTTTACTTTAAATGAAAAATACAAAAAGATTTTTGTTTATCATTTGGGTTTTTATCTATTGGAATTTAAGCTTAATAAAAAGGTCAAATGATTTTTGTTTGTCTTTTGAGTATATATTTTTATTTTTAGTTAAAAATGCCAAAAACTCAAAAAGATTTTATTTTGTGTGTATTTTTGTTTGACACACTTTAAGTGGCATATACTTTTGTTTGAATCCCTCCTTTAACGCTCTCATGTGGCTAGAACTTTTGGTTTAGATTGTAAATCCTTATTATGTTCTTTACCATGCTTACATGGAGTAGTTGGATTTTGTGTTGATTAAATGGATTCTATTTTTATATGCCTCTATTCACACATGCACGAGCTCTTTTGTAATTTTAACTTCATATGTATATTTGATCTTTGTGAGGTGTTCTCTTACCAATCTTGTCATCTACATATTTGTAACCTAGGAGGACTAGTGCATGTCAAAATCCGTTGCACGTGAGATTTGTGGGAAAAATGAAAACATGATAAATATAAATGTGCACGAGGAAGGGCTCCGAAAGGACTAAGTAATCCTTTGCGATTGTAAGCCACCGTTTGAAATGGACCTAAAAGAAATACGTGGTCCAAGGCCTATGTTTGATTGATATATTCATTGAAAATAAACATAAATGCTTAATGAGGGAGTTTGGATGGTATATCAACGGTTTGCACAATGTCCGTTTATCCTAGTTGCGTATTTCATGTCATGACTCTATTGGTTTGTAGAATCATCAATATGCTACGCTTGTATGCATTGTGCATATTTGTTCAATGAGTTCAATCTATATTGTCACATGAGGTTATCTTGAAATGTGATGAAGTTTGCAATCAAATGAGAACTCCATGAATGTTTATTAAGTGTTTGGGTCTAAATTTAATCGTTTCTAGTTCACACCCCTACACTTCCGTTTCCATATGACACATTTTTGCCATACGTGTGTGCAAACTTAGTGTATTTTGTGTCATGTGTGTGTTTATATCTATATATATATATATATATATATATGTGCATGTGCATTTTTGATATATTTCTAGTACATATATATATGATATTTTGTTTTGCCTTTGCCTTGCTTTCTAGTCCTTCTCTCCGTATACTTTAGTTTTGGTATCTATCTTGGATTAGTTATGCTTTTGTTGCCCATATGCTTTCATGTCTTATCACTTTTATCCTTTGCCTATTCCTGAACAAAAAGGGGGAGAATGATAGGGGGAGAAATGGTATCTTATCCTATTATAATTTTATCTAAGTTTAGGAGATTTAACTTAGGGGGAGTAGCTAACTTTTCGGATTAATTTTGGGTTTTAATTGCTTTAAATACTTTGATATTCCCAATGCATTTGATATGTTTGCTTAAGTGTGCAGGAATTCTTCTAAAGCAGCATCTTTCAATGGCAAAGCGTTTGATCCTTGGGTTGAGTCAAGTTTGGGTGAGATTTGACGGCCCTTTAGGATTTTTGTTAGGTTTTTGTCCCGGAATAGCCAAAGGGGGAGATTTGTAAGGACACAAATTTCCAATTAAGTCCATATACAGTTTTGGCTCAATTCCGGACAAAAACGTTTATTCATAGGATAATATTTAATTGTAATATTCTCAAGCCTATGAAGTGTTTGTTGAAGACGTAGCGGCAACGAGTATAAAGCTTCATCTATATGCCGGTTTGCGTGCCTCGTTTCTACGTCATCAACTATGGTTCCATGCTCCCAAGGTATGAATGCAATATTATATATATAGAGGAGCTTGGAACTTGTTTATTGGGTGTTAGGTTTATATAAAACTGGTGTTCCAATTTCAGAAAGATTTTATCAAACTTTAAAATAAAGTATATAAAGTTTCTGGGCTAAAATTGAAATTTATGAACTTTCTGGAAGTTCGTTCGATATGTCGTTCAAACGAGTTTTTCATTCGAACCAGATGTCGTTCGAACGAGTTTGCCAACGAGTTCCCAGTATAGGCCTTTGAAATGTCGTTCGAACGAACCTTATGTTCGAACGAGATATCCAACGAGATTTCTAACGAGTTCAATCTGGAACTTCGAACAATCAATCATGGCCCTATACCTGACAAGCCAGTCCATACCTACAATCGCGTCATACTCGGACATATCCAATATGAGCATGTCAGCGGGTAAGATAAACCCAACCTTTATACCCATTGCCCGAAAAATAAAAGAAATAACGGAACCTCTACTACACGGCAAATCCACGCAAGTGATCGTACTCTCTGTTGTATCAAATAATCCCATAGTACGTGCAAACCTTGTAGTAATAAAACAGTGTGTGGCCCCCATGTCACATAAAATGCACCATAGAGTCCCCTGCATAGAAAACATACCCTTAATCATGGGTGGGTCATGCGGAACTGTGACCTAGTCAAGATTGTGGACCCATCCATACTGAATCATCCCTTGCTGAACTGGGGTGGCTAGAATGGGTGGTAGTGCTAGAAGAGTTGCAGGAAATAACGGTCTTTGGGGCTCCTGACGAGCACCCCGTTGCTGCTGGCCTCTACCCTTCTGAGGGCAGTCCTGATGTTTGTGACCAGTGTTATGACCGGTGAAACATCTCCCTGGGCTGATGGTCGTTACCACCCCTCCCTTGGCCATTATGTATAATCGCTACAGCGGAATAATGTGAATTATAAAAAAAAAATCCAATTTTAGTTAAACCCTAAAACATGCATGTAAGTGATTGAATTAAATATGAAAATCAAACCATCACAAGATCAAATATTAGGAACACCAAATTCAGGAAAAATCCCCGAAGGGCAAAACCTTTTTATTTCACTATAATTTGTAAATAACAACTTACACGGATTATAATGAAATAGGGTGACACACGAATACCCGTAGGTGTCATTGGTCATTGGCGGCAATGGAACAACCACAGCTACTCCATAAGAACATGAAGTTCTATCTTTAGCAATGAATCCACACGCAGCGAATCCACATGGACACGTAATCCAATCTTCACAGAGACTCCCTCCATAATACCAAGCAGCTCTTGATTGTAGAGATCTCCCCACAAAGAATAAATTTCAACAAAGTTGAATCTAGGGTTCCAAAATAACTCACTAAAGATTGGGATGTTTTGTGAATTGAAAACAAAAAGTTTAAAACCTAAAAAAACAAGGCAAAATTCGTTTCTGCAGTAGCAGTTTTGTTTTTTAAAATTATGAAGGTCTCCTTATGAAAAATGGAGTTGGAGACTCCTCTTTATAAAAAACTTAAGGCGGCGCGTCGTTCGAACGAGGTTGAATGTCACTCAAACGAGATGTTATGTCATTTGAACGACAAGAGTAGGTCACTCGAACAAAAAACATGACACATGGAAAATGATACGTGGAAAATGTCGTTTGAATGATAAAAGTACATCGTTGGAATGACCTATCAAACGATATTTCATGCGAGATTTTAGATAATTTCGATACGAATGCGTGGCCGCCATTTTCGTATTTTTTTGATTTTTTATGACTGAGTTATGATTTTTCTATAGAAAGGTGTCCGAGAACAAAATCTATAGAAAAATATTTGATAAAAGTATCCCAGTACTTTAAGTGAAATGCTAAGGAATTAAAACACAACCTTACCAAACATAACCTCGCGGAGGCTTGAATGTTGAAGATCTTGATATTCGAATCCGTCTTTGATGCTTGAATGTTCTTGAATGCTCTTCGATGGTGTAGCTGTATATACGGCATACTAAATTGATAACGGACTTATAAAATAATGTCCTTACAAATCTCCCCTATGTCTATACCGGTACAAAATAAAAACTCTGAATTATCAAATCAAAGTGCCTATACAAGTCTAATATCCCCCATGAACCCAAAAATGGAAAATACTAAAATTTACGAGTCTTCAAATTTTCTTCAAAAATCTTCAAACCTTTATGTTTTTCTCATCAGGGTGTGCAACATATGATCATCACTTTTTACCTACACACATGAGATAAAACAAATGCCTTCGTGACGCATCGAATTTGAAATGATATAAGAATATATCATTAATAAATTAAATCTCCCCCGTAATGCAAAAACTCCCCCATAACATGATAATGATAATTCTTTCTCCCCCTTTTTATGATGTCCACAAATAGATAGATAGGAAGAAACAAACTAAAACATGGAGTGTCACGATAAAAATGCATAGCAAACATGAATCAAACTACGCGCATGCAAATGAGTATCTCAAAAAATTCCACAAACTATTTTATATTTCTTAATTTTTTCAAAGAAAAAATAATGTTACAAAAAACATACACCATGGAATTTATACTAAAACAACCAAGTCAAGGAAATGGAATGTATGGGTGTGAACGCATTCGTTAGGTAAATCAACTCAATCAATCATATGTGCACGATGAATACGTGTACCCCTAAGGAATGAACACAAAAAATATCCTTGGGTGTAAAATTGTTGAATTTAGATGACATCGTCTTAATCAAATCAACAAATCAAAGTCTAAATGATTTCCATACCAATAACGTCCAAAACTATTTAGTGCCGTTTTGAGAACTTTTCAAATGAAGTGCAAACCTATTGATATATCCATTCAAAAGTCCCTCATAAATAATAATGCAATTTTATTTTTCTAATGAGGATATAAATTCTCAACTTAGAGAAAACCTATTGGCCCAAATTTTTGGCATATTTCATTTTTTATTGCCTTCATTTTTTGTGCGGGTTCTTCTCAAACGGTGGCTTTCAGGACATGATTATTATTCGCTCGTAACCCTTTCCCATGTTCACTCATCATTTTTTATCTTAAACAACCTCACGGGCAATGGATCTTAAATGCACTACTTTTATTACTCTCGTATTATTGCACTTGGTTCATTTTAAGGACATGATTGAGATGAAAACACCCAACCAACATGTGATACGACAAGAACAATAATCAAACAAATTTGTGCACATGTTGAATAAAGGAAATCATGAGTCAAACAGGTAAGAAGTAACACTTAATTACATCTTAATGACTCCACACATTAAAAAAGCACATGGGTGAATTGATATATTATCTCAAAACACTATCAAATAGTCACATGGATAAATGGAATGAAATTGTGACTCAGTCATCCTAATTGTTTATCCATAAATGGCGCTAACAAACTACAAAAATCTTTTTGGATTTTCAAATTTGACCATAAAAAATATGAATGGACACTCAAAAAATAGAAAATCCTTTTGCATTTTTCAAAAAAATTCAAAAATAAAAATAACTACAAAATGATACATCCCGAAATAGGCATATAATATCCATATGAGAATCATCCTGTGCTAGCAAATATTAATCACACAAATGAATCAAGAATCAAATCAGGTGTGATAAACCAACAAATGCAGTGTTAGCAACTAAGCATATATAGCAGGAAAGACTGCATATAAACTGTCAGAAGCAACCAGCAGTACCAAAAATAATATCAGGATGAATCAATGTACTGTAAACAGAATGGTCAAAGTCAACATGGTTGCTCAAACGATCTAGGCCTGTCGCTCAAACAACAGGGTGTTATCGTTAGAAGAGACTTCGCGCAAAAAATACATGTCGCTCAAACGACATGATGTTCTCGCTCGAACGAGAAATAAAAAAAAATCCCAGTTTGCCCAGAAAGTCGTGCAATTTTGCCCAGTGAAAAAATTACGTGAAAATAGTACCAGGAAAGTGCTGACAGATGCAAAACAGATCTTAAATAGTAGAGAAACACACAAATGCAATAAATAAAGAAATGTGCGCTACCTCAAAGTGAGTCATAACACTAGAAAGAATATAACATGATGCATTACTAGGGTATGACCAAACATCCAAGACAATCAACTAAGAGAGCTCACATGGAGTGAATCGCGTGCACGAAGATGAGAGTCGTGAACAATTAGACCATAACCTTCTAAATCCGATTTCTTGACCCAAATTGATGTGTAACGGAGTGTGGGGATTTTAGGAACTGGTGTGACTCTCTTTTTATGTTTCCTAGATCCATTCAAAAGCTTATAGCAAAAACACCTAAGATGACCTTGCCTACCACAATGTGTGAAAGTGTAAATTGGGCGGGGAGTGTTTACTAAAGGTGGCCTTCTCCTCGGATTCCTAGGTGGTTCTCTCTGAATTTGCCTAGGTGGTTCTCTCCTAATGATCCTAGGAGGTTCTCTCACAATGTTCTTAGGGGGTTCTTTCCTAAAAAACATAGGTGCCTCTTTCTTAACAGTCCCAGGAGTCTCTCTCACACGTGTGGGAATGGGTGCAACATATTTTTCAAGACCAATACCACCCCTATCCTATTTTATCTCGACGGTGCCTAAAATCTTATCAAGTTTTTCAGACCTAGACTCCAAATCAAATTTTAGTTTACTTGAATCTTTCAATTTCACCTCAAGTTCACCTATCCTAGATTCAAGCAAATTCCTAGAGTATTCAAACTCTAAAAGTTCCTTTTTCATAACTTCCATCATACCTCGAAGACTATCTCTCTCACCCTCAACATATCCTAATTTCTATTTTAACATCTCCTCACGTGCCCTAAGATCCTTAATCAATGAATCAGTATTATCATTATCTAAAGAACTTTTTTTTAATTCAGCTTCAAGTTTTCTTTTTTTGTCTTTAAAGATTCAAAATACAAATTATTGTAGGCAACTTGCAACTCACTCAATTCTTCTTCTTCCTCCTCACTCTTTTCACCCTCACTCTCATCACTAATCACACGGATGGGAAGCTCTCGCCTAGAAGCGTAAAAGACTTCTTGTTTCGAATCACTCTCACTAAGGGTATAAACATGAGATGCCGGTTTATTCAATTTCTTCTTTAAATTTGTGGTACACTCATCTAATGTGTGACCAACACCCTCACAACAAGGACACCTCTCAGAGTCATTTTCAACAGAAGATTTAAAACAAGAGTTCATGTGAATTATCCAATTAACAGTTTCAAAAAGTTTACATCGAAAATCATCAAAACCACCAAAAGCCATTTTTGTGCAAAATCAGGATTAAACACATTAACTTAGTAAAACACGCTCTGATTCCAATTTGTAGAATCGCTATAGAGGAATAATGCGAATTCTAAAAAAAATCCAATTTTAGTTAAACCCGAAAACATGCATCTAAGTGATTGAATTAAATATGAAAATCAAACCATCACAAGATCCAATATTGGGAACACCAAATTCAGGATAAATCCCCGAAGGGAAAAACCTTTTATTTCACTATAATTTATAAATAACAACTTACACGGGTTATAATGAAATAGGATGACATACGATTACCAGCAAGTGTCGGTCGGTGTCGTCAGCAATGGAACAATCGCAGCTACTCCACAAGAACACGCAGTTCTATCTTCAGTAATGAATCCACACGCAGCGAATCCATATGGACATGCGGACCAATCTTCACAGAGACTCCCTTTATAATAACACGTAGCTCTTGGTTGTAGAGATCTCCCCATAAAGAATAAATTTCAACAAAGTTGAATCTAGGGTTCTAAAATAATTCACTAAAGATTGGGATGTTTTGGGAATTGAAAACAAAAGGTTTAAAACCTAAAAGAAGAAGACAAAAATCGTTTATGCAGTAGCTGTTTTGTTTTTGAAAACTATGCCGACCTCCTTATGAAAAATGGAGTTGGAGACTCCTATTTATAAAAACCTTAAGGCGGCGCGTCGTTCGAACAAGGTTGAACGTCACTCGAACGAGATGCTATGTCATTTGAACGATAAGGGCAAGTCGCTCGAACGAAAAACAGGACATGTGGAAAATGTCATTTGAACGATAAAATAAGGTCATTTGGATGACCTATTAAGTGACATTTCACGCATTCTTGTAGATAATTTTGATACGAACACGTGGCCGCCATTTTCGTATTTTTTTGTTTTTTTATGAATTAGTTATGATTTTTCTACAGAAAGGTGTCCGAGAACAAAATCTTTAGAAAAATATTTGATAAAAGTATCCCAACACTTTAAGTGAAATGATAAGGAATTAAAACACAACCTTACCAAACTTAACCTCGCGGAGGCTTGAGTGTTGAAGATCTTGATATTCGGATCCCTCTTTGATGCCTGAATGTTCTTGAATGCTCTTTGGCGGTGTAGCGGTATACGACATAGTAAATTTATAACGGACTTATAAAATAATGTCCTTACACATTATGGCCCTACTGGACCTGCTGCTGGCCCTGATGGCCATGATGACCCTACTGGCCCTGTGGAAAGCCTCCCTACCCATGTCTAAAACCTCCTGACTTGAACCTCTTTGGATCCCCTACTGGGAACCCTGGTCACTGTGTCTATACTGACCCTGAACTGCCTGTGCCCCACTGGCACCATTTCTTACCATCCGACCCTGCTGGCTGGAATCTCCTACTCGCTTAATTTTGGTCAGAAGAAAATGGTGGTCCTGGTAGTGGATTAGTGTTGTATTAACCACGTCTGAATAGGTGACCAAAAAGATATTGCCTATCAAATGCTGGAGAATTTCCTATCAAGTGCTGGAGGATACTCCATGTCAACCCATCCATGAAATGCTGAATCTTATTCTCCTCATTTGGGATCTCATCTGGTAAAATGTTCATAAGGTTGATAAACTATGCCTCATATTCTGCCATGATCTTTCCCTCCTATTTCAAGTTCACCAATTTTCGTCTCATCTCTGTCTGGACGGCCGAGGGGAAATATTTGCGATCGAACCGCACCCAAATGTCTCGAATAGTTAGTGTCTCTCTCTCCTCGGTGGTGGTAATAGACTCCCACCACTGTAGTGATGCTCCCACTAACTTGAACGTGACCAGTATCTGACTTTGCACCTCCGTGCACTCACTCATCCTCAAGAGCCTCTTGATATCCTTCTTCCATTGGATCGCTACCACCATATCGGAGCTCCCAATAAATTCCAGAGGATACGCCTTCTGAAAGGAATCCCTAACACATTCCCAAGCAGATGGGAAGGCCTGGGCCTGAACTGGGGCCACCACTGGTGCCTGAGGTGGTGCCTGTTGCACAACTGTTAATGCGACATTCACCGCCTGAGCTACAATAGCGGAAACATCAGTGGCATTCATCACACCCTGAGACGGTGCAGGCTAAGGCTTGGGTTGGGCATCCCTAGGAACTCTCTGTGCACGTCTAGGAGGCATCTGAAAGGAGAGAAAAGTTTCATAAGTATACAATTATTATCTCAAAGCATCTGAAGAATGTAAAATACATAAAGAGTACAAAAATCCTAAAATATAGGGCTCTATATCAAAGGACGCTACGCGGAAACATAACAAGCCGTACAGATCCTAAGGACACTAGAACCTGATGCTTTGATACCACCTGTGACACCCCGCCTAATTAATTACCGGGTGATCAGTCCTTAATTTATTAGTTTCGAAATATCAAGTTGGTTCAGATAATGCATCACTGTCAAAAACTCAAATTTTAATTTAATAAAAACTAACCACCTAATATTTAAAAAGGTTGGTGTCAAAATTGTATCTTGTTATTAACCGTCATCATTAAAGGGTACTATCTAAACATCACCATACATCACAAAAGTATAAGGTAAGAACTAACTGAAGTAAAATAAAGAACTGGAATAAACACATCTAGTCAAAATCCCATACAATAATCCAATAACATGACATCAAAGTCTAATGATAGTATAAAAACAACTCTAAATCTCTGAATGTAAAATAGGAGGGACGACATGTCCAACTGAAATGAATTGACTGATGGATAAGGAGAAATAGACTCAGATATTAGCAATATCATATAGCTTCCACAGCAGCTATAGCTCGGCAAATGAATGGAATCTCCTAAGTCTGGTGTCCCTCTGGCTGAGCACCTAAAATAATAGAACAAGAAAAGAGATTTGCAGAAGAACGGGTCAGAGCCCGAGTAGAAAATAAATCAAATACAACAAGTGCTTAAATTGATTTAATTAGCACATATATTATCCATGTTAACTTAGCGTACTCACTTGAGATACTCACCTCTCATCTAATGTGCACACCTAGTGAGTCTAACTACCCATACTAGTCTCATCAATCTACCTGACTATATGTAGGATAATCACTATGCCGAACACAATATCTAAATAACTCGAAACCAATATATTACTAGTATTTAGGAATAGCTTTAAGGATGTTACAACTCATTCTCATAGTATTCTTTATTCCCAACTAGTGACCCAATAAGTATATACTTTAATAAAGTAGCCAACAAGAAACACTGAATAGGAACTCAGTATACATATATAAAATCTCACTATGTATACATACAAATATATCAATATAACACCCATGGTTAAGAAACCCCCGGTGCGAGGCATACTTGGCTATCTAGTCCCATTGCAGCACTCACGCATAAAGGACAACATGTTCAATCTCTCAAGAACCAATAAAACATATACACATATTAGAGTCGAACATAGTCCCAAGCCGATGGGCTACGCATATGCCTACGCACTCATACGATCGTCAACACTATCGTTCTCATAGATAACCCATACATAGGTTCCATGCTCTAGTGGTATGACTCGAAATCCCCCGAAGGCGCACAAGATATGGTCGTCCACAACGCATTAACCCCCGTTCGATAGCCAGTAGCTAGGTATGTCATACACATGATATTCCAAGTAATAAGCATGCACACAACTTATATACATTAATAGGTTATCACATAACCCGAATACTATAATCCGTAAGTAATATTAACACCATTACTCTCCACGATATCCGTATATATATAGCCTCTCTAGGACTTATATTCTCTCCTAGGTTTTTCACAAAAATTCAATACCCCGAGGACCATTACACCCTTAATTAACTAACACTTTGGAATTTAATCCACCCATTACTCACTTAGGTGAATACACTCGCTTAGATAACCCTAGGATGGTTTTTAACTCGAAAGGACCCTAAAAACCCATTCATGAATCTCGTTAGAAGTTCCAGGATTCTCGTTCGAATGAACTCAACAACTCATTAGAAAGGTCATTGGAAATCTCGTTAGAAGGTTCGTTCGAACGAGGTCATTCGAACGACCTGGGCAGGTCTTCGAACGAGAATTCCGGACAGACCCAGTTCTTCCAAATTTCCTCCAACGTCAATTAAAATGTTTCTAAACTAACCCTAATCATCATGGGGCAATTTCTAACACAAATTAGTATTCAAATCTTTATGTTTTCAAAAGGGAAGCAATAATTTCTAAAATCTCTAAGAATCCTCATATAATGAACCCAGGACTTTAGTTATTTCAAATCCTTAAATTCAATTCGTGATTTTTACATAAAATCTCCCGATTTGATAGTCTATAAATGGGGTAAATCCTCTACATGCAACCAATCACCAAAATCAAATGTTCCTCTACGATTAAACCTAATGAAACCCAAATTTCTATCATATGATGTCTAAATCATTAACAGAGTTTAACAAGAATAATATATGGTAAATAAACTAGCAAGATAAACACTTGCCTCGAAAATAGATTTCTAATTTTTGAACTAAAATTGGTATGGGAACGATCCTCTTGACACGATCTACGCACTGGTGTAATATTTAGAGTGAAAGCTTGAGTTCTTGGCTTAGGGCTCCAAGGGAGTCTTCTTCTTCCTTGGTTCTCTCTCTCTTTTTCTCTCTTTCTCACGTAACTTGAAACTGACAGACCATAACCCTCAATGCTTTTAATTAAACCAATTTTTGTCCATTTAATTACCCAAAAATCCTAAAAGACCAAAATACCCCTTCGAGGTGTCATTTTGGGCTAAAATGCCCCGAACTCCAAATAAAATACATGAGTAGTGTTTTCTTACTATTTTAACCCTTTCGGACACTATCGCCCACTCAAAATAGTCATTCTAGTTATAAAAATAATTTACCTTTTTAACCCCCAAATACATATCGGTGACGCGACTCATACGCGCGTCCCAAATAATTATATCATGACTGCCTTGTATCTTGTCCCGGTTATAATATTATTTCGATAACTACCAACTCTCATCACGCTAGTAATTATGATCATTCAATTGGATTAATTACAAATTAAATTTTCTCCCTTTAAATTAATTAATCCCCATTTTCCATAATTTTGTAATAAAATAAATATGCATAAAAATACGGGGTATTACAACTACTACTATGCTTTCAATTATTATATATTTTTAATAAAGAATTACAATATGAGAGCGAGGCATTCAAACACATAAGGGAGAAGAAAAATATAATAATGAAAGAAATCTAAAATAAGAAGTTATATACAAAGTACATCGGATAACTGTACGTGAATGTGCAACCCTAGGGATAGGGATAATTAAAACATTATAAACCATTTGAGAATTGCTTTCCTTTATCTACATGGTACAAGAATGGATCTAAAGGCCACATAAGTTTCCGCTTGAATAATATTAAGTAGAAAAATGAACAAAACAAACCAAAAAAAAGCCCGAAAATCCTACTTAAATAACCCTCAATATGCCTGAAAAAAGAATGCTTCAACTAAAACAAGTTCTATGCTTGTTTATTCACAATAGCAATTAAAAATTGAGCCCAATTGCAAAAGAAACATCCATGGGTAAATAAAAAATTGAAGACCAAGAAAAAATGACCCAAAATCTTGCAACACCATAAGTTAATACATACAATTCAAGACAAATGAAGAAAAATACAAACACAACCATATCATACCATTCATCCACAAACGTTAACATCATAATAAAACAAAAAATAAACAAAAAGAAAAACCCTTACCTGAGATTTTTTAGACCAATTCAAGAGTAAGCTTGGCAGAGAATCCACTCGCAGCATTTTTGTAACTGTATATCAGTGCCTCTTTTACCGTATCCTCACTACCACAATCCAATATACATATATGTAAAATAAATATTATAACCAATGAAAAATAATTTTTTTACTTACCCCAATTTGATAAGAGAACAATTAGACTTACACCCCTAGAAGTTCAAAAATTAAACTTAAACCCCCTATGAACAAATGTGTTTCACTTTAAACAATCATAAAATACAAAATCATATCCCATGTTTCTGTCCATGGGGAAGGGGGTGTTAATTTAAAAAAGCCCTAAAAAATATACAACTTACAATACATATATCTAAATTAAATTTTATTCCCAATAAGACTCCATTAGCGAGCCTAGTTATTAATGTTGGGTTGGTGAAAGAGTTCATATAATTTATTCTTAATTTTATCATTGTGAATTTTACTAAATGAGAATTTTAGAAATGTTAATGAATTACATTGTCTAATTGGATCTGTTAATGAGTTAATAGGTTAACCCCTGGTAATGATTCAAAATGATTCATCATCTTCATGGATAATACCGGTTGAACACAAAACGACTTATTAAGAAAATTAATGGTGTTTGAATATAAATTTTTCACCTCATCAAAAAGTCGGACACGAACCCATCAGACCAGAACACGATAAAACATGACACAAGCATTACTCAACACAATCAGGTTTACATATATGTATATGAGATGAAAGAACATAACATTTATTCTTTTTGTACCTCTATTACTTAAAGGGTATTTTAGTTTTTCATTCTTTCCCCTTTTAGTATATAAGGGGACCAATAGCTTGTAATTATACACATTTCCTTGATATTTAAGGAATGAGAGAGAACCCTTTACTCTTAAATGTTGCCATCATTGTATTTAATATTTTCGCTATGTTTACATCAAAATTGGTATCAGAGCTTGAAAATCTGTTACTAAAGCGGTTTAATAAAATTAAACTATTTTAGTAACTCCGAACGGTTTTTGGAAGAAACTATTTTCTTTAAAATCAAAACTAATTGAACACAAGATGTGTTTAATAAAAGTATGTACGAGATCTGTTCAAGATTTGATTAACAGGTTTAACAAAACAGTTTAAAAACTTTAAACTCAGCACAACCAAGAATGAGATGAGGAGATGTAGAAAGATTAAGAATAAGATTTTTTACGTGGTAAAACCTCACCCAACTGAGGAAACATCCATGACTCCCTCTATGGAGTAAACAAAAAACATCCACTAAAACAAATTTAACAGTTACAAACTATATAACAAACATGCATACAACTCAGACCTATATAAGTTTAGGAATGTACCCTCTGGTGTCCTTATAACTTCTCTGCAGTTCTGATTATTGATGTTGTTCTCCCAGATTGCTAACTTCCAATTTGTTCAAGTTCTTTACGTCGACTCTTGTTCTCAAGATCTTATTACCATCACTTTTAGTGTGGTAGGGTGAAAGTGTTTGTGGAGGTGCTTTCTAACACATGCATGCACACACACACACACTTATTTTATACAATAAGTCCTAACAAATTACATATAAGACTATATGCTGTGATTTTTATTTTTCTCTCTTCTCACAAAACTTAACCTTATTTGACCTTTATAACAATCCCAGAATCCACGGCTATCTTGCTCAAAAGACGTATCAAGATCTTAATCAATCTCGAGTTTTGAAAAGATTTTTGAGATTGAAAATCACCAAGTGCGATTCCAAACTAGGTCAAAGGTCTTGTTTCAAGAGAACTAGAAACAGAAAACATTATTGTTGATTTCAAAGTTAAAAACATTTACAGAAAAGATTCAACAATATATTTCTCAAGCTGAGAAACAAAATATGTAAATCTAAGTGTAATGTAACATGAAGTACTCAGATCTGAAATTTCTATGAAGCAGAAAATAGATCTAAGAAAGAATGTTTAAGTTGGACATAAGATCTAAAGAATGAAGAGGTTACAACAACAAACCAACTACACAAACCAACTCTCAAACACTCAAACACTCAAGGTTGTGTTTGGGATATACAAGAGTTTGAAAAGAGGTTTAGGTTTGAAATGTTTTTGACGATTTAGGGTTAGGGTTAGGGTTACTAACTCTTTCTCTCTCTTTCTGGTTTCTCTCTTTCTCTCTCTTTTCTCTCTTCTCTCTCTACTCTCTCTTTTCACTCAAAAGGACGAAATGGCAAAAGTGTCAGAAGGCTGAGTGAAGGGGTCCTTTTATAGGAGGCTGAGAAGATTCGAGAATAAGGTTCAAAATCAAGAGTTCAGATTGAGTCAAGGTTGATTGACTTTGTTCCAAGGGTTCATGATATGCGATGATTAAAATTCTCCTGATTGGTTCATATGGGGTTCACAGGGATTATGAAAGAGCGCATGCAGATCGTTGATAAAAATGATCCAAGGGTTGTAAACAGTCACATGATTACTCTCTATAAAGAAACACACACTCCACCAATCAGAAGACAACAAATGTTGGCCAATAATAAGATATCAAATGCGCGTCTAAAATTAATTATAAACACACCTTGAAGTCTCTGCCACTTTCGGATTCTACCCAAGGCAACTTTAAGCCAATATAACCATCAATACTTAATTGCAGATTGACCCCAAAAACTTTTAAAAACAAGTTTTAATTAATAAAAACTTATTTAAAATGTTTATAAAATCCCAAAAAAATATTTAAAAAGCAATTTTAGGGATTTAAACACACTCAACATATGTACACACAATTATATGCAATATGAAATGTATGAGATCAATTCTACTGTGTGTGAGTGTTGGTAATATGGTCTAGATCATTCAACCAAGAAAGATGAAATAGCAAAGCAAGCTCTAGGGTTGTTTGGATTCTAGGATAGACACAATTTTATCACAATTTCCAAACTAGATGAACACTTATACAATATAGACTCAAGTGAGTCAAGAGTATAAGGTGCTTCAGAGCTTTGTCTTGACCCCTCTCTCACTCCTACTCAAGACTTATAATGTATCTTATATGGAGTTATTAGAATGAAAATTGGTTCAACTCTAGTTATTAGAGCCAAGTCAAGAGACATCTATATGGTACTTTTTATCCTTTGCCTCTACTTAAACCACACACGATAGAAAATTCGTGTCCACCTCGCACTTGGGGCGCAACCCTAGTCCCCCATTACCACTACCACCCAATCCCAACATCCCAATTTGATACCTTCTTGGTTAATCAAAACACCCCTTGAAGAACCATCCCCATAGGGTGCAAGTGATTTTCAATAATCTGGTTAGTCCCAACATCCACTCAGGCAGGTTAGCTGGACACACGAGGTGTCCCGAAATGTGTCGACACTTGGGGAGGTACTTGCGAATATAACCTACATTGAGGTTTGACACGAACGTTCATTCAAAGTAAAAACTTATTTTAGATAGTAAAATACACTCCATGAAGGATCATGTACTCCCTATTACCAATTAATATACTCCCATCCCCAATCCGCTGAGGGTGTTCGGACCAACAAGTTCCAGTGCAATCGATTATCGATCGATTGGTCACCACATCAATAAGATCCACTCAAGAGTCTTAGCTGGACACATGAGATGTCCCATACTGCGATGACACTTGGAGAGAGGTGTTCTTCTAGCGAATATGGCCTACTATGAGGTTTGACACTTACATCTTCATTTGAAGGTGCTACGTCTGCTAAATAAAGAAGGGCTTAACACTCCATGTTAGATCATGTAATCCCCTACCAAAGATAGATAAGCCTTAGCAGAGATTTTATCATGGGACACCCACGAACATTAAAGAACTATAATTTTATCTCTGTGAGAAATAACATATCGTCAAATAAAGTTCACTTCCATGGGGTTCCCTATAATATCACAGTCGATAGGTAATCTCTCCTCCCAAACTCCTAACCTTCTATCATCCTAAACATCAATGGTCAAACTTAGATTGTGTCAAAGTCTTGAACATATTGTGTTATATTTATCAATGGATAATTGAGCAACAGTATTTTTTCAAACAAACATGTTGTTTGGATCTATGAAACATGTTGTTTAAATAGGAAATCACGAGTTTATTAAAGAAATATAGAAGAAACATTAACAAACAAGACTAAACACATAAAAAAAATGAACTAAGAAGAGTTATTAGCTCAAAATCTCACATGCCAATTAGGAAATTGGCATGTTTTAAGAAAGCACGCGTAAGTATACTACAAATACATGGTTGGTTTAAACCAGATTTATAACTTTTATGAGAACATAGCTTCCCCAAAATGTCTTGGCTTCCAAACAAAACTGCAATAAGTGTCATCTATAATTCAAAAAAATAAATAAAATTCAAACCAAATGAAAATTTCCAAATAAAGTCAATTTGTTGATGCACGGTACAGTAGCCAAACTACAAATAGGTTGTTTCAAAAATACTCATATGGAGGGTATTAGACCGTAAAAAGATATGCGTGCACAGTTCAGAACTACTAATTAATGCATATGAAAGAGTCACAAATAGGAACATAGTAAAGCCAAATTAAAACCAACGATATAGCAACAATATTAATAACGTTGGATACCCATCAATGTTTCAAGAAAACAAAATTAAAGAACCATGTGCATAAAGATTCAGCAGTTCAGGTACTCTAATCATAAAATGCACATATGTTAAAATTCATATTCAGGTATTCTTTCGGATAAAAAGAGAACATATTCCAAAATATATAGAAATAAAAAAAAATATATTGAAACCAAAATAAATACTAAACCAATAACAGTTTCTTTCACTGGGAGCATAACATTTACAGTTTAAAATATTGACAAAAAGACTCAAAATAATGTAAAACTCTATCTTCAATATTTTATCAAACACAAAGAGTATTCCTTATTTTTCAAGTTGTATTTTTATCCTAAAATTAAAAAAAACAATGATTTATTTTTTTTCATTATCAACATTTAATTTGTACCAAACACTCTCACATTAAAAAAAAAGGCAATAAATATTTAAAAATGTATATATTAAACCCTAAAAATGCAAAACACGAATCAAATCATGAATTGCATAAACACTAGGATCAAATCCGATACCGTCCCAAGAATACTTTGAACCCTAACTTTGGCAGATTGTGAATACCTTTTAAGACCAAATCGCGAACACTAATCTTTATACCCATGAAAAGAGAGGCATCTTTTTAGGTTTTCTTTGTAAAGACTTAGGTTAAAAAATATAGATGCTTTTAAAAATTACCTGAGCGGGTGAGTGGAGGGAGAGAGACATGAGCGGAGAGAGAAAGATGACTGGCAAGTGCTACACGGAGAGAGAGAGCTGACCAGAAAGTTGTGAACACAGAGAGAGAGAGAGAGAGAGATGAGAAGAGACAGAGAGAGGGATGAACGGGGGTGAGCGGGAAGGGGAAGGATGTTAGAGAGGGAGACCAAAGTGAGTATTAGTGAATTTTTTTAGGGTGTTTTATATTTTAGTCAAGTGTACTCAATTTTGGCACAATTTAAAACAGTGCCAAATTTTGGCACTGTTTTAAAGTGTGTCACATTGTCATTAAACAGTGCCAGAATTTGGCACAGTTTAAAACTGCGCCAAAATTTTAATATTAGGGTGTGCCAAATCTCTATTTTTGGTGTAGTGTATCTTAGTGGTCAGCAGTGGTCCGACCAGATCAGTTACCCAAATAGAAAATGTACCGGGAGAAGTGATGGGTGTTAGAGTTGCTCCTGATCCTTTATGGATGGTGGAGAATTTTTGGCACTTATCACATTTCTTAGCGAAGGAAACACAATATTCTTTCATTGTCGGCTAGTAGTAATCTGGCATTGCGATGCGTTGTCTTAAAGATCTCCCAGATGTGTGAGATCCACTTGAGTGTTTATGTTCTTCTTTTATCATATCATTTACTTCGTTTGGATGAACACAATGATGTAAAAATAAAGTATATCCTCTCCTGTACAGAACACCTTTTTCCAGCACGTAACTGGTGCTTTATACCTCATCTTCTTAGGTTTTTCTGACCGAATGGTGGTATTCCTCTTTCTATGTACTGTCTAATTGGGTCCATCCAAGAGGGACCTAATTCTATAGGAAAGAATTTCCACTAGGATTATTTACTTGAGTTCTATCTGAGTTGCTGAAGCAAGCCGAGAAAGGGAAACTGCTTGAGAATTCTCTATTCTAGGATTTCTCACGATCTTGACTGAAGTAAATAAAGAAACCACTTTGATAGCTTTTTATGGAACCTCCCCATTATTTGTCCTTTGACTCCGTATATTTATTGCATTTGATTTACAATAGTTGAGAATCACTATGTACCAAAACCTGGTCGGTACCTAGTGATGAAGCCATTTCTAGCCCTGTGATCAATGCTTCATAGTCGGCCTTATAATTAGAGGCCCTAAATTTGAATCTCAAAGCATACTCCACATCCAGGTTGTTTATAGTGTTGATGATGAGTCCAAATCCACTACCAATAACACAAGAGGATCCGTCTATAAATAATTTCCAGATTGAAGTCATTGGAGAAGTCTTCCTCTACTAGTACTCCATGTTTAAACATCTTCTTGCTTTGCTCAGCATTTTGTTGGATTCTTTCTTGAACAACCGATGATTCTTGTTGATAGGCCAAAATCTCAGTTTTCTTTTGAGTTAATCTCTCCTATGAAGAAATCTTCTCGACGGGAAAACTGGGACTATTTTGCACCTATGCATACGTGAACTCCGCTATGAAGTCTGCCACTGCTTGCCCTTTGAGTGCAATTCTAGGTTCATACACAATTTTTTACTCTCCTAGTTTAACTTCCCAAGACATTAATCTCCCAAACTTTTCTTGTTTATGTAATGCTTGTTCCAGAGGTAAATCTATATAGACGATAATAGTGTGGGCTTAAAAATATGGCCTCATTCTCCTGGAATCTTCATTGAGTGCTAATGCTAATTTTTTCAAGTAAGGGAATATGGTTTTCATTCCTCAAAATTCTTTGCTAGTATAAGACACTGGCCTTTAAATTCTTCCATCTAATGGGATCAAGGCTGAGCTAACCGCAGACTCTAAAAAAACCAAGTATAGATATAGTTTTTCTCCCAAAACTGGTCAGAAAAAGAGAGGTGGAGAACCCAAATACTTTTTCAAATCCAGGAAAGCCTTTTTTCATTCCCCATTCCACTCAAAAGTAATTTTTTGAGGCTTTAATTTTAGCAGGGTTTTCTTCTATTCCCCTTTGAGTGATGATGTACCCTACGAATATTCCTTCATATAATCCGAAGATACACTTGATTGGGTTGAGATTCATCTGATGTTTTTCTAGTTGATCAAAGGTTTGAGCCAAGTCGACTGTAAATCTGCTCTTAGTGAGCATATCCTCTACGCACACTTCCATATTTTTACTAATCTGGTTTTCAAAAACCTTGTTGACTGCCTCTGATAGGTTGCACCGGCATTCTTCAACCCAAAGGGCATGATGTTGCGACAATAAGTTCCTCGGTTGGTGATAAAGGATGTGGTTTCCTTATTTTCAGGTTTTATCTTAATCTGATTATAACCAGAACAAGCATCCATGAAACTGAGCAATTCATGACCTGTTGTTGCATCGACCAATTGGTCAATCCTTGGTAAAGGAAAATGAACTTTTGGACATGATTTATTCATCTTCGTGAAGTCTACACACATAGGCCACTTATCATTCTTATTCTTAACCATCACTACATTGGTCAACCAATTAGGATACTTGACATCTTCAATGAATTCTACTCGCTATAATTTTTCCAACTCCTCCTGGATCGCCATGTTTTTCTCAGAATTGAAGAATCTGCGCTTTTGTTTGATCAGCTTAGAATTCGAGTAGATATTAAGCTCATAGAAAATAAAGTTTGGATCAATCCCTGGCATATCTTCATGGCTCCAAGAGAACACATTCTTCCTTTCTATGTGGAATGTAATTAATTCCTATTTGAGAGAAGAAGTTAGTCTTTATCCAATATGGGTGGTTCCTTATGGTTTCTCATTTTCCAGCACAACAACTTATGTTTCTTCCATAACTTTCCCCTTCACCGGCTCTTTCTATTCCTGAGGATCCAGAGTGTTAATGTGAAAAGTAGTGCCCTTCATTTGTACTTCTTGTTGGTCGGACGATGTATAATAGAATTCGCTAACTTCTTTCTGACTTCCATTCACTACGTCGACTTTATAATTTATTGGAAATCTCACGCATTGATGCACGGTAGATGGCACAACCTCCAATTGCTTTAATCCCACTCTTCCCAGGATGATGTTGTAAGTTGATGTGATATTTTTATCTAGCACAAATAAACGAATTATTTCCCTCCTGCTCACTAACCATGTGTCGACTAATACATTTAGTTTTATTGTTCCCAAAGGGTATACTTTCTGATATACAAATCCTATGATAAGTCTATGGTATGGTTCGAGTTTACTATTTTTTAGCTGTAGGTTACTGTAGCAATTATAGAACATTACATCTGCATAACTCCCAATATGAACTAGTATCCTTGCAACCCTACTATGGTGAACTCTACATGTGATAACTAACATATCATCATGAGGATAAAGTACCCCACTTATATTATATTTGGAGAACCCGATCACTAGCCTGTCTTTGTTGACTTTCCTTGGCCGACTATCACTGGATTCGGCCTTATCAATATGTCTGATATTTGGGTAGGGCTTGGCTTTATTTAAATAAGCCTTCATTTCTGCAATCGCATCTCCTCCTCCAACATCTCCTCTTGTGATGAAGCTACATCCAAAGGATATCATACATACATACACCTCTAGTTCATCATGCTTTTTCGATAAGTCTGGATCTTCTTCAAAATCATTGTTCCATGCTATTTTGGCGTCTTCCTATTCGCGAGGCGGAGATTTATACCTTCTGTGAGCATTTTAATTTCCATTCCAATCAACAAACATGTTCATTTTTCATCGTCGAATAAGATTTTCAATCTCATTCTTCAAGGCTATGCAACCGTTGGTATTGTTACCGTGATCCCTGTGTACCTCATAATATTTTGACTTATCCCTGTTATTGGGGGGAAATCTAGGTTTCCCTTAATTTCACCCAGGATATGGTGAACACCTTTTTTAAGTGGTGTATACTCATCATACTTCTTGATTCGATTAATATTTTTATCTTTTTTTATCCTTCTTGAATGGACTAGAATTATTTTTCTGACTTTCACTCTTGGTCTCAAATGCTTCCTCCTCGGCATTCATTATCTTCCCAGCCTTAGCCATTAATTATGTCATGGTTTTGGGTGGACTCTTCACTAAAACATAGTACATGTCTTTAGCGAGAAACCCACTCATGAGTGTTGCAATAGATATTTTCTCCTCATAATCCACCACCTCTAGTTTTTCATTATTAAAATGTGTAATAAACTCTCGAGTAGTTTCTCCCGACTTTTATTGCACGGTCAAGAGATGAGTGACACTCTTGATCGTCTTGGCCCCAAAACAAAAGTTATCAATGAACAATTCAACTAATTGATGAAAAATAGATATTTCACCTCTTGGAATATTGTTATCCCAGATTTAGTCTGGACCTGTGATAGAACTGGAGAAAGATCTACACCTCATCTCGTTGGACACTGATTAGATGTCGACGACAGCTTGATATTATTCTATGTGTAGGAATGGATTAGTTTTCCCATCATACTTGGGAGCGATGCATGGTGGCTTGAACTTGGAAGGAGTGGCATAATCCACAATGGTCTGAATGAAACGTGAGCCTTTAATGAAACTCCTTTTCCATGGAGTCTTTATTTTATCTATTTCTCTTAGTCGGTCTTAAAACCTCTGTCTGGATCCTTTCTAGGATTGTTCTCCCGATTTAGATTTGGTCGAAGTAGCTTTCGTGGATTTTTTGTGCACATGTGTTGAACTCTCTTCTTGAGAAGTATTCTCAGCACACATAGAACCTATCATACCAGACCTTGACGTTGTTGATCCATCTATATGCTTGTGATGACGTTCTGGTTCCCTACACTAACTTCTATTTACTCAGGGACCTAGACGATCAAAATCAGACTCTTTACTCAGCCTTTCCAATGCACTTGATCTTTCATTGTAAAAAGATATACCATCATAGTAATTAATTGATTGGTAGTATAAACCAGGGAGGTATGACCTATCATGAGAAGATTTGGAATGATGACTCCTCTCATTACTAGCTGGTGGAGGCAGCATATCTCTCATGGAAATGGAAGATTTGTCTTGCATCGTGTGAGCTAATTGGATAACTGACTATTGCATAGCTTCTTGCCCTCTGTCTAAGTTAAACAAGATTCCTTCAAAATTTGATCATGTGGGGGGAGCAGATGAATTTTCTTTTGGATTATTGGTTGCAGCTGCTAGATTACTTTCTGGGAGAGTAGTCATTCTTCAGATAATGAAACTCAAGAAGTGAATGAAGGTAGAGAACGATGACAGACAGTCGTTCCCATAGACGGTGCCAATTTGTTGATGTCTAAAAATAGACTTAATCCTGATTTATAATCATAGATAAAAATATAATAGCTTAATCAAATCACACACAAGAGAAGATATTTTTATAGTGGTTCGGCTGTTAAATAGCTTACGGCCACTGTTTATGTTATTTATGTTGGGTTACAGTAGCTCAGTATGGTGTGCATATGAGTGATTCAAAATTTTCTAATAATCTGAGGGAGTATTTCGTATTTATAATGGTGTAAAACCATAGAGATTGAACGTCTTTATATTTCCAAGCATTTATATCTGTGTATAATAAATGAAACTCTTGGAATTCACTTTTGGTTGGCTTCCCATCCGAGTAACTTTTGATATTCCTGATGGTTGGCATTCTGGAGTTAGTCGGCCTTACAGCCGACTAAGTATCTTTGATACCGATCAAGGTGGCTGGTCAGCCACGTAGGAGGACAAGTGTTCATTTACCATTGATCCACGTAGGAGACTATTTTTTACATACAACAGTAATATTTAACCCCTTTTTAATATAATTATTGATAGAAAGAACTTTTGCGTGTGTATTTGTTTCATTGTTGCTTGAAAATCTCCTCTAATCAAAATCCTCAAAATTACCTAAAAAATATAACAATCTAAAGTGTAGAGGTAAGTAAGGGTATCAATCCACACCAAGGGGGTAAGCTAGAGACAAACTCAATTATAATTCACTTTTTTTTTCTTTTTTTCTTTTTGGCTTTTTACTTTTTCTATTTTTTTTAGCTTTTCAAATATTAAAACAATTTTTGGTGAGAAGAAGTGAAATAACACTCCACTAAATCAAAGATCTAAACAATTAACTAAAAAGTGACTAAAATGGAAAATAAAGTCTAACACTAAAATAAGAGATAAAGTGAGGTCAATAATTGTGAGAACAATCAAGGAGTGGGACTACACCACAAATTTTAGCTATTCTAACTAATTAATTTAATTAATTGAATTCTCCCAAATTAATATCAAACTTACAAATCAACTCTCGTTGCAAATGTAATTTTAATAGTAACATTTTATAAAATTAAGTTTAACACCCCACAACTCTAGAAAAATAGATCTACACTCCTTTTAATTACTCACCTGCTAGGATCGATCAATTAAAATTTATGTAAATCTTAGAAAATAAATTTAGAGTTGAAATTCAAGTAATAATACCCCACTTAAGAAACCCCTACCTCTAGTTCGAATCTAAAATGGGTATTATAACTAGAATTTTGATTTTCTCTCGAAAATCATTTACCTTCTCTCGAGGCATAAATTTAAGGGTGAGGGATTAAAATTTATATTCAAAGGGGATTTTCAAGTAATCAAACTAATTAAACTAAAATAACATCAAATAAGGGTTTTCCCCCCACCCCTTGAAAGGGGATTTAGCCTAACATGGTATAATATTTGACAAATTAATAATCAAAGGCATAAAATAAATGAGAAGAGAAGAGAACAATCAAACCCAATCTCTTGAAGTGAAATTGAACTCTTATTTCCTTGAAATCAAGCACCATCCATCCAATATGAGCACCCAACAATAATCAACTCAATTGAATTTCACACATTTATCACTCATAAATATCTAAAATAAAAAATAAAAATATTTAAAAATATTTCTACCTAATTTATTCTAACCTAACTCTCTACTTTTCTCTAGAATTTTCTCTCTCTATTTGATGATATCATATCTCCCAAATGGGGTCTTGAATCTTCTTTTATAGTAGATGCATGGCACACATGGGGCTAAGGGGTAGTTTTGTGAAGGTTTAATGTGCATGGAAATAGGGTGTGAGGTCATGTGGGAAGTGAGGTCATTGTGGATAAAATCAGATTTGGTTTTAGGGGTATTTTGGGCAATTGGGGTGGAAGTGGTAGTTGGGGGTATTAAGAGAAAAGAGGGTTAAGTGGGGTTTATTAGTCACATGTGGGAATTGGTTTGTTTTTTTGTGTTTGGGTTGCCACGACTTTGGGTTTTGTGGGTTGGATCGGACACGAGAATGGGTTCCGAAGGTAATGGCTAGAAGGTATCCAGGTAGTACCGACCGGGGTAGCGAGCGTCACCGGATCGGAGGCTGCATGGTAGCATGTTGTTCAAACTCGGGTTTGGAGATATTCGGGTAAGGAGCTTGACAGGTGGTTTCGGGTTTTCGGGTTTTCGGTTTTGTCCTATTGGGTTGCCGACTTTCGGGTTCAGGAAGGGTGGACAGGTGCGGGTCTCCGGTGGTTGACAGGGGGTGAGGTCGGTTGGGGTTGTCATCGGCGGGTATGGGGCTTTCGGTTACGAGTTTTGGGGATATTCAGGTAGGGAGGTTGGGTTTTGGTTTTAGATATGATATGGGTATTTGGAAAATGGGTTTGGGGTTTAATGGCGGATGTGTTCGGTTTGGAGGTGTATGGTTATGGTGATAGGAGAGAGAGTGTGGTGTGGGTTAGGAAGATAAAGGTGGGTATGGTTGTGTGTGGTGAGGGTGTATGGAATGGTGTGTGAGAGTGGGGGTTTAGTTGGGTGTGTGTCAGTTTATGTGTATGTGGGTGTGAGTGTGTGTGTTTAAATTGTGATCTTTAGAAAAATAAAATAAAAATAAAAAATAACATCTAAAAATAAAACAAACTAAAAACAATAAAAAATAAAAATATTACAACTAAAAAAATAAAATCCTATGCTTATATAAAAACTAAAATAAAACAAAAGAAATAAAAACATAAAATCTAAATGAAAACTAAAGTCCTAAAAAAATATAAAATATAATAAACTAAAAATAAACTCCTAAAAACTAATCCTACTAAAACTAAAAACTAATAAAAATCAAAATAAAATAAAATTACACTAATAAAATAAAAATAGAAAATAAAACCTAGAAATCCTAAATAAATCAAACATAAATCCTAAAAATAAAAACAACTCAAACTAAAAATCTAAATTTTTTTTAAAAAGGACAAACAAAACACACACAGGGTTTGGGGTAGGTTTAGGCTAGGTTACGGGACAAGGGTATTTAGCACCATTCAACGCGCATTTGCCTTGATATATAGTTTTTGACACCGCAAACGGGCGTTTGACCTACAAGATAAACATTTAAGCACATAAGACCTAAATTGTCGAGAATTAGCAACTAAAGTACGTCTATTCGGGGTATAAAATGTACAGTTTTGGGTGCTTATGAATTATTAATATATTTTAAGAAATTCGGTGCAACGTGCGGGGATAAGACCTAGTATATATATCTAATATATGTAATCAAGCAAATGGTACTTCAATTCTTTTTGTGTGACCATAAAAATCTACTTTTAACTTATTGTATTTTTTACTTATATTCAAGTCACAAATTACTAAACAACAAGTTTTCTCCTCTCTCTCTCTCTCTCTCTCTCTCTCTCTTTCTCATTAGTTAAAACTAGTGTCACCGAAAATACTCAAGATATTCAAAAGGGTAATGCTAAAATCACCTTGAATTTTACTCTCCGGTACCATAGCATGAATTTTTAAGCATAATATACAATCATTTTAGAACATGTTGTGGTATTGAGGAGAAAAAATAAGGATGCATTTAGCACAACCCTTTTCAAAAATTCCTATATCAACCCACTCAATGAGTCATGGGCTCCATTTATTTCTAACCATGGAAAAATTTGGATTAATATAGAAAAAAATGTGGGACAGATATGGGTCACCCATTTATATTACTAAAAGCTATCGAATGGGACCCGCAACCCAATTTATCAATCAGTTCAAGCACCCATTTCTCTATTTTTCCTCCACGAACTATAGCACTCACTCACATACACCCTTGCTCCTACTTTTCCTCTACTTTTTAATTTCCAACCTTAAAATGTTAAAAGTGTATAATTGTATTGATCTCTCTCTCTTCCACATTTACCCATTTTCAATAGGTATCTCTCTCTTCATATTGGTTTCAAGTTAGTAAGATTTTTTTTATTATGTTTTAGACTTTACCGTTTTCGTATATATAATACATATATACAAATACATATTGCGTAACAAGCACAGCCCTTTGAGAGAGGAAATTTGAAAATAAAAACGAGCTTACCCGACCCCACCAGTGACCTTTGCCCATATTTGGTCCACTTGAACCCATCCAAATGTCATTATCAGTTAAAACACATTCACTAATTTATTGTTCGTCATCATCTTATCAACCGCAACACACCTTCGATAACTACAATCATCAATGGAATGTATTTGATGTTGATTTTGTGAGAATTTGGCTCGCACTGGAGAATACGCTAGTAGTTTCTTACTACCCCAAGACAAACTTTAATCCAAACATCTGGAGTATTTTCACAATAGGGTGCTACCTCAGCCAAGGAGTCTTATTCTAACATGACATCATATCCTTCCAAAGATATTCTTAGAACCTAAAGAGGCAAAGTATATTCTAAGTGACATCTATTAAAGTATTTACGGAGCCTACGTTATCCTAGGACTTCAGTTCACAAAGTCTTAAATCAAGGATACTTCTGGTCAACTCCAGGGAAAAAGGATAAAGCTCTAGTACAATTATGGAAAATTGACAAAGACTTTCCAATGTTCCAAATTAGCCAACTGATAAGATGCCCCCATTTTCAGTCCATGTCCTTTTACAAAATGTGAAGTGGACTTGGTGGACCTCTAACCCTTAGCAAAATTTATAATGCCATGGACTACTTCACAAATCATGCGGAGGTGGAGACATTAAGTACAACCATATAAGAACAATATTACAAGCTTAATATGTAACAATATCATTTGCGCTTTGGTATACCTAGATCCATTATCTCAAATAATGGAAATCACTTCATAAATCCAACATTTTGAAATTTTCATTCAAACTATGACATTAGCAACCACTATTCCTACACAGGTACCCTCATAAAAATGGGTAGGTATAAGTCACCAATAGAGCCATTTAGCATGCTAAAATAATAGATCAGAAATAGTGAAAAGCTTATAAGCAGGGAGTTCCTGAGCATTCTGTGGGCCTACGGGACCACAGTCAGTGGTCCCAATTAGAGAAACACATTTCTCTTTGTCCTATGGAACTGAAGCAGTAATACCAACTTAAGATTGAGATACCCACTTAAAGTATAACTCACTTTGAGTCATCCACAAATGAAGAAGGCCTCGCACCTACCTTAAATAAGCTTGAAGAAAATAAATATTCATCACTAATTAAAATGACAACTTATAATTTGAAAACATTAACTTACTTTAATAAGAAGTTCTACCATGGATAACTTTAATTTGGAAACCTAGTCCTCAAAGAGGTCGCCATAGAAAACATGAAATAAAGAACAGGAAATATGGGATCCAAATGGAAAGGCCCATACGTAGTTATAAAAATTACGAGATCGGGATGCTATTACATTTAAGACCAAGAAAGGAATGAGCATGCCAACCATTGGAATATTCAACATTTTATTTTTTTTACTAGTCCTGTAATATATTAATGTAGCAAAATGCAAAGAAAGTTGTTAACTATATCATAGATATCAGATAACCTCTCCAAAAGAATCACAGGGCCTTCATTCTTGGTTCTTAATTAAAAAAAATAGAGTTTTAATGCTTTCATCCTTAGCTTTAATAAATTTTAAGTCCAAGGACCATTAAATCAATCATTGATGATTTTTGAAGATTTCAACCTTAGTTCCACAAAGTATTGAGATCAACAAACCTTAGGCTTATCAAATTGTTTAGAAAGCCTTTCATCCTTAGCTCTAATTGTTATGAGGCATAAGGACTCTTCACTCAACAATTTTAGGAAATTTAAGTATTTCAACCCTAGTTCCAAATAGTCTTGAGGTCTGCATATCCTAAGTTTCGATGTTTTTATCCTTAATTCTAATAGTTTTGAGGTCCAAGGACCCTTAACTTAACACTTTTAGATATTTTACCAATTTTAAACTTAGTTCCACAAGGTTTTGAGGTTATAAGATCCTAGTCTTAACAAATTTTCAAATTTATAAGGCCTTTATCCTTATCCCTAAAGATTATATGCTCCAAGAACCTCTAACTTAAGAACTAATAGGAATTTTCAAATAATATACCTTTAACTCCATGGAAAATCGAGGATCTTAGAAACAAAAATTTTAAAAATTATAAGGAAATGTCACCTTATACCTCATCATTCCCGAAAAGATTTCAAGGCTCCAATCCTACTCTCGTAAGGAAAAGCCTAGGTTTAAAGTTAGGATATCCCTCTATAGTTTACAACCCTATAGACTTAAATATTGTCCCTTCCATGAGAGAAATATATGGGCTACTAATTATATCAAGATTGATCTTTAGTCTCATGCTCCCTAAGGAAAACTCAAACTCCAGACTGAGATCATAAAAAGGGTTAATAACCCACATTCATTCTATTATTGGCCTAAAACATATGATAATCACTTAATGAAGACCCAAGGGCCTAAGAGACCCCATATCATTCCATATTCAAAGCACAGTACACCTGTCAAGCCTCGATTATGGATGGTTAGGTTTGAACTGTGCATCAGGAACCTAAACACCTTCATAAAGTATAAGATTATCCCATTAGAGAGTTGGAAAAGGTTTCTCATCCATCATTGAAGGATCATTCAATATCTTAAACTTAACAACGGTCCATTGTAGGTTAAGCAATATTGTTCCCCTTCGATAATTAACCTCTTATCCTTATCACATCATTGCCTTAAACCCAAGGTCATGAATGCTCTCAAATAACCCGTAATAAATCATCCACTCAGCCTAACAAGGTGGTGAGAAAGTACATACATTGTTATAATACCCCCATTAACTTCGTGTAGCATACCCTGTTGCATTAAATGGAATATAATTATATTACTAACCACCAACAACCTAGAAATCCTCCTTAAACACTCCACACCCATCATTATTTTGGACAACCTCGTCAAAGTCCACCCATGTTGCATCATTCGTTTCTCATTAATTTTGAGTGGTTACCTATAAAATTAAGGCTTGGGGAAGATTCTAAGGGGTTTAGTTCAAGATGTATAGGAGTATAAGACAATTTATTATAATTATATTATGTATTTGCAAAGGGAAAGGAACGTTGCCTCCCCTAATATTATGTTATGAATGCAATACCGGTGTGACTAAGGGTTATTTTGTCTTGTGAGTGAGATCCTAAAGCACCTAAAAGAGTCCATCAATTACTTCCTAGACGATTTATGTCCATTATAAAGACATTTGAACCCATCTTCCAACCTTAACAAAAGCCTAAGGTTGGGAATATTTGTATTGTTCACCATTATAAGGAATATACAAGAAGGAAACACACTACACCGAATCTGCCCATTTGTCAAGGTCATTGACCTTGACAAATACACCTTGTCAAGGTCAATGATCGTGACATTTCGAGGCGAGACAACTTTTTTTGTCACGGTCGTGTCACGGTCGTGTCCCGGTCAATGACCGTGACACGTTTGTCACGGTTTATAACCGAGACAAAGCCGTGACCCTTTTTAAAAAAATTGTCACGGTCATTGACCGTGACAAGTCCTTGACAAATCTTGTCACGGACTTGTCGCGGTCAATGACCGTGACAATTCTAGGCAGAATTTAAAAAAAATCTGCTAGGCAGTATGGCCACTGCCACTGCCCAGCAGTATATTTGTACCTGTTATAGCAACGTTGTACCTGTTCCAAACATCATATATCCAACACAAACTAAAGATAATGCAAATATATATTCATGAAAATATAATCCAAATATTCAAAGTAAAAATAATATACATGACGATATAATCCAAATATAATTAAAATGGACAAACTTGAAAATAATGTTACTACATGTCTTGGATAAAACTGAGGACGTGAGTAGGCCACACGACATACGAATTGACGCACCCACTAATATACGTCGTGCCGCATTGTTCGCGCAACCACAATAGGGAGTTCTCCTTCCCGGGTATGACATGCGTGACGAGCACCCTGGACTCCATCTCTTGAAGCACACGTCCATGGACTATTCCACACTCGACGATATTCGGGTCCCTCAACCCCCGCCCTATCTGCTGGCCATGAAATACGTCGAATATGAACATGCTTGGCTAACCAATTGTCGACAATGGTCTGTTGGAGGGCGTCAAATAGGGAAGTGGATCGTCGAAGTACGAACCTGTCGGTGATGAAGCAGCGAGGTCCACATCCTCGTCATCCTGCGCCTCGTCCTCCCGCACCTCCTCCTCCACCGCCTTCTCCTTCCCTTTCCCTTTCCCTTTATGGTCGCCACCCAACGTACGCTTCATGAATGCGTACATATCTTGGACCGTTGCCTCCAAACGGGACAGCTTCGCATCGTGTGAATCCACCGTTCGAGCCAAGCCGGTGTCGCTCGTCTCCAATCCGATGATCCTAGATTTGGCCACCCGCGAGCTCACTCCCCTTGTCCTCCCCTTGCGATCAGAGCCAAGCACTTGGTTGAGTGCGTCTGTGGACAAAGATATCTTGTCGGCATCAGACTGCGACTCATGCACTTCCTTAAGCTTTGCCTGAAACGACAAAAAGCACATGATTAGTAAAATAAGTAAACTAAAAAATTATAACGTAATTAACAATAATTAAACTGTCGGATTACTTACAATCGTGGCCGCGATGCTCGGGGACACCTCCTTGTCCTTCCCCTTCTTCGTCCCAAGAGCCACATAACTTTCGAGCCTATGTGGCTTACCCCCTGGCCCACTCCCTACCCCCTGAAATAAAATAAAGTAAAGTAAAATTAGTATCGGCCCCGCAAAGTAAATAATATCCAATAATATATTTCTGTAGTTATAGATAAATTAAATCTTACCTGCATCCTATGCTCCACCTCAGCGTAAGAGGTCCGGCCGGAGTAGTGCACGTCCGTCTTTTTAGCCCGATTTTCCCTCCCCGATTGGCGAGATGCCAATTGTCGATCCTCGATCTCATTGTCAATGAACTTTTGCCATTGTGCCAATGAGATCGGCTCCTTGGGCGGGACGGATCCGTGCCATTGTAAAATGGACTCTCGTGTTTTTCCAAAGTATCGTGTCCGCATATTTTTCTTCCACGTCTTGTGTTGCTCCCTCAACTGCTCCAAGACGGAATCGCGTAGCTTTGGATCCAAGTTGAATTGTTCCTGTCCAACAAATACAATGTTAGTTGCGAATAAATATAAATATAAATTGAAATTGAAATATTCATATAAATATTACCTGTAGTGCCGCCCAAACAGCTAACTTGAGCTCATACGGCACCTCCTTCCCACTCATAAACCCCGGGTCGATGACCATCTTTAGCAGCTCGAGGGATCTCGCTAAAAGCTCCGACTTGTTTTCGACGGTAATCCCAAATTTTCCATATTTGGGGAGCCTAGTGGCGGAGGAGCCTTCGTCGCCTCTGCTACCACCGAACCCAGATGACATCATCATAAACAGCATCATCATCTTCGCCTTAACATCTGAAGGAGACAATTTTGCTGTAAAAAAAAATGTTATTAGTACAGATAAAAAAAATGTTAATAGTACACATTTCGTTTTACCTAATTGAATTAATTGAATTAATAGTACAGATAAAAAAATGTTCCGTCTATATTATAACGTATGTGTAAGTTCCGTCAATACCATTTCGTTTCAATTTTGTAATATTATGTTTTTTCCAAATATTTAAAGAGTTATTAAATGGGTGCCCCACCCCCACCCCCACCCACCGCCACACACACACGCACACCTACGCACCTACGCGCGCACACACACACACACACCACCCCTACCCACCCCACCCCCACCCCTCCCCTCACCACGACCGTGACAACTACATATATTGTTTATCAATAAAATTATGACATGAGATAATTATAATTGTAGCATAAATTTCATTATCATGGGTTTTACCTAATTGAATTAATTTCATGAATAAAATTATTATCAATTTAAATGAAAATATCAATTATTATCCAATATTTTTGAATGAAATATTTATTTTGAATGAAAATATCAATTATTATCCAATTATTATCCAACTATTATCAATTATTTATTTTGAATGTAAATAATATTCAAAACCCCACCCACCCCCACCCCCACCCCCACCCCCACGCCCACCCCCTCCCGATGTTTATTATCCAATTATTATCCAACTATTATCAATTATTTATAAAATTGATGTCTACTTTTAGTGTTGTGTATATATGTTAGTTTTTATGATCAGATGTGGAATTTTAAATATAATTATTTGGTACTGGGTTTATCAAGTTATACTCTGTTTATTTTAGTTTTAAGGTTAACCATTGTTCAATGCTTATGTGTAGATAAATAAAGAGATCAGTTGTTTGGAGTATATATATCATGCTTATGTGTAGATAAAGCAATTCCTCGGCTTTTTTATTGAACTTTTAGTTATGTAGTGTATTGTAGATTGATGAGGCCACACAATGAGCACACAATGAACTACTATTTCGCCTTTTACTAAAGAATATCATATGCTCACAAATAGGCGGCATACGCCCATTTTTTTAATTGTTTATACCCCCTCCCCCACCACACACCACCACACACACACACACACCACACCACACCACCCCCTACAAGTCTAAGGATGTTCTTGATTAAACATGGGAAATCTCATATCGTTTGCAAAAAGTTCATAGATTCTTAATCCCTAGGGTTATGGATATTAAATTTCTTTCACAATTATTTCTTCGATTGCGATGGGTGAAGTTCAATTATATGTTAGAACAATAGATCCTCGCAAGTTGGTCAATCAGTGTGTGAATAGGTATGAGATCATAATTTGGAGGAATTCACGTCACAAAATAATTTGGATTGTGATACCCCTTGATAGACTTATATGTTTTGCTTACCCGACCGATGAACTATTTTATAATCCTATAGAATTAAGTTTTAGAATCAAGGAATTGATCAGATATTCATTAAAATCGGTTAGTAGAAAATTTATTTAACCAAGAGGGTATCGAAAACATAACGTGGGGAATCATAATATACAGTAATCAACTTTAATAATAATAACACATTCTTTCGAGTGATTTATAAATAATTAAATTTGAGTCCAATCATGATTATTTAGTGGAATGAATCGTGATTAAATAAATAAAGGATATAAATTAGACGGTTATAAATTGGGATTTCCTAGTATTTACTTTGAATCCAGTTTATTTATTTATCTTTGGTCCCTAGTATAGTCATTGCCCATGTAGTAGGAGCGAAACTCTATAAAACCCTAGTTAGCTAAAGCCCATGAATTATACCTATATATATTGTGTAAGCGAGGATTTTAGCATAAGAATCAATTGTGGAGGGTTAGAGAGGGAGTGAAAAAAATTATACCTATTCACACACACACACACACCACCCCCTCCACCACCCCCTCCCCCACCACACACCACCACACACACACACACACCCACCCCACCCCACCCCCTGCCCCCTCCACCACCCCCTCCCCCCTCCACCACCCCTCCCCCAAAACACACCACCACACACACACACACACCGCACCGCACCCCACCCCCTGCCCCCTCCCCCACCCCCTCCCCCACCCTGCCCCACCCCGCCCCACCCTACCCCACCCCCTGCCCCCTCCACCACCCCCTCCCCCACCCTGCCCCACCCCCACACACGCACACACATACACACATATATATATAGACATACACACATAAATATACACACAAATATATATATATATAAATGGAAGAGAGAGAGAGAGAGAGAGAGAGAAATTGGACCTGAAAGTAGAGAAAGAGAGAGAGAGAGAGAGAGAGAGAGCGTCGAGAGAGAAAGAGAGAGAGGGAGGGAGGGAACGGTGGGAGGGAAAAAAGAAAAGGGAAAGGGTTTTTGCTGGAAAAGTTGTCACGGTCGTGTCAAGGTCATTGACCGTAACAAGAATTGTCACGGTCAATGACCGTGACAAGCCCGTGACAATTAAATTTGTCACGGCCTTGTCACGGTCAAAGACCGTGACAATTAGTTGTCACGGTTGTGTCAAGGTCAATGACCATGACATAAAACACGTGTTTTTTTGTCACGGTCAATGACCTTGACAAGGCTGGCCGCCTGAAAGGTGACAATTTGCCCATTTTGGTGTAGTGAACACCTTCATAGTGGAAGTTGCCACCTCAATAGAGAAACCGAACTACTTGTAATATTTATATTTAATATATACCCACCTATATCTCATCCTAGAAGGGATATTTGTAGAGTATGAGGTCTTAGAAAATTTTAACGTCATTCATTCAACATAACCTGGTCTTCAATGGAAAACTCTAAATCGCATCTCCTTTTATTTCTGCAGCTCTTCTGCCTATTCTATGCACTCCTTGTTTGATCTCGAATAAGGGTGACCTTCTTAAAGGTGTCCTGGATGAAATTAGTAACTAAAAATTTGTTATCCCTTGCAACTAACCAACAAACCAGAAAGTGAAATCGGTTCGAATTAGAAGAAAATGTGACACCTTAGTCAGCCTATCCAATATATCCCATATGAAATCATGCCCACTCTGTGAAGTCGGTGAGCTATAATAATTAAATCTATGAAGATAGTCTCCCACTTACAACCTGGTATCCCAAGTGGTTGCAAAGTACCCACCTTATCAACACTGCCCTAAGTAATTCATTATTATTAGGCATGAATAACCTGCCTTGGAACCATAAACCCCTATTTGACCCGATATCATCAAAAGGCACTCCTCTTGTAAATAAATCATTTAACTTTATCATAGAATTAAGCATTTGTAGCTTAGGCATAGACAACCTAACAATAATGTCTAGAGTCGCAAACAACACTAACATAAAATAATTTAACAACTCATCAGTTTCTCTACATGAATCCGACTGAGATTCCTAGAGTTCCGGAAAACTATGACTCGGCATGTGACTCAAGGCGCCTACCATTGTATTAGACTTCATTAGGTGATCCTATATTATAAACTAGTAGTCCTTCACAAACCCTAACTAATGATGTTGTCTCATGTTCAAGTCCATATGCTTGAATAAGGACTAGAGGATTTTATTATTGAACAAACTGAACCTATCCCCCAACTCATAATTTCCCTTGATCTATAATGCGATCAATTACAAAATTTATCTCCTGGTTGGGTAGTAGTCGAGGTATCTCTGAAACATGTCGTGGAAATCCAAAACAATGGGAATCGTATCAAAAGATAGAGCGGTGTTATTTGAAGTACTCTCCTATATATAGTACAAATGGGTGTTGGAACCTCCCTCAGGTTAAGACAATAGTATCAAATATATCTCTTGGCGTAGAATTGAAAATTTTATATATTTCCCACTATAATCTACATTGGATTTGGTATTGAGATAACGATTTAATCCCCAATATGAAATAATATGTGAACATGTCGAGAACAAAGAAATTCATCGCAAAGAGAAATATTTATATATATATATATATATATATATATATATATATATATATATATATATATTTATACAGAGAGAGAGAGAGAGAGAGGCTCCTATGCATACTAAGTTTGCACATCATTTTTTTTAAATAGTAAAAAAAATATTTTTGAGATGCTTTTTTGTGTGTGATATTGAAACATTTCAAAGAACCCATACAAAAAAATTCAGCTCAAAAAAACTTTTTTTAATATTTTTAATAAAAGCTACGAAAGTTTGACCATTTTTTTTAAAATAGCAAAAAAGGTTTTTTTGAGCTCATTTTTTTTACATGGGTCCGTTGAAATGTTTAAATATCATAAAAAAACAAGTCAAAAATAGTTTTTTAATTCTTTAAAAAAATTTGTGTGCACCAGCACTGTGCAAACTTAGTGTGCACAGGAGCCTCTCTCTCTCTCTCTCTCTCTCTCTCTCTCTCTCTCTCTATGTATCTATATATATATATATATATATATATATATATATATATATATATATATATATATATACATCTTTTCATGCATGGCATAACAAAGTACCAATACTAAGTGTATATAAATATTAAGTATGGGGTTAACTTTAAAGTTTGTTAGTCCAAATGATCGTAAAAATCTCATGGTAACAAATGAATGTGATGCCTTATAAAATAATATTCAGACAATGATGCCATGAATTGAAACTATACATTCAATATCTTTCACTAGAGCCTAAAAATATTTGGGGATGATGTTTACACATTCTCGTACTATAATAACAATTGTCCTTGTGGTGGTCCCGAGCAGGTGGTGCTGGTTATAACTAAAATAATGGATGGTGCTAGAAACTACTGAGGTTATCCCTATTGTCATTGGTTTATCTTATTGACTTTAAGTAAAATCCTATTGATATATCCAACCTTTCCATAAGTAAAACATTCTCTTATTAAGAGACCATAATGCCTCTTGCCCTGATGTCCTTGTCCTTATTGTCCTTTGCTTAGTTGACCTTGATATCCCTTATTGTAGTGTCTTTAATGACTTTAATCATCCTATCCTTTATGCTTCTTAGGAGGGTTTTCCCCCTGTAGTGTCCCTCTATGTCTATGGGAAGCCTTTTAAGTGTGGGATGATTCACCACTACCGCCTACCTTGTGTCCACGAGTCACCCCACTCTTCACATTCTTCTTATTCTTCCTCGTTTGGAGGCCCTAATGATCCTATCAATGCATCAATGTGGAATCCACAACTTGAGTTTATGTGGTCTAAGATTCATTACCCATAAACATTTATCTAATCCTTGATGAATCATCGAATAAATCATTCCATCTTCTTTGCCTTAGTATTAATATCCTCAAGTGCGAACAATCATAGGGTAGTAAACTCTTTCTCACACTCGAAAATTATTTAGTCTCCTTCATCTAGATTTAGAAAACCCCTATTCTTGGTTGCTTGGATGCCATACAAAAAATAATTCACCCCAAACTTCATTCATAAGTTGAATATAGTCACAATGTTCTCTATTAGTGGAAGTAATGTATTCCCACCACTTTAAAACGTCATCAACCAACTGAAAGTTGGATAATATTTTCCCTTGAATGTTCATTTTTTCTAACATTATCAAGTGTCGCTTTATATTTTTTGACCACTAATGTTCTACTTTAACTTATGTGGACATAAAAAACTCAAGTATTTTACAATTATTAAAGACACTATGATATTTATCCCAAGTTGAAGTTTGCACTGTCACTGATAGAATTGGGTATGGATGCGACACCTAATTTTGCAATATTGCACCCATGGTTCCAATAATTGGCTGTACAATAATAGTTATCAAATCAAGTGAATATTGAGCCTAGATATAGGGTTCATCCTTGTTTTGGATCATTAGTGACATAACACATATGGAGATTTCATCGCCTTCATGTATTTATCATCTAAAAAGAAAAACAAAGATCATTAATATCGCAATGATATAAAGAAAATAAGTTCTTAATATTAAAAAAATCTACAGATCTAAAAATGTAAAACATAAACGATAAAAATAATCCAAAAATATTAGGGCACTGGAAGTTGACCCAGATACCAATTGTGACAACCTCTATTATACCATAAGGTGGTCAGTCTTATACATAATAAATCGAAGTAATCAATTAATTTATATTATTTTAATAATGCAAAAATATTAAATAGAAAACACGTACAACCATATGATAATAGATAATGAAATGTTAACTAATACAAGAATCCATCGACATATAGTCCAACTCGAAAATCATAAACTGTAAATATCTTAATGCAACTTGTAACCCACCAGAGAGACCATAAACACAAGTCTAAAGGTAAGAGACAATAATAAATAAATAATGCAACTCCTAATACCTACATCATAAATAAAGAATTGGAGGTCAGTGAGAATGATAAGGATAGTCACTGAGTAGAAATTGTAGCCTCGTCCTTGATAGTAATGTTTCTTTGTAACTGAAAAGTAATAAATGCAAGGTGGGTGGCACATACATCAAGGAATTCTTTATATTATCCCAAATAAATATAAAAATATATTATATAAAAACCATGTCGTCTCCACAATGTACAATAATTCACCATACCAAACCCAAGGGAAAAACTATAGTCCGATAATAATATGATAAATCCAATAAGCATAAGAGAACCATAATTTATTATATGGTATCACCAAATCAGGCTAATTCTATCGATAGGTACATTAACCACATTACTGCACAATCCATAAATTATATAAGATAATATAATAACTACCATAGTCACAATAAAAGTATTCCATACACATGTCCATTAATAATAGGGCATGATTCATAAGCAAATGTCTCGTGAAGGTCAAAACCTTTAAGGATCTCTCATTCCCAACTACAGGATTTACCACAACTTGAATTCCCAAACCACACAAAAGAGAAATCGCTACGTGACCACACCAATAGTTTAATCACGTATCAACGTGTACATGAAATGATGAAATCTCATTGTCCCTCATGATAGACAATGACCTCAACATGTATGATCGAGCATATGTAGATCTATTCATAACCTGTGTCATCAGCTAGAGTGAAATATGCATCCCTTTCTCACATGTTTCATTAAATTCCCGACTAATAGATTTTGCATGAGACTACTCATCCAGAACGTAACATAAAATTTGATCACTAAAGTTTGGTTCCTAAGCCTAATCTAGATTCTACAAGTTATTCTGTATATCTCAGTTACGTTTAACACTCATGAATTCTAATGATGGAGTTCAATGTCTCATAAAATATCTATGTAGGTTTGTATAGATTTTTAGGTCCAAAACCACACCAAAATAAGCTAAATCCTCTTCAAGATCCTAATCCATCAATTGTGATATAATCGTATTAATCTGATGTCATGTAAGAGATTTTCAATTCCATCTTCAAAATGGCATATTATCATCATAAAATTTACCCCAGACACAATCTAATTTTCACAAATAATTTAATTAATTCAAGTAACAATAGCGTTCTATAACTATAACATTGTGCAATTTAAAACTGTGAGGGGCTAAATATAACATAATCCCAATTCAAAATCGGCCGACCAAGACCAGCATCATGTGGGGCACACCCATCTTATCCTATCAGCAATATGGAATTATTGATATCATTTATCACATAGATACGTACAAAATATCTGCAGTTATTATCAGCTCACACTGATTACCCAAACAAGATATTCAGGGAGTTGACTTCCTAAATAATTATGTCTCTAATGCGCATTATTATGGCTCAAGTGTAAGTCGATCACTCAAGTAATAATTCGGTAAATAGGGTGTCAAACTCAAGGAATAAGACGTAAGACGAGACAATGAGTAGGAAAGACGATTAACTTTTCGACTGACTCAGCAAAAAGATGGAAAAGATGATTGTTTGTGACTTTCCTATCAACTAATGCTATTTAACTAAACTAGCAAATTAACTACGCATGCGAGAATAACTAAGTGGTTTTAAATCAATGTGAGGAAAATGGAGTTAGGGTACACTCCCCTGAACCATTGGTAATTACTTAGAACATACAAACTTCAAAAACCTAATTCTGAATTCAAAGTATCATCAAATAATCTCTAAGCATTTGACATATGTGGATTTTACGCCTCATAATATCAAATCAAAAATTATATTTGACAGGAACAACAAATTATCGAAACTCGCACTGCATCCTAAAACATTCCAGTTACCTAGGGCAAGCCGTATTAAAAGACCTACAATATTGATTTCGATAATAAATCAAGCCCTTAAATTGGTACTTAAATTTTATTCTCTTTTAAATCTAGGTTAGGTTCATGTACCCCAACCCGCTAATAGCTTAGTCGGACATGGTTACGTGGGTAATAAATGAAATTCTAATGTTACATGCGATTGAAATCATGATGAACTTATATTTAAACATGCATGAAAGTATTAAAATCCTAGAAATTAGCTAAAATATGCAAACAAGAAGAATATTCAAGAATAATGTAGAGAAAACAAACTTTATGTATTAACCCTTGAAAAGAAATCAACAATTGTATAACTTTAATGCATGAATTCAAAACAAGGATCTTCCCTCTAATTCACTCTAATTCTCTCTAATTCTCCATTGAAAACTAATTAAAACTTAGTCTAATATCAAACTTCAACAATACATGGACGTTTTTGCAAGATTTCGAACATAATACAACTCGAAGAAAAATCAGCAATTAAAAGAAATTTTGCGCATCGGGTGAGTCAAAATGGTTCGGGTGCATAGGCGAACCGGTTTGGACTCGAATCGATTTGGGGTTCGATTCTGGAAAACTTGCTGCATTGCTTGGTTCTTCTTCTTTCCTTAGATTTCTTTCCCAACTTCAAATGTTCATAACTTCTTCACCATAGCTCGGAATTGGATGTCGTTTCTTCCACTGTTCTCGTGATTTCATACTCTTCGACTTTTCTTTAGGATCCTTTTCCAGACTAAAGAAGAAAAATTAATAAAATTCCCTTCGATCTCCTTTCTTTGGTTTCTTTCACTATTTCTATTTCTCTCTCGCACTAACTTGCATGAAATACCTGTAAAACACATGGAAGATACATAGATCATGAAATACTCGCCAAGAAGAGTTAGTAGCATAAATATGAGATAAATCCAACTTAATTACGATTCACGGGATCATAAAATGATCGAAATTAAGGGGATAAATATAAAACATTTATGCTTTATCAAATCCCCCAAACTTAGAACGTTGCACGTCTTGAACAATATAAAAGAATAAGAGTATGAGTTAAAGACCCTTCAAAAAATTTATTGGGATAGAATAATTTTTTCGCGGGCAAGCGATTGCATTTAGTATATGCGATAAGTCGTTAAACCTCTAGGCTACCCTAGTAGGACCAGTGGTTTCTCGTGAGGGTTTGTAGTGAATATACCCACAAAATTTGGTTTTCGACTAAAAGGAAGTTAAAAATATTTTAAAAATTTACAATTTAAATTCCCCAAATATAGTCGCCGTAAATTTACATTCAATAGTCTCAATTTGTAGAGTATGTGTGTGCAAAGCCAATAATTAAATCGTTAACTTCCACCAATTGATCATTACGTTACTTTTCAAAAATTTGTTTTAATTCAATTTTTCACGGATACACTCACAAACGAATCACTCGGATTGTGGATATTTTCTCTCGATGTGCATGATATATAAAGAGTAAATGTAATGAACACGAATTCATGCACACAAAATTGAAAGATAGAATTTTTAAGGTGAAAAAATCTCATCATCGGAAAACGGTCATTGAAAAACTGGAACATTGACTCTTATTCACAACAATTAATCCCTCTTATTATCATTCCGTGTCCTAGCTCTCCACGTGATAATTAATTTCGAAATTCGGACTCGATTATGACTTTTTTCGGCTCAATTGGGTTTGCAAAAAGCGATAATTTCTCACGACTTTTTTTGGCTCATATTTTGGGGTAAACAAACGATGGCCTAAATTCATTTATTCGAATTACTCATTGTTTTACCATATGCATCTCGATAATATATTTAATTTAGACGTATTTTAGCACATTTTTCAAGACAACATTTCACTCGTTTTTCGTAACCGATCAAAATAAAGGAATAGAGATCCTTAACCACTTATTTAAAGTTAAATTGAACTTTGAGTTAATTTCAACTCAGACTGATTTAACTACTCACAAAAATTAAAGGCTCAAAATCCCATTAAGTTAATTAATCTCCACACTTATTCGTAAAGTCATCAATTTTTGCTCAATTTCCATCTTTGGTCAATTTCGGCTTAGTACATTTAATTTTTACAATCTGAGACTTCAAACAAATTTTTAGTGATATTTTTGAAAATTCTGAATTCTAATTTTTATTTTTTTTAAGGAAAATATTTTTGGCTTTTTCGATTTTTTTTTATATTTTTGGGAAATTTTAAAAGTTTTCCATTTTTTTGAGCATTTTTAAAAATTTATAAAGTTTTCTATTTTTTTTAGCATTTTTAAAAATTTATAAAGTTTTATAAATACCCACTTGTCACCCCCTAACTTAGAGTTTCGCGTTGTCCTCAATCAAAAGGACAAAAATCTAAATTAGAAAAAATAATAAGTGCGATAAAGAAGACAAATAAATATTCAAAATGCAAATATTTCATTAATAACCACAAAAGACATACAAGACGGAAAGATAGAGCACTACATAGTTCTTTATCGCACTTATTATTTCTTTCACAAAATCAGCAAATATAAACATGAATAACTACACAAAAGATACCAACAATGGGATTGCTACTGTGGTGGGGGGTGCCAAGTGCGCTCGGATCATAGGGATCGTAAAAATATGACGACAGTGAGACATTTTGACAGACTTGCAACTGGTACATTTTGTCTTGGAGCTGAACCATCATACTTGTGTCATGATGATAGGCCTGTTGATCCGTCCAATATTAATTTATGAACCCTTCGAAACTCGCCTCTAGCGCATCGATGCGACAAGTAATGCCCTCCCCCTTCGGCTCGTAATCGGAGTCCACATCCTCCTCATGTTCTTTCCCTTCGTAATCTCCACCCACATCGGGTATTGGGGTGCCGTGCTCCATCTCCTCCTCCTCATATATAATAATAGTTGGCACAAGGGGTTCACTCAGATTTGATGAGCACTTTGAGTGGTGGAAGTGGCAACAATAGGTTTTGGAATTTTGACGTGCGGGTAAAGGGCCCGCGCTCCGGCATTATACATAATGTCGATGATAAGGCACACATAGGGAAGAGCCGCTTTGACATTGGCTTCATAGGCGGCATGAATGTTCTTTGCATATAATAGATAGGCTAGACTGATGGTACTTTTCAGGTCGAGGAAGTGATAGAGAAAATTCCTATGGCGTTAGCTAACCACCGAATCATTGGTCGTTTGAAGAATCGTTGTGTAAGTGATGAGGTGTTCATAGCGCACCGTCTCTTACATCTTTCCCATTGAAAATGAATCTTGAAGTCATTCCTTGCCCGGGTCCATGCACTCTATGCATTCAAATTTAGGGCACGAGAAACCTTTGGTGGGCTGCGCAAATGGGGCGAGGAAAGTAACCCCTTTATCTCGCATCTTTCATTCGATAATGGCAATGGAGAATGGGATGTGTATGTTTTTTTACGAATGCCTCATGGAGAGTGGGCGATTTTCAAACAAGGGTCTCATAGTATTATCGTAAATCTTCATCAGAGACCCGATCATGTGTCAGGAAAATGAAGGCGCAATGCCCTCAGCGGTGCAAGAGGGCGGTGACTTCACCGAGTAGCTCATCCCAAATGACCCGACGCTCAATGAGGATAGTGCAAGAGGCGCGAAAGTACTCTTTTAACCAATCACATTATTTTTTAGAGTGGAATTCATAGTCGATCCCCGCATGGAGGATGGTGGTGAAGTCGTACTTGCGGGGTCGAAGGTGGCGACGGGGAGCCATGGTGGAGAAAGGATTTGGAGAATTGAGAATTTTATTGGATCGTGAAGAATAGGTGATGTGTGAAGGTAGGGGTTAAGGGGTTGTATTTATAGGTGGGGAGGGGTGGAATTTGGGGGGAAATGGGAGGAATGGTGATGGGAAAGGGTGGTGGGAAGAATTTGGGTTGAAAATGGGTCGAGGGAAGTATGGGAGGGGAAATTTCGTAGGTAGGGAAAGGTGGAAAAAGGGAATGTATTGGAAAAGGGGGATGGATTTTGAAAGGGGGTGAATAGCTGATCAGGTGCCCTGAACCGGTTCGAGGGTGCAGGCGAACCAGTTCGCCTGCAGTTCGCAAAACATATCTGCCCTGGAACACAAAATGGCCTTGTTTCTCATATTCTAAGTGTTCCAACCCTTCTACTCTCCTCTTTAATGTACCTCAAACCTACCTAAACACTCGATACCCTCGGGACACCTCAACCTCTCTCTCTAAATGTGCGTGTACGCTCCTGTGCGTGAAAACTCAACGTAATGCTCAGACCTTTTCTAACTCGAGACCTCTATGGACTTATAAACTACCCTAAAACTACTTTACCCTCTAGTATACAACACATACTTACCCCATATGATTCGGGGGTGCGATGAACTCTACTTTTATGCTCACTCAACGCTGTAAACGAGGTCCGAAAACTAAATTATGTTGTCCATTCACTTTAAATGTGTCTCCCTCCTTAGGATATTCTAACTCGACGGATCCATGAGGAAACACCTCTCTCACAACGAATGTGTTAGTCCACTACGAACGTAACTTGTCAAAAAACAAGTGTAAACGTGAGTTGTAGAGAAGAACTTTTTGACCTGAATGAAAATCCTTTCTACGGATAATTCGCTCATGTGCGAGTCTCATTCTTTCTTAGGATATCTTAGCACTCTTGTACGCATCGTTGCATATTTCTTCCAACTTATTAAATTGAAGCTTACGTGCTTCACCGGCTTGATCCAAGTTGTAATTTAACCTCTTGATTGTCCAATCTTCCTTATGTTCTAGCTCCACGGGGATATGGTAAGTCTTGTCATACACAAAGTGAAAAGGAGACATCTCGAGGGGGTTCTTTCACGTGGTTCGATAATCCCACAATGCATCTTCAAACGTAGAGATCAATCCTTTCGATTAGGATTGACGGTCTTTTCTAGAAAATGCTTAATCTCACGATTTTCTAATTCGGCTTGGTCTTTTATTTGGGATGATAAGTCGTTACAACCTGTGGACGACCCCATACTTTCTCATAAGTTTTTCAAACGGCCTATTGAAAAAGTGTTTGTCGTTATCGTTAATAATTTCCTTTGGAGCTCCGAAGAGAGAGAGTATGTGTTCTTGTAGAAACTTTATCACCACGTTGTCATTTATCTTCGTTGTTGTGGCCTCAACCCATTTGGACACATAATCTACCATGACAAGGATGTATAAAAAACCAAATGAGGGAGGAAAGGGACCCATAAAGTCAATTCCCTAATTATCTAATATCTCGATGATGAGAATAGGGGTCAACAACATCATGTCTCATCGAGTGATGGATCCCATCCTTTGGCATCAATCATAAGATTTTCAATAAGCGATAACATTCCAAAAAATAATGGGCCAATAGAGACCGCTTTAACGAATCTTAGCGGCCATCTTATTCATCGAAACGTGGCATCCACAAGTTTTCGTATGATAAAAATGAATGACATTAGGTATCTCATCATCCGGTAAAAATCTTCGAATGATTTGGTGCGCACAATATTTGAACAAACAGGGATCGTCATAGAAAAACATGCACGACCAAGTTAGGAACTTATTTATCTCTTGTGGTGTCCAATCGGAGGGAATGACCCCCGTGACAAGGTATTCATTATATTCACAAATAAGGAGAGAGAAGAAGTGGAAAATAATTTCTCATTCGAAAAATATTCGTCTATGGGTATGGGATCACTAGGTACGTCAGACAAAAGTCGAGATAAATGGTCGGCTATGACGTTTTATACTCCTTTCTTATCTTTTATAGAGAGATTAAACTCTTATAGGAGTAGGATCCACCTTATAAGGTGCGATTTAACATCCTTTTGGGAAAGGAGATACTTAAGAGCCGCGTGGTCGGTGAAGCATAGTAGGAGAGGAATTTGTCTAGGGCGAAGACTACGGATGACAATTCTTTCTCTGTAGTGGAGTAATTGAGTTGTGGTCCGGTTAACGTCTGGATAACCTAGTAGATGACGTGACCCTTCTTATCTTTTCTTTGACCCAAAACAACCCCTATAGCATAATAACTCGCATCACACATAAGATCGAATAGAAGGGACCAATCCGTAGCTTGCATAATGGGAGCGGACATGAGCATGTTTTTTAATTTTTAAAAAGCACTTTGGCATGATTCATTCCACTCAAATGGGGCATCTTTCACAACTAGGTTACCCAAGAGACTAGCGATGGAACTAAAGTCCTTAATAAACCTCCGATATAAACCTACGTAACCTAAGAAAAAACACACGTCCTTTAGTAATTTAGGTGTGGTAGGATTGGCAAGGACGTCTATTTTTGCCCTATCTACCTCAATACCTTTAGACGACACTATGTGCCCAATAACTATTCCTTCGGTAACCATAAAATGGAACTTCTCCCAATTTAGTACCAAGTTATTTTCCACACAATGGGCTAACACTTTTTTGAGATTAGTGAGGTAAAAGTTAAAAGAGGGGACGAAGACACTAAAGTCATCCATAAAAACCTCAAGGCTGCCCATTTCGACCTTATTGCTAAAAAGACTAAGCATGCACCTTTGAAAGGTCACGGGTGCATTACATAATCCAAAAGGCATGCATTTGTAGGCAAACAGTCCAAAAGGACATGTGAACGTCGTCTTTTCTTGGTCTATCACAACTACCTCAATTTGGTTGTACCCGAAATAACCATTAAGAAAATAGAAATATGGGTGTTCTACTACTCGCTCTAGCATTTGGTCGATATATAGTAAGGGAAAATGATCTTTCCCATTGTCAGCATTAAGCTTCCGATAATTAATGAAAATGCGCCACCCGGTGGTGGTACGTTGTGGAATAAGCTTACCCTTTATGTTTTCAACCACAGTCATTCTCGACTTCTTCGGGACAACTTGAATAGGACTCACTCATTCTCTATCCTAAATGGGGTAAGTGATCCCCGCGTCTAATAACTTAATAATTTTCATCCTCATGACATCTTTCATCGTGGGATTCAATCGCCTTTGCATCTCCCTCAAAGGCTTCACGTCCTCCTCGAGGTGGATTTTATGGGTACAAATTAGGGGTCTTATACCCTTAAAATCCGCAATGCTCTAACCAAAATCACTACGGTGATTCCTCAAAATCGCTAATAATTTACCCTCTTTCTCTTTATTTTGGCTCGAAGAGACTACAACGGAAAATATATCATCCTTTCCCAAATAAGAATATTTTACGTTTGAGGGTAGTTTCTTCAATTCGAGAGTGGGATATTTCTCATCGAAGGGAACTGTGCTAGACTCCCTAGGTGGTAATTCCTGGATCATAGAAACCCAACTAACGTCTCTCATATTCTCATCCATCGCACTCTCATCCAAAATCTCTCTCAACTCACCCACCTCCCTCTCGAACTTGGTGTACATCTCGTCACTCTCACTACCCTAAATAAGGCCCGCTTCTAGCGAATCCCCACTAAAATTTCCCTCTATGTGTTAATCTACTAACTCCTCGATAAGATCCATCACGAGAAACTCATCCTCATCACCCACTTGCTTGGTGATATTGAAGATGTTTGTCTCAAGAGTCATATTCCCAAATGTGAGTTGCATTTGCCCATTTTGAGTATTAATCAATGTGTTATCCAGAGCTAAGAATGGGCAGCCAAGGATTATGAGAACATGATTACACTAGGGGATGGAGGGCTTCGTATACCAAATGACAAAATCTATCGGGAAGTAGAAAGTGTCCACTTGGACTATCACGTCCTCAACAATCCCTCGAGGTATCTTCACAGTACAGTCCGCGAGTTGGAGAGTGATCTTAGTGGTCTTGAGTTCCCCCAAATCTAATTGCGGATATATGGAGTAAGGGATAATGTTAACACTGGCCCATAAATCTAATAAGGCTCTCTCAATGTGGTTCTCTCCAATGATGTAAGAAATGCTCGGTGCACTTGAATCTTTAAACTTCAATGGGAGGACACTGAAAAGGATCGAGCTCACATTTTGTGCTAGAAAAACATTATTTTTCACCTTTAATATACATTCCATCATGACTAAGTCTTTACGGAACTATGCATAGGCGGTAATTTACTTGATTCCCTCGAGAAAAGGTAAATTAAGCTTGACTTGCTTTAGCACATCTTCATGGGAGGCTCCTTTAGGAGGAGGAACCAACCGTTGAGGGAAAGACACAGAAGTGGGTGATTTCACTAGAACTTTGAGCCTACTAGTATCACCATTGTCACTCTCATTTAAGGGACAGCTTCGGCCTCTTTTGTATCGGGCAAAACCTCATTGTCTTTCGGCTCTTCATGTAGGGGAGGTGATAAATCAACGACTCTCTAACTACGTAAAGTGGTCACAGCTTGACATTGTTCTTTATTATCATCGAAAGTAGATCTAATACTAGTTTGACATTGGGTATATCTTTATCCTTAGACTGGAAACTTACCCTTATCTTGGACACTTAATGATGATTGTAACTTAGAGATCGACGCTTTTAATTCGGCAAAATTGTTGGGCATTTTGAGCATTAATTGACGACTGAGTTTGCATAAATTGATTCAAGGTTTCCTCAAGATTTTTATGCAATGGGGTGATATAAGGCGCCAGAGGTGGTTCTTGCATAGGTAGATCTTATTGGAAATGCGGGGGCGATGGGGCAACGTGTGAATTAGGATTCATCGTTGTATATGGTTGTCCATAATTGAAATCGGGATGGTTCCACCACGAAGGGTTATAAGAATTCCCGTGAGGGGCATTAAAACTACCCTTAAAACCTCCTACCACTTCCACTTCCTCTTGAAGAATCACTTTGTAAGCGGGTATTGTCGGGCATTCCTTTATTGGATTTACCGCCTCACAAATTGCACACACATCTTCTATCGGTGCTCAAGTGGAGATGGATGTTTCTCTTCCTCTCAATTCGACAACGCCTTCCAACCTCTTGGCAAGTTGGTTGATTTGGAGCTTCAACTCGGCTTCTTATTCCAAATGGTAAAGCCCGAATGCAAAAGGAGTTCTGAACATTTGTAGAGCTCGAGTTTGGGTGTTTGGATCAGATGTGTCCCACTCTTGAGTAGTCTCAACGACGTACTTAAGGTGAACCTCAGCATTGTCTGCATCAACCCTAAAAACTCCCCAAACCACATGGTTTTAACGAGTTGTTTGGAACTTAAGCTTAGCCCGTGATGAAAAAAGAAGATGAGTCTCCATTTCTCAAAATCATGGTGTGGGCACATATTACGTAACTCGTTAAAACGATCCCAACATCCATTGAAAGTCTCATTCTCTTGTTGTTTAAAAATTTGAATTTGAGATTTTATGGAATTGGTTCGATGTTGGGGAAACAATTTCAGGATAAACTTAGCTGGAATATCTCTCCACGTTCCAATCGAGTTCGGTGCCAAAAACCATAGCCAAGTCTTGGCCTTATCCTTCAGGGAGAAGGGAAAAAGTTTTAGGCGAATGATGTCTTGTGTTCATGCTTGATCACTAAAAGTTTTGGATGCCTCTTCGAACTCGCGGATGTGGAGGTATAGTTTTTTCGACTCCAGACCATGGAATGTGGGAAGAATCTGAATCATCCCATTGCGAAAATGGAATTGCCCCGCATTATACGAGAATATAATGCATCTCAGAGTGACGGTTCACTAAGGATATAAGAGGTCTCTTATCGGGCGGTAAGGTTACACACCCTCACCCGAACCATAACTAGCATTATCAGATGTCACACTTTATCCTAATGACTCGAAATCCTCACTCGACGCCCTAAACGTGTGACTCAAAGTGTGACTCGTGATGGAGTTGGGCGGTGTAGATGGTGGAACCCAAAACTGTGGAACGCGAGGAGTATGTGGGCTATCGAAATTGTACTCTACTACAGAATTTTTGTGAATTCTGGTAGGAGTGAATTGAGGAGTTGGTTGAGGATTTTACGTGCAAGGAGTTTAGAGATTATATATATTTTTATCCTTTTATTTTTTTAAATTTTTTTGAATTTTTGAATTTATGATTTTTTTGGATTTTTAAGAATTGGAGTCAAATTTTGGATTAACTCGATCTAACCTAAATGTCTACCTAGTCCCCATTAACGACGCCAAAAAATTAACGCGAATAAATAATTGTGTCTCTAAAGCGTGTGATCACGGCTCAAGTGCAAGTCGATCGCTTAAGAAATAATCTGGTAAATCGGGTGTCGAACTCAGGAAATATGGCATAAGACCAGACAACGAGTAGGAAACACGATGAACCTTTCGATTGACTCCGAAAAAAGAAAGAAAAGATGATTGTTTGTTACTTTCCTATCAACTAATGCAATTTAACTAAACTAGCAAATTAACTACGCATGCGAGAATAATTAAGTGCTTTTAAATCAATGTGAGGAAAATGGAGTTAGGGTACACTCCCCCAAATCGTAGGTAATTACTTAGAACATAAAAACTTCAAAAATCTAATTCTCAATTCAAAGAATCATCAAATACTCTATAAGCATTTGACATATGTGGATTTTACTCCTCACAATATCAAATCAAATATTGTATTTAACGGGAATGACAAATTACCAGAACTTGCATTGCATCCTTAAACATTCCGATTACCTAGGGCAAACGGAATTAAAAGACCTACAATATTGATTTCGGTAATAAATCAATCCCTTGAATTGGTAATTAAATTTTATTCGCTTTTAAAACCATTCATAACACTTAGGTTGGGTTCATGTACCCCAACCCGCTAATAGCTTAGTCGGACATGGTTATGTGGGTAATAAATGAAATTTTAATGTTTCATGTGATTGAAATCATGATGAACTTATATTTTAACATGCATGAAAGTATCAAAATCCCAGAAATTAGCTAAAGCGTGCAAAAACGAAGAATATTAAAGAATAAGATAAAGAAAACAAACTTGAGGTATTAACCCTTGAAAAGCAATCCACAATTGTGTAACTTTAATGCGCGAATTCAAAGGATATTGTTCTCTCTAATTCTCAATTAAAAACGAATTAAAACTTTGTCTAATCTCAAACTATAACAATACATGGTCATTGTTGGAAGAGTCCTAACATAATACAACTCTAGGAAAAATCAACAATCAAAAGAAGTTTCACGCATCAAGTGAGTCAAATCGGTTCAAGTGCATAGGAGAATCGGTTCGGATTCGAACCAATTTGGGGTTCGGTTCTGGAAAACTTGCTGCATTGCTTGGTTCTTCTTCTTTCCTTAGACTTCTTTCCCAACTTCAAATGCTTATAACTTCTTCACCGTAACTCAGAATTGGACGTCATTTCCTCCATTGTTCTTGAGATTGCGTACTCTTCGACTTTTCTTTAGGCTCCACTTCCAGACTAAAGATGAAAATTTAATAAAATGCCCTTTGATCTCCTTTATTTTGTTTCTTTCATTGTTTCGATTTCTCGCTCGCACTCACTTGCATGAAATAACTGTAAAACACATGAGAGATACACAAAACACGAAATATTGGCCAAGGAGAGTTAGTAGCATATATATGAGATAAATCCAAGTTATTTACGATGCATGGGATCATAAAAAGACCAAAATTAAGGGGATAAATATGAAACATTCAACCACAACGATTTTGCACAACTATAAACACAACTCATACCCCAAAGCCAAGGGGGGTGTATTTTCTTAACATAGAAGGAACTTAATAAAATGCAGCAACCTCTCCGTGGACGTAGGTAATTTTGTGAACAATGTATGTTCTTGTGTTGTGTGATTGACATCTTATATTCCTTCTCTAATTGCTTTCTGTAATATTTTTAATTGTGATTTTCACTCATGATTGGCACCGTTCGTGGGAATGATTTTCCTTCCACGAAAGAGATCCTTTAAAAGATGTAGTTACGATGTCTCATCAACCAAATAGTGCCCCCCAGTTAGGAGACGTGTGAGCTGATTTAGCTCCATTGAGGGTCAGGTCAGAGGTTCGTCAAGATGGGAACCCAAGGTTTCGACCAGAACGATAGCATTCATGGAGGATGTGGTCCACACCGGTTAGGTTGACACTGATCGCACCAAGGCAAATAAAGGGGGTGACAAGAAAAATAACCCCAAGAAGCATAATGGTACCAAGAACAGGGGCATAACAGATTCCTCTAAAGCCTTCCAAGGCATCAACACAGTTTTGAAGGAACTAATCTACAAGATTCTAGAAAAAATCAAAGATCAACGGTTCCTCAAGTGGTCAAAGAAGATGAGGGGACCCCACTAAGAGGAACAACATGATTCAATGCGTGTTCCACAAAGACAATGGCCACAAGATTAAGAATTGTAAGTCTCTCAAAGCTCATCTAGAGGAGTTAGCTCAGGCAGGGCATTTGAACGAATACATTGAGAAGAAGTTTGACCAAGTCGTCACTAATGGCGATAAAAAAACAGACAACATCCTGAATGATAAGATGGGACACGAGTTTGTGGTCATACATGGGGCATCCGACCGTACAAAAATTCAAAGGAATATTGTTCGGATGGAGCTCAATAAGGTCGTAGTTGTGATGTAGGCTTTCTAGATAGATCCTGCTAAAAGCCAGGATGGTAAGCTCCGATGACCAGAGGACGTCAACTACAATAATCATATCATTTTCATAAAGGAAAATTTAGTTAGGGTACGAACCGCACACCATGATGCACTGGTAATTACCATCAGAATCGCGAACTGGGGTATGGATAAGTTACTGGTTGGCAAAGGGAGCTCTTCAGAATTTATGTACCTAGAGCTCTTCCACAAGCTCGATCCTAAGATGTCAGATCTCAAAAAGGTGATAGTCCCCCTGGTAGACTTCATGGGGAAAATTACCATGCCCTTAGGAAAAGTGATCCTGCCAGTAAGGGGAAGAAATATTTTGAAAGTTATAGACTTTTTGGTAGTGGATATTGATTCACCCTACCATGCCATCCTGGGCAGATGGTGGCTTCACGCCATGAAAAATATCCCTTCCACTTACCATCAGAAGCTTAAATATATCACAGATTGGGGGCATAATGGAGATTAGAGGCAATCAAGTTGTTGCTCGGAAATGCTACATCTTCGCCATTCGACTTAGGAAGAAATAGATTGAGGTTATTCCAGAGGAAGTCCAGGATGGGGCTACTCCATCTAAATAGCAACTACGGCACGACCGACCAGGGGTGGAGGAGACCAGGTTCCACCCTACTAATAGAGTCATTGAAAACTTGGAGGAGGTTATTTTTTATAAGGCCCGACCGGAGAGAAAGTATTTGATCAGGATGAGCATGACCAACTTAAAAGGGAGGAGTTAATTTCGTTCCTAAGATGGAGGTTGGATGTATTCGTGTGGAAGCAATACGATATGCTGAGGATCGATCCTACAGTTGCCTGTCGTCAACTCCATCTGGATCCAACTATAAGGAAAAAATTTTAATATAATCAATTTGTATGTAATTGGCATTATTTCGAGAAAAACGTTTGAGTAATAGGATAGACTTTGAGTTGATGATCCCATAAGCCTATGACATTGTTTGATGAAGACGTAACGACCATGCTTCAAATACTGGATATATCGTGCCGTGTTTATCGTGTCAAGTTTGTCTTCACATTTGTCAAGGATCTCGCAAGTATGAATGTATGTAGTTTATGAGTCCTTAGAATTTGTATTAAGGATGGTGTTTTATTTAAAAACATTTGGAACTTAATATTTTTGAATTTTTTTTAGTTTATCTGAAGGCAGAGTTTTAAAGTTTCGCTGACCTCGTTCGAAGCATTAATCAAATGAGGTTCGAACGAGGGCTGATAACAAGTATAAATTTACAAATGATCAAATTAATACAAAGGCAAATCTAGGATAAACAGAAATGGAAAGAGTTGGTTTTTTCGAAAGAATTGATTTTTTCGAAAGAATGATTTTCTTCATTATTGGAGAGAACAAAGTTGGTTGAACAAAAGTGTAAAGAAGAAAAAGATTCTAAGTTATTGGAGGAGCTTCCAATCGCTAATTAGGTTAATTCTTCAAAAAAAACTTGGAGAGAACAAAGTTGTTTGCATAAGTGGAAAGAAGAAAGATAAGATCTTGGGTTATTGGAGAAGTTGTCAATCGCTAATTAGGTCAATGATAATAAAATGAATGAAATGAATGAAATGACTGAAAAATGTATTTATATGGACCTAATCATTTAAAATTTGTTCGACTCGATTAAAAAGTCCAAAATGTCTAGTCAAGGGGCTAGACCGTAAAAACCTAAAATTAAATTTTGTTTGACCCCTTGATGACTGTGTTGGGTGATGAAGGTGTTGGGTTGAGTGGAAAGGCCATTGGGTTTATATAAGGGCCTGTTAGGATTTCTAAAGAAAGAGATTCAGTTAGGATTTTAAGATTGGTACCAAGTGTGAAGGTATGGACCAGTTTACCCCTGCTTAGTTTTACCCAACTTATAAACAAGAAATCATAAAACACGCAAAAAAAGTTACTTTAGCCCATCGTCCACTCATAACTCCCATTTCACCCCCACGACTTATGAAAATTATTTAAATCCCCTCCCAACTTTTGAAATTTATATTTCAACACCTAAAATTTGTAAAAATCATAAATTTTTCCCAAAAGTTTTTAAAAATTAATTCCTAGCCCCTCAACCTTTCAAAGTTCACAAGTCAATCCCAAAACCCTCCAATTTAATCCCACCTACACCCAAAACTTACTTTCCTTCTGATTTATTGTGGGATGAAAGTAGTGATACCGAGTATGGATTCGATATGGAGACTTGCACCAAATTTTATGATGTGAGATGTTCCATCATCAAGGAACTCCAAAATTTCCTCAATTATTGGGAGACGACGGGTTCCTCACTATTTCAAAAGCTACAAACCTTCCAATTAAGTGACAACTCCATTGAGGAGTATGGGACGTGTCACCAATGCCTAAATAGGTGTCATGTCAAGTATCTTGATATGAAGGCGGCATGTGATGAGTGGTAGGATGCGCATTCAAGCATTTGGCCCATTATTTTGGGTACTTTTCCACTGATATGACTTTTCTCCATCCGACGACATCCCCGTACACGACGATGATACCCTCTTCTCACTCACGCTTAGTGAGGATGTCCCTAAGGATGTTGAGACCCCATCGGCGATTGGTATAGACTATGAGTTTCTTCCTTGTGATTTTTTCTCCATATTTGAGGAGGGTGTATGGAATGCTCAGACTCGTTTTTGAAATCAAGTGACTTTTGAGATTGGAAACTTCTTTACCATATAAAGGAAGAAGATATCGGTTTATCTATCATGGTTCCTTCAATATTTTCGTTAAAGAGGATTGGGTGACTTGTACGCATTTTGCAAGTTGGAGGTGTATGATATGGTTGATTTCTTCCTACTTTGGGGAATGAGATTTTTCTTGGTGTGGATAAGTTGGTTCGAGGGTATGTGGACCCATTGTAGGAAGCTTCTGAGGGACAATAGAAGGTTTTGTTGAAAGGTCTAGCCTCATGGGTACTTATTTTTGGAGACTTGGGACTACATTTTGCATCGTCACCCTTCTTAAGGCATGTGCTCGTTATTTTTCAGCTAGGGAAAGTCAAGGTCAAGTTCCCATTCGTTGGTCGTGGTTGGGTTACGTTACTTTTCCCCCTAGGACTTTTTTCTAGTCGGTATACTTCGCAATTTAAGGGGCGACTTCCCTCCCAAGTGGGGGAGTCCACCAATGATTTATTTGTTATGTTGTCGCTCGCTTCCCTCACTCAAGATGAGCTTGCTTTTAAAAGGGGGAGAATGATGTGAATGGGATCCCAAATTTATTTTATATTTTTGTTTATTTTATTTATTTATTTTCCTATTTTTAGTTGTTATTTTAGGCTAGAGGGTGGTATTGCCTTTAATGTTTTTGAAGTGTTTTTTATTCTTTTTATACTTTAGAACTAACTTGTCTAGCAAACTAATTTTGTTCTATAAATAAGGTCATTGGTTAAATATTGTACTCATTTTACTTTTGGATATGAATTATAAACATTTCTTAGGCCCTTGACTTCTAAATATATGTTGTCGTGTAGTTAGTAAATTTACGTTTTCGCATTTTAACTTTATCTCAAAAATATATTAGAAGACTAACTTGCATTTTAAGAAGAAGTCTATTATTAAAGTTTTCGGGAGTCTTTAGGAATTACAATAAGAATTCAACAAAAGGGTAAAGTTAGCAAAACCAAAGGACTATTTTATCAAGAGTTATAGCTAACACTTGTAAGTTAAAAAAAAACACAATAATCCTATACAAGAACCAAAATAATGAATACATTGCAATCTAGAAGAGAAATCACCAGAGACAACTTACTTCAAAATTTTGTGAAATTAAACTTTGGCAAATAACAATTGAAAAAATATATTGTAAAACAATAATCAAATGAACATTCACCAACTTAACTATCATTCCATTATCCTTTCCTTACCAGAATAACAACGTATTATACCATTCTCCAAAAAGTGTTACCACTGTTCAATTATTATTTTCTAAACCATGCTTCATTCCATATTTACTTTGTAAATAAAACTATATACTACTCAAAACACAAAACCACACATATATCAAACTACATGAGCACGAGCTTCTTAAAAGTGTACACAATTCACAACTATGAACCATGTAAATCAAAATAGGTAAAAGATGTGAAAAATGTAATGAAGCACCTTAACATTAACCTGCTGCTTTTTCCATCATATGAAAAGTCTATAATAGATTTAATTGAATATTTTTTTCCATATAAGTTGTCCAATGGGCAACTGAGCTTCGGAAATGCGAATAACAAAAGTTAAACAGTTTAAAAACATGAAAAAACAAATAAAACATACAACTGATTGATAAGTAAAAAATGATAAATAATATATAAACCATATTAAGGCACCAATCAAAACCCGCAAACATACAACACGTGAAACAAATATATCTACTTTATTAACAACCTCGGTTCTTTATGAATCCAAAATATATAAAACAAATATATCTACAATATTATAGATCAAAACCTAATCAACATTTTCAATGACATGTTACGTGTGTGGTTGAAAACCAATTTTCACAACACCTAAAAATTATTTTTGAATTTTTATGACTTTTTTATAATGCAATAGCTTCTCATTTAATTTCTTATTTCACCCGTATAATTTGGATACATCTATGTCAAACACATAATCATTAAAACAAAACAAAAATTATAGACATTGAACAATCGTAAACGCAATATAACTCGAAACAATCGTGTTACAAGTAATCATGAAAATCCAAAAACATTAAAGTGATTTTCAACATATCTTACTAAAACCTAGCATTACATATTCCTCTGAATATGTCTCTCTCAAAATTGTATCACCTTCTCCCACAACTAAGTATATGTTGTTTTCAACATATTCTACAAAAACTACCCTTACATATCCCTTTCATAATTGTCTTCAGCTTGCTCAAAAATTTACGACGTTAATATACCTGTTTTTAAATGAAAGGCGAGGGCACAGTCTTGCATCCCCTACTGAATATCTCTTTTGGTCTCACGCTGTCAATGTAGATGATGAACTTATAACTATTGATTCAAAATGTAGTAAATAAATTTAAATAACACAAGTCATTACCCAATAATAGTAATATTATCCTTTATTATCTCATGAATCTGTCATCCAAATGCGGTAAAGGCTTTAAGCCATCCATACAGAAACTAGGTCAAAATCAGGTACTCATCTTGACTTTGACAATGAGCAAATACATTCATTAAGTAGCGGAGTATTTCAACTTTTTTATAACGATAATTTATTTTATTTTGTGCATCTCGAAAATCATAGACATAGAATCATACTATGTTTTGAATGATATCAACCCACCAATCATTCACCCCATCGTAGGTGAAGAGGTTATGATTTCCGAGACACGAAACCAACCATTTATTTTTAACATCTTCACCTTTGATGGGATGAATGATAAATGGTTAGTTTTGTGCATCGCGAAAATTATAACCCTTGCACCTTCGATGGGGTGAATGATTGATGGGTTAGTATCGGGTCAAACACAGTATGGTACGGTGTTTATTATTTTCGAAATACCGAAATAAAAGAAATTATCGTCATCAAAAGGGATTGAAATACTCCGCTACCTAAGAAATGTACTTGCTCACCATCAAAATTAAGATGAATACCTGATTTTGACCCAATTTCTATATAGATGATCTAATGTCTTTACCGCGATTAGATAGCAGCTTCATGAAATAATGAAGGATAATATTACTATTAATGAGTAATGACTTGTGTTATTTAAATTTATTTACTACATTTTGAATCAATAGTTATAATTTCATCCTTTACATTGACAGTGTATGACCAAAAGAGATATTCAGTAGGGGATGCAAGACTGCGCTTTCGCCTTTCATTTAGAAACAGATATATTAACGTCTTAAATTTTTAGACAAGGTGAAAACAATTGTGAAAGAAAATGTAAGACTAATTTTTTGTAAAATATGTTGAAAACCACATATAATTAGTTCTAGGAGAAGGTGAAACAATTTTGAAAGAGACATATTCAGAGGAATATGTAAGGCTGGATTTTAGAAGAAAATGTTGAAAATCGTTTTAAAGTTTTTGGATTTTCACTTTTTTCATGGTTACTTATAACAATTTTGTTCTGAATTATATGGCGATTACGATTGAAAAAACATTTTTGTCCAATTTCATGTCTGTAATTTTTGTTAATGATTATGTATTTGACCGAAATGTATCCAAATTAAACGAATGAAATAGGAAATTAAATGAGAAGCTATTGCATTATAAAAAAATCATAGAAATTCAAAAACAATTTTAGTTGTTGTGAAAATTGGTTTTGAACCAAAAAAGAATGTGATTGTATACTGCCCATAAATCATCACTAGCGAAGTCCAAATATTATAAGTACGCAAAAGACAAGTTTTCAGGGCATGGATGTTTTCTCACACATTCTTCCACCAAATATTTCAAATCCTCGAGATCATATTTCAAACCTGACTGAAAACCTAAAATAATGATGTAATGCAAAAGTTTATTATACTCCAATGTATATAATTTATTTTTTAAATAATTTAAATTTTACTGGGTGATTTTCTAAACTTAGTCACAGCAGCTTTTTCTATAGAAATACTCCATTTCTAACGTTTCCGTGAGAATATGGATTGACTTAATTGAAGCTAGGGTGTAAATCGGGCTGGGTGAGCCGGGCTGGATAAGTTATATGTGAACAAGTAAATGTAAGATAAATCTAAAAAAAATAATAAGTAAATGTCAAACTCTAGTGAACTTGTGAGACAAATTGCAGATTTATAAGTTGCCACCTCTTACTGCCCATGATGCAAGGGTGAGGTGTAACCAAAACAAAACCAGAAGGGAGGGTGATGTAACATTTCAAACAAAACAAAGTCCAAAACCACATGTCTTTATCCCATGTGAGAGACACATTAGTTCAATGCGTCTCCCGAACTCATATCGAGCCAAATTATAAATAACATAAAGAAAAAATAAAGAATAAGTCGCCAATAAAACATATCTTTTTTTTTCACAAGCAGAAAAGGGTTTGTCTTCAAAATAGTGTTTTACTTTATTATTCTTAAACAAAACCTTCGACTACAAATTATCTTACCAGAGGCATTTCCACTTTTACCTTCACCATCAGTGGGGGACTAATAATTTGTTAGCATTTGCGATGGGAAAAAAGGAGAGGTAGGTAATAAGGGTGAAAATTCGTACTATATATATAAACAGAATACATATGGTTACCGAGGGGGTTGAATTAATTGAAGAGAGAGAGCGAGAGAGAGAGAGAGAGAGAGAGAGAGAGAGAGAGAGAGAGAGAGAGAGAGAGAGAGAGGTGTGAATTAAAGGAGGCCAACTGAAAATGAAAGAGCTGGGAGTGAAAACTCCGACATCCTTTGAGATACCGAGAGAGGGGGATGCGTGGTGAATGAGGGAAGGTTTTGGGTATTTTTCAGTAATTGTTGATTAATGAATAATGAATGAGGAGGGTAGGAAAGGAAATATGTAAAAACTTCAATTGGAACCTGATGGCTTTCCATGCTTGGTTGGAGTTGTTTGGTTTCTGGGTTGTGTTTTCAGTGTTGGGTTGGTGTTTTTTATGGCGAGGATCCTGTCTTACTGGTTAGTGGTTCTTGGTTGTGTTTTCGATTATGGTTTGTTGTTTTTTTGGCTGAGATTCTATGATTTAATGGTTAGTGGATCTGTGTTTGTTGGATTTTGAGGTTTGGCGTTGGTTTCTTTGGATATCTGGTGTGTGTTGGTATTTAAAGAACAAAAAATTAAAGGAACTTTTCTACATCTCCAATATATTATGTGTTCAGCAAGTAGAAATAATGTTGACAAAGACGAGCCCTACCAATGCAATCTCCTTTTGAATACAGAAAAGGACGAAAGTTTTCCCAATGCAAATCTTCACCAAATATTAATTCAAATCTTAACCAACTTAGTGGGGAATGTAGAGGAGGCTGTCATCTTTCAAGTGAATTGGAAGATATCCAGAGTCAAGATCATAGTCAGCACACTGGAACAGACGTGGGAACACGAAGAGAAAATTACAGCAATTGTAGAAGAAAGATCAAGGAACGTTCAACTACATCAGGAGATTGCCAAGAGGTGTATGTGGATGATTTATGATTTGGAATCTCTCATTCAACTCACACCATCAATGGTTGCAATTATATGGAATTGTCGAGGAGCCGGAAAACCTCTATTCAAACCCACCATGGCTGAACTAAAAAGAATTTACAACCCGTATGTTATGGTTATTCTTGAAACGCAGATCCCCATAGGTAACTTGGCTAACTTCTTCGAAAACATGGGCTTTACTAACAGGGAGGTCTCTGAACCAACTGGTAGGTCCGGGGGTATCTGGGTAATATGGAACCCAAATACTATTAAGTTGGAAACCCTCTCTATTACTAGACAAACTATTCATCTGATGGTTACCAAAAACAATTATGAAGAATGGATTTTTTCTGCCATTTATGCAAGTCCACAACCACGATTACATAGAATCTTATGGGATAATTTGTATGACATTGCAGAAAACATTAACCTCCCTTGGCTGGTTACGGGCGATTTCAACGACCATATGGATGAGTCTGAAAAAAGAAGTTTTGGTAAGCAGACAAAAGATAGCAAAAATTCTACCTTTCGTGAAAATATCAACAAATGCAAGCTTACGGACCTGGGATGCTCGGGACCAAAGCTGACATGGACGAATTGCCGTAAGGGTATGGCTAATACCCTCACCAGACTGGACAGGGGGCTCGCGAATGCGGAGTGGAATCTTAAATTCCCTGATGCTTGTGTCGAGAATATTCCCCGCACAGCCTCTGACCACTGCCCTATCATGATCAGATTTGAAGGTATGAACCCTAACCGTTTTAGTCATAAACCTTTTCGATTTTTGGCATGCTGGTTTGAGAGAGATTACTTTAATGATCTCATTAATACTAACTGGAATAATTCTGTTAGCATTGACACTAATATCCATAACTGTTCTGAAAATACAAAAATTTGGAATAAAAACATCTTTGGTAATATCTTTAAAAATAAGAAGCGCATTCTTAGAAGACTTAGTGGTATACAAAAAGCCCAAGAAAGCTATTATTCACATAATCTTTCCATCCTTGAAAGTAACCTCCGTTATGAGTTTAACACTTTACTTAGACATGAAGAAAAATTATGGAGACAAAAATCGAGGATTTCATGGCTTAATGAGGGTGATAGAAATACCAAATTCTTCCACACCTCCACTCTTATTAGACGTAGGAGAAATAGTATAAAGAAACTTTTCTTTAATGGGGAGTGGAATGAACATGGTACTATCATCTCTAAACATATCAATAAATATTTTGAAAATTTGTTCAAAGCCGAATTTAATTATGATATCAAAAGTCAGATGCATAATCTTGAAAATATAAAATTGTTGGATGATGACAATTTTTTCCTAACTACCCCACTCTCATTGGGAGAGGTTAGGAAAGCGGTCCTTAGTATGAAAGGACTTAAAGCTCCTGGACCGGATGGAATACAACCACTTTTCTATCAACATTTTTGGAAAACTATTGCTGGAAATTTATTCAACTTTTGCCAAAAATGTTTCAGGGACTACTCCTTTCCTAAGGATATCAATAACAGTTACATAACGCTCATTCCGAAAAAACATAATCCGGAAAACATATCTCAATTCAGACCTATCACACTATGTAATGTCTCCTACAAAATTATTGCTAAAATTATTGTGGACAGACTTAGACCCATTCTATGTCGTAACATTAGCCCCTACCAGGCAAGCTTCCTTCCTGGAAGATAGGCCTCGGATAATGTTATTGTCACTCAAGAGATTATTCACACCCTTATGAATGTAAAAGGCAAAAAAGGGGGTTTTATTCTGAAAATTGATCTCGAAAAAGCGTATGATAGAATGGATTGGGACCTCCTTGAGGGGGTCCTAGATTGGTTTAACATTGATAAAGATTTTTCCAACCTAATCATGAGCTGTGTGAGGAGCACCACGACTTCTATACTTTGGAATGGTTCCCCCCACCCTAGTTTTAACCCTACTAGAGGTCTCCGCCAGGGAGACCCGTTGTCCCCCTATCTCTTTGTTATGTGTATGGATTATTTATCCGCTATGATTTCAGAAAAAGTAAAACGCAAGAAGTGGAAAGGTATTAGGGCGTCTGCTGCGGGACCACCCATCTCCCACCTTTTCTTTGCTGATGACCTTATCCTTTTCACGGAGAATGATATCATCTCTTGTGAATCCATAGTTGATACTCTTGAGGAATTCTGCTATATCTCTGGTCAAAAAATAAATTACACTAAATCTAAAGTGTTTGCTTCCCCAAATATCCCAAAAATGGAGGCCGCTAATGCTAGCCACTTATTTGGGATGAGCATTACTAATGACTTAGGCGTCTACCTTGGCAATAGACTTATACATGGCAAAATGACAAGCTCGCACTTTAAAGATATCATAGAAAAAGTTCATAAACGACTGACGGGGTGGAAAACTAATCTACTTTATTTAGCGGGTAGGAAAACTCTGATACAGGCTGTGACTTCCACCATACCTAATTATAACATGCAAAACATCATACTCCCGGTTAAACTTTGCAACGAAATTGATAGATTAAATAGAAATTTTCTCTGGGGTGAGGATAAAGAGAAGAAAAAAATCCACCTGATTAACTGGGATAGAGTTTGCATGTCAAAAATTAATGGAGGCTTGGGACTGAGGAAGATCCATATTAATAACCATGCCTCTGTTACTAAACTTGGTTGGAAAATTGTGAATAATGATAATTCCATTTGGGCTAAGGTGTTAATAAACAAATATAAAATCAATCAAAACCCGAGACCGTGGAAAAATAGAAATGTCTCCTCACACACTTGGAGAAGTATCATTAAATGTCGTGAGACCTTGTACAATAATGTCAAATGGAATGTTGGGAATGGTAAAAAAATCAACATTCTTAAAGATTGGTGGGTTGGGAACAAAGTTATCAATCCAACAGAGCAACTGAGAGACTTAAACAACCTTAATGTTGACACTTTGATTGGGGAGATGGGGATTTGGGATGTTACTACAATTGTTAATGCTTTCAATTCGACCACCAAAAATGATATTATGAATATTCCGCTTTCCCGCACTTGCTCTCATGAGGACAATCCCTCTTGGTCCTTAAGTAAAAATGGCAAATTCACCACAAGCTCATGTTATAATTACCTTGTGGAGAAGCATGGAGAACACCAAACTTGGGAAATTTGGGAAAAATTGTGGAAACTCAATATCCCCGCAAAACTCGCCACCTTTTTGTGGACCATTCTACATGGAAAGCTCCTCACCAATGAACATCGTCTTCATAGAGGACTTACATCCATTGGAGACTGCCCACGGTGTGGATTACTGGAGAACACCATACATCTTCTGAAGGAATGTAGGCATGCTAGGGAGATATGGAGCACACTCGGTTTAGACCAAGCTATTGACAACAACATCACGGGTAATGTTAATGATTGGATCATCCGTAATATTTGGGGTGATTCCAAAGATGAAAGGTATAAAAGTTTTATATTTACGTTATGGCACAATTGGAAATCAAGGAATAACCTCATTTTTAAGAATATTGATGATACTCCACAAACAGTTGCTCGCTTGATTAGAATTTATGCAAATTACGTGTTTGAAGCCCAAAATAATAAACGAGCAAAATTTTGTGGATAACACTCTGATTTACTAAGTAGTGATCCATTTTTAATGCAGGTAAGTACATAATACACACAGATGGAGGATTTGACCATAGAAGTAGAATAGGCTCGTTTGGAGGAATCATCAGGAATGACGAAGGTGATTGGATTATGGGATTTACTGGAAAACTCCAAGGCACTGGATGCCCCCTTCGTGCGGAACTGGAAGGAATTTTTCATGGATTAAACTTAGCTCTCAAAAAGAAGAGGAAGGGAATCTGCCTGAAAAATGACTGTCTTGAAGCTATCAATCTTATCAAACAGGAGAATACCCTCAACCACCCATTGGCCAATATCATCGAAGACTGCAAGACCCTTGTTAAGGACCTTAAGGTTAATATCGTTCATATTCCAAGAGCTAGAAACTTCATGGAGGATTGTATGGTGAAGGTGGCAAGGGAGGCGAAAAGTGTGTATAAGGAATACGAGGTTGCACCTGAAGAACTGATGAGGCTAGTGGACGCCGAGATGGAAGAAGAAGGCTTTTCTTTTGTTTAGCTGTTTCTGTTTTTTGTTGTCTGTTCCTGTTTTCACCAAAAAAAAATTAATGTGTACCATCAACTTGCTGTAAAAGTCATCCACCTGCAAATTTACTATTACACACAAGAGCTATGATAAGAAAGAGATAGGACCCCTTTTGTATTTGTGCGTAGGCAGCAATTGGTTTTCCTCAACAAGAAGTGATTTTTCTTTGGGACTATAGTCCTATTTATTACGGCTATTTAACACCCATACGCTGCTATTTTTTAGCCAATTAACAAAAGTGGTTATTATTCAATTTTGAAAATTCTCAATCTTCAATTTCTCTACATTGCTCCTATTCACATGGCACTGTCCCAATTCAAGTGTAACCACTTAAAAGAGTTTTGACTAAATCAAACTCATGAGCCAACTTAGACAAAAGACTCCTCTTATCTTTTTCTTGCGTGTATAGAATAAATAAAACAATTATCATTAGCATGATAAAATAAAATAATAAATTAATATAAGAGAATGACGATTTTTGGTCATTAATTCCAACATCTCCCATTCGGTCAAAAATCGAATTTTCTTTTTAGTTTGTCACTCCCATTGATCGAACATGTCTTCTAAATTCGTTTGATGCTACCGCCTTTGTTAGAGGATCTGCAACCATATCTTTAGTTGAAACATAATTAATAGCAATATAATTTTTATGAAACATATCAATAACATAATGATATTGACGATCAATATGTTTCATTTTGGAACTAATTTCACCACTTTTAATTGTGCTAATAGGTGCTTGATTATCACACATTATGTCAATAGGTTTTGGAGCATTATTATATATTATTAAGTCTTCTAAAAATCTCTTTATCCATACAGTTTCTGAAGTTGCAAGGCTACATGCTATATATTCAGCTTCCATAGTACTTTTAGCTACACAACTTTGCTTTTTACTACACCATGAAATTGTTGCTCCACCTAAGAGGAATATATATCCTGATGTAAACTTTTCATCATCAATATCTCCGCTAAAAATTTATAATCTATTATACCTTTAATATACCTTAAAATTCTTTTAATAGCAGCCCAATGTTATTCACCTGAGTTACTTTGAAATCTACTAACAACATTCAAAGCAAAGCTAATGTCTGGCCTAGTACATAACATTGCATACATAATACAACCAACGGCCTCTGCGTAAGGTTTGTTATCCATATATTCCTTTTCTTCTTCATTTTTCGGACACATTCTTTTAGATAGTTTAGTTTGTTTGTGAATAGGAGTATCTATTGGATTTGAATTTTCCATGTGAAATCTCTTAAGAATTTGCTCAAAATATTGTTATTGAGATAATTGCAATACTCTTGATTTTCTATCTCTAATTATTTGTATTCCCAAAACATAAGATGCTTCTCCCATATATATCTTTTCAAAATGGGTTTTCAAAAAAGTCTTTATTTCCTCAATCGATTTGATATCATTTTCAGCAATTAATATGTCATCTACGTATAGGGTTAATATGATAAAGTTGCTCCCATTATTCCAATAATATATACAATTATCAAAATCATTTACTATAAGACCGTACAAAGTGATAGCATTATGAAAAGTGATATACCACCGCCTAGATGATTGTTTTAGCCCATTTAAGGATTTTTTGAGTTTGTATACTTTATCTCTTGCCCTTTTATTTTATATCCTTCAGGTTGTTGCATATACATTTCTTCATTTAATTCGCCATTTAAAAATGTCGTCTTTACATCCATTTGGTACAACTATAAATCTAAGGCTACTACGATGGCCATTAAAATTCTTATTGAAGTTATTTTAGCTACGGGAGAATATGTTTCTTCATAGTCTACTCTCGTTTGTTGTGTAAATCCTTTTGCCAGCAATCTTGCTTTATATTTGTCAATGGTGCCATCAACTTTAAATTTTCTCTTTTAAATCCACTTACAACCAATCGTTTTTCGATCTTTAGGTAAATCAACTAATTCCCACACATTATTTTTAATTATTGAATTTAACTCATCATCAATAGCTATTTTCCATTTTGTTGATTCGGGTGATGATAAAGCATCTTGAATGGTTAAAGGATTATCAAAATCATCTTCGGTTACAAAAGTAAGGTAGTCTCTCAATTTTATGGAAAAAAAAAGCTCTATATCGACATAATAAAACTTTTAAGTAAATTTAACACACATATATAAAAACAGTACATCTGTCAAATCTATAAAATGGTTACCAAGAGCGCATGGCTAGAATCATCTCAATAATTAGATTTTAGCTTCGCGCGATGCGCGGACATTTAAAAAAAATAATTTATTTAATTGTAACTAAATAGATCTTCAATACTATATACACATATATATGTATTAAAGTGATATCACCATAAAATATGGTGTAAATTGTTTTTAAGATGTATTATCACATTTACAACAACAATACATGATCCTAAATACAAATAGATATCAACAGAGGTTACTAAAATTTGTAGTAGAAATTACAGCATGGGAAGAATTTTAACTTTATTTACTAAAAAATTATATATACAGATTAAAAAATAGAAAATTATATTTTTAAAATTAATAAGATTACATGAATAAATATAAGCAATCCACATCACCAGTGAGAATTGTGTAATCTATGAATGAAATACTCGTGATTGACATCTTACAAATAACCCAATGTATATAGCTAACATTTATATTTTTAATAGTTCCAATAAAAGCACCAATCCAAATTATATAGTGTCCTATAATTCTTAAACCCTTTGATTGTCTGGAAATCAGTTCTCGTTTTATCAACATAAATCTTTAATATACAAAACACCCATTCAATTGTAATATATATATATATATATATATATATATATAGAGAGAGAGATGGATCAAGTGAGGTCCCCCAATTTGATGACCCTGAATGAGGTCCATTTTTTTAAATAATAAAAAATATATTTTGGAGTTGATTTGTTTCTATGGTTTTTAAACATTTCAGTAGGATCATAAAAAAATAATCAACTCAAAATGAATTTTTTTACTATTTTAAAAAAATCAATCAAGCTTTGCCAGTTTTTAAGAGCTTAAAAACTGACACAATTTAACCGATTTTTTTAAAATAGCAAAAAAAAATCATTTTGAACTGATTATTTTTTTATGGTCCTATTGAAATGTTTAAAAATCACAAAAAAAATCAACCCAATTTTTTTTTTTACTATTTTAAAAAAATGGACCTCATCCAGGGTCCTCAAACTGGGACCTCACTTGATCCTTTTTCCTATATATATATATATATATATATATATTTGGGGGATTTAAAGACCCCCGAGGAAGGAAATTGTGAAATTACAAGTAAGGGTTACATAGAAATGGGTTAATGATGATTTGAGCAAAAGAGACTTTATAAATTTCGGACCTATTAAATTTAGTCTTTATTTTATGTTTGAAACTAATACAACAATTTTTTTATGAAAATACTGAATTTTGTAGTAAGTTTTTTTTTTCAAAATATTTGTTTATATTCTATAGTAGGTTGCATTCTTGATTCAAACAAAACCAATAATAAAAAAATCCAATCCAACTTCATATTTCTATTTAATCCGAACATGTAAGAAGTAGTAAAAGTCATATGAAAGCATATATTATCTGCTATCCAATTGAATTTAATTCCATATGAGATTAACATGTATAAAAGTCATATACTGCAGATTTCATGACATTTGAAGCGTGTAAACAAAAAATAAATATATGTTCAGCAATACATCCAAAAATGATTGTAATTTTAAACAACAGCAATACCTAATGAAGTGGAATACGCTACAATAATGCGAGGGCAATATGTTTGAGATCAATCAGTATGTGTATCCTCTAAATTTTGACTTATTTGAGGTATGGTCATCGAATCTGGTTGGTTGGGTCCTCTCATTATTCTATTAAAAAGGAAAGAAAAAGTATTTAGATAGATTTAGAATTAATGTAATGAAATTATATGGACAGAAAATAGTTGATAATTTGCTTTATGATGTATTAAATGAGGTCGAATAGTCGGAATACCGGTAATAATAATAATAATAATAATAATAATAATAATAATAATAATAATAATAATAATAATAATAATAATAATAATAATAGTAATAATAATAATAATAATATTATTATTATTATTATTATTATTATTACTATTATTATTATTATTATTATTATTATTATTATTATTATTATTATTATTATTATTATTATTATTATTTGAAATGCAACAAGAGTATTCTCTAAGTAGATTCCATTGTATGATGCCTGCAAAAGATAATAAACTCCAAAAGTTATATGTATTGATATTGCTTGTAGTATTGTTCTTCCTCGAATTTCATTAATTCTTTTTAAGAAGATTAAATACTCACTCAATATCTAGACCAAGGTATTTTTTTGTTGGACACATTGGGTGTGGATTTATGTTGTCATCGGACAAACTTGTGATTGAGGAAGATGCTTTTTTTTTTGTCTGTTAAGTAATGTGTATGAGTAAAATGCATTGTACTTTAAGTTTATGCAATATGATCACAAAATTCAGTGTATTTACCTGGGATTGAGAGATGGTAGGTGAATGACTGTTGAGATCGTCTCTTCGTCTATGATTTTGGTGACTGTAGTTACGGGACCCATGTTTGAAATTATTAGTGTCAAGCATGATTGTCAGTTAGTATGTCTTACCTAGAATATTATGAAGCAATGTGGGAATCTGGGTACTATCTTGTTCCTATAATAAAGATTGAATGGTTAAAGTATGGAATATGTATTGAAATATTTTTTTAGTTTATATAAGTGGATACCATTTCAACTATGTTGCGTAGATGGGTGGTAGGGATATGAAGGAGCTTATATGCTTCCTTATCGAAAATCACAAAAGTCGTTGCACTCGTTGTGTCCTCGACTTTTACACTCAAGCGATACCTTCGGGAGAAGAGAGGCCATTAGTTTATGTGTCATTATTGATGAAAGTTATGGCATAGTAATAGTTACCTTGCTTTAGAGAATTTTGGCTCAATGTTGCAATGGTCGCACTAAAAGGTTGTAGATAGTGGATAACACTTTCTATTACGCTCGGTGCATGATAAGTAGAATCATATTGTGTATCGACGTCGATGATCTTCGCTTTCCATGAGACGAACATGGCATATATATGGATTGAATGTGAATTTTATGTCGTAATAGGAGAATTGAATAAAGAATTAATGTATTAGAAGATGTATGAAAATTGAAATACCTTAAATTGTTTACTTGTTGTGATGGACAATATTTCTTCAATTTATTTTAATTCTGCTTTATGTTCAGTTATTGAAATCATTTGAGTGATCTCTATAAATGTTATGGAAGCATTGTAGAAAATTTCAGAGATTTCAAATAGTGTCTTGGGTGTATTCATAAATGAAAGACTTGATAAAAATTATATGAATCAATACCTGTCCATCAATGAAGCAACTTTCGGTATTTCTAGATTGATGTAAATTTTGGAAGCATTTGAGGCGAAGAATGAGTAATTACCTAGAAAAGAGGAGAGTGGAAAAGGATTGGAAATGAATTAGGTAGTTAATACTATCAGAGTGTGATAACTCCATGGAAATTAATCTTGTGGGCAGAGGGAATTAAGGGTATCAAATAGTGTAACTTGGAATAACTATATCAGTACCTTAGAATAACTATATATAAGTGTGGGTAAAAATCTATATCAGTGCGTAAGTTTACGTTAGAATAACTTAACAGTTGTGGATGAGATAACTACGATGATTGGTGATGATATGGTTTTTAAAGTATCTTCATCCAAATCAAGTGCATTATTAACCCACAACATTATTTGTAATTTTGCGTCGCTGTATTTGTATAGTGAATTAGGCATATTACTAGCCGTGATGATGGACGTATGTATTGTCCTTCATAATATGATTGTTGAAGACGAGGGAAGGGACTTAGATTGGGGTAAAGAATACGACGAACGATGAATTTCCAGGAGAAGACACTGAAGTTCAGCGAGATGATATTGATGACCATTACACTTATGCGCAGAGAAATGTTTACATACACGATAAACGTAACCACCTCAAGCTGCGTGTGGACATAATGAGACACATATAGTCTAGTTTTATGAATGCCTCTTTGTAAATTATTTTATCTTGCATGTTCCTTGTTTTTATGTTTTGATAAATTTTATGTTATGTTGATCGTTGGTTTAAATTTGGTGAATTTTGGATTGAAGAATGAAAGAGTACTTTTCAATTTAAAGTAAAAGGAAAACTAACCAATTATTCGATACAAATATTCAAACACTACAAATTGAATATACATTTAATATTTGAAAACCACAAATTTAAGCTACTATTGAAAGCTTATGGATGATGAGTAATCTTGCGAAAATGACATATGTTGTCTTCTACGATTCTTTATTTTTTGGACTTGATATTGATGGAGCTCAAGCTAGTTTGCGTTAAGATTTGATGTGTATGGAAAAAAATCCAGATATAAAATATTTTGATTAGAAAACGCTTAATTTTTTTATAAAATAAGGAGTCGATATTGAGGCTTGGATCAAAACCGATGCCAATAGTAATAAAAATATTAAGATTGGGACTCATAATTACCAAATAATTGATCAAATTAATAAGCAACATTAGATTCTTTGGCTTTTCTTTCATGACCCTCTTCTATACGCCACTTCATTTTAATTTCCTCTTCTTTCATTTTCAAAGATCATTGCAAGTTTAGGCCGAATTGTTGGTTCATTTCTCTATCATCCTATAAATTTATTATATATATTTCTTTGAATGATCAAACACCAGTCAAAACCGCATTGCTAACTTCAACATTTCTCGCCTTAGATTTTACCATTTTAAGTTTCTTCGCGTGTTTTCGGCTCATCAATTTAGGGTATGGTTACTCAACATATGGTAACCTATCGTCTACTAGACTAACTACTGGTGATTCATTTCACCATTTTATTGCACATCCCCACTAGGATAATTCATATCAAAATGAAATCATAGGGTCTAAAGGATTCTTTACGTGAGTTAAAAATCGTGAAACTCTTTTAAAACTGGGCAACCCATGTCGAACATGAACTACTTGCATTTATTCTCCACATCAAACTTCGCACGGGCTCGATCGACTTAAATACGATGCATAAATTCTGAAAAAATTGCTTAAAAATTTTCATATTATATTTAAGAGGGTATAAATAAATTTAAACTAACATAATTGGCATTGTACGTTCCGGTGTCGTGATTTGTAATTTTTCAACTCGGACACGTAAATCACGACTTTCTTCTGTATGTGGATAAACTTTGTTTGTAAACTAACTCAGTTTCCACTTCGATTATCTCAGGATTAGAAATGAAAGTTTCAGCGATGTCATCCCAAAATCAGCCACACTCAGTTGAGACAAAACGTTCCCAACGTCAAAGTTTTGTCTCACGTAAGCAGTGCACAAACTCTCGTATTCCAACGGTGTTAAATTTCTACCGCGCACCATCGCAGATTAACGTTATACGTTGTTTATGATCATCAAACTTTTTATTTTAGATAGGTAATTGAAAATATACCAAGTAAAATAAAGGTTTTACGTAGGGGATAAAATAGAAAAATTACAAAATTTAATACGCAGGGGTTGCAAATAATTAAAAAAAAAGTAACCTAAAGAGGTATTTCTTTAAAGGAAAATTAAAAAATATTAGGTCATTTTTCGAAATATATAAGTAGTTTACGGAGTTGTTTGTGATTTTTTTTTGAAAAATTGTACAAAAAATAGTGGTTTTGTTGGATGGAGAAAACAAAAATTAAAATTGGGTAGTTTATCAAAAATATATATAAATGACTAAATTAAAAAATAATGAAATAATAAATTGTCTACTAAATTTATGTAGCTAATGTAATATTTTGGCCATTCAAATAACATTTTGAGCAACTACTATAAAGAAAGGACATTTGAAAAGATTAAATGAATGATGTTGAAAAGGTGGCTAGTTGGGTTTTCTAGAGTGAGGGCGGAATGGTAACATTATAAAATATAGGGGTTAACATTTATAGTTTTTCGACGGAACATTAATTGGCGTCTGAGATTTAAAAACTCAAATCTCCCATGAAACACTTATTTCTGTCTAAAAATTTAGTGCACTTTATCTCTCAAATTTCGTATTGTTAAAAATTAGAGGGTCCGTATATTTGATGATCGGATACCATACCAATGTCCAAATATATTTGTTTGGTGATTGCGCTGCAAATTTATTTTGCCTAATTTGCAAGTATACTAGCATGGTGGGAATGCTCTTAATAGGTCTTCACTTTTTTTTTAAAGCTTAAATTTAAGCCATAATATTTCAACATTTAATTCCTTCCATTGATTAAGCTCATTGGCATTTTAACGATAAATTATATTGTAAAACTACATATACTCACACAAAAAAATATTTTGTGTACCCGCCTAACAAGATAAAATTGGGTATATGTTTTTAAAGCATTGACGGGACTCATTTCTATACCTGATGAGACTCATAACAAGAAGGTACAAACTTTATAATGCATTGAGTACAAAAAATATTTTTTTTATAAATACACATAGTTTTATTTATAATTGTTTGGTTTAATTGTACAAAGAAAGTCTTTGGTCTCAAAGGCACATATTTTAAGAAAATATCGATAGACAATTCAAATTGTACTACAATGACGATAAATAAACTCTTTTAAACTCGTTTTTTTAATGTTTACTAAAAAGCTCTTTTGAACCTATTTTTTAAGGTTTATTTTTTAACGTTTATTAAAAGACAATTACTTCTAAACATTTTTTTATAAGTAAACATGTAATAAAAAAATTTGCCATAAGGGGAGAAAATCCGTTTACAGGAAATATACGCTAAGAACAAAAGGAAAATATTTTTTTATAAGTAAATGTGTTATTAAAACAATTTATTTATTAAAAAAATCATTTATTTTTAACTTTTTTAAAATAGTTTATTTATTAAAAAAACTTTATTTTTGTAAAAACAATATATTTCTAACGTTTTTCGAAACAGTCTATTTGATTTTTTAAAACGTTTACAATAAATAAAATTGATAAAAACGTCTTTTTTTAAAAACTATTTTTATATAAAATAAAATAAACTCTTTTTTATAATTAAAAAGTATCATTCTAAATTATATATATATATGCTCTTGTGTGGATCAGTGCGCATTTTAAGAGTGCGGACTGGACATGTGTCGCTTGACGGTGCGTCTAGAAATTATCGGTTAAATTATAGGCACACTCTCTCTCTTTTCTGTGCTCACCGCTAGGTGACACATGTCTGGTCTACATTCTTAAAATGTGGACTGATCCAGACAATATATATATATGTGTGTGTGTGTGTGTGTGACACCCCGCCTAATTAAATACCGGGCGATCACTCCTTTATTAAATTAAATCAAGGTGAACAGTTGGTTCATTCTCAGCATCACTGTCGAAAACAAAATTTTCCAATTAAACACCCTAATTAATTAAGCTAAGTGCCAAAACCCTTTTTTTTTTAACATTACTTCCAAATTTTATTTAAAGAAAAATTATTTATTTATTTACTAACAACATTTCAATAAGTAAGAATCACACCACAATAATCCGGGAACATAATCCAATTAATTTAGACGTTCTACATTCAAAATCCCAGCATTTAAAACTTGATGTAAAACATTCATACTGAATAAATCCCATAGCAACAGTACTAGAAATAACTGAAATACAAATGTCCCAATAAAACAGATAAATAGTGGAAAGGGCGACACGTGCCCCAATAACTGAGAATGATAGATGTGGAATCAAGTGAATGAAGTCGTCTAAGCAAGTATCCTGTAACTCCCACCTAAGCTGCAGCACGTTCCTTTCAATGGATCCTAAGCAAGCCGCCCCTGTGGCTGGGCACTTGTAATATATACATATATATATACAAGAGAGAGAGAGATAAAAAGAAACGGGTCAAAGCCCGATAGTGTGTATAATTTAAAATTCGTTTAGCAAGTATTTAAATTGATTTAGGCCAATGCAACAATATATTAGTGCGACACTCTCTTGAGAAATCCTCACCTCTCTTCTAATGTGCACGTCTATCGTACTATTCTTCCCAACATTTTATCTTATCATTTATCGTACTAATCTTCCCAATGATTTAACTTATCTAAAATTACTCGTTAAATTCTAAAATCGAACAATATAATTGTTTAAAAGGATACTTCCATTTAGTAACACAACTATCGATTTAACTTCACTGATTAATAAAGTTTTTCCGGTATCATATTATACTTTTCGAACAACTATTTCCGATTTATAGTCAAGATTCATTTCTCACTTGCCATAACACAGTAAACAGATTCAATTTCCCAAATTTCATATATATATATTAAACACTCTTATAATATATATGTATTCTAACAGCACCCTACATAAAAACTATGGTGCGGGCATACTCTGCTATCCAATCCCCGTATCGCTCACACTAAGGGAAATACAAGTTCGGAATCACTCTCGAACTGTAACAACATATATACAAACAAGATTGAGGCGAAGCGTAGATTCCAAGTCTCTAAGAGGTCAGTACATACCCCACGCCTCTTAGGACCGTCTGAACTATCGATTCGATAGCCTGTACCAAGGATATCTATCTTCTAGGGTACAAGTCATTATCCCCCATAAAGATCCCATCGAGATAAGACTGCCCCAGCGCGGTAACCTCAGGGATAGCAAGTAGCGCGGGCATGATTTTTACACGTATATAATATATGCACACACAATCACATAAATATACCACTTTTATCATATCAATATAGGTTCCTCCCATCACCCATAATTACGACATTTATCCTTAATTTCATATTATTAGTATCATGCTTAACGATTCGTTTTAAACTTTAATTCGAGGTATTATTCCAACTTACTACGTAACACTCATGGGGTCTATTCTCCCAAGTATAAAATTCAGTAGGTATACGTATTTGTCCCACAGTAACTCTCTTACGTGTCACTCCCCTTTAATATATACTTACATTGTCGCTTACGTGAAGTATTCCAAAATATAGATTTCCCCTTATTTCAAAGGTCTCTTATTCATAAGTGAATCCTACTGGTCATCATTATCTCCCAAATTATTTTAACAAGGATGCTTAAGGAGTTTTCTTTATTCCGAATCAATTCAAAAATTTAATAAGGGGAAACTTAAGTCTGCCCGGAGGGGTCGATCGATCGAGGTCTGGGGCTCGATCGATCGAACCTTCGATCGATCGAAGCTCTAGGCTTGATCGATCGATCAAACAGGTATTTTGATTTCTGCAGAATTGCAGTTACGGGTTCTAACACCTATCTTCATCCAAATTCAAGTTTTACATTCCCAAACGTCCAAAGATTCATACTACTAACATTATATCATCATACTAGGTAATTCCAACGTAAAGCATGTGGATTTCTATCATTAAACATGGATTAATAATCCCCAAATTCATATAAAACCTCAAGAACCCTAAAATTTCATTAATATAGTTCTAATTCATCTTTTCCGAATTTCCTTCATATACGACCTCATAAATTTGTGGTTTCATCCTCTACATATTAAGGTATTTCCAGAATAACAATTTATTCATCACTACATGCGAATCCTATCTCATATCTTTGGTTTTCTTCCATAAAAACTCATTCTAATTACTCCTAAACTAATATGAAAGATGCATCAACGAAATAAGCAAGATAAACACTTGCCTGGGATTTTCAGAGGTCTGGTTTGGTGATGAATTCGATATGGTTGCGTTCCCCGTCTCGTGATCTACGTGTTGGTGGTGGCGGCGGTGCAAACCGTTGAGTTTTGGGCCTTGGAATGCTTTGAGAGCTCTCTCCTCTCTTCTCCAATGGCCGTTCTAGGTTTTGGGTATTTTAACCCTAGGTGACAACCCAATTATCTGATATAACCCCTCTAATTTTCGTGGGTTTAATTATCCAAAAATATAAAATGACCAAAATGCCCTCCCGGGTTACTATTTAGGCCTAAAAATGCCCCGAGACTCAAACTAAACCCCCGGGTACACTTTTCTGACTATCTCGACCCTTCCGTACGCGTTGTCGCACTCAAAATGACCATATGGACAACTTATAAAATATTCACTTGGATTTATCAAAATTTAGTCCTGAGGCGACACGAGCACGTCCCGACTTAAATTTCTGAAATTGTCATTTCATTCACTCGTGACATTCAATATAACCAATATTATACATTTCTTTGCTCATTAGTAATATTCAACGAATTTCATATAATTACTAACTCTCTCCACGTTAATAATTATAACATAATTAATTTCCAGAATTTTATTAAATAATTTACTCACATTAAATTTAATAAATCCCCAAATTAATATAGCATAAATATACGGGGTATTACATACTTCCCCCCTAATAACGGAATTTCGTCCCGAAATTCGGAAAAATAAGGCATACCTGGTAAGAACAAATCTGGATATCACTCGCGCATATCTGCCTCTCGCTCCCAAGTGAATTCCTCCACATTATGATGCTCCCACTGGACCCGTACAAGTGGAACTATCTTCGACCTCAATCCCCTCTCACTATAGTCTAGGATAGCCACCGGTCTCTCCTTGTAAGAGTTATCATGCTGTAAATCAATCTCATCTATCGCGATGTGAGTATGGGCCATATCATCTCGAAGGTATCGTCTCAATGACGAGATGTGGAATACATCGTGAATGCGATGTAAATGTTCTGGCAGTCCCAATCTGTATGCTACCGGCCTAATCCTCTCGATAATGGGAAATGGTCCCAAGTACCTCGGGGTTAATTTCCCTTTCTTCCCGAACCTCATCACTCCTTTCATAGGAGACACACGTAGTAACACCTGGTCTCCCACGTTAAACTCCTGGAAGAACCGTTTCGCATCGGCGTAGCTCTTCTGTCTGTCCTGGGCTACTCGAATGCGACTCCTGATCATCTCAATCCTCGCGGAGGTTTCCTGAATCACCTCTGGTCCTAGAAATTTTTTATCCCCCACTTCGGGCCAACAAGTTGGGGAACGACAAGGTCTGCCACACAAAGCCTCAAATGGTTCCATGCCAATCGTGGACTGATAAGAGTTATTATAAGAAAACTCTACTAGTGGAAGATGTGTCTCCCAACCTCCTCCAAAATCAAGAACACACATGTGTAGAATATCCTCCAACATCTGATTAGTACGCTCTGTCTGTGGGAGATAAGCCGAACTCAACCTCAGCTCAGTACCCATAGTCTCCTGAAAGCTTCCCAAAATCGTGACACGAAAATCTTGTCTCTATCTAACACAAACTCGGGGGCACCCCGTGTAGTCTGACAATCTCAGCAACGAACAACTGAGCATACTGACCCGTGGTATAATCTGTCCACACCGGCAGAAAATGAGACACCTTGGTCAAACGGTCTACAATCACCCAGATAGAGTCGTGGCCCCGCTGTGATGTAGGCAACCCTGTAATAAAATCCATGGAAATACTCTCCCACTTCCACGCGGGTACTTCCAATGGCTGAAGCAACCCTGACTGTTTCTGGTGGTCCACCTTTACCAGCTGACAGGTAGAACACTTAGACATGAACTCAGCAATGTCCTTCTTTATCCCACTCCACCAGTATTATCGCCTCATATACTGGTACATCTTATCCCCTCCGGGATGTACTGTAAATCGGGACCCATGAGAATGAGTCATCACTGTATGACGTAATTATGCTCCTTCTGGAACCACCAATCTCCCATTAAACCTCAAACCCCCATCAGAACTAACATAATAGGACTCAGCACCCTCGGCTAAGAGTCGTACAATCTGCTCCTGGTAAAACGGGTCTGTGGTCTGTGCCTGTATCACCCTCGTAACTATCTCAGGTGTGACTGATATGACGGATATGAAGGAACGATCTACTGCGTCCTGGTGACCCAATTCCTTCCACTTTGCTTTCCAGACTTCCGCTACATCGTCTATCGATCTACGACTCAACGCATCAGCAACTACGTTGGCCTTCCCCGGATGATACTGTATATCGAACTGGTAGTCCTTCACAAACTTTAGCCATCTTCGCTGACACATATTCAGTTCTCGCTGAGTGAATAGGTACTGCAATGACTTGTGGTCTGTGAACAAGCGAAATTTCTCCCCCAATAAATAGTGCCTCCATATCCACAATGCAAAAACGACCGCTGCTAACTCCAGGTCATGGGTGGGGTAATTCTTCTCATGCGGCTTAAGCTTGCGGGAGGCAAAAGCTATAGCCTTCTCCTCCTGCTGAAATACTCCCCCAAGTCCCTGTAAAGACGCATCGGTGTAAATTAGGTACTCTACACCCGACTTTGGTAAAGCAAGGACTGGTGCTGAAGTAAGCTTGTCTCTCAACTCGTCGAAAGCCAATTGACAATCATCATCCAAAACATATGGTACCCCTTTGCGTGTCAAATTCGTCAATGGAACCGCTATTTTGGAGAATCCCCGAATGAATCTCCTGTAGTATCCGACTAATTCCAAGAAACTACGCACTTCTGTCGGTGTCGTGGGCTGTCCCCACTCCCTCACCACTGACACTTTACTTGGGTCAACTGCTATCCCCTGCTCAGAGATAACATGGCCCAAGAACTGTACTTATCGTAACTAGAATCCTCACTTCTCGTACTTAGCATACAACTGATGCTGTCGTAGAGTCTGAAGAACCTGCCTCAAGTGCTCGGCATGATCCTCCTCGGAGTGTGAATATATCAAAATGTCATCTATGAAAATGATAAAAAATTGATCCAAGAACTCTCTGAATACTCGGTTCATCAAGTCCATGAAAACGGCTGGAGCATTGGTGAGGCCGAATGGCATCTCTCTGAACTCGTAAGACGCATATCTCATCAAGAAAGCAGTCTTTGAAACATCCTTCTCCCTAATACGTAGCTGATGGTACCCCGACCTCAGATCTATCTTTGAAAAGAAAGTTGCTCCTCTCAGTTGGTCGATCAGATCATCGATTCGAGGCAACGGATACTTATTCCGTATCTTGACCTTGTTCAACTCCTGGTAGTCCACACATAACCTCAGTGAACCATCTCTCTTCTTCACGAACAAAACTGGAGCGCCCCAAGGTGAGGTGCTCCTGTGAATGAAGCCCTGACCTAACAGCTGCTCTATCTGATCTCGTGACTCTCGCATCTCTGCCGGAGCCATACGGTAAGGTGCGCGTGCTACAGGTCTCGTATCTGGCAGTAAATCTATGACAGAGTCTATCTCTCGACTGGGGGTAGGCCTGGTATCTCCTGAAACACATCGGAATACTCACTGACAACTGGGATCGAGTCTAAGGGAATCATAACCTCCTTAGAGGTATCCTCCCCTATGTAATACAAATGAGTGGTCGAGCCTCCCTCTGGGCGAGGCATCGCCACTACAAACACTCTTGCCCCGGAATGGCAAAAAAAATGCTCCCACCGAAGCAATCAATCATGGCTCTATAAGTTGCGAGCCAATCCATACCGATAATAACATCGTGCTCATGCATATCTAAGACTAACATGTCTGCAGGTAATACCAAGCTACTAATCTCTACCCCCACTCCCCGGCATATAAAGAAAATAAGCGACCCACTCCCCAGGGGTGAGTCTACACACGTCACTGTGCTCTCTGTTGTGGCTAACAACCCTAAGGCCTTCGCAAAATGCGTAGCTATAAAACAATGCGTTGACCCAGTATCAAACAAAACCCGACCCATAGTACCATGGATAGGAAAACATACCGTTATAGACACGTCCATATTTTAACTGACATTGCTGCACTGGAGCTGCTGGAATGGCTAGTAGGGCTGGCACCTGGGCTGGTGCTGGGAGGGCGGGTGGAAAAAGTGGCCTCTGTGGCTCATTACGGGCACCCTGCTGTTGTGGGCCCTATCACCCTCTGGGCAATCCTGACGCCTATGGTGATGTTTGCCGGACCCAAAACATCGGCCTTTGAAGTTGCTCCCCCTCTGACCGTGCTGCTGTCGATGTCGGTCTTGCCGGCCTTGCTGACTTGGGATTTTATTCCTCTCTGGGCAACTCTGACAACTATGGTCTTCCCTGCCACATCGGAAACTATTCTCTCGAAGCGGCTTCACTTCACCACTTTTATTTACTAGTCTCGCTTTTTCCTTGATCTTGCTGGCCTTGAGGGGAAATTTGCGGAAAAATCTTGTCAGGGTGAGGACAATCCCTCCACTTGTGACCCGGCGGTACACATTTATAGCAGAGTTCAAAAATTCTTCGCTGGTCGGATTGTAGTTTATCCCCATCCTGATTCGGATACACTTTACGTTTGTGACCGTCCATTCCACAACCGAAACACCTCTTTGTGATTTCATTCTGAATCTGACTTCGTTAGCCCTGACACTTTTGGCCCTTTACATAAATTTTGTTACTTTCGGAACTGACTCGGTCTTGAGTGGTTTGTTGTCGCAGTTTTGGTGCCTTCGCACAATTGTCAACTTTAGTCATATGCCTTTGGTTAACCTCTCTAGGTCTTTTGCCTCCTTTAAATTGTATGCTGCGTTCTTGGTACTGTAAAACTGCAGTGGTAACTGCTTGTGCCACAATGCCCGCGATTTCGGTGATTAGTACCCTTTTTGGAGACACCTAAGGCGTGAGTTGTCCTTTCTCATTAACTTCCCCAATAATATCAGCTTGTTCTTCCTGACGGGCCATCTGAAAGTTTTAAAATTACGTCAGAATAAGTCTAACATTCGTATCGACAAGTCGCAGAAGGACGAATTTCCAATGCATAAAGATGAATAAAACATTCCTAATGTTAGGGGTCTATAGCAAAAATGTTAAGCTGAAAGCGAAATAAGCCGTACAGATCCTAAGGACACTAGAACTTTATGCTCTGATACCACCTGTGACACCCCGCCTAATTAAATACCGGTCGATCACTCCTTTATTAAATTAAATCAAGGTGAACAGTTGGTTCATTCTCAGCATCACTGTCGAAAACAAAATTTTCCAATTAAACACCCTAATTAATTAAGCTAAGTGTCAAAACCCTTTTTTTTAACATTACTTCCAAATTTTATTTAAAGAAAAATTATTTATTTATTTATTAACAACATTTCAATAAGTAAGAATCACACCACAATAATCCGGGAACATAATCCAATTAATTTAGACGTTCTACATTCAAAATCCCAGCATTTAAAACTTGAAGTAAAACATTCATATTGAATAAATCCCATAGCAACAGTACTACAAATAACTGAAATACAAATGTCCCAATAAAACAGATAAATAGTGGAAAGGGTGACACGTGCCCCAATAACTGAGAATGATAGATGTGGAATCAAGTGAATGAAGTCGTCTAAGCAAGTATCCTGTAACTCCCACCTAAGCTGCAGCACGTTCCTTTCAATGGATCCTAAGCAAGACTCCCCTGTGGCTGGGCACCTGTAATATATACATATATATATACAAGAGAGAGAGAAAAAGAAACGGGTCAGAGCCCGATAGTGTGTATGATTTAAAATTCGTTTAGCAAGTATTTAAATTGATACAGGCCAATGCAACAACATATTAGTGCGACACTCTCTTGAGAAATTCTCACCTCTCTTCTAATGTGCACGTCTATCGTACTATTCTTCCCAACATTTTATCTTATCATTTATCGTACTAATCTTCCCAATGATTTAACTTATCTAAAATTACTCGTTAAATTTTAAAATCGAACAATATAATTGTTTAAAAGGATACTTCCATTTAGTAACACAACTATCGATTTAACTTCACTGATTAATAAAGTTTTTCCGGTATCATATTATACTTTTCGAACAACTATTTCCGATTTATAGTCAAGATTCATTTCTCACTTGCCATAACACAGTAAACAGATTCAATTTCCCAAATTTCTTATATATATTAAACACTCTTATAATATATATGTATTCTAACAGCACCCTACATAAAAACTATGGTGCGGGCATACTCTGCTATCCAATCCCCGTATCGCTCACACTAAGGGAAATACAAGTTCGGAATCACTCTCGAACTGTAACAACATATATACAAACAAGATTGAGGCGAAGCGTAGATTCCAAGTCTCTAAGAGGTCAGTACATACCCCACGCCTCTTAGGACCGTCTGAACTATCGATTCGATAGCCTGTACCAAGGATATCTATCTTCTAGGGTACATGTCAATATCCCCCATAAAGGTCCCATCGAGATAAGACTGCCCCAGCGCGGTAACCTCAGGGATAACAAGTAGCGCGGGCATGATTTTTACACATATATAATATATGCACACACAATCACATAAATATACCACTTTTATCATATCAATATAGGTTCCTCCCATCACCCATAATTACGACATTTATCCTTAATTTCACATTATTAGTATCACGCTTAACGATTCGTTTTAAACTTTAATTCGAGGTATTATTCCAACTTACTACGTAACACTCATGGGGTCTATTCTCCCAAGTATAAAATTCAGTAGGTATACGTATTTGTCCCACGGTAACTCTCTTACGTGTCACTCCCCTTTAATATATACTTACATTGTCGCTTACGTAAAGTATTCCAAATTATAGATTTCGCCTTACTTCAAAGGTCTCTTATTCATAAGTGAATCCTACTGGTCATCATTATCTCCCAAATTATTTTAACAAGGATGCCTAAGGATTTTTCTTTATTCCGAATCAATTCAACAATTTCATAAGGGGAAACTTAAGTTTGCCAGGAGGGGTCGATCGATCGAGGTCTGGGGCTCGATCGATCGAAGCTCTAGGCTTGATCGATCGATCAAATGGGTATTTCAATTTCTACAGAATTGCAGTTACGGGTTCTAACACCTATCTTCATCCAAATTCAAGTTTTACATTCCCAAACGTCCAAAGATTCATACTACTAACATTATATCATCATACTAGGTAATTCCAACGTAAAGCATGTGGATTTCTATCATTAAACATGGATTAATAATCCCAAAATTCATATAAAACCTTAAGAACCCTAAAATTTCATTAATATAGTTCTAATTCATCTTTTCCATAATTTCCTTCATCTACAACCTCATAAATTTGTGGTTTCATCCTCTACATATTAAGGTATTTCCAGAATAACAATTTATCCATCACTACATGCGATTCCTATCTCATATCTTTGGTTTTCTTCCATAAAAACTCATTCTAATTACTCCTAAACTAATATGAAAGATGCATATACGAAATAAGCAAGATAAACACTTGCCTGGGATTTTTAGAGGTCTGGTTTGGTGCCGAATTCGATATGGTTGCGTTCCCCGTCTCGCGATCTACGCGTTGGTGGTGGCGGCGGTGCAAACCGTTGAGTTTTGGGCCTTGGAATGCTTTGAGAGCTCTCTCCTCTCTTCTCCAATGGCCGTTCTAGGTTTTGGGTATTCTAACCCTAGGTGACAACCCAATTATCTGATATAACCCCTCTAATTTTTGTGGGTTTAATTACCCAAATATGTAAAATGACCAAAACGCCCTCTCGAGTTACTATTTAGGCCTAAAAATGCCCCGAGACTCAAACTAAACCCCCGGGCACACTTTTCTGACTATCTCGACCCTTCCAAACGCGTTGGCGCACTCAAAACGACCATACGGACAACTTATAAAATATTCACTTTGATTTATCAAAATTTAGTCCCGACGCGACACGAGCACGTCCCGACTTAGATTTTCGAAATTATCATTTCATTCACTCGTGACATTCAATATAACCAATATTATATATTTCTTTGCTCATTAGTAATATTCAACAAATTTCATATAATTACTAACTCTCGTCATGTTAATAATTATAACATAATTAATTTCCGAATTTTTATTAAATAATTTACTCACATTAAATTTAATAAATCCCCAAATTAATATAGCATAAAAATACGGGGTATTACAATATACATATATATATATATATATATACACACACACACACACACTAGGGTATGTCCGTGCCTAAAGGTACGATGATAATTTTTGAAATTATTTAGTCATGTGTAATTTAAATAAAAAAGACTTTATAAAACACAAATAATTGTAAAAAACATTAATGTGTCTTAACATATAAAAGACTTTATTAACATGGACTGTAAAATGAGGGGTGGGGGAGTCACCATGTGTCAATAACTGTTTATCTGTAATTGAAAACAATAAAGTTCATACATATATTATTAAGTAAAAAATAATTACAACACAAATAAGTTTAAATTTTGAATTATTTGTGCAAAGTGTCATTTGTTTATAGGACAATTCACTGCGTTTAAAAAAATAATCCGAAAATACTAATAGTCCGTCTTCGACCTTGCGTAAACAACACCATATCCATAATATAATAATTTATGTCAAAGTTTTTTACGACATAATGTGTAAACATATTAGAAAATTTTGGCATAATCTCCTTTATTTATAGGATTATCCACCATGTGTTCAAAAAACAATATTGTAACAACAACAGTATCATAATTATACAATTATGACAAATACAATATCAAATGAACATTTAGCTCAGTAAACACTAATTTGTTGTGCATCATTTGCTTTATAGTCCAATGGTCCGAGAAAGTTTTCACTGCAAGGCAACATGAAGTATTGCGAGTCCTTCCACAGTTGGGACACTACAAAAAACAAACAAATGAACGAAAATATAATTTACTATTCAAACTAATTACACTTGACCAATTAATTAAATTAAAACTTAAACTATATTAAGATCGATTATCAATTAGATATTAAGTAATTTTCTATATCAAGATTGATAACAACATATGGAGTAATGAATTCTTGAAAAAATTATGGCTAGAAGAAAGTATCCAAAAAAATATTATGTTCAGAAGAAAGGGAATTTCCTACATACCTGTTAGGTAGACTTGGTCTTTTCCCTTCTCAATTTTTCTAGATATCCAACTTCAAATGTTAGTATCCACTAAATAATAGAATATAAAAAACTACGAATAAAAAATGATTAAAATCTATAAAATAGAAACCATCCTTGCTTCATTCATTGTAATATTCTTCAGTCTAAAAAACATGTGCATGCTAAATTAAATTCAAAAGGAGGGCCTTATGTCTTCAGGAAGTTTGTAAACCTGCAAATACATGAGGGAAACCATTTGTTGCATTGAAACTAAAACATGAGATAAATATATTTAGCAAGTTGGGAAAAACTTACATCTGAGGTTGCAATAGAAAAATGTCCAAATCATGTTCAAATGTTATACATGTCCACTCCATAAAAACACCATAAGAAATTATTCTTTCAATCCATAAATATATTGTAAAATAAATTGATAAATATATAACAAATAAAATATGGTGTAAACATATTGTATGTCAACTCTACAACAGAGTGAGACTCATCTGGACCAAACCCAAGAAATGCATTTGGGTATTTTTCTTCTAGAATGTCTCTCTTTGGTAGAAGCTTCATGCCATAGCATTCTGTGTAAAACCTGACAACACCAACTGAAATCAGATACTCCAATCTCACAATTAGAACAAAATGTTCAATCTCATTTAAATTTCTACTACAATTATTTTTTCAACCATTTAAGTTGTCGTGTACTTAATGGCACAATCAAGGTCACCAACACGATACACAACGTGTAAGAACCGACGTTTATCTTTTTTTTGCCATTCCAACAACTCAGCACTTGGAACAGGTGCAGACTTGGCCATATTGAACGATTGTGATTACACTACAATTAATACGAAGTGTATATCAGGGGGAGAACATATAACAAACATAAATTTTTTAAGATATTATATGGCATGATTCTTTCAAACATAAAAGCAAACTCACTATGCAAACAACGAAAATAAATGTGATTTATATCAACTTAATTGGCACAAAACATATAGTAAGTAGAAGACATACAAAGCATATACCATCATAATTAGTCATTTTGGTCAGTGGGCAACTGCCTCTTTAGGACTAAAAAGCCTTGGAAATCTTCTCGATGGGAACCAACGGGAGATAGGAGGAAACAGTGTACACTTCCTCAGCTGTCTACATCACCGTCTGATTGTACTTGCCAGCGTAATAAGATGTTGTGGGAACAACTGCCTGAGAAACTCGAGGAAATAGCAATAGCTGGGCTGGTTGAGGGAGAGCTAAGTCGAAGCAGCATACTGTTCGGCCGGAGGCCAGTACTTGGAGTATATCTCGTTGGTAGCGGGCTCATATATGATGTAAGCACTTTTTTCGTATCAGTGGAACTCTTGACTTCGAAGTCCATAGCTCAGGTGGCAGTTGGATAAGCCATAGTACTGTCGTACATACATTACACTTGGATGGTTAAAGAACTCTGCCAAAATGTAGGAATATTTTCTTTAAAAATTTAGGTGTATGTTTTCTTCAGCTCTTCTACACAAAATAGAGTAGATTTCAACTATGTAGTGGTGTTACTTGTAGGTAAATAACTAAGTTGTATTATGTATTACCTTTCTTCCAGTTATTTTTATATGATGAATAAATCATGTTCACGATTAAATTATTGCAAACCAAAAAAATATATGAGAATAGAAACTTGTCTTAATGAGGACTGCAAAACAAAGGTTCAATTACTTGGAATGTAAAATCATAATCATATAATGTTGAAGGCCTATATTTTTGCATTTTTTAATGACTACCAAAATCCTCGTACCACTTCTGAGGCTGTATAAACTGGATGGGAGCATCTCGTACAATATTAACTTGATGGTACCACTTCATCTGCAGCTTCATCTTTTCTTTCTTTGAAGGAAGTTCAAGCCCGACGTTGGCCTTGATCACATGCCTTGCTAATCACCTGTTGTTTGACGGTACTTATTTTTCTAAGATCATGACACATGGAAATTTCTCACAGTAAATCACAATTTAGCATCTAGATGTTCTTACAATGCAATTATTACGTAAGATCCCTATAGTTTTGTTTTTGGTACTATTTAATGTCAGACTTAAATGGCATTATATAGCGTCGATTCTTGTTACTTTGGAATGACTCGCTAGATCTTTTCTTTAGTCTTGTAAAAAAAAAATACTCTATTTCTTCTGTTCTTGCTTGGTCTTTACCTTTCCATTTGGACTCGAAAGTATATAAGCTTTGGCACATTCATGGCATTTTTTGTTTAAATTGTCCTCGATAGCAGACAGATCTAAAATTATTTGTGCCTGTATTGATTACTGAATCATTTCACCCAACACCTTTGAGTCAATGCCATCCCTTTCAACACTTCTAATTAAGAAGCTTTGGTTGGTGATTCATTAGTGGTGTTTGATGCATTTGTAATCAGATATGATTCTAGAAACACCAAGAATCTGATGTTTCAGCCTCACTGCTAGCAAATATCAGAGGGCATTTATTTACAAATCTATATAAAACTTTTGTATTTTTTTAGAGATTCCTTCCAACTAAAAATCTCCCTCAATATTTCAAACTGAGAAGATTCACAGACCTCCAAAGTATGAAATTCGATAGACTTATCACACAACATAATTTACAAAGACAACGATTCATAAAATAAGTAAATGCATGGGGACTTGGTAATAAATGGGCACTCAATAAATACAATCATTAATAAACAATCCAAATATAATATTAAAACTCTAGGGTAGGTAAGACCCCAGTGATGTATGTACTTATATATATATATATATATATATATATATATATATATATATATATATATATATAGTTACTAAATTTATGAAGCCAGTTTAACGAGAGGTATACTACCTCACCCTATAACTAACAAAGCAATACGCTAAGGTTTCTCCTCGCATAATTGGACATTTTATCACCCCTTCGGTTCCATCAGCCCATGGGGTTCCAATATGTAACCAAATGCAACTACAAATATTAGACATCAATCGTTCATGTTGTCATCGTCGGTTGATATTAACTAATGGCCAGGTCACGGGTATACCAATACATATTATTTTACCAACTAATGGTCCGGTCACGGGTGTATTAACGGTTAGGTAACTGAAGTTAGTCCCAAAATATAACTTCCTATTAAGAAATGCATTTAATATTAGTATGATGAAGCTAAAAAAATAATAACTCTTTTAAGAAATCATTTTATGCAAAAAAGCACCATATTTGATCATTCAACACAAAATAACTAATTCTAATTCACAAAATATAAACATGTGACTACAAATAGTATGAGAGGAAGGTATTTCGGATTGTCCATTTCCTATGACATAGAATACATGTATAATAATACCACCTGTAAAAATAAATAGGAAAGTTTTACGGTATACACTGAATAAAAATTATCAACCATTTTCTTAGATTTGCTTCAGCACATCATAATTGCAGACCTATCTTGAAATGCAACCAAATTGATTAGAAAATGAAAAAAAATATAAATATCTAAACAGAGTTTTAATAAATGTGTTTAGCACATTAAGTGAAAAGGGAAAAAGCACAAATCTAATATCATAAGAATTCTACATCGCATAGTTTATGCTCCTCAACATCTACTTTTCACATACTTCACAAATAATTGTCCCCAATACCACAAACACATAAACTGCAATAAAATTCCACTCTTAGGCACTAAACATCATAATATGTATACTCTGTAAAATAAAAACACGAAAACCCAAAATTCTACACTGCCGACGTTCATTACAATGTTAATTGCAGAACTTGTAATAAAAGTCCATTCCTAAACAATAATCATCGTAAAAGTCCAGTCCTAAACATATATACTCTGTAAAATAAACACATAAACTGCAATACAGTATACACTGAATGAATCCATAGATCATTATAAGACCCATCCATTTACCTTACAACCTCAACTTATCCTGCTTACCGGTTGACTCAAGAAATCAAATAAAAACTCAACATAGACTAAATTTGAATCAAGCATTAAACAAAGAATATGACTCCTACCAAAAAAAGTTAAAACTAAATTTCATTAAAAATTACAGGTTAAACATTAAAACTAAAAAAATAAAAAAATTCCTACACTACCAATGTTTATACTCTGTAAAATAAAAACACGACAACCCAAAATCCCATGATCCGTAAAACACATGGTGGGTGATAATAGTGAATAAGTGGAAGTAGATGTGTGAAAATACCTTTGAATCTAGCATTAAAACCCTAGATCTAGAGATCAGGAGAGAGCGAAAGAGAGAGTATATAGATCCATACATACCTTAAAAGAGTTGGAAACAAATAATAACAAAGCAATCATAACCTGATATTGCAACAAAAAAACATTTTAAAAAAGTTAGGCTGAACAATTTAAGGATGAAAAACCAAACACATAAAAGTAAATGAAATAAAAAGGCACAACAAACAGCCTCGAGTGGAGAAGAGAAGATAATTAGATACATGCAAAAACAAAAACCTAGTTAGATCAACAAATAATTATATCTGAAAAATAAACCCTGAAAAAAATTATCTACCTCATGGAGAAGAGAAGAACGAGCGAGGGTGAGAGGGGCGATAGTTAATCGCAAAGCCAATAGAGAGAGAAAGAAATGGAGGGAGGGAGTGAGGGGATTAAAGTAAAGGAAAGTTACGGGTAGGTTTGAAAATGAGGAAAGGGAGAGAATGGGGTCGAATAGTATTGTACCCTTGTGTTTGAATTTTGAAGAGAATGGGGGAAAATTAGAGTTTATTAAAAGAGGGGGAATCCAAAATTTTCAGGGACAAAATAGGCATTGCAGGATAAAATCATCTCATGACATCATACTTGTATCTTATGACGTACATAAGTTTTATACTTTATTATATAGATATATACTAGGGTATGCCGTGCCTAAAGGCACGATGATCATTTTTAAAAAGCACATAATCGCAGAATGACAAAAAAATTCGAAGTACGTAATTACGGAACGAAAATATTTCGCTCCAACAAAAAAAGTGTTAGGTCGTATATAATTAAAACATCGTATAAACAAAATCATCAATTGATCTCAATTCATGAGAATAACACCAATACCTAGGTCAAAAATATTTATTATATAACATAAATAATCGTAAACAATTTTAAAAAAATTGGCCATAGTTTCCTCTATTTATAGGACTAACCATCCTATTTAAGAAATAAAAAATAACCCAACAACAATATTCAAAGACAATTTATCCGTTCAAATTAAATATTCAGTCTGTTATGTATAGCCTTTATGGGTCCATCGATAAAACAAAATGTGATATATGTCGATGCTCCCGATACCACTAAATCGCTAGTGCTCTGTCACATCATCCTGACAACCAAGTCCTACAAAACCAAAAGATTGGAGAATTAAACTTTAAATATAGTATACACAAACACATAACATCAATTAGTCTTACAAACACAGGATGTCACTATTTGTTTAGTCGTTAAAAAAAGTTAATAGCAACGTGAATGGGGACCAATGGTCAAAAAAGAAAAGTTTGATATCCAGCCTAATGTAAAACGGAAAATCTAGAGAGAGAGAGAGAGAGAGAGAGAGCATAAGTTTGATATCTAGCTCTTAAAGAAAAATCAAGATAAATTATAAAATCTCAAATGCACAACTCCTAACTACAATTTAAGAGGACAAATTTACCTTCTTGTATAGATGCATTTGGAGAGTAGTAGACCTTTGATTTGTCAAAACATACGACATACTGCCTTTGGGTTCCTCACCCATGTACTGAGGGGCGGAAGATTTTTTTTGGTGCTTAGTAACTGCACCATTGGGACTTCATTTAGCCGGTTGATTACGGGCATCATTTAACTGATTGATTTCAACTCAAACAACATTATCCACAAACATACTTTATTTAGCTGGTTGATTTCGCCTACATCTTTCCATTTCAGATTGTCCAGGACACCTCTTCTTTCACTATTTCTATTGAATTTGTTAGCTTCCGGTGACAGGACTCGTGAACCCACATTGGACCTTGCAGCTCACATTGCCTCCTATATAAGGAACATAAGTTTTCAGCGAGTAAACTTGCCATGAGTATACATACAACTATGACACCTTTTATAATAATGATACATAAATCATTAATGCAGTTATAGGGATATAAAATAAGTTGGCAAGATATAACCTATGAGAATATTCTAAAATATTGCTCTTATTTTCGAAAGAAATCTCATGATATTGATTCTTGTATCTTTTAAAACCCGTCCAAGAAGACTGCAACTAAATCCACTGTCATACCCAAAGCCATCTTGAAATATCCTATCCCGTAGAAGAATCAAATCAGTTCATTTCATGTGATTGTAGATATTACAGATCGAAAGAGAGAACATTTGAATTTAAGAGGGATTCTTTAAAGAGTCAAGTTGTATTGAAAAATTATTAGTAATGAGAGAACATTTCTAGCCACCGGAAATGAGGCCTTTTTTGTAGCATCTCCACACACGTCGTAATTCCACATTCACCCTTCAAAACATTTTCGGTAACCATACCAATGCCCACAATCTTTCGTATAGAAAGTGAGGATATAAATGTTATGATATATATCTGATCCTTAGGTGAAACAAATTGATCGTTTAGCTTATTTATATCCGAGCTCACCTTGGCAAGTAAACGATTTGGAGATACTCCGACACAACATGTGAGGTCAATCTCTTCAAAAATACATGCTCTGAGTTCTGAGATCACCTTGATTACCTATATGAAACAATTTACGAAAACCTGTCAAACTACGTGACATAATACATACTATTTGGAAACCTATCATAAAATACCGATTCTATACAGATTCTTGAACTTCCAAAACTAATAACTAAATAAATAAAGCGCACAAAAAAAGTTACATACATTGATGTAGATGTGTGACGCATCACTTTTTTCAATGCATCCTCAATCCATGATAATAATTGAACATTACAAAATTTGCTACCTACCAGACACAAATTTTGGAATCAAAATATAATTCACGTATTCCTATCTAAAATTACATGGTTATGTAGGGATACCTGCATCATCCTATGTGACTATGCTTCTTCCGAAAAGCAGCCAGCATTATAAGCCTGGATGGAATCCATGCTCTGAGTGTTCCGTTATGTTTCTGAATGCATGATGAACTGAAAAACCTGCCGAATGTATATAGTTGCCCCCCTCATCTGGAGAAAAGAAGGATACCACGTCAGGATCATCATAACCACCTGAATGCAATGATATTACAACTCTAAAATAGAAGGAAACGGTAATTCAATTACAACACTCTTATCTTCAGCAATCACACCCGCTGATCATTGTCTAAGTTTATTTGAACCCGGGATATTATGTTCTTTTACTGATTCTATGGAAGCCCCCTTAGAAGAAAACTGGGCAGTGAAGAAGATCTTTTTAACCAATCTAAACGTTGGTAAGTAAAAGATTTCACGTTTGGAATTTTTTTGCCCAGGTCTAAAAGAATATCTGCACTGTTATCAAATCACTATGCTCTTCCTGCTAACTCCCACTTTAATTTCTGCAATTATACCCCCTATTGACCCATGTGTTCTATTTCCAGTGCCACCTGCTTCGGAGGTGCCTTCATCATTAGTGTTGATACTACTGATTGTTGTTGCCGCTGCATTTTGTTTAAAGAGGAAAGTAAAATATGATATGATAAAATGAAGAACAAAGTTTCTATAATTCAATAAGTGAAACACCAAGATAATACCAAGACAAATGTAAACAAAAAAGTTAATATTGTTGAAAATTATCAACGCAACAAATACCACTCGGTTGGAATAGCACAAACAAATAATAATAGAGAATTATAGTTAAAAAGAGGCAACTTTCACCAAAACTAATACAATACTGCCTCATTATTAGGAATGTCCAAAGAAAAAAATAGATATTATGTATTGCAACTGTAATGACCATCACTAACTACAACCGTCATCCATATTTTGAAACCAAACAACCCTAATTGAAACTCGCATTATCAAACCCTAACCCACATAAAATATTTGTAACACTAAACCAAAAATGCGAATGAAAACCCAAATACGCTGTTAAGAAATTCAAACACCGTTACATTAATAAAAGCTAAAACCCAAATTGATAGTCAAAATTTATTACATTAGTGCTTCCACACTAATGTATTCAAATTCAAAACACCATTATATTACCACTTCAATTGACATCATGGAGCTGTAAACAGGAAAACACTTGTTATTACGAAAACTCTAAAGTCAACTTTTGTCTAACGGAGAAACACCTGTAAACACAAATAGAAAACAAAAGAAAATCAATCATATTTATTAAAATAAATAAACTAAAACTTTCACACTACCCTAAAAAAATCAATCACAATATATATTGTCACAGTACGCTACAATAGGAGAACAAAAAGTATGAACATCACTCATACGATGGGAATCAAATTTGCAAAATCCGTTAGAAACTATTGATGTTTCAAACAAAAAAGAGAAATTAGAGAGATGGAGGGGGGGGGGGGGGGGGGGGGGAGTTATATCATGTTCAAATGTACATTTTGAAACATCCAAACAACACCAGAACTCTGAAGAAAATACAAATCAAATAAGTATCCGAAACTTCATCCAAAGCGATAATGTCAAAAAATTAGATGAAGCCTATTACTCAAATGAATTGTCAAAAATAAACTGTAATCCACCAAAAAAAACAAAAATAAACTCCAGTTTACAGATCACAAACTATGTACAATGCAAACCATAAATTAATAATTGAACACATATAGAATACCTTGGGGGATTTGAAGACTTAGATATATAAAATAACTAACGATTCCTGCAAAACAAATAGAAACATAAATAAGGCCAAAAATATATTTAACAACTAAAACTTAAAACTGTGTAAACTTAAAACTGCGTCTGGCTAAACAAAAATAGACACAAAATACCTAAAGATTTGGGTTTAAAAAACTAAAAAAATGGTAAATGTTTAACATACTAACAATCCCAAATTTTTGGGTGTTGAAAACAAAAGGGGCATGTGTGTAAGTGTGATATTAAACACCCACAAAAATATAATTGAAACCCCAAATGAAACACCTAAACATCAAACGGAAAAACTAAACATCATACTAAATCTACATAATAATCACACATTAAAGGGGGCGGCAGTTGCGACATCCGACCTACAATCACGTGAATGGTAAATGTTTAACATACTAACAATCCCAAATTTTTGGGTGTTGAAAAAAAAAGGGCCACCCTCAAAAATATAATTGAAACCCCAAATGAAACACCTAAACATCAAACGAAAGAACTAAACATCATACTAAATCTACATAATAATCATACATTAAAGGGGGCGGCAGCTGCGGGTTCCGATCTACAATCACGTAGGGTTAGCAATCAAGGGAGGGTGAGGAGGGGGTGCAGTGGAGAGGGGAGGCGACGAATAGAGGATGAGGGGGAAGCATCGGCGATGAATTAGAGGGGAGGCTCATTTGAGATGGAGATAATGAGGAAAGGAATAGCATATGGGGAAGCATCGGATGAGAGAAAGGGAAAATAAGAGGTGTGTAGGGTTTGATGTGTGTTGATTACTAATATAGCCATTATATTTGAATTATAGGGATATTTTAGAAGAAAAATGAGAGGGAAATCAAAATGTTCAAGGGCAAAAGAGGTAGTGCATGAAAAATTCTAATAGATGACATCATTTTTTGATCTTATGACATATATAAGTTTTCTACTTTATTATATATATATATATATATATATATATATATATATATATATATATATATATATATATATAATAAAGTAGAAAACTTATAAATGTGTTAGATACTTAAATAGTTATTTTGTGATTAGTCCTATGGGCTGTAGTTTTAGATGCCACCGATCCTGCATTTGTTTTTTAGTTGGCAGTCCCATGCTTACAACAGTTATGTTGATTTTGTATATTCTGTCAAATAAACTCCTCCACTAACAAATCTCGAAATAAAGGACTAAATGCCTGCAATCCCATATTTAAATTCAAAACAAAATTTGATTTTTTTATTTAAAAAATATTTGAGGGGTTAAATGTAATTTATTATTTCGTCAAATATAAGGGTATTTTTGGATTATACCAACAATTACTTAGAATAAACGGTCAACTATGTTGATCAAATTATTTTTATTAAAAATAGATGTTGAACCTGCATAAAGAAAAAAAAGATGTCAAAGTGTAAACTGAGCAAGTTAATGAATATCAAAATATTTTTGATTCTTAATAGGTATCGAGCCTGCATTAAAAAAAAGGTGGGTGTCAAACTGGATAAATTAGCGAATGAGAAAAGACAAATTACCTTTAATTAACTTTAGTGTGGTTGTTAATTAAAATAAATTCTGATTTTTCTAAAATTTGCTACTTGAAGTGTAGTATATTTGTAAATGTAATTTCAACGGCTTTATTTCTACAAATATATATATAATATTATTTTAATTAAAAAAGTCTCTTATTTATCTATTTGTAGTTTTATTTAGGATCAATTACGAAAAATTCCCTCAAATAATTTTTAATATACATTTAGTTCATGCCTTTTTATTTTGTTCCAAAAAATTCCTAAAACACTAATTTAACTAATATTCTCTTATTTTGAAAAGTATGCGTTAGCGGCACACATTGATTGTTGGATGAAATATCAAAAAGTCCCTTAAACAATTTTTAATACACATATAGTCCAAGTGTTTTATTTTGTACCAAAAAATCTCTTATTCTCTTATCTTTAAAGGTCCGCACTAGCGGCATGGTAAAACCTTTTTGGCATGGTGAAGGACTTTTTGGTGCAAAATAAAAAGACTTGAACTAAACGTATATTAAAAAAATTCGGAGGACTATTTGATAATAGATCCTTTTAATGTTTTTATGTGACGATGGATTTTATAAAATCAAATTAAAAAATTTAGATTAAACATGTATACAAAATTATTGGAGAGAATACCCTTTTATTTACGGAATTTTAGGTTTTAGTGACTGTTTTGAGAGCTCTTTGCAATGGTTGGATGATGGGTTGATTTGTTGGGGTCTGATTTTGCGCAGGTAGTGCCGCGTTGGATATATTTGGAATGTGCAGTGATGGTTTTATGGGCGTAAGGTTTGGTATTTTACATTTTGAGCTCAGAAAATTGCAGTGTATAAAAGGATCATGAGGTAGTCACAGGCTTTTCTCGTTTACAATCAGGTAGGACATATTCTCTCTTTCTATACATATGTACAATTAGCATTTAAGAGGGTGAAAATGGCTGAAATCTTGGTTTGAACATTTTGGTGAAAGTTGCAACTGAGTGGTCACGGGTTGCTAGGATAGAAAGGCGGAGTAAATGGTGAGGTATGGCATCGCAGGTTGATAGCAGATCGTACCTGCTTTTGCAGCTATACAGAGAGGCGGGGTCAGAGATCATGGGGTGACGGGGTGTTTGGGAGATGGGTTTAGGTTTAGCCCGGGAGGATTACGTGGCACGGGCTTAAACGGAGTTGGGTTTTGGATAAAAGAAGGGCGGCTGGCTGGGGTGTGTGTAAGCAGGGGCGAAGCCAGGAATATATTTTGGGGGGGACCACAAAAATACCGGGGGTTCGGGGGCGGGAGCCCCTGAGAATTTTTTTTTAGGGTTATTTACATTTTATCCAATATTTTTACCAACAATATAATAATTGCACCACATACAAGATATCAACCGTAAGTATTTTTTTCCCAACAATATCATATATATTCACCATCAAAATATAGTAATCAGAATGAGTCCCTAATTAATATTACCTAATTAATACTTATAAAAAAGGAGAAAAGACAATGATACCTTAATGACAGAAACTGGTTTTTGGAATGAAAGGGAGGGGACGGCTGCTGTGCTGTTCTGCTCCTACTTGTTGTTTATGGTGAGTGTTTTGGTTAGTTAGGGTACAAATAAGTAAGTGTAAAAGGCTTATTTTTGGGTATAGTTATGGGCTTTAAACTTGTGGGCTTTATAAAGAAAAATCAGTATTTTTTTTGGTGGGTTTTAAAACTTTGGAGGGGACCGTGGCCCCCCCCTGCCAACCCACAGCCTCGCCCCTGTGTGTAAGGGGTAAGCGGTACGGTTTCATCGATAAATAATAAATATTAATATCAAAATTAAATTTTGGATCGTAAAATCAAATCGTACTAGTTTATCACCCGGTATATCAAAATCAAACTGGCCGGTATTTTGATTTTTTTGGTAATTTCGATTTTTTTTTGTTTCGATAAATTCTTGTTTTTTTTGGTCTCTTTTGATTTTTTCTGATTTCGGTAAATTTTGGTTTCGGTTTTTTCTGCTGTCAGTAAACAGCACTAAAAGCCCCCAAAAACCAAAAACAAAACCAACCAACTTTTTTAAATATTAAAACCAAAACCAACTTTTTTTCTAGTTTGGATAAATTCGGTACGGTAATTTTGGTAAATTCGGTACGGTACGGTAATTTCGGTACGATTTTTTCTGGTTTTGATAAATTCGGTACGGTAATTTCGGTAAATTGGTTTTTTAAATATTAAAACCAAAACCAACCACTTTTTTGCGGTAATTTTGATTTCGGTAAGATCGGTTTCTGGTATTTTAATACATGAAACCAAAACTATTTTTTTCGGACTAAAACAGTACGGTACGGTAAAAACCCATTCCGCTTCCACCCCTAGGTGTGCGTGTCACAGGAGAGGAGAGGAGAGAGCGGTTGAAAACGATGACATTTTAAGTAATTCGATAATTATCTATATCTATATTTATATTTATATTTATATTTATATTATATCTTTAATACAATAGTATAACTTTAATATAATAGTAAGGTTAATGATATCTAATAAATGCATTAGTTTTCTATTCATTTCAATTTATTAGTTTTTCAATATATAAAAAATTCCAAAAAATCTTTTCAGTTGGACCAATTAATTTTTGAGTATATAAAAAGTTTCAAAAAAAATCTATTCATTTACCCACGTAATTATCCAGCTATTTATATATATATATATAAATGAAGTCGTCTCCTCCTACTTCAAAAATCAGGTGGAATGGGGTTGTAGAGACTTCAGAAAGGATAGAATGGGTACAAGGGGCACACGAAAGATCCCATTTTGATGTCATTGAAGCCGCCACTCTAGAATCTCCTAGACAATCTAAAAAAAAGGAAAATGATATTGGGACTGAATTTTTGACCGAAAGTGGAATTACCGAATGAGGTGGAGGGTTTCTATTGGTTCTTTTGTGGGGTCCACGTCAATGGCATCAGAGAATAAACAACTAATACGCTGCCACGTGTATTTTCGGTCAAAAATTAAGTCAAAAATTCAGTTACAGTAGAATGACTAAAAAAAAATGGTTCATATCCCCAATGGTTTCTTCCTCCGTTATCTGCTCTTCTGCTGTGTATCTACTGTCTTAGGCCCTAGCATCCCCCAAATATTGAAACCAGGGATTTGTTCAGCAGGTGATACGTGCCAAACTTTCTCTTCTTGTATTGTTGTGGGACACGTCAATTCTATAGTAGATAAAATGTTATAAATCTGTCTAAATATTTTTCACAAGTCCTCATCATTGTAATATCTAACAATAAATATGATGGGTAAGTGAGTGTGATTTAATATTTTTTTAGATGATTAATATAGTGAGACTATAGAAAAAAATTATCGAAACATTCAATTAACAATATTTATAACATACATTTTTATTCTCACATCACGTGAGATACATATATTAGTTATATTTCTAAAACAATATAAAAAAAGATTTTAATAAGACTACTACAACCACATTTATATTACAGTTTTTTAAACTAAAAATACATAAAATATGGATAGTTTTTTTTTAATATAAAATAACCATTTTGTTTATCCCCTTTGTTTTTCAAGAGAAGTATACCCATTCATCTTTCATTTCCTTTTTGTTTCAACCTTTTGGCTTTCCAATGTAATATTCGTCCTAAGTACCACTCATAGTTGTAAAAATAAAATTTCATAAGCATTTTATGAGGTGTAGAATTAAAACAACTTTCCGGCTTCTTTGTCCTCTTATAACAGAGGTGTTGGCTTCAGAAAAATTTTTGGTGCAAAATTTGATATCTCCCAATGAACTTATTTCTCTTTCCTTCTTAAAGATGGTTCTCTCCCCTTCATCAAGTGTTGCAAAAAAACTATTATTTCCAATATACATATTCATATGCATGCATGCCATCACCATCAACAACTCTTGTTTACATAAATTTGCCATCACCATCAACAACTCTTGTTTACATAAATTTTATTTATAAAAAAAAAGTAGATTAGCATTATAATGAGAAATAGATTCTTGTAACTGAGTTTAGGCATTTGAAGACTTTGAGGAAATCCCAAAATGTGCCATTTATGGACAATGAGACCTGAAAAGATTTGCCTAACTATTGTAGCATGAGGAAGTAACTTTCACAGTTTCATTGTATTTGAGATTCTAAAACTTCACCTTTTAAACTTGAGGGTCTATATTTAAATGATGCTCACACTATTTTATCAAAACAAAAATAGTAGGTGTGCCACATTCTTACCAGCTTAGGGTACTACAAACAAAAATATTTGGTTTTTCAATAGCCTTGCGAAAAAAATTGAATTCTATTCTATTCTCTGATGTTTTTACAGAGTAAATTTGTAGTTTCTATTCTATTCTATTCTATTCTATTCTCTGATTTTATCTTTTTATTTTTGATAAGATGAATTTGATTCAAGGACTTTGGGAGTAAAATAAAAAAAAGGCATTTGAAATTCGATAAAAGTAAATGCTCACTTATCTAAATATTCGATTTAGAACCAATATCCTTATATGCCCATATCTGAATATTCATATGAAGTGAAAACTGAAATACGGACAAAAATATTCCTCAAAGATCTTGAACCTGAAATAACAAATAGCAAATCATAGCTCAGAATAAAAAGAATACAAAATACTATTGTGTGCGATCCTAAAATTATAACAGTTGAACATATCCTAGATAGACCTCTAAAAAATACAAATCCCCATATCATAAACCTCTAAAAAATCATAGCTCAGAATAATATGAAATAAAAAAGTTCATAATATCAAATAATGCATACATTTGGGCATTTTCATAAATACCTATAAAGCATAAATTTTTCACAGCTTGATAATAGTTGGAAATCTTACGAAACTTTAGTAGGGAATGAGAGATTAATGAGATAGAGATAAAAGTTCCAATACAAAATTTCAACAAACCAATAAAATCCCCAATCGTATACAAAAAAAAATATTCGTAACAATATAGATCCCCATTTTAGAAACCTAACCCCCACACATGTAGTGATCCAAGTGGGTGTTATCCTTTGTAATCAACTAAAACAAAAAACCCTAAATTATAGAATAAAAAATCACCCTAAGATGTAAAACCCTAAGATGTATATATAAATGCATATGTATAGAAAAAAATGTGCATGTATAACCCTAGAACCACCATAGATCGGCGGCCTGATATCGAAACCCTTGGGATGATGTTTGAGGTAGGGTTATTTTGAGTTGATGTTGACAGAATGGGAGAGGGTGCGTGAGAAATGGGAGAGGATGCGAGCGGGAGAAAAGTGGAGAATGGAGTAGTTCTTACAAAAGTACCCCCAATTTTGAATTGAAGTGGAAATTTGGTAAGTAAAAAAGGAGAGGGAAATTAAAAATTTAAGGGACAAAATAGGAAGTGTAGAAAATCTCACAAAGATGACATCATCAAGTAAGCTTATGACATACATAAGTTTCCTACTTTATTATATATATATACACACACACACACGCGCGCGCACGCACACACACACACACACACACACACACACACACTATTGTATGTATAATCCACAGTAAAATTATAGACATACATCAATTGATGACATTATTTAATACATATATACTATTTGTATATTTTATGTTATTACATATATGTATAATAAACATACAAAACTATATATAAATATCATGCATGTATTGATATTATTATTTAATATATAGATCTTAATAGAGTACATAATTTAATAATTATATACACATACGTAATTTTGGATGCATGAACATATATAATTTTTATTTATTATAATTATACACATATTAATGTATTATATATCTATGAGTACAAATAATACATAAAGGAATTAAAGAACAAAATGAAGAGATGCCAATCACACAACACAAAGATGTATGTGGTTCGGTAAATTCTCTACGTCCATGGAGAAGTCACTGTTATTGTATTAAGTTATCTCGAGTCTCGAAATTCCATCCCCTTTGACCCTAGGGTGAGGGTTACATTTATAGTAGTGTAAAGTGGTCGAGTTATAGAAGGAACTCCCCCAACTTGTTGTTAGCTCGTGTGGTGACTTATGCATATCTCATTCGAGATTGTTGGTAACCATTTGAGCTTATCAATACTCACATGATAAATGGTCATATTTATCCACGTGATAAATGTGCTTGCTGATTTATTTGAACAGTTGGGTCGGACGTGCCCCACATCCTGCTGGTCTTAGTCAGCCGGTCTTCAATTGGGCCTAATTAATTATTTAGGTCCCCACAATTGTCCCTAAAATATTTGGGCTGAGATTTATTGGTCCAACAGATTTTATTTCTTATTTGGGCCCAATAGTTTTTGACCCTTATTGATGAAGTTAGAGAGATAAGGAAAACTTGTGATTATACAAAATTCCCAGGTGTACGCTCATCCGAGCAGAAAGTGAGGCTCCAAAAATCATTCTTGGATGTTGTACATAATGATTGCTCACGGGGATTCAAATAGACCTGGAACATACCAAACCGTCACTTTGCTTCCAATCGACTCTATATATAGAAAACAAAACTTCAGAGCTTTCTCCTTTACATTTCTCCATATTTGTAAGTCTCCATCTTCACTTCTTGATTTCGTAGTTTTCTTCCTTTTCCTAATTGTGTTGTCTTCGGTAATGGTAAAATTTTTTCCAAAAATTATCGACTATTCGTGGGAAAAGTGTTGATGAGTTTAGGAAAACTTATTTAATTCTTCCTTGGGAGGAAATCGACTATACCCCCATTCCTAAAATGTTAGGGATGCTGATGGAGGGGACTGGATTCACACCCTGGCTGTGGGTCCAAGGGGGTTTAACATTTCCCCCAAACCCTCTGTTTTTGGAGTTCTTTGATTACTTTGAAGTAGTCTCTGCTAGGGGTGTGCACGAACCTGAATGGACCAAAGGGACAAAAAAAACAAATCAGATCGGACCTACTTTCGCGAGGTTTTTTTAATTCGGTCTTAAAATATGAAGGATCGCATTATTCCGTCTGATCTTGGTCTTAGCTCTTAAAAAGAGGATTTGGACTGGATCAGACTATTTTTATTATATATATATATATATATATATATATACACACACATTAATTTGCTACTACCCTTTTATACATAATATACACGTAAAAAAAATTTACCCACAAAATATACACACGCTCGGTTTTACCCAGAATGACTAACCGAAGAAAATAATCTAACCCTAAACATCTCGTCTTCCCTCTCTCTGTACGACCAACCTCTTCTTCTTCATCTTCATTCCTCTCCCTCTCTCTCTCCCCTGCCTAAACACCACCATTGCTAGGATCTATGACCTAAACATCACCTCACATGTCACGATCTACGGTCTAACCCTAACACCTTCCTAAACCCCCAACTCACCGACCTAAACTCCAAAGTTTTGTTTAATAGTCAAGGAACTAATAGAAAATTCCCATGTAAAGTTCTATTTTTGTTGGGTTTTTGAACAAAGAAATTTGGTTATTGTTCATATTGTCCTGTTTTTTCTCAATAAAGAAATTATTAAATTTTTGAACAGACAACTACCATCCCCTTTGGTCGAATTAGGGATCCAGCCACATAACCTGTATCTGATTTTGATTCAGGTGCTAGTGTAACAACCAACTCACGATTAATCATAAATCTTAGACGAGCTAAGTGTTTTCTATTTCTTAACAACTTTATATGTGCTTTTTAAAGATCTCTTGTTACCACTTCTTTATGATGAATAAGATTGCATTGAACTTTGTTTTTAGCCTACAATAGTTCATATCTATTTATTTTGAACTTTGTCATATAAAGAAATTATTGAATTAATTCTCTTGAGATGGCAGTAGCCTAAAATAGTTAGTAAATTGAATTTTGTTTGGGTTACTGAATTGGGTTTTGTGTTCCTTGAAAAAAAGGTTGAGTTTCATCTCTCTAATTTGTTTTTTTTTATCAATTTGGGCTAAAGAAAATAATTGAATAACATAAAATGGCATATGGACAAACAGAAATATTTAGAGACTAGACCTATTCAGAATTCAATTTTCAGACTTTAATTTTAACTCCATCTCCAAAAAAACTCTCCTGAGCAGAGGTAGTTCTTTGCAGTAATGCTTGAAGGCAGTCAATTAAATTCAAGGTAACAATAATTTGTAATGTTTGTATGTGCCATGCTTAGCTCTATTTATGGACTGAATAGGTCCGAGACCAAACCAGACCGCTTAAAAACCGAATAGGACTGAGACCGATTATTTCGATTCGATCCCGATCCATAATTTTCTAGGACCGATAAATGCTGTTTGGTCCCAAAAATACCTCAAAATCAGACCGAAAAAGACCGCGAACACCCCTAGTCCCTGCTCAGTGTGCCTCCAATACTTGGCACATAGGCGATGGGGTTAATCGGATCAATGAACATTATAGGACCAACTTGGGCATCCCAGAGATTAAGTTCTTCTACACTTGGTCTCATACCACTGAAGGTATCCTCTATCTGAATGTGAGGAGGTCGAACAGGGTGCTGGTGGTAAACCTTCCTAATTCTAATAAAGGGTATTGGGATAAGGGGTTCATTGCTAGAAATTGGTAACATCTGCCGCTCCCTGAAGGTGATAAGTACATGGGGTATTTGTGCCCTGACTCGTGGGAGGACCACATAGGTTGATGGTCATCTTTTAATTTACTGATTTTTTGCTTGCCATCTTGTTTTGTTTGCTAACTGTGATGCCATGTTACCTTTGAGAAGTTCGTAAGAAAAATAAGGAGCCATCCTTATGAGATATCAGGGTTGCCGACCTCCTCAAGGCTTGGAGGGTGAGAGATCAAATGCCTGATGCTGAACACCCCAGGCCATTGATGTTCTTACTCGAGTACACAAATTCCACCAGCAGCTTCACAGCTCGCCCGGTGGACGACATAATTAATGAGGAAACTTCTTCTTATTTTGAACCTTTAGATGTTGGGTCAATCCGGTTGGAGGAGGAAGACTCAATGGCTCCCACCAAAAAGAGAGTTCTTTTGACTATTGATTATGATGATGATGATGATGATGATGATGATGATGATGATGATGATGATATTCTCCTTTCTGCCTGGGCCAAATCCCAAAACAGGGTGGAGGGTGAATCCTCCAAGTCTGGTGACCCCAACTTCATCACTAAAGAGGAGAAGAAGAAAGAGGAAAAAAAGTGAGAGGAGGAAAAAAAGAAGGAGAAGAAGGCCCTTATGACTTCTTCGAAGAAGGACAATGTTGCCCATTCCCCCCCCCCAACATCTTTAAGGCCTAGTCTGTAGCCCACAATCCAGCCCTTATCTTGCCTGGACTTCCCAAACTTTGTCCATAGTAAGAACTTTTATCCTCTATCTTGCCTTCCTTTTTTTTTTGAGTTGTTCGAATATAACTTACTAATTTATTTATTGTTTGTTTTGTAGTTTGTGGTAGTGTTTATTGATTTTTTTAATGGTCGCGTTAACCAGATAAAAAATAATGATGAGTTAACAAAAGCCCTCCAAAAGTCAAGGGAGGCCATGGAGAAGGCGCAAGAGGTCTACAATAAATAAAGTAAGGCCACTATCGAGGCTATGGCCTCGCTGAAGACTCAAAATGACCTGCTAAAGGTGGCTAAAGAGAAGACTACAACGAACATTTCTCAGTTGACCAAGGCAGTGGAATAGATCCCTTCCATCAAGGACGCCAACTTTGAGCAAGGCTAGAATAAGGCATGTGACGATATCAGAGTTCAGATTGCCTATGCTCAGAAGGAAAGTTTTAAGAAGTAATGGGAGAAAGCCATGGTGGAAACTAGAGTCCCTTATAAATTCGAGATATTTAGGAGGCACCATCCAGGTTCCCTCCTGTTGTTCATAGAGAGCCCTCTGCTAGCCATATCGTCGACCAAATAAAGGACGTGGCATCCTACGAGAAGGAGGTGGTGCCCAAGGGGAAATAAGCTGAGACATAAGATCAAGTGAAGAAGTGAAGGCTATAGTTAGGGTTTTTTTCTTCTTTCGCTCATGCATTATAATTTTTCTCCTTAATTGCATTATAATGGCTCTGCCCACCCCTCATTTTGTTAATGAAAATAATATTTTCCTCTACTGAGTTGTCTTTTATTTTTCTTTGTTTACTCTGTTATAATAGTTTATTGTCGAGGAGACTTTCTCTTCTAGAAACATTAATAACTTGATCGAGTGATATGTGATCGAATAGGCTCGTCGAGTATTCAAAAAGCCTGTATAGAATTAAAGACAAGAACCAAAGCATATAATGACAATTCTGCCCTGGCCGTAAAGTTGAAAGATGACCTTCAAGACTTGGAGGACATGAGTTCCTTAATGCAGATGGAGTTAAATGACATAAAGTCCCAGCTTGCGAAGGGCAAGGCTGTAATCTTGGTCAACGCCAGGGTTCGGTCCAATAATGATGCCTTATAGAAGAAGTTGGTTGAGTCCGAGGAAAATGCTTAGAGGAAAAATTTAATTATTACTAGGTTGTAACATGACGTGAAGAAGCTTCAATATCGGTTTTGGATGGGTCCTCGAGCAGCCTGGTTGGCTGGCTATGATGAGTTGGCAGAATGCCCATGTTTGGTTGTAAGAAGTATAGGATGTACAATATAAGTATGGGTGGTTAAACGCCCTTAAGGTTGTTAAAGAACCAAAGGAGTCTCAGTTATGGTACATATACCAAGTAAATTATAAGGCGTACTACCAACCCCCTTTGGAAAAGATGAAGAGTGGGTCCCTTTGTATGCTATCCCTCTTCAACTAGTTAATGACTACCTTGTGGATCATGATACTGATGATGAATATGCTCCCAATATCGATAATGGGCGAAGGAAGAAAATAAAATAATTTTTGTCTCGTTGTCTATAAACCATGATGTATTTTCTGTACTCTTTGAAAGCTGCTATGTAATTGGCACATTTTGTAATTTAGGCATTTTCCGAATGAATAAAATCGATACCGATTGTTGTTGCATTTTTCAGTCCAATATGCCTTTGCATGTGTTATTCCATCTTCCTTACCTTTTAGGTCGTGTCGTCAGACTCCCATTGGGTAAGGAAAGACGATGGTAAAAATGCACTTGGTTGATTAGCAATCCACTCATTCAGGATTTTATTGGCCAAGAAAAAGTTGGTTTATTTCCTAAGGATCCCCCATATGGATTTTTTTCTTGCATGAGCAAGTCGCGAGGTTGCATGTGTAAGTTATAAAAAGGACTTGTGGGTTTTGGTTTTAATTGTAATAAGCAAGACTGCCATTGTAATTAAATTAAAGTCTGATCGCCTGATCGTATGGTCAGCGACATTTAAAGATTAGATGCTAAGTATGAGCCAGTTAGTTAGGAAATCATGTAAATTATCGAATAATCTTAAGAGATTTGAGCATAATATGGAGGAAATGGCCTTTAGTTATTCATTACAAACATAAAAACTACGAGCAACATTAGTTTGAAATGAAAATTTGCGTAAACTAATGTGCTGAGACATAAGAAGACTAAAAGTAGATTTTCTTGAGGTTAATTGCATTCCATGTCCTTGGTATCTCTCTTCTCTACATTATTTCTAAGTGATAAGCTCCTTGCAGATCATATCTCAAAACTTTGAAAGGTCCCTCCTAATTGGGATCTAGCTTGTATTCTAACGGCCTTACGGCACTGCCAAGAACTTTTCTTAGGACATAATATCCTATTTGGAAATTCCTCGAATTGAACCTTTTATTATACTGCTTTGCCAATTATTATTGATACGATTCCAAATTAATTATGGCTTGCTCTCTTTATTCGTTAACCATGTCAGGTTCATCGCGAAGGACGTCGTATTTTCATCCTTGGGAGACCAGCTTAAAGGGGTATAATAGCCTTCATTCCACAGGTGAGTGCGAAGGGAGTTTTCCCGATTGGTCTCCTTGCCATCGTACGACATGCCTAGAGAACATGAGGAAGCTCTTCCACCCAAAGAACCTTTCAATCTTTCCAGACTTGTCTTGAGGCCATCAATCATCATTTTATTGATTGCTTCTATTTGACCATTGGTTTGAGGGTATGCTATCGAGCTCAAGTGGTTCTTGATTCCATGCCCTTCATAAAAATTCTAAAAAGGATTACTCTCAAATTACGTGTCGTTATCATTTATGATGGCTCTTAGTACCCCAAAACATGTTATGATGTTCTTTCAGATGAACCTTATCATATCGATGTCCCTGATGTTAGATAGTGATTTTTCCTCTACCCACTTGGTGAAATAGTTTGTGTTGACCAAAAAATAATTACGATTTCCAGGTTCCATCCCATTGTGAAAATGGCCATAGGCTGGTCAAAGGCCTGAAATCGTTAGCTGGTTAATGAACCATAAGAGAGAATTTTTAGCACTTCTCGCACTTTTAAACATAAATACTTGTGGCACTCTACATATATCACCACAAGTAGCCTTTTTTGATTTCTCGGAATGCCAAAGATCTACCTCATGCGTGATTTCCACATATTCCATCATGAAATTCATAGAGAACCTGCTCGACGTCTTTTGGGTTTACACACTAGAGGTAGGGACCTGTGAAGGATATTTTGTAAAGCTCGATCCCGGGGTCTAAGTAAAAATGAGAAACTTTGACTCTGACTTGATGAGATAATTTTTTATCGATTAGTAATGTCTCATTTTGCAAGTATGCAATGATGTTGTCCATTCAACTAGGACCTTTGTCTATGTAGATGATGTGCTCGAGGCTGGGGTTTTATCAATATTGGGCCTAGCGAATATTTCCACTTCGATGGTTCTCTGAGTCCACTACGATCTTAGTGCTGCTTAGGCATTAGCATGACAATCGTACCCCCTGGGGAACTGTTGAATGTTAATTTCCTCAAATTCTATAACCAACTCGCGTATGGATGCCAGGTCGGCTTCCATTCTGTCATCTTTGGCATTGAAATCCCCACTGACTTGATTGGACACTAATTTGGAGTTGTAATAGGTGTTGAGTCTTTTTTAACCTGAGCAGACCTTCTTTGCAGAGTCCAACGATGAGAGCCTCATATTCATCCTAGTTATTAGAGTCGTCAAATCCTAGTCTGACCATTTTCTCAATCATAACATTCTCTGGGGTTACAAGGATAATGACCACAACTTCCCCCTTTTAATTGGAGGAACCATTAACATACATGGTCTAACTTTCACCTTGGGAATATCCATTCACTTCTGATTGATCGACCAACAGCTGGTCGGTGGGACCATTCCCAATGAATTCTGAGATAAATTAGACAAAGCATGTCCTTTAATTACTCTCTTTGGTTGGAAGTGAATATCGAACCTCCTAAGCTCTAACATTAACATTCTTCCAAAAAGGTCAGACTTGCGAAGAATAACTTTAAGGGCGAAAGAGATAATCACAGTGATGGAATGGGCTTCAAAATAATTCTTTCAGTTTTCATGAAGTGATTAGCAATGCATAAATCAACTTCTCCAGAGTCAAGTAGTGTTTTTTAGCATCCAAAAGCATCTTGCTAGAACAGTAAATAGAAAACATCTTCACATATCTTTCATAAACCAAGGCTAAGTTAACTGTCTGGCTTGATACTGTTAGGTAAAGGTAAAGAGGATCCCAACAATCAGGGATATCTAGTAGTGCAGGGTTGCTGAAGTAGGATTTGATCTCCTATAGGGCCTTAGAGCACTAATTATTATAGGTGAGGCTCTTTTCCTTCTTAAGTAGCTAGAAAAATGGGCGGGAGTGCTCAGACGTCTTTGAAATAAAGAGGTTGAGCAGTTCGAGTATTCCCGTGATCTTTTGGACTTCACATAATGTCTTTGGCAATTGGACCGTGTTGATAGCATCTATCTTATCTGGTTTAGCCTCAATATCCCTCTTACTAATTAGATAACCCAAAAAATTTCTTTACTGGACCCCAAATGAATACTTATTGGCATTAAGTTTCATTCGGTATCTCCTGAGGATTTCAAAGGTGTTAGCCAAGTCTTGGATATAGTCGCTCTTGCTCTTGCTCTTGACAAGCATGTTATTGATGTACACCTCCATGGTCTCCCCCATATGGTGTTAGAATATCCTTGTCAATAACCTCTAATATGTATATTTAGCATTCTTATGGATAAATGACATGACCTTATAGTAGTACAGACCAGATGATGTGATAAATAAAGTTTTGTCTTGGTCAGGAACAAACAAAGGGATCTAATGGTACCTTGAGTAAGCATCTAAGAAGCTCATCCGCTTATGGGCTGCTGTAGTGTCAACCATCTAGTCTATCTTTGACCCTGGGAAGTTATCCTTGTGACAGTATTTATTGAGGTCGGTGAAGTCTATGCAGACTCTCCAGCCTCCATTGCTCTTACGAACAATGACTGGATTCGAAAAACACTTCGAGAATTGAACTTCTTTAATGGACTCTACCTCCAGGATTTTCCCTACTTTCTCTCTACTACTTTTGACTTCTTAGGGGATGTTCGGCCAGATTTTGGTGTAATCGGCTTGAATGTTGGGTCCACGTGGAGCTAATGACATGCAACAGTGGTATAGATTCCCGACATATCATATGGTTTCCACGTAAATACATCCAAGCTTAATTTTAGGAAGGCAATTAATTCCTCCCTTTTAAATTTAGTGATTCTTGTTTCAATAAAAAAATGTTCTCTCCGATCGGGATTTGTAAAAAATAACCTCCTCCAAGTTTTCAATAACCCTTTTGGTGGGGTGGATCCTGGTCTTCTCCACCCTAGGTCAGTTGTGTCGTAACTTTTATTTGGATGGAGTAGCCCCATCTAAGGCTGCCTCTAGAATTAAAACATTATATTTTTTTGTTTTTTTTATTTGGGCCTAATGGCGGTGATGTAGCACTTACGAGCAATGACTTAATCATTGTATATCTCCATTATACCCCTGTCAATGATGCACTTTAGCTTCTGATGGTACCTGGAAGGGGCTTCTCTCATATCATGAAGACACCCTCTACCCAGAATGGTGTACTAGGGTGAATCGATATCCACCACCAAAAAATCTATGAGTTTTGAAATATTCCCTACCCTAACTGGCAGGACCACCTTCCCTAGCATCATTGTCATCTTCCCCGTGAAGTCGACTAGAGGGACGGTTGCCTCCCTAAGGTCGGATATCTTTAACTTGAGTTTGTGAAAGAGCTCTAGGTACATCACCTCTGAAGAGCTCCCCTTATCCACTAGTAATTTCTCCACGACCCAGTTAGAGATTCTGAGAGTGATCACTAGCGCATCACGGTATGGGGTTTGTACCCCAACAAAGTCATCCTTTATGAAGATGATGTGCTTATCATAGTCAACATCCTCTACTTGTCGATGCTTTCCAATCTGGCTTTTGGCGGGATCAATCTGAAAATCTTCCATCACAGTTGTAGATTTTTTTATGTTCCATCCGAACAATATTTACTTGGATTTTCTTGCGGTCAAATGCTTCGTGTAAGATGGAAAACGCATGTCTTATGTCATCATCCAGGAGTCTAGTTGTTAGTCTCCATTACCTGAGACCTGATCAAACTTCTTTTCAATAAATTCGTTCACGTGCCTAGCTTGGGCTAACTTTTCCAGATGATCTTTGAGCGCCTTACAGTTTTTGGTATCGTGGCCTTCTTCTTTGGGGAATGCGAATCTAAACGTGTTATTCCTTTTGGTCGAACCTCCTCCTATCTTACTTAGAAACTTGACGAACTGTTGATCTTTGATTTTTTCCAGAATCTTATAGATCGTCTCCTTGAAAACTGTGTTAACTGCCTTGGCGGAATCTTTCTTATCCCCTTTCTGGGTGTCATTCTGCTTTTTGTTCCCTTTCTTGGGATTACTCTTTTTGTCGCACCCTTTATTTTCCTTAGCCCCATCAGCCTCAGACTAACTAGCGTGGACCACGTCCTTCACCTTGGCATACTTCTCAATTCATGACATGAGATCATCAATCATATTAACTTCCTTTTTGGTAAGGGATTGATACTGCATGGATGTACTTAGGTAGACCTATTATGAAGGATGCTATGGCGAACTGCTCCAATCATACCTCCACTTCGTTGAAGACCTCCCAATCGCGTTTGGCGTACTTACGCAGAGACTCCTGAGATTTCTTTCTCTTCATAACTAGTGAATCCATTATTTTAGGATGAGCGCTGCTGGGGATGAATTGAGTAGATGGAGTGAAAGTGTTGCCTCCAGCCACAAGACTGTATTTTGGAATTTTGTTAATCCTTTAGAAAATTTCCAAGATGAACTAACAAATGTAATTGGTAGAGAACTATAATAAACAACCGTTCCCACATATCACGCCAATCTATTAATGTCCAAAATTAGTATATATAAAATCTTAACTATTAATTACCAATTTTTTATTAACAGATAATTATGTAAGTAACGAGGAAGAAAAGAAACAAGACAACAAAGATTTTTAACGTGGTTCAGCTATGGGAAAGCCTACATCCACGGTTATAGTATTACTGTTGAGGGTGGTTACATAAAATTTTGTGTAGCCTTTCTTATGCGTAATTCTCTTATCACTTGAGCTAAGGGAAATGGTATATTTATAGTGGTATACAAACCAATGGGGTGGAATGCTTTTATATATTCAGGCATTTACACTCATGTACAATGATTAAGACTATTGATATTCATAGGCACATGTAAAATGGCTATTGATATCCCCATGTGAATGATCTTTCCTATTCTTAACAGTTCGCATTCTTGATGTTAATTGACCTGTTGGCCGACCAGGTATCTATGGAGCCGGCTAAGTTTATGAGGAATCTTGAAGTAGCCATGTATGAGGATATGTGTCCTTTTCTCATTGGTCCACATGTATAAATAATTTTGACATTCAACAAAAGCCCCTAATGCTCCATGCTTAATGATTTATTGAAAGGATGGAGGATTTTTTTTCTAAAAATCTGTTCGGCGTATGCTGACCTTTTGGACTTGTAAATTTTTCACTGGTATATAAGTAAGTGACATTTCGATGTATAATTTGAAAATTAGCGAATCGCTAAGGGTATGCTAGTCTTGTAGCTCTTTGGAAACCGTGCAGTTGTAGTAAGTCTAATCATTGGTTCAATTCGTTATTTGTTCTCAAGTTTTGAGATGAATTTATAGAAGCTATAAAAAGGATTGTTCTCTCCCATTTTTCTTTACCTCAAAACCTTCGAACTCATATTTTTAGTACTTCTCAAGATAATTTTGTTTCTACTTCGTTCTTGTAGCAGTAAGGGAACTTAGTAAGTTTTTTTCTTTTCATCTATTTATTATGTTACTTTAGAGAACATGGTGTATACTATAGATGAGAGTTATGTAGAGGAATTTAGGGAATAGAGGATAATTCCTGAGTGGGTAATAGCAGAAGTGGTTGATGGACCCATTGATGTGTTGGCTCTAGAGGAAGGACATTTGATTCCTACTCTTTTCATTTCTCAATGTGGAGTTACTTTTCCCCTCAACCAACTATTTTTAGACTTTTGCTAGTACTTTGACGTTGTCCCTGTTAGGGTAGCCCCCAACACTTGGCGCGTGATGAATGGGGTTAATAGGTTGAATGGAATCTACGACACTCACATAGGATTGACTGAGTTGATGTACTGGTACAAATGGGGAACTACATGAGATAATACTTATTATTTGAAGACTAGAGAAACTAATAGAGATTGGCTGGTTAATCTTAATAATTCCAATAAAGACTATTGGGATTATAAAGTAGTAGTGAAAAATTAACAATATGCTCTCCTTCGTGAGGGGGTTAAGTATAATGGTCCAAGATGCCCTCAGGAAGGGCATGACATAGGTCGGCTATATTTTCAAACTCTTTCTTTTTATTACCCATGCTTGTTAAGTGTTTGATAATATGCCGACTAGAATTTGTATTTTGTTTTTCTATAAAAGGAAGTAAAATAAAACTCCCTCGGGAGTCAGAGCTTAACTTTGTAGATTTAAAGTTCATTTGGTCCATCCATCAAAGAGCAGGAGAAGAGCATCCCAGGTCGGCATCCATTTTACTTGACTAAAAGAGTACAGTTACTTCATTCATTTCCCGACCAACTAATTCTATACCACAAGCCCCCATGAACCTTGAAGAGGAAGAAGATAATGTTTCTACTTCTTCGGTAGAAAGGTAGGTAATAGTTGGATAAACTTTTGACTCCTTTGAATCCTTTGATATTAGCACTATAACTAATTCATTCTTCGAAGAGATGGGGAATAGAAAGATACCCAACTTGATGTCTCCCACCAGGGAGCCTGTAGCAGGTGAAGGTAACAAAAATGATGGTGAATGTTCCAAGCACCCAGTAGTACACTGTTGTTCTTATTCTGTTATTTTTACAATTTAATACCATTAGTTCGACTGAGATTGATTTATTAATAAGTATAAATAGTTTGTTCGATACTAGATATGTAAGTCTTAGTGAGGCCCAACTATCAGGGTTACTCGGTGGAGATGCTTCAGACCAGGTCAAATAAGCCTATGTGCATCTGCACTGTCTTTTCGATAGAGCTGTGGTGAATAATGCAACCTACTATGAAATGATCGCGCAACTTCAAGACCAAAATCTCTCTCGTGCTTTGCTTCATTCTGATTATGAGTCCAAGTTTGAGTCCTTGAGTGCTGGTTAGGGTTTTGACAAAAATCTTTAAGAGATTACGTCGGCTTTCACGAAGGAGTTCCTATTGAATATGGAAGTGGAAAGTTCTCGGGACATTATAAATATTCTTGAACAAGAAAACAATAATCCGAGGAATGAGTTAGACAGTTTGAGGAAACCTCCTGAAGTTGTGTCGAGCAAAGATGCTTATTTCTTGGAGATTGAAAATGCCAAACTCATGGAAGAATTGGCAAACATGAATAAGAAAACCAAATCTAGCCAATCCTCTAGGTAGGTGATCGTTGCTCGACCTACTGAAGATGAAAAAAGGACCAAAAAAACATTGGCTAACCAGGAAACTTTATTTAAGGATAAAGATAAAGCTATCATAAAGCTTGAAGACCAAGTGGATCAATTGACCTTTCACTTCCAATAACAACACAAAGCTGTCTGGATGGATGGCTATAATGAGGCCATAACTCATATGGAGGTTTTGTTGGAGCAGTCTCGCTAAGAAGGTTATAAGTGGGGGTGGTTGAATGTGCTAACACTATTAAAGATAAATGATAAGAGTGATTTGTGGTATTGGCATGGTCCAGGTATGCTGGATTATCCTGACCCTCCATTCCATATCGATGCCCAGTGAATTCCAACTGATGTGATCCCCCAAAGCTTGGTGAGAAAATACTTAGGTGATTATGGACTTCATGGTGAAGATTCCTACATTCGTCCTCTTTATTTGCTATAGCAACCAAGTACCAGTGGTTGTAATAGGTTGAGGGATTTCAGGACCACTACTCTGCCTAGGGATTTCAGGACCATTGTTGTATTTTATTTTTATCTAGGAAAAATCACTTAGATGCATATGTAGGTTTAAAAAGATAAAAATTGGTTTAATCACAACAATTGTATAATTTTGGTGCTATTTAAGTTCGGGTAAGTTTAATATAATTTAATTCAAGTCAGCTTTAATTAATTTGGTAACATGAATGCTTAGGTTTGTTTGGTATAATTTTAACTTGAATTGAATTAATTTTATTTAATTGTCAATTTAAATATTTTTTTTGTTTAAATTCAATTTAATTTTGAAAGAAATTAAAAATTTCTTTAGAAATTTAAAATTTGGAATATTGTGTGAACCATCTCATATTTGGAGTTAAAAAATTAGGGTATCAAGACCATATCTCATAATTTGACCCCTTTTAGTTAAACTGCTAAACTTCCCAGGACATTCGAATGACTTTTTAATGTCGTTCGAACGACTTCGTTCGAATGATGTACTAACGAGACAATAGAGAAAAATGAACAAATGTCATTACAAGCTCATTTAATAACGAGATAAAATGTTCATGCGACTCAAAATGTGTCTCTAGTGCGTGCTAATTACGGTTCAAGTGTAAACCGGTCGCTCAAGTAACATCCCGATAAACCAAGTATCGAACACAGGGACTAAGAGGTATATACGTAACGACGAATAAGGAAGGACGAATGACCTAAAGGATTGACTCACGAAAATAAGAAGAAAAGATGATTTTTATAAAATTATATGCTACTACTATGAAAGCTATGAAATTCAATTTAAATTAACTACGCATGCAAGACTTAACAAACTATGGATTGATTAATATGAAAGAAAGATAAGATCGGAATACAATCCCTCAACCCCTTGTGAATTCACCGGATACAAAATTTGTCAAGAATTAAATAGTTAATTAAGGAGAAACTTTATTCCTTTCAAGCATTGCACATATGAGGGACTGAACCCGCACAATATGAAATCAAGAATCTAAATAAAGTACGTGACGAAATGGTCAATACGCGCGTTGTATTCTTAAACGCCCTAGTTACCTAGGGCAAACGAGGTAAAAAGTCCTACGATGGTTGTATTAATGATCCGACACATTCCAACTAATTATTTAACTCAAGAACGTATTTTTATATCCATGTAAACCTTTTAGGGTTGGGTTCATGCATCCCAACCTATAAAAATCTAGCTGGACATGACTTAATTGCTAAAACAGATGATTTCTACGTTGCATGTAAGAAGAATCATGATGAAATTATGTCTAAACATGTATAAAGAACTTTTATCAAAAGAATTATGAATTACTAAAGAGAGAAACAAAAGAACAATATTGAACTTTACTTGTCTCGAAGAAAAACCTTGAATTATACGCAATTATTGAAGTTGAACAATCCTAAGGTTCTTGCCTTCAATAATCTCCCAAAATTATGTAAAAATTGCTTAACTTATGTCTGGTAATACCCTAAGATATATGTCTCATGTTTTTTTAAGTGTTTCAACCATGCACAACTCTAACTTTTAGAATAAAAAAAATAAAAATTCAACCGCACTGAACCGGTTTAGTTTTTTCTTCTTTAATGGGGTGAACCAGTTCGATGTTTTACAGAGTGCTGGATTGGTCCAGACTCTTTTTCATCTATTTGGTTTGCTCATTCCAGTGTTGGGGACCAATTCGGTGCATATTCCATTGGTTCGGGTCGGCTGGTATTTTTCTTCCCATATTTTTTGTTGATTTGTTCTCAACTTTGAATCTTCATAACTTTATAACCGAGACTCGAATTTGGATGTCTTTTCTTCCTACATTCTTTTGGATTTGAGGTCTTCAACTTTCCTTTAGGTTCCGTGCCCAAATTCCTGGTGTAAATTTATTATTTTTCCCTTGACTTTCCTTCACTTATTTCTTTCTTGAATTTGAGTTTTCTCTTTTCTTCACTTGTATAAAATACCTGCAAAATGTAAGCGAAATACCCGAAACTCAATGTACTCGATGGAAGATGTCAGTAGCAAGTATATGAGATAAATACGAGGTGATAAAAGCCTATAAATTAAGGGAATAAATACGAAGAATTTATGCCTAATCAAAAGTCATTCGAACGACTTTTTAGAATTTTTTTTTTCTTTAATAAATAAAAAATCATTTCAAACATAATTTTAGTAAAAGTATAACACCCAAAATAAATTTCCATGTCCCTATATATATTAAATCATTCATACCTTTAGAGACATTGGAAATAATGAAATGTTGATGACGTTAAACATGGCACGAAAATCGGCAATGATAATATCTTCAATCAAGCTTGGTCACTACATCTTCGACACAAACGTCATAATCTTCAAGGAAATAACAAACTTCTATCTTATGACACAATTAACTTTGTCCGAAATTAAGCCAACGCTACAAATTGACTCAATTGGAAATTTGTTCTTACAATGGGGCTTTGTGAAGAGTGAACTACAACTTGAACAATTAATGTCTTCATTTTATAAAATTTTGATTGCATTTATTTATTTATATATTTTCTATTATTTTTTTAAATAATTTTTTTTTCTTGTGATGCATTTTTCCTTTGATTACCCGAATGAATACATTTTAGATTTAGATTGGAGTTGGGATATATGGATGGTGGTAATATGGGAAAATGATTGGTGATATATAGATATAGTAAATGTATGGTCGAAATGGTTTACTACACGTGACAAACAATAAGACACATGTTTCTTACAACTCAAAAGTGATTTCATTCTCGGTGACTATGCTAATTAAATGACAAATAATCAGACAATGGAAGGACTAAGTGTGGTATTCAAAGATAATTGTGCCAACTTGTGACTAATTGTGTAAAAAATTCTCAAAAGGTGAAAAGCACGAAAACTCACGAGTTTTAGTCTTCACTAGTGACACTTAAGATTTTCTTGAGAATTGTTACACTCTTCAACTTTAAAATGTTATGACGTATATGTGTGTAAAAGTGTTGAGTCTAGGAATTTATTGGGTAAACATGCCTTAGGAGGTATTACTTAAACTTATAAGATTAAATTATTAATTTAAGTTAGAACACGAGTATTCTTAAACTCTAAACGAAATGGATGATGGATAAATCACGACAAAAATGAAATAAAAACTGCTTAAAAATTATTTTTTCTGACAAAATTTCAAAAGAGATACGATTTTGATAAATTTTTCATCCTCAAATAAAAAGGGAACATCATCCTCGATGTTAAAACCATATGTGAAATTGAAAGCACATGGTAGGAAAGAAATTATCACAGTCAGCTAGGAAGGAAATTGTACCAGAAGATGTATACAAGAGGAAACTTGAATAAATGATGGTGCGACAAGTCTGTACAACATATGTAAAGACGCGGGGGAGGATAAAACACCATCCTAAATAAAATAAGTCTCGTACTCATAAATAAATTAGAATGGGATGCCTTCCGGTAGCAGTAAGTTTAATGTCTTTATCTTAGAAATTAGTAACTTGCCCCCAAAGATATGAATTAGGGTATAATGGCGTGGAAGAAAAGTAACGGTGATGGGAATCACCCCCAAACATGACTGCGAAGTCAATCTTCGAAGATCGGATTAATACGGTCAATGCACTTATATGACGAAGTTCTTAATATGATGGAGAGCATTAATTGAACGTGGGGGAGAAAGTGAGAGCAACAAGGTCCCTATAAGCATGGTGCTCGAGTTAAACGAGGAGGCATAAGGGTTTGGCAATGGATATGGGATGGGCCTCTGAGTAATCACATGAATGTTCTATGAATGGGCAATGAAAACAGTCACACATTGACAAATCAATGAGTTAATGAAAAATAAAATCATCACAACATATAAGCTCCATGTCACGTGATGCGGGAGTGTAACCATAGAAACTCTCATTGATGAAGGGGTGGAGGAAGAACTCAAAAAATGGTTCGTAGAGCTCAAGGGTGGAGGGAGTGTGTAGTGAGGACTTATATAGGTTAATAGAAATGGTTGAGGTACGTGAACAATGTCCAAACATGATGGTGGGTTGGGTGGGATAATGAATGGGGTAGATTGCCATACTCATCATGAGGCTCAGAATGATCCTCAAAGACACTCGCAAGAGGGAGTGTGGCGTCAAAGGATGGAGATATCAACTTATCCACCCATTTGTCACCATCCGTTATGGTGATAGTGGAAAATTTTAATAAGGAATTAATATCCGAGCTATAGTAATCAATATCAAAACCAGACTCAAATTGAGCCAAACATTTTTGGAGAGGACCCATATCAATAGAGGTAGAAACCATATCTAACTCAATCTCGGTGCATTGGTTGGCACTCATAGATGGAGCTAACCTATAAATAAGGGATGTCTTAGGGACACATTCAATTTTTTCAATAGGTGTAGATTCACGAATATTTTTGGATATGGCGGGTGGGGAAACCTCAAGCGTCTTTTGGATTTTTAGGAAACGAACGAGTCTCACAATTTATAGGTAAGTCAACAGAATTGTAAAATCGCATCTCGGACTACTGGGTGATCATAACTTGAAGATCCTTTGTGTGAGAGAGTTGGTCACACTCAAAATCGATAGTATGAGTATACTCATTACCATTACCCGTAGGGAAAGAAATGAGTTGACTTAGGGGGAAATCCATCTCTTGCTCAAACTAAAATTTATTAAGATATTGTTCAAGACATTATAGGGCTTGGTTTTGAGCCTGAGGGTCTTGATCTTGTTCGACGATGAATTTTTGCAAAAAGACTTTAGAGATAGGATATGTGTGGTGGTGGTGAGTTGGTGGATGGCGGTGATGGAGTGGTAAAAAGATGAGGTGCCACCAACTCACTGTTAACACTAGAAAATGGAGAATACTCATAGGAATCATGTGTGACGGGGTCAAGTTGGGGATACATGAGAGGCGTTCCCTTGTTGACGCTTGTTGTAGGTGTAGTGAATTTACTGATCGGGGTGGCATGCACATAGTTGTCATGACGATTGTTGAAAACTATGAGGATCCTCAATCATTGGAGATTGACCATTACTCCATGGGAAGTTTGTTTTCTCACACCACTCGGGATTATAAAAATCATTTTATGATGACAGAGTGGGTTCTCAAGCAGTGTCAAATGCATACAATTGGTCCATGGTGCAATCTTGTTGAGAATTAAGAAACGGGCATGCATGGGACAAGTGATCTGAGGGGAGTCAAATTGTGCAAGGTAAAGATGGGTATGAATCGTAGTAACGGGATTGATTAGGGGAGAAAAAGAATTATTTGAAAAATAGTTTTGATATTTTTTCTTTCTTGAGGAAAAAAGGAAATATTTTTGGGTTTTGAATTTTTTGAAAAAGAAAGAAAATATTTTTATAATTTTTTAAATATAATAAAAGGAAAAATCTTTTGGGGTTTTTAAAATTGGGTAATGAAAAACATATGTTTCTATCTCTCTCTCTCTCTCTCTCTATATATATATATATATATATATATATATATATATATATATATATATATATATTCAAATGGAATAAAATGGACTATTTGAAACACAATATGATGGAGCGTAAAACTGACTACCAAAGGATTTGAATTAGACATGTACAAGGAAATAACCAGTCCAAACTAACACAAAACAAATTTTTATATTCAATTAAGTGATGGGGTAGTCGAATTTTACTTAATTCACGAGCTTGAAAAATAGGGGGTCTTATGTGTCGCCTTTGAAAAATTCTCTCCTACTTGGCTTGTTAGATGGTTAATTTTAATTGAGTGATGCAAAAGGTAACAAGCAAGTTGGATTAAGTGATTGAGTGGGGGATGCAATTCCAACTTGTTTCAATGACCGCATTTATGTTATAATTCCAATTAATTCATCAAACCATTCCAAATAACACTGCGTAAAAATAAAGTCACGTAGAATCAAATAGTCAAATAATGAATGGAATCGCTAACAGGAGATTCACGAGTGAAAGAGAAATGTACCTCCCATGATTATTACACATGTGGGGTGAATGACTAGTTGAGTCGACTGACAAAAAGTTTCTCCTAAATTTCATTCGTCTCTGAGAGTTCAACGAACCCAAAATAGAGAGACTTCTAACCCACTCCAATGACACACACTCTCTCTATTTTATCTCGTTTCCATTTTTTCTTTTCTTTAATTAATTACTTGATCACCACAAATAAATGTACAAGGCCTTAATAACCTAAGAATACTAGACTAAAAAATAAATAAATAAATACATATATATGAAACAAGCGTACAAGTCTTCAATCAATCATTTGCTCAAGAAAGTGGCAATGACATTTTAACGATAAAAATGCTATCACTAAAAAATGAGCCTAATTCCAATGCTTAAGAAGTCAGCAACATCGCCATCCGGTGAAATCAATTATCCGATGTCTCTCTCGTTGTAGTATAGTCATTTTCTATCAAAATCCCTTGAACTTACAAAATAAACTATTACATGTATAGTGGCAAGTAAGAATATCAATCCAACTTCTTATTATGGAAATTTGTAAAGTGAAAACAAGTATAATTTTTAAAACCATTTTAAGGGATATTTATGCTAATTAATGTGCTGAAAGTTGAACCACAATTATAAATAAATAAAATGATAAAGTGAGATGTTTATGAGGTGAAATAAATGTGAGGCGAATCAAGGGAGGAAACTTTTTCACATATATTAATAATTTTAAATAATTAATTTATTTACCTAAAATGTCCCTTGATAAGATATAAAATCACAAATAAACTATCATCACAAGTGTAATTTCAATATTATGCTTTCAGATAATTAGTATCAAAATATTCACAAATTGTCAAAAATATAATTTAAAGCCCTGTTAATAAATCAACCGTTGGGGGAAACCTGTTAATTTTTTTTAAACCATAGGAAAATTATTTTTTGAGTTTAAAATTCAAAACATAATATTTTTGGATTTAGTGGGTGGGAGAACCTCAAATTTGGGTTCTTTTGGATTTTTAGGGAACACATGAGTCTCACAATTTATAGGTAAGTCAATAGAATTGTCAACTCGCATCCCGGACCACTAGGTGGTCTCAACTTCAAAATCCTCAGGGTGAGAGAGAGTTCATCACACTCAAAATTGATGGCGCGAGTCTACTTATTACCATTCCCCGTTGGGAAAGCAATCAGTTGACTCAGGGGGAAATCCGTCTCTCTATCAAACTCAAATTTATATAGATATTGTCAAGCCATTGAAGGCTTGGTTTTGAGCCTGAGTTTCTTGATCTCATTCGATGATGAGTTTTTGCAAAATACTTTCGAGAGAGGATATGTGTGGTGATAGTGAATTGGTGGATAATGGCGAAAGAGTGGTATAAGGATGAGGTGCCACCAACTCACTGTTAACATTAGAAAATGGACAATACTCATAGGAATCATGTATAATGGAGTCAATTTAGGGATATACAAGAGACGGTCCCTTGTGAGAGATAAAAGGTAGACGATTGTGGTAGGTGCAGTGATTAGGCACATATTCTTCACATTTATCCCCTTAATTTCGGTATTTTTATGATCCCGTGTAGTGTAAATAGCTTGGATTTGTCTCGTATTTATGCTACTAACCTCTTTTGGCAAGTATTTCATGTTTTCTGTATTTCTCATGTGTTTTACAGGTATTTCATGCAAGTTAGTGCGAAAGAGAACTCAAAACAGTGAAAGAAACCAAGAAATGGGGAGTTGAAGGGAATTTTCATAATTTTACATAAATATTCCGGTGGTGGGGAAAGCTAGAGAGTTGAAGAGATCTAAATTACAAGAACATTGGAAAAAACGATACCCCAATCCGAGCTACGGTGAAGAAGTTATTCCCATTTAAAGTTGGAGACAGAAAGTCAAAAGTTGAAATTAATTCTGGAAGCTGAAGAGTCAAAACTCTTGAATTTCTTGTTTAATTCGTTTTTATTTGTTGTAAAACGTGGAGAGATATGGGAAGAGTCATTTTTTAAGTGTATAAAAGTCCAAGCCCTACATCCTTCCAAGGGAGTCGAATATGAGAGAGTATTTTTAGTTTTTTCTTTAAAGTAGATAATTTCATCTTCTTAGAGAAAACCCTAGTTTGTAAGTTTGAAGAGGAAGAGTTTTTCTGGATTCAAGTTCATCTCTTTTCCTTATTGCTGAATACAAGTATCAATTTTTCATTCTTTTATTTATTCTTTACTTTATTTCCAATTTAATTCTCAATTGTTTTACAATTTGTTAACAATGTTTGTTAGATCCATAATTCCATATATTGTTATGAATTTGTTTTCTAATAAAACCATGTCTAGATAAATTTTCAAGGGTTGGGATGCATGAACCCAACCCGATGTGGTATGCATAGATATAAAATTTGTCCTCTAAATTAAATAAATGATTAGATCGTGTTGTATAGTTTCACAACCATTGTAGATCTTTCGACTTCATTTGCCCTAGGTAACCGGGGTGCTTAAGGATGCAATACGCATGAACTATTGCAACACTGCTTTACACATTCTTTGATTATGTATGATGCGGGCTTGAACCTCATATATGTAATGCTTTGGAGTACTAAAGACTGGGTTTGATCAATTATCTAATTTATGACTAATTTTGTATTGGCATACACACTAGGGTTTGGGGGAGTGTATTCTTAACCCATTTCTTCATTCATATTAATTCCTTCTTAGTTAGTTAATTTTTCACGCGTAGGTTAATTTAATTTAATTTAGTTAATTCATAGATAAAATCCAAAAATCAATCATCTTTTTCTTTTCTTTTATTGTTTTCATCAAATTTAAGATTAAACAACCCTACCTCGTCACGTTCACACGTCCTAATTCCCTGTGGATTTGTTACCCAGACTCGCCACTATACTCCTTAAGAAGTGTAATTACAAGTTTAGTTTTTTTTTATTGAGGTTGGAAGCCGATAACAACGACTAGCGTATTACACGGACGCTCGATTTTTCCACTCGATCATGTAGTGAATTTACTGATCAGGGTGGAGTGAACATAGTTTCCACGACGATTATTGAAAACTGTGAGGATCCTCAATATATGATTGAGATTCTTATTCATCAGAGATTAATCATTACTCCATGAGAAGTTTGGTTGCTCACACCACTCGGGATTATAAAGCTCATTATACGATGACAAAGTGGGTTCCCAAATAGTGTCAAATGGATATAATTATTCCATGGTGTAATCTTATTAATAATTAAAAACTCACATGCATGTGACAAGTGAATAAAGTGGAGTCAAATTGTGTAAGATAAAGATGGGGATGGACCGAAGTAGTCCCTTAAAAAATGTTCATCATCCTTGACGGGATGGATGATGAGAGAAAAAGCATTCTCCGAAAAAAATATTTTGGATTTGTTTGTTCTTTTTTTGAGAAAAAAGAAGAAAAAATAATTTTTGGGTTTTGAATTTTTTGAAAAAGAAGGAAAATATTTTTGGAACTTTTTTAAATATAGTAAAAGGAAAAATATTTTTGGATTTTTGAAAAATGGTAATGAATATATATATATATATATATATATATTTCAAATGGACTATTTGAAACACAAAGGACGGAGCTTAAAACAGACTACCAAAAGATTTGAATTAGATACGTACAAGCAAAGGACAACTTCGAATTAACGCATAATCAATTTTAATATTCAATTATGTGATGGGGTAGTCGAATTTTAATTAATTCGTGAGCGAGAAAAACACGAAGTCTTATACATCGCCTTTGATAAATGCTCTCTTACTTGACTTACCGGTTGGTTAATTTTAATTAAGTGATGACATGGGTAACAAGAAAGTTGGATTAAGTGATTTAGTGGTTGATGAAATTCCAACTCGTTTCAATGAACGGGTTTAGGTCTTAATTCCAATTAATTCATCAAACTATTCGAAGTAAAATTATGCGTAAAATTAAAACCACATGGAATCAAATAGTAAAATAATGAATGGACTTGTTAATAGGAGATTCGCGAGTGATAAGGAAATGTACCATACACGATTCTTACACATATGGAGTGAAGACTGGGTTGAGTCAACCGAGAAATTTTTTCTCCTAAACTTCATTCGTCTCTAGGAGTCAAATGAACCCAAAATAGAGAGACTTCTAATCCACTCCAATGACACCCTCTCTATTTTACCTCATTTTCCTTTTTTCTTTTCTTTTCTTTGATTAATTATTATAAATAATTGGTGTCTAAACCACTTCAAATAAATGTACAAGGCCTTAATAACCTAATACAACTAGTCTAAAAAATTAAAAAATATATACAAACTAAATAAATGTACAAGTCTTCAATCACTCCTTATCTTAAGAAAGCGGTAACAACATTTTAATGAGGAAAACACTATCGCTAAAAAATGAGCCTAACTCTAATGCTTAAGAAGTCGGTAATAGTGCTTTCTGAATAAAAAAATTATATGATGTCTCGTTTATTGTAGTATAGTAATTTTCCATCAAAATTCCTTGAACCTACAAAATAAACTAAATACATGTATAGTGGCAAATAATAGTATCAATCCAACTTCTTAATATGGAAATGAGTAAAGTGAAAACAAGTATAATTTTTAAAATAATTTTTCAAGGGATATTTATGCTAATTAATGTGCTAAAATTTAAAACAAACTAATAAATAAATAAAATGATAAAGTGAGATGTTTGTGTGGTGAAATAAATATGAGGTAAATCAGGGGATGAGACTTTTCCACTTATATATTATTTAAAATAATTAATTTATTTACCTAAAATGGCATATGATAAGATATAAAATCACAAATCAACTATCATTATAAGTGTAATTTCAATGTTATTCTTTTAGATAATTAGTGTTAAAATATTCACAAACTCTAAAATTAAGATTTAAAGTCCTCTTAATAAATCATTCACTTGGAAAAACCAGTTAAATTTTGTTTAAACTACAGGAAAATTAGTTCTGGAGTTGAAAATTTAAAACACAATGTTACACTAAAAAAATATATCTATAGTTCGATTGTAAATTGAATATTTTATCTCAAATTTGGTTCTCTCTCAAAAATTATTTACCCTATCTAGATATTAAATTAGAAAGAGTGAAAGTTTAATACTATTTTTTAAAGGAACATTATAAATGAACTAAATAATTAAAACATTAAAATTTCGATTTCACCACTTAGCCTATTTATTTTTATTAATTAGTTTATCTATTTGAAATACCCAATACATATTTAAATTCACAAATAAGCACTCGTTGCATATGTGAAATTAAATATAGTCTTTTTTAAAAGATTAACGTTAAAATTTCACGAACTCCCTAAAAATCATATTTAAACATTTTCTAATAAATCACACGCTAAATAAAATCTACTAAAAGTATTTTAAACCATTAAAAATTAAGTTTTATAGTTGAGAAATTCAAAATACAATATTATTTAAAAATTATTCATCTCTAGCTTAATTAATAAATAAATATTATAATTCAAATTTACTATTTTCTCTCAAAAATAATTTATTTTCTCTCGAGGCATAAATATAAATTATGAAATTTCAATATTAATATTTAAAGGACATGATTTTTAGGACCCGAGACCGAATATGATTTTTTAGACCAATTTTGGATTGAATTAAATAAAACATAAAAAAGTAGGTCGAGTCTAGTTTGATTTTTTTGCTCTATTTAGTTCATTGGGTTTCATGGACACCTCTAATTGAAAATTATACATTTGATATGTTTCATCCACTTTTATTATTGGGAGTATCTTTCCAAGTAAGTAAGGTGACAATTATAAACCACCTTGAGATGTTTTATTGAAAATGCCATGTAATTTTTATGTCTTGGAATTACCAATTTCTTGTGAAATTCAGGTTCTATGTCAAATTTTTATATCAGCAATCAGTTTTGTGCCAGGGATAAGAATAAAGCTTAATATACTCATTTTTTTACTCATTTTTCATACTCGTTGCATTAAAATCTTATATCTTATTGTGGATCTCGTTAGAACATAAGGTAAAATTTCTTATTGCCTTGTGTTATTTAACGAGTTTTAAAAATGGTTATGAAACCGTGAAAGTGTAGTTATACTCCGGGGATAAGGGATCAGTAGTCTTTCTCTGTTATTTTGGCTCGGGTCCTAATAATTCCACCAAAAAAGTTTCTCGAGAACACCACAAAAAAATTAAATACATACTTTACTAACCACACCCAAAAGTGTTGTACCTTTTATTTCCCTTAAAATATCAAATATACTCCTAACTAAGCAAAAAAATTACACGTAAATAACACCACATAATCTAAACCACCATAATAAATAAAAATCAAAATTGTTGATCTTCCCATCGAAATATTCAAACCCACGGTTAAACCTAGCCCAAATCATCTTGTTCATTTCTCCCCAAATCTTCATTTTCGTGTGTTTGTTGTGTTGTTGTGGACTTTTTTGTGTTACTTGGATATAGAAATCAAGGAGAAAGGGGCTGCATTGCCATGGTTGCAGAAAAGAAAGTTGATGTTCCAGCTTCCCAAACTCAGAACACCCAATGCTATCTTGATGATTTTGAGGTATTAAAACACCTCTACACACTATATAATATGTAAAACAACATTTAAAATGATGAAAAGATTAAAAACAATGGGGTGACTGCACTTATGATTCCCCATCACCGTAAGTGAGGGTTACTTTCGATCAGAAGTGACCGTGTTATCTTATCCCATGGTCTTATTAGTCAATTAATAATTGAATCACGGTTACAAACTGGTCGTGGGATCATAACATGCGGTTTCATGTAACCGTGTGCAGGACTACCCGGTTTAACGTGGTCGTGGATTTACCATACCCGGTTACCTTACATCGTATGTATCCCTGTAGAGGTTATAATTAGACGTGGAATAAATATTGAAATTAAAGTTCAATTATTAAACGGTGTATGTGTTTTTATTGATTTTTATTATTCTATTATCAATTGTTATTGTACGGATTATTATATTATCATTTCAGTTAGATGCATCGGTACTTGATGATACATTGTAACAAGATACAAAAAATATTATTATACCGAGTGTATATACTCCACGTGCTTCCACCGAGGAACCGAATATGCATGAGGTGAATATGAGCACACAAGCAACGGCATCAACCTCGCCCAAATGCTTGTGTCATTTATTTCTAGATTTCACATCGTCTATGGTAAAAAAACATATCACGTAGTTAGATTTCAACAATTTGAGACTTTTAATGCATGATATGATTGCATGACATAATTTGATTGTATGCATTGTTAGGATGTGGCAATATAATAAGGATTGGATATTAATGCAATTAATCAAGACCATACAGTCGAATTCACCATTGAGGAGGCATGTTTAGTTTATTTATATTGTACTCAACATTATTTTTCATTTATAATTGAAATTTCCAATAAACTATCCGTTCATCTAATAATGTTCGTCTTGTACAGTTTTTTGATGACCGTGATAAGATGATTGATTGGTGTCAACAAATTGGTCGCAAGCTTCATGCGGTCGTGATCATTCTGAAATCCGATAAGGTCAGTTTAGTCCGAAGGGGGAGGGTCGCAGCCTATGTTGGTCGACTTTCCCAAGAAGAGTGGAACATTACTGCTAAGATGATCAATAATAGGGTGGGCCCGAAGGAAGTACTCCAGACATTGAAAAAGAGATCGGGATACAATTATTTATCCATACGAATAATTTATAACGCTAAAAGAAAAATGAAGAACGTTGAGATGCAAGGGTACACCGCCATGCAGCGATTGATGTATTTTCTCACGAACAAGAGTTATGTCCCCTGGCATAGAATGAATGAGCAAAATGACGTGGTGCGGGATTTATTTTTCGCAGTTCCCACCTCTTACTTGTTGGTGAAATGCTTCCCGAGTGTACTGATGATCGATTTCACTTACAAGACCAATCGGTAAAATATGCCATTATTTTAGATGATTGGGGTCACTTCCATCGGGAAATCATTTTCCATTGTATTTTGTTTTCTGAAGAGTGAGAAAGAGGAGAATTTTATTTAGGCTCTGCAATATTTGTGTTACTATATGAGATAAAAGCTTTGCTGCAAGTTGTTGTCTCTGATAAACATCAATCTTGTCTAAACACTTTGCCAAACGTGTTTCCACTTGCCATCGTTCTATTATGCTTATTCCATGTTAAAAAATATATTGAAGGTGCATGTGTGAAACACAACATCAAAGACCAGGGCAAGGAGGTATTTATGCAGGGTTAAATTGGGGTTGTGGAGTTGGAGAATCCGATCGACTTTGAGAATACATGGCTAGTTTTTCATCAAAAGTGTCAAAACTACACGAACATGATTGGGTACATACAGAATAACTGGACGCCTTAGATTTTTCAGTTCACGCATGCATGGACTAATCGCGTATCCCACCGTGGAAACTACACAACTAACATAGCAGATGGTGCGCATGCCCAACTAAAAAAACACTTAACTAATATCACCGGTTCATTTGCGACGGTGTGGAAGGGTAAGGACACATTACTGGGTCACCAAATCTCTCAAATACAAATGGAGTTTTATAAATCACTTCAATCCACTAAGAGTGGACATAATGACACATTGTTGAGCGAGATCCGTGTTAGGGCATCACATTATGCCTTGAAAAGTCTTAGGGATGATTGTAACCTTTTGTAACTTTTATTGCAAATTTTGGTTATATGTAAATTGGTTATTGGAGAAAGTCTTAGGGATGATTTTAACTTTTTGCCATCATTGATTATATATAAATTGTTTATTGGTGAAAGTCTTACCAATTATTGATTATAAGTTTTTGTAAATTTTTGCAATGATTAGTATAATATAAATTGATTATTATACAAAGTCTTACCAACATTGGTTTTATGTGATAAGCAAGATTATTGGTTTTATTTCAAAAGAAAGACATTTGAAATCTTGGGGTATTGTAAGAAACATACGGTCCCTTGAGACCGCGTATATATACGAACGGTGACACCACACCGTGACAACACCATATACAGTGACACCATACCATGGTATCACACACCATGATTTAACATCACCGTCCTATTAAGGCATAGACTTGGGGGCTATTTTTCAACCCAACCATCATGGTCAAATGAAACCGTGTTAAACATATCCACAGTGAGTTTTAGCCATAATGTTAGACACCACGGTTTAACCTCACCGTCCCAATGAGGTAGAGACTTGGGCATTTTTTTAATCCAACCATCATGGTCAAATGAAATCGTGAATGATATCTTCATGGTGCCTTATGGCCCGATGTTTGTTTAACATGGTTGGACCTCAACATCCCATTAAGGCAGAGACTTGGCTATTTTTCAACCCGAACCTCATGGTCAAATGAAACCGTGATAAACATATCCACAGTGAGGTTTATCCGTAATATCACACACCACGGTTTACCCTGACTATCTCAATGAGGCAGAGACGTGGGATATTTTTTAATGTGACAATCACGGTCCAGTAAAATCGTGATAAATATGTACATGGTGAGTTTTAGCCGTAATAATGCACACCATAATTTACCTTCACCGTCCCAATGAGGCAGAGACTTGGGATTTTTTTCAACCCAAAGGTCTAATGAAACCATTCTAAATATATCCATGGTGAGTTGTAGCCTAATATCACACACCACGGTTTACCCTCACTATCCAAATAAGGCATAGACTTAGGCTATTTTTCAACCCAACCATCACGGTCAAATGAAATCGTGCATGATATCTTCACGGTGCCTTATGGCCAGATGTTTGTTTAACACGGTTAGACCTCACCGTCCCAATGAGGCAGAGACTTGGCTATTTTTTAACCCAAACCTTACAGTCAAACGAAACTGTGCTAAACATATCCACAGTGAGTTTTGGCCATAATATCACACACCACGGCTTACCCTCAGCGTCCCAATAAGGTAGAGACTTGGGCTTTTTTTTAACTCGACAATCACAGTCTAATGAAACCATGCTAAGTATATCCATCGTGAGTTTTTGCTGTAATATCACACACCACGATTTACCTTCACCGTCCTAATGATCCACAGACTTGGGATATTTTTCAGCCCGACAATCACGATCACATGAAACCGTGCAAAATATCTTCATGGTGCCTTGTGTGTATAACATGGTTTAATCTCACCGTCCCATAGAGGCAGAGACTTGGGTTATTTTCAACCCAAAAATTATGGTCAAATGAAACCATTTACGTTATAATGATGGTGACACCACACTGTGCTTCGTGTCTCACACCACACTGTGGACACTTCACAAACGATTGGATCCCACTGTACATTATATGCATGCCTTAGTATTTTTTTGTAAAATATAAAAAGTTAATTTACAACATAATGTACAATGAACCAAGAATAATTTTCCATTAATTGTTCAAATAAAATATTACAACATGTTGTAATTCAAATTTGTTCATACATTTCATAATTAAAATTTGTTCAAATAAAATATTATAACATGTCATCAATATTACCACCAAGAATAATGTACAACAAAATATTGTTCATACATGTCATAATTTAAATTTGTTACAACATGTCATACTTCAAAATTCTTTTACAACACAGTTGAGTTACAAATAAAATCTTTCGTAAAAATATGTATACTTTCACCTTAAACGCTTCTTCGGGGGGCTTTTTGATTGGGAGGCCTTTCGCTTGGAGGATTTGTGCTTGGGCATTGGATCGTTCCGTGCCTTGGTCTGAGTTTCTTGATGCAACAATGCCGTTCTCTTTTCTGTATGTGCTTGTGTTCCCTTGGCCTTAAGTAGGGCATCAAGCGCTGCACGTGATAGTTCATGGACAACCGAAACCTCCTGGTCCGAGCCGATTTCAATAGCCTCCTAGATTAGGCTAATGGATACATTTATCCCTTGGGCCTATATATAAATTAAAACCAAATGTGTTAGACAATAATTGAAGAAAATAAATCAATTTACGAATAAATTTTGAAAAATTTACCATTTTATCCGAGTGCTTTAACTCCGACTTACGTATTCTATGCTTGGGATTTTGAATGTAAGGATGGGATATTTATAGGAACCAAGATATATACCCATCAACACATTCAAAAGGCACGTACCTCACCACGATCGAGCGTCTGGCATCGGAAAGAACATGGTCGACACAGTTAAGTTGATACCATTTCTTGATATCAAACTTTAATTTGTAGCGGGCATGGGTCTTTCCCCTCTCCTCTGATAAAGGGCGCATTGGATGTCTATGGATTGTTTGAACTCGGCCATCCTGGTGTAGGATCCTCCTCAAGTAATAGTGTTCCTCGACATAATAGAAAATGAGGAGGCAATTGTACCATGAGATCTCCTAAAATGGGTAGGCCTCACTGTTTTCAGAGTAGGGATCCCGTACAACCTAAACGTATTTTGAAATGTTAGTACATAAATAAAGAAAATAAATACTAACTTCAAAACAAATAATACTTACGTTTGGTGTTTTTAAATCGTCTAAGGTTTCTCTTAGCTCCAGTATCTGTGCAAAGGCATCACCTGACATCATTTGCGCCCTCCATTTGCATAGATGTGTCTCTCTATGCTAAAACTCAAGAATTCTAACACCCCTGACCAAATTGAAGTGGTCGTACATCCACGCATGCAGTCAAATAGACATATTAATTAGGAAATTCATATATTGCAATGAAAAATTAAAAGCATGTGTTAAATTTAAAATATGTACCATGAGAAGGGGAAGATATCCGAGCACTTGTCGAACGTCTACCCACGAGGTAATCCCCAAACGCCAATATTAATGGGTCAATACACCCATCCACCAAGCATAGTATTTGCATTTATTGACTTTTTGCAAAGACTGCAGGTAGTACACTGAGACTCAGTTGCTCCCAAAAATAACAAGCAACCGATTATGAAAAACAAGTACCCCTAGCAACCTGCTCAATCTATCTCTTCGTGACACCCTACCCCATCTTCTTAATCCTCCCCTTGCACAAATTCATTATTCAGTCAAAATGAACGGCATATACGGACTTTCACTCTTCCTTATCCTCCTCCTCGATACAACCCAGATATTTCATAAGCCATTTGATTTGGGCCGCCTTCTCCCCGGCTTGTTGCCTAAAAACAGTAATGTACACTGCTTTACCAACTACCAAAATTTGGAGGAGATGGAACACATCATTAAGGGTGATGGTCATCTCGCCAAACGACATATGAAATGAATTCATCTACGGCTTCCACCATTGAATGAATGCTAATACCGATACATAGTCTATGTACCGATAGGAGTGTTTTATCAGACCCCACAGACCCGAGTTCCTCAGTAACTCTATAACCCGCTCATCCTCCGTCTTTGTGTCCCACTCAACAAATTTTTGTAGTGGTACACACACTTCATTATGACCCTCTCCTCATCTCTATTCCATATAGAATAACTGATATGGTTATGAACAAATTTCAGCAGTTTGGGGATATTCAGCATGCACCCCTCAAGCGGTTGGGAAAACGAGTGGCTTATTTTTTTACGTGACTTCTTCTCGGGCAGTTTAGATGTGGACGGTTAGATTTTATTTTTTCGATGAAGAAGAATTGTTCCTGCACCCCTCTACTTCTTTCTCTCTTTCTACTTCTTTTTCCTCTCCTACTTTCTCTCCTTCACCCTCTCCTTCCTCCTCTCTTTCTTCCTCTCTCTATTTTTCTCTTTCCTGCTCTCTTTCCTCCTCTTGTGATTTTTTATGTTCTTTGTCTTCTGATTTATCTCCTGCCCTTACCTAACCCCCTTCACTAACCCCAAACAAATCATCTACCACTGCCTCAACCACTTGCTCAATTGACTACGATGTAACACCCTCACCAATAGTAAGTAAACCCCCTGCCACTTAGTCGACTACTTTATCCAATGACCTCGTAGGAATATATCATTTGCTCGAACTAGTGGCCTCACTGACATTACTACTACTAAAGGAAGATAGGATTGGTCGTACTACCTTCGCCGGCTCCAACCTCCTCTTCCGCTCGGATGCTGTAGGAGGATTTTTGTTTCTTCCCATTTATATGACCTACATTAGAAATTAACAAAATTATATGGATAAATGAACATCAAATTAATAAGTTCATACCAACGAAGAAATAATAATTAGTGAAACGGATACATGCATACATTAAAAATAACTATAAATATTTTCAATATGAAGAAAATATAAAATGACTCGCTGTCAAATAATATGTAAGGGCCTAAAAATGACAACATTGCTAAAAATACGTGAATATATGAAATGTGAAATACATTGGTACATACGGTCATTATTGGCCGGGAAATAACACATCACAATAAGAAGAGACCATGAAAACCCAAAACACGGTGGTTTATGGCCGTGAAAATCAAGACACAATGAGATATGGTCGCAAAATAGGCGAATCACGATTGGATGCGACCAAAAATCCTTGACACCTTAGGTAACGGGAGGCCATTGGTGCAGGGAGAATTTTTTTTTTTACAAAAGGTAAACCCTAGGTTGTTCAAACCAATTAAACCCTAGATTTTAATCGCCCAAATGCAATATATTTCTAGTTAGATTAATTAGAGTTATGTTTTGTATCGTTTAATGAGTTTATAATGGATTTTTTATATGTAGTTTGCATGATAGAGTTTAATGGACAAAATGAGAGTATGATAGTAATGGAAGTAAGTTTTAATCATGTAACATACCAGATATGAAGCTTGAGGGTAAGTAGTAGGGTTTGAGAGAAAATTTAAATAAGTTGGAAGATTGAAAGGTATGGGAGAGAAGTTAGAGAGAGAGAGAGAGAGAGAGAGAGAGAGAGAGAGAGAGGAGAATAGAAAAAGTAAGGTTTAAATTTTTTTAGATGTTTATATGGGTCAAGATTAGTGTGATGTTATGTGTGTTTGGTGTTATGTATAAATATTGGTTACTTATGTGATATTTTGTATAAAAGGATATTTTGAAGAGATTTTTCGGGTGGAATTATGCGGACCTTTTTGGCTCCACCTAAGATCAACTTTTCATTTGCAGTGACATTTTCTTTTTGTTTTTTTCTGAATGTCCTATCAGTAAGTTTACTTATAAAGGCTAATTGTACATATGTATGGGAGAAGATTTCCCCCAAAAAAAGAGCGTTACTACACGAACCTATAAAAAAAACAAAAACTATACCCACCGAGTAGGACAAAAAAAGTTGTAGGCAGGATGTGTTTGTTTTTATTATTAACTTGGGTTTATGTCCTTTTGTTCTAATTTTAAAAATATTTTTTTTCAAAGTTAAAAGAATTATTTTTTTAAAAATAAAAGTTAAAACCTCCCAAATGTACCCCAAATAATTTTTTAATAAAGAGTTTTTAAAAAAAAATGCGCTAAAAATAAGGTGTGCCACTAGCGCGGACCTTTACAAATAAGAGAATATTGGGTAAGTGGGTGTTTGAGAGACTAAATGCGTTAAAAATAATTTTGTAAAAAATTCAGTATTTTTTTTTTATCAAAAACAATATCTTTAGTGTTTGTTTGTCAAAAAGAAAAAGATTGAAGTTTTTTTTTTTGCTAAAAATATTATTTTCCCTATTTGTTTGCCAAAAATAAAAAGATTCAGTATTTTTTGCAAAAAATAATATTTTGTAGTGTTTGTGTTCCAAAAAACAAAATTCAGTGTTTTTTTTCAATTAATAACATTATGAGTACTTATTTGTCAAAAGTAAAAATATTTAATGTTTTTTGACAAAAATAATATTTTCACGCTTTGTATGGGCTAAATAAAAATATTTTAAAAATCTATTTTAAAAATATGGCGTGCCAGTGGCGTGGACCTTTAAAAATAAAAGAATATTCAGTAAATGGGTGTTTGAGGGAGTAAATGCGTTAAAAATATTTTTTTTTGAAAAATAATTGCAACACCTTGTAAATTCAAGGACCTTTAATTTAATTATAGTTGGGAGAAAAAGAATTTATTTTATAGGGAGAAATAAAATATTTGATTTGGAGAATTTTTAAATTAAAGGATCTATTTGATTTGGCGAATTGAAATTTAATTATTCAGATTTTTCTTTTGTGTCGCATTTTTTTAAGTAAAAAATTGGAGAGTGTTATAAATTAATTCGAAGGGCATGATTGAGTCCGAATAGTCGAAATAGTTGAAAATGAGTGTCCATATGTATAATATGGGTTTCGAGACCTTTTTAAACACATTTGAGCTTCCAAATAAGTGTTTGGGCCCTTTTTAGAAAGCCCATAAGCCCAACCCTAATTGTGAAAGGGTGAGGGAACTTGAATTCATTTTTTAGAAGACTAAATTGAAAAGAGTCAAAGAAGAGAGCAACTATAGTAGATTTTGGGAGATTAAACCAAGAACAAGAGAGGAGACCATTGAATTAACCCATCATCTTCATCAAAGAATCTGATTCTACAAACCCAAAGGCAAGTGGTTTAACTTGCATTCTAATTAATTGCAATTTTACATATTCATATTATAGAAGGTGTGAATTGATTAATAGGTTAGGGTTAGTTCTATATTAGAATTTTTTGATTTCACGATTGTGACTTAAAAATCTGTAGAGATGATAAGAATATGTGGATTTTGATACCCTAATTTGTGTAGATGATGTAGTTAGATTGCACTACACCAAATCTGCCGAATTGTCACGGTCGTTGACTTTGAGAAGTTGGACTTGTCAAAGTCAATGACCGTGATAATTCTGGGGGTGACAACATTTTTTGTCACGGACGTCACACGGTCATTGACCGTGACACGTCCGTGGCAAGTTTTAGTTGTCACAGACTTGTCACGGTCAATGACCATGATAATTCTGGACAGAATTGAAAAAAAATCTGCTGGGCAGTATAGCCACTGCCACTGCCCATCAATATATTTGTACTTGTTATAACAATATTATACCTGTTCAAACATCATATATCCAAATAAAATAGAGATAATGAAAATATACATTCAAAACAATATGCATAACGATATAATCCAAATATAATTCAAATGTAACAACTTAAAATAATTCAATTCAAATAATGTCATTACATGTCTGGGGTAAGGTTAGCTCTAAGAAGGTGAGTAGGCCACACGATATACGAATTGACACACCCAGCAATATACATCGTGCCGTATTATTTGCGCACCCACAAGGGGGAGTTCTCCATCCCGGGTATCACATGCGTGACGAGCACCTTAGACTCGATGTCTTGAAGCAGACGTCCATGAACTGGCATACCCTGGACGGTATTCGGTTCCCTCAACCCCCGCCCTATCCACTGGCCATCAAATATGTTCAGTATAAACACGCTCGTCCAACCAAGTGTCGACATCATTCGTTTGAAGGGAGCCAAATAGGGGAGTGGATCATCAAAGTCAACTCGTATTGGCGATGAAGCAGCGAGGTCCACATCCTCGTCATCTTGTACCTCGTCCTCCTGCACCTCCTCCTTCTCAACCTTTTCCTTCCCTTTCCCCTTAATGTTTTGGCCCAACAAATGCTTCATGAATGATAACATATCTTGGACCGTTTCCTCCAAATGAGACAACTTCGTTTTATGCGAGTCCACCGTTCGAGCCAACCCGATGTAGCTCGTCTCCAATCCGATGATCCTAAATTTGGACACCCGCGAGCTCACCCCCCTTGTCCTCTCGTTGCGATCAGCGCTAAGCACTTGGCTGAGTGCGTCTGTGGACAAAGATGCCTTGTCGGCATCAGACTGCAACTCATGCACTTCCTTAAGCTTTGCCTAAAACGACAAAATGCACATGATTAGTAAAATAAGTAAATAAGAAAATTATAACGTAATTAACAAAAATTAAACTGTCGGATTACTTACAATCATGGCCGCGACGCTCAGGGACACCTCCTTATCCTTCCCCTTCTTCGTCCGAATAGCCACATAAGTATCGAGCCTCTGTGGCCTACCCCCCAGGGCCACTCCCTGTCCCCTGAAATAAAATAAAGTAAAATTAGAATCGGCCCAGCAAAGTAAAATAATGCAGAACAATATATTTCTCTAATTATAGAAAAATTAAATCTTACCATCATCCTATGCTCCACCTCGGCGTAAGACGTCCGGTCGGAGTACTGCACGTCCGTCTTTTTCGCTCGGTTTTCCCTCCCCGATTGGTGAGATGCCAATTGTATCTCCCCGATCTCATTGTCAATGAACTTTTGCCATTGTGCGACTAAGATCGGCTCCTTCGGTGGGATAAATTCATGCATTCAGATAACGGACTCTCGGGTCTTCCCCAAGTACCGGGTTCACATATTTTTCTTCCACGTCTTGTGTTGCTCCCTCAACTGCTCCAAGACGGAATTGCTTAGCTTTGGATCCAGGCTGAATTGTTCCTGTCCAACAAATACAATGTTAGTTGCAAATATATATAAATATAAATATAAAATGAAATCGATATCGAAATTGAAATTGAAATATTCATATAAATATAAATATAAATTCATTACCTGTAGTGCCACCCAAGTAGCTAACTTGAGCTCATTTGGCACCTCCCTCCAACTAGTGTACCCCAGGCCGATGATCGTCTTTACCCGCTCGAGGGATCTCACTAATAGCCCCATCTTGTTCTCGATGGCCATCCCCAATTTGCCATATTTAGGGAGCTTAGGGGCCGAGCAGCCCTCCTCGCCTCCGCTACCATCGAGCCCAGACGACATCATCACAATCAGCATCATCATCCTCGCCTTAATACCTGAAGGAGACATTTGCTGTAAAAAAAGGTTGTTATTAGTACAAACCAAAATGAATTAGAAGAAGACATGCCAATATGTACAATTACTACAAATCCAATTGAATTATTATTGTTTAACACCTCAATTCTGAATTCCAATACAATAGCATCTAGCTCATAATATGTACAATTACTAAAAATCTGAAGCATCCCCACCCCTACTGCCCACACACACGCACACTACACAAGAGTGAGAATGATAAAGTACAGATAAATTAAAATCATTAAAAATGGATTGATAAAGTATAAATTTTCCACTCAAACACCTTACCATTCTTACACCTAGCACACTACACACTGTTTATAGTATATTTCATTTAATTATGTCTTATTTATATTCAATTTTTAAATTTTAAATTCAAATTCAAACATAGATTTGTAGTATGCTTCATTTAATTTCTATTTCCTCCATCTCCTCTAAAGGGTGAGTGGTCCGATCCCATTCAAGACCACATATTTCTGTAATATACTTAACAGCTCATGCACATCGGTATGGTTTGAGAAAAATTCGGCAGCATATCCCCATAGTTCTCCAAGTACACAACGTAGATTGGAAAGTGTGGGTATTATTTCAATTGATCAATTAAAATAACAGTCACACTTGTCAATCTAGTATGTGCCAAGAGAACATTAGGATATGACTGCAGAAATTCCTCCAAAAGTAACAACTTTAAGCCACTAAGAACATTATTATACATAAATTATGCAATCCCAAACTATCCAAACGGGACAATTCAAGAGATCTCATTACAGGGGTAATGACTCTGGACGGGTCTAAGGGCTATTGACTGTGTATGTATAAGAACTAGAAGGCTAGTATCTATGCGCACTATATGTAATTTCAAGTTTGTTTCATTTAATTATCATACTATATATATATTGTCCGTTATACAAAGTAATTTTCAAAAAAAGTTGAAAAATCCCACCCTCATATGGACAATAATCTTGTGGTCATGCCACTTTTAAAATTAAACAACCCAACATCGATCCACTATAATCCAATCACAATGGCAATAACAAATGTGTATCTCGTACTCCTTCTAATTCATCTACTCAATTATTTTTTTTCATCAATTAAAGTATACAATTATTAATTTACTAATTTACAATGACGGGCAATCCTACTTGCATATGAAATGGGCACTAATAATTAATTTACAAAGAAAATTAACAACCAATCAATTTTAAATCAATCAATTCTTTTACAAGGGGCACTACAATATGAGGGGAAATATCTAATAAACCAATAAAAAATTAATTAAAAAAACACACGCGCGCACATATACACACACGCGCACATATACACCCCCTCCCCCCGCCCCCTGCTTCCCCTGCCCACCACACGCACACGCACACACACACATATACACACACATGCACATATACGCACACATGAACATATACACACACACACATATACACACATAAACAGATACACACACATGCACATACCCCCTCCCCCCAGCCCTACTACCTCCCCCCCACACATACACCACACACACACACACACACACACACACATATACATAAATGGGGGAGAAATAGAGAGAAAAGATACCAAAGTTGTAGAGAGAGAGAGAGAAGCCGCTATAGAGAGAGAGAGAGAGAGAGAGAGAGAAATGGAGGGAACACATTCGGTGGTAAAAAAAGAAGGGGGAGGGTTTACGTGTCACTGTTGTTGACCGTGACAAGTATTTGTCACGGATTTGTCTCAATGACCGTGACAAAAAACCCGTGTTTTTGTGTCACGGTCATTGACCTTAACAAGCCTGGCCACTAAAAAGGTGAAAATTTTACCATTTTGGTGTAGTGTTGAGAAAATCAAATGGGTGGATTTAGGATGAATCTTGGAAGGTTTTGGGATAAAATCTGTGCAGAAGTGAAGGTTTAAAAGTTTTAATGGCGGACTAGTATTTCTGGGCAACGAAGAGGATAGAGAACACCAGGGTCGTTCGAACGACCTGGTGTCTCATTCAAATGACAGCCAGTGTCATTCGAATGACATGGTTGGTTGCTTGAATGACTTGATTGATTCTGACAGATTTCTCTCCTTCCCTGATTTAGGCCTGATTGTTAATTTGTGATGAATGTTCCTGTTTTAAATGAATATGAATTTTGGGATTTATAAATTAGGGTTTAAATTTGTAGAAGTTACCCTTGGATTAATAGAGGATAAATCCAATTAGAGAATTGAGGTTTATGATTGAGGAATTTGAAACCTTGTAAATTAAGTGGGTAATCTTAATAGAAAGAAATTGAATGATGAGTTGAGAATTTTGAATTTCGGGCCAAGTGAGATAGTCCGGGTGTATTTTATTAAGTGACACAAAAATAATTAATTAATATGTGAATTAATTCAATTGAGTCAGGATATCGATTCGGGCGAAATATGGACTAGTGCTACGAGCATTTAGGTAAGAATTTGGCCGAGTTAATTTATTACAGGGTTATATAGTAAATTAAGGAATATTATAATATAAAAAGGGTGTTAACCGTAATATGTGGGATTGAGGAATAAGTTCTACATGATCAGAATTTGGGCTAACGGTATAAGTCCGGATAATTTAGTTGGGTGACACAACTTAAGTAATAAATAAATAATTGTGCGAAATTATTTTAATGTCAAGTCGGTAGGTAGACTGGGAAAGATTAGGCTAGTGTTACGGATTTTTGTACAACGGTAGCCTGGATTTAATATATAGATGTGATGATGTGTAGAATATATATATGGTTTATAAATATTTGTGTGAATAATATTTTCAAGAAAGCTTCCGCTCTCTAATGCTATTTAGGAGGTTACGCATTGTGGGTGAATCCCCTGGATAGAGAATGGAGGGAGAGTATAATCCCCAAGTCACAACGCCTGTTTGTAGGGGTGAGTCTTCTATGGTATGGGGAGGTCACTTTCGGGGGGAACTATGTCTTCCTCCTATTCAGTTGTAATAGCATTTAGAGAATACCCAATGAGTGCCTACTCGAGTGGATAATTATATATCTACGACATGTATGTGATTGTTGTAATATATTGATATGCATCTATGGTGCAGATTTATATACGGGTGAATACATGATGTGAAATGTATAATTATATAACTTGACAGATTGTTATATGATATCAAATGAGAAAATATTTAAATAAGTTAACGTGATTAATAACCTATAACTCTAGTTCTAAACTCACTCGGTATAGAGTAGTTGGAAAAGTAGGATATATATATATATATATATATATATATATATATATATGGATAGTTACAGGGTAGATAGCTAGATGGGTCGTGTATAGGTACGTTAGGCATGCACATTAGTCGAGGGGTGAGGCGCCCTCAAGAAAGTGCGTGACACTAACTTAAATATGAAAAGCATTCATGCATTTTAATTTATTGCATTTAAATTCACTTATTTAATATTTTCAAAATGTTTTGGGTTCTAACCTTATCCATAAAATATTTTCAAAACCTTTTAGGTGTCCAACCACTGGGATGCCAAAATTGTTCTATTCCAGGGTTACGCAGCTGCGGCACATGTAGATTTTGCAGGACTTTGACTTAGCCGCTTTAGTCATTTCGTTCCCAGAGTAGGATGTTATCATTATTCCATTTGGTCATGTCGCCCTAGTTGTTCCATTTTATTTCAGTTAGTTGATGTATTCAATTATTCCTCTTATAGTTTATTTTTGGTATTTTATTTGTAGCCAGTGGTTGTTTCAGCAAGGATTATATTTATTACTTTTTTGTATTACTGATTCAGAGATTGTGTGAATGGTTAATTATATATTCTTTCGCATGTTATTAGTGATGTTAAATAAAAAGATGAAAATTTGTCACCATGTCTTTTAAATACTAGGTGATTAGTAAGTCTTAAAAAGTTTTCGACAGTGATGCTAAGAATGATCCAGATGAGATTTCTGTTTAATTTGATATAGGACTAATCACACGATATTTTATTAGGCATGGTGTCACTGATGGTATCAGAGCATCAAGTTCTAGTGTCCGTATGATCTGTGCGGCCTTTCACGTTTTAGCGTAGCGTTCTGTGCTATACAACCTTAATATAGGATTGTTGTATTTATTCACGTATGCGACTTTCATTGTCCTGCTATAGGTACAGTTTATGTGATTTATATACGGTTTCGATCGAGCGTGGAAGATCGAACATTATAGAACAACAAGCTTAGGATGTATATGGATTTACAGAAGGGAGGACTCATCAAGAGCCCTAGAGCATTCTAGAAATAGTGACATAGTAGGAGTCACCCTATTATTTGAACAATTGAAGTTGGAGTAACCGCTGGGGTGCCTTAGTTGCCCCAAGAGCCGTCAGGAAGGACGATGGTGTAAGGTTAAAACCCTAAGTGTAGACGGTAAGGGGTAAAGGTCAAAGATTTTTTTTTCAGAAGGACAATCCGCTAGAATTCGAGGGAGGTGCGGAAAGGTGATTTACCAATGGATGAAAAACATCCAATTGGAATCACATGTGGGGGAGTGTAGTGACACTCAAGTCAAATTTTTGGGCAAAGAAGTTTACTCTTAGACGGAGTATGGAGTGATGGGAGCCAGTCACCACATTCATGGAGAGATACCGTAAATAACAAGGAATTTTGTTGCGAATTATTATGAATACTCCCACTAGAGGTTAAATTGAGAGGCAAGGAAGATTTCAGTAATTTTTTAAAAGGGGCAGACAGTCACCGGGTGGGAAGGAAAGTTGATCGAATTCATAAACTTCATTATCGATGAGAGGGATACAAAGAATCAAATAAGGTTTGTAAGTTGATATTAGACCCGTGGGTAGAATCTACAACCATGGATAGGAGATATGGCTAGGATGACTAGTGTAGTTATTGTCAACGTTGTACATTTAAATTTCTATCAAAGCTCTCGAGAGAAGGTAACTAAGGGAGTTGAAATATCTTTTAGAAGAGGGAGACTGGATTTAGTGCTAAGCGAGGCACCAAGGGAAGGGATACCCAATAGACAACCCAGATTTATGATCGAGATCAATAAAATTTCTACCAAGTGATGGTGGATTCAGTTAGGGCCATCAAGGCCATCAACTAGTCCCAAGGGATCAGTGAATCCAAAGGGATATAGGAGTTGCAATCAGGGTCAAGGCTACTCGGTTCTGGAAAAGGATAACCCCATCATGGCCGGTAGGTCCAGAGAAAGGGGAATAACACAGAGAGGTGTCTTATGTGTAAAAGTGTGGAAACACATGGGTGGATTGTGTTCGTAACGAGTCAGGGGAGATGAGCTAGATGCCTAGTAGGGGCATCTGTTGGAAAATTTTTGATTTGATTAAGACGAGGGTGTTATGTGTAATAACCATTGAGACGACAGTGTTATGGGCAACTGAAACTGCAAGTTTTATTTCAAAATGATTGGGGTCTATTTTGTGTGATGCAAGCAGGTCACAGTAATGTAGTAGTACTAGATTTATGTGAGAAATGGATTTAGTGTAGGTATCATTAATATCACTAGTATGTGTATTGTTACTATGGAGTAACGGGGTACTCTTCGGTTCCACCTGAAAGGAATAGCTCGAATATCACCTCTCAAAGGAGCTAGTCCAAAAAAAAATATACATCATCTTAATGTATCCACCTAAAAGAGGTTTGATCTCATGACAGTATTGTGTGAAGTAGGCTTCATAGAGTACAGTTGTCTAGTGATATTGGATCCCGATGCACAAGACTTTTACTGATGAGATTCAAGGTATGTTGGGTTGCCGTAGAGCGGAGAGATTTAGCTCATTATTAATTTTTAGCGCAAAGGACTTGGTGATAGTCCAAGCGCTGTAGTATATTACATCTTTAGAGACGCGAGAGTCCATGATTATACTTATGAGTTTAGGGACAGGGTTTGAGATGTTATACTCATAAGCCTTAATAAACAACGGGAGTGGATAAATGTCATGGTATGCTTGGACATCGGGTTTAATGGTAATTAGTGAACGTGTGGAGAAAATACATTGAGTGGAGAGGCACTAAGAAATAGGGCCAGTGGATCCGGGTGGTGTTGCGAAGGGAACACTACAAAACTTTACACCATGAGCTAATAGTTGGGGAAATATTGGGAAGAATCGAATAGTAATTGGTAAGGTCATCAAAAATATACGGAGGATATAGCCACATCGAGAATGTGGGGGATGAACTTGTGATAAATATGTTACGTATGAGATGATTTGAGGATTGTACAAATATGCACAAAATATGGGATGTATGGGCACCCTAGGTAAGGTAGAGTCTCACATAGTCAAATGCCTAACAATTTTGGGAGCAAAAGAAAGGGCAATGCTTTTGGGTATATTTCAGAAAAAGGGGGAATCAGTTGTCCCTCAAAGTGTGAAACGTTGAGCGTGGGTATGTTTGAGTAACATTGGGTGCGTCACAACCTAAATTTTTTTATCACAAGGATTCGTGATTTAGACGGATTTAGTGGGTGTATTGACCGTGATAGCCGTATTATATATAAGTACCATAAGGTAGCGGAGTGCCTTGGTGTTAACCACGAGAGGGTGGGAAGTACACTAAGAGGATGGTTTCCTTACACGAGAGATTTCTACTTTCGTGAATTATGGAAGTAGGGTGGACGATTTTCCAAGTTTCAATTGGTTAGCTACAGTTTAGGGATATAGTGGATAGTTATAGTGCGACTTGGTGTTCGCGGTACTAGGTTATGAATTATCTTTGCTAGGTTTCACCTGAGATAGGCTTCAACCAATATATACGGGTATATATGTTAAAAAGTATTACATAATAATATGTTAATATTGTTAATTAAAATCTCGAGGACTAGGGACATTACGGATGTGATTCAGGGTGGTTAGACTTATTGTCGAGTGGAGAGAAATAGGTCGGTATTTATTTTCACACAAGGGAACTAGTGATAGTAAGGGCGCGGTAGTTTATGTTGTCTTGTGTAGTATAAAGACTGGATGTGTATAATTTTATGTTGAGATACAGGTATTATTAGTGCGGTTAAGCACGGGTACATGGTGTATGGGTGCGTTGCTTAACTATATTCACTTAAGAAATATGTATAGCGATCCTGAGGGTAAGTGATTAGGGAGCTAGTCGAGGTTTGGGAGTACTAGGCTGGCCTGAATTTCGAGGACGAAATTCCATTGTAAGGGGAAAAGTATGTAACACCCTGTAAATTCAAGGACCTTTAATTTAATTATATTTGGGAGAAAAAGAATTTATTTTATAGGGAGAAATAAAATATTTGATTTGGAGAATTTTTAAATTAAAGGATCTATTTGATTTGGCGAATTAAAATTTAATTATTCGGATTTTTCTTTTGTTTCGCATTTTTTTGCGGTAAAAATTGGAGAGTGTTATAAATTAATTCATATGTCAATTCAAAGGGCATAGTTGAGTCTGAATGGGTCGAAATAGTTAAAAATGAGTGTCCATAGGTATAATATGGGTTTCAGGACCTTTACAGACACATTTGAGCTCCCAAATAAGTGTTTGGGTCCTTTTTAGAAGGCCCATAAGTCCAAAAACGGGATTTAAGTTAATAACCCTAATTGTGAAAGGGTGAGGGAACTTGAATTAATTTTTTGAAGACTAAATTGAGGAGAGCCAAAGAAGAGAGAAACTAGAGGAGATTTTGGGAGATTAAACCAAGAACAAGAGAGGAGACCATTGAATTAACCCGTCATCTTCATCAAAGAATCAAATTCTATAAACCTTAAGGCAAGTGGTTTAACTTGCATTTTGATTAATTGCATTTTTCCTAATCATATTATAGAGGGCGTGAATTGATTAATAGGTTAGGGCTAGTTCTATATTTGAATTTGGGGATTTCATGATTGAGATTTAAAAATCTGTACAGATGATAAGAATATGTGGGTTTTTATTCCCCAATTTATGTGGATGATGTAGTTAGATTGAGAAAATTAAATGGGTGGATTTAGGATGAATCTTGGAAGTTTTTGGGGTAAAATCTGTGCAGAAACGAAGGTTTAAAAGCTTTAATGGGGGACTGGTTTTTTTAGGCAACGAAAGCGGAGAGAGAACACCCGGTGTCTCGTTCAAGCGACAACCAGTGTCATTCGAACGACATGGCTGGCTGCTTGAACGACCAGATTGATTCTAACATATTTCTCTCTTCCCCTGATTTAGGCCTGATTATTAATTTGTGATGAATGTTCCTATTTTAGATGAATTTGAATTTTGGGATTTATAAATTAGGATTTGAATTTGTAGAAGTTACCCTTGGATTAATAGAGGATAAATCCAATTAGAGAATTGAGGTTTATGATTGAGTAATTTGAAAACTCGTAAATTAAGTGGGTAATCTTAATTGAAAGAAATTGAATGATGAGTTGGGAATTTTGAATTTCGGGCCAAGTGAGATAGTCTGGGTATATTTTGTTGAGTGACACCAAGATAATTAATTAATATGTGAATTAATTCAATTGAGTCGGGATATGGACTTGGGCGAAATATGGACTAATGCTTCGAGCATTTAGAAACGAATTTGGTCGAGTTAATTTATTATAGTGTTATATGGTAAATTAATGAATATTCGAATATAAAATGGGTGTTAATCATAATATGTGGGATTGAGGAATAAGTTCTACATAATGAGAATTCGGGTTGACTGTATAAGTCCGGGTAATTTAGTTGGGTGACACAACTTAAGTAATAAATAAATAATTGGGCGAAATTATTTAAATGTCAAATCGGTAGGTAGACTTGGAAAGATTAGGCTAGTGTTAGAGATTTTTGTACACCGGTAGCCTGGATTTAATATATATATATATATATATATATATATATGCGATGATGTGTAGTATATATATAATTTATATATATTTGTGTGAATAATATTTTTAAGAAAGCATACCTGCTCTAATGCTATATAGGCCGTTGCGCAATGTGGGTGAATCACTTGTCTAGAGAATGCAGGGAGAGTATAATCCACAGGTCATAGCGTCTGTTTATTGGGGTGAGTCGTCTTTCGTATGGGACGGTCACTGTCGGGGGGAACTATGCACGCCTCCTATTTGGTTGTAATAGCATTTAGAGAATACCCGATGAGTGCTACTCGGGTGGATAATTATATCTCTACGATATATGTGTGAATGTTGTAATATAATGATACGTATGTATGGTGCATATTTATATACGGGTGAATACATGATGTGGAATGTATAATTATATAAATTGAGAGATTGTTATATGATATCAAATGAGAAAAGATTTAAAAAAGTTAGCATGATTAATAACTTATAACTCATATTCTAAACTGACTCGGGATAGAGTAGTTGGAAAAGTAGGATATATATATATATATAGGGCTAGTTACGGGGTAGATAGCTAGATGGGTCGTGTATAGGCACATTAGGCTTGCACATTTGTCGATGGGTGAGGCGTCCTCAAGAGAGTGCACGACACTAACTTAAATATGAAGAGCAATCATGCATTTTAATTCACTTGCTAAATATTTTCAAAATGTTTTGGGTTCGAAGCCTTGCTATAAAATATTTTCAAAACCTTTTACGTGTCCAGCCACATGGACGCCATAATTATTCTATTCCGAGGTTACGCAATACATGTGGATTTTATAAGACTTTGACTTAGCCACTTCAGTCATTTCGTTCCTAGAGAAGGATGTTGTCAGTATTCCATTTGGACATGTCGCCCTAGTTGTTCCATTTTATTTTAGTTAGTTGATGTATTCAGTTATTCCTCTTGTCGTTTATTTTTGGTATTTGATTTGTAACCGGTGGTTGTTTTGGCAAGGATTATATTTATTCCTTTTTTTGTATTACTGATTCAATGATTATGTGAATGGTTAATTATATATTCTTTTGCATGTTGTTAGTGATGTTAAATAAAAAGATAAAACTTTGTCACCATGTCTTTTAAATACTAGGTGGTTAGTAAGTCTTAAAAGGTTTTTGACAGTTGTAGACACCCCATTCTGTTACCCCCTAAACTCTCCTTAGGTCCCTAGCACCTCCCCTCATCACTACAAACCCAAGCCACACACTGACCTAGAAGCCATTGGGCACTCCTAGGCTCCATTTGACCAAAAGTCAAAGTCTTTAACTTGAGCGCGGCTGAATGAATCTTTGAAGGGAACTAAAAACCCTCTCCAATGGTCCATCCCGTGTGCAATTCCGACCTACCATGCAGACGAACGACCCATTTTCCCCGAAACTCAATTAAGAGGCCACCGGGCTCCTTTTGATCAAAGTCAACTCTTCATCTCGACCGAGACTAAATGAATCTTCAAAGGGAACTGAAACCCATTTACAATGGTCTGCTCCGTGCGCGATTCTGACTTACCATGCGGACGAACGATCCGTTTTACTCCGAAAGGTCACCGAATGCTTCCAGGGCCCAGTTGACCAAAGTCAACTCCCCGAACTAGATCAAACTCTTTGGAATGTCTAAGTACATCTCCTAACCTTTACAAAGGTCTTCCTCGTACGTGATTCAGACATACCATGCGGACGAACATTTCATTTGCGTCCGACATTTTCCTGTCCAATGGACCGACGAATGCTTCCGAGACACATTTGGCCCAAAGTCAACTCCCGAACCCGGGAGCGGTCCAAAGGACTTTCGAAGGTCTCTGATTTAACTTTTGATGGTCCACCCCGTGCACGATTTTGATCAATGGTTTGCGTTCTACGATCGATTTTCCAAAAAGGCCTGAAAGACACTGCCAAACGGCAGGTCCCAGACCCTACCTATTATCAGTGTGCCTAAACGCACTTGCCGAACGAAAGGAATAGGGATATGTCAATCGGCAATTCCCTAGGCCTATAAAAAGTAGGCCTTGACCTCATTGTAAAGGAGGCCAAAAATCAGAAACTTATCACTCTCGGTAAACCCCAAAAACCTCTCTCGAAGTCAGCGCGATTTCCACACCCAAATCCCTTTCCAACCTTAACTTTTCATCATCCTTTTCATCAAACTTGGTGAATTCACTATCCTCCATCATAATCCAAGTCTAAGGGCTGCTCTTCAACACTCAAGATCAAGCTCAAGATCTTCAAGAAGGTCCAATTTTCTCAACTTTCTCCTTAAATTCTCATAAATTTGCAATAACTTGTTTATTACTTAGTGTTTTTATTATCTCATCTCACACATCCTAATATACCTTTTTTATTTTAATATTATTGCACATCTCTTATTTTCATATAAATAAAAACCTAAAAAACAAGAAAAAGAGGGTTTGCTCATAAATTCCAAGCGGGAATTCTCACACTTTTCTTACACTTTTCTCACAACTAAAACACTTTTTCTACACGCACACATACACACAAATAAGAGAATCCCCGATTGGATTTATGGGATAAACCCCACCCCTCGTTTTGCATGCAAATTACGTGGACTTTGATGCTTCTATAGGCTACGTAGGCGTCTCGAGGTAAAACCCGAGACCCGAGTCCTATTTTTACTTTTTCTCTCATTTTCTATTGTCTCTAAATTCCACTCTCTTATATTATATATATACATATATTTGTTCTTAAGGGCGTATTATTCCATATGCGTTATCGTTCCCTCATAACGACTAACGTAAGGATAATCGCCTAAATCCTATTTTCTAATACTTTTATACCTTCGTACGGATGACTCGCTTTACCTCTTCTATGGTACAAGTCGAGGATTCCTATCTCCACTATATATACACATATACAGACATCACGGGGAGAATAAAAGGAAAATAGCAAAAATCCATGAGTGACCGAAAGGGCAGAATGGGTGCCTAACACCTTCCCATTTCGTAACTTAGCCTCCGAACCCTTCTCGAATCATTTTGGTTTCGTATGCACTAGTATGTCTTTGGATGCTGTCCTTCGGGATGGCTTCCCCTTTTCTTTTGTCTATTTTGAGTAAAATAGACTGGCGACTCTGTTATCTCTACATTTTTACACCTCACCTCAAATGACACTGGTCGAAGCGCTCCCGAGAGGGATGCACGGGACTTAAGGATCCTCACTCTCACGCTACCCCTTCCCCCCGGTGAGGATCGGGGGTGGCCACAGTGGCGACTCTGCTGGGGATTTTCTTTTGAGGGCTAGACTCTATTTACATGGATGTTATGTTTGTTTATATTTTCCCCCAATTTTGCATGTTCCCCTTTTCCATGTATCTCCCATACTTATGTTTCTATTCTCACACTTGTAGAAAATTCTCCATGTACACTTTGCACCACGTGCACCTAGGATCACATATATCCATATGTTGCACGCATCACCCATCCATACTTGGTGTACCATTGGTACTTGTATTTTGCTCCCTATTTGGCATAATTAAGAAATACATTCTCACGAGACACTAATAAAAGGATCATGCATGATTCACATGACATCACCAAAGAGCATTGTTATTGACCAAATTTTTACCCAGTGACTGGAGGGTCACTTCGTGATGGGATCTGGTCCGGCAGGGCACAGCTAGCCCAAGCGATATGACTTTCACCTTCCATTTTACAAGTACCTTCGACGTATATTGAACAGTCCCCCCCGCATCATACCGCTTGATCAAAGTCATGACGGGAGGTATATCACAGGGAACTCATTCACGTACGTCGATTGTATCAAATTTGCTCTCACATGTACCTTCCTCATGACGTATATGGTGAGGCAATTCACGTACACTCAGGTATATCAAATGGCTTGTCCACACGTACCGCTTGCCCGTAAGAGCAAAGACGTATATCGTGGAAGTCACGCCAAAGGGGGGAACCCTTTTCGATTCACCTAACCAACTGCATACCCGCATATAGGTTTCAAGCCTAGGACACACATATTAGATTATCAGTTTCAACCCGAAACTCTGCTAAAATTCCGGGTCGGCCCGCCGCCCGAATTCTCGTGCATTTTTAAAATGGGACCTTTCTCGTGAGCCTGGTCACAAGTCCAACCATAGCTTTGCATATATTACAAACCCAATTTTTCCACGCTCGGGTCCCATCCGGCATTTCATTTTACATTTAGGAGAATTAATACAAGTGAAAACATAATAATTATAATAATCATGCCGATACTGTTTCCAAAAAGAACATTCCCTTTTTCTTTATCCAAAGATTCAAAAACATTTTTCCTTTCTCTATGAAAAATCCAAAAACATTTTGTCTTTCCCTCTCGAAAAAAAAATGTCAAAAATATTTTCCCCCTTTTTAAAAAAAATAAATCCCATTTTGTGCCTTCTCAAGTCGATCGTAAACCCATGGTCTGGCTCCCTATTGGCTTCGGTCTTCAGTCAAGTCACCCCGGAGTTCCGTTCGTTACCCTATTACTTCTTTCGAGTCCAAAATCCATCCGCCTTCCATGGAGAACACAGATCAAGTACCCGTTGTGCAGCCGGATCTGATGGCAGTCCTATCTCAGCTTGTGTCCGAAATTGACAACCTCCAAACTGAGGTCTGAGAGATGTAACGAAACCAAGTTCCCGTTCCTCAAGAAACCAATGCCCTACTCCCTCGCGCTATGAATCCACTCGAGCCCATCAGGGTTCCCAAAGAATATTAGTACGCTCCACGTGCCCCTCCTGTTAATGGGCCACCGCCGGCCCAGATTCCGATGCCGAACCTTACCCAGCAAGGGGATAACTTGCCCATAATCATTGATTCGAAAGAGAAATAGCTGAACAAAGTCAAAGAGGAACTCAAGATGCTCACTAATAAGTTCGACCAAGTCAGAATCTCAAGAGGTTACATGGACTACACCCACATGTCTCCTTATCCTAAAGTGAGGTTACCCAAGAAGTTCAAGATGATAAATATCGAGAAATTCGGAGGAAGTGGAGCCCCGATTGTTCATCTCTGAAGTTATAACCATTCCATGACTCTACTAGGGGCTTCTAAAGAAGTGATGGCCCAATTGTTTCTGCAAACTCTGAAGGATAGCACCCTCCGATGGTTTTTGTCTCTCGAAGAGTCCAGAATTCATAGCTGGGAGGATGTAGCTCGGGAATTCATGTCACAATACAAATACAATGAAGAGATTGAGGTCACCCACCGTGATTTAGATATGCTCAAACAGAACCCTTGAGAATCAGTCAGTAACTTCATCGCCCGATGGAGGGGAAAATTAGCAACCATGACCAATCGACCTTTCGAGGAAGAACAAGTCAGCATAGTGAAGAGGAACTTCTTACCCCATGTTCGAGCAACGATGGGAGGACAATACTATCCACACTTTCGATCTCTCAGAGAAGTCGAAGTAGAAATCTAGGTAGGTATTGCCAAAACAGATATTGACCCAAAGAAGGTGTCCGAACAGTTCACCCCCAGAAAATATGACAAGCCTGACAGTGCTACAGTATCAACCATCAACAACATCTCTCAACCAACCACATCATGGGCATAAAAAAGCCGCCCTATCTCGGTCCGAAAGGAATACACCGAGCTCCATGCTCTAGCTCTCTAAAGTTTATCAAGCCTTGTTAAGACGAAACCTTATCAAACATTTAGAGCCCCGTCCATTGCCAAATCCACTCCGAAGAAACTTTAAGGCATATGCCCATTGCTCCTTTCACCAAACAGTTGGCCATACCACTGACCAATTCCTTCGCCTCCAAAACGTAATCCAAGGTCTAATTGACCGGGGTACCATTGGCCCACCAGCCAATCCTAAGACAAACACTACTCACAATCCACTTCCAAATCATGCCAATGCCATCTTTCTGGAAGAGAACCCAAAATTCGATCCCTCAACTCAAATCACACCCATATAATTTCCTAAACCTCTCCAAATTTGCCCATATTTTCCCCTACACCCTACTAGCCTTGCTGATCAGGCACTGTGACTCCTTACCAGAGCATGCATCTCTGTACATACTCGTTCTGAAAATGGAAGCATGGAATTATCAGAAGTGTGAAACCAACTCCTAGAGTTCGGGATAAAATTGTCCTCACTGATGATCATTGATTGCCAGAGGTTCAGTATGCTATTCTTGGAAGCATGGAAATGGGCTCGAGCATCAGATATTTGGGTAGTACCAACCGATGAAGTCATCCTGAATGAGGCCATCGAGGCCATGGAAGAATTATTCAGGCAATCCAATAACATTTGCAGTATCACCGAGTTATTCAATGCTTTGAAGCTATAAGGGTGCCTGGTCCCTTCACCCTTACACATCCCCTCAGAATGGGATGGCCTGTATGAACAAGTCGTTGAAGTTGTGGAATGCATCAACTTTACATGGAAGGACATAATTGTTGCCACCAGATTGGGGGAAGAGTTTAAAGATTCGAATGAATGGAAAGCTTCAGAGAAAACTGACCCGACAGCCGACGTGTGTGGAATGATATCATTTGAAGAACTCCTCGGATAAATAAACAAGGTGGGAAAACAACCCGAGATCAATGAGGAAACACGATTCATGTTTTCCCTTCTTCAGTAAATCACATGACCAGATCAGGGAGGCATTACAAGATCCCAAACTCACTACCAATCAATGACAAAGGTAAGGGCGTTGAAAACCTTCCTATGCCAGAGATGACCCTCGAGGAGAGTAAGATCCTCGATCAACTAAAGAAAACTCAAGATAACATCACTCTGTTGGGGCTTTTCATGTCTTCTCAGTTGCACAGAAATTCTTTGATCAAGTTGCTCACTGGACCCACACTTCATCCGTCTAACACACTAGAAGATGTGGTAAATTTGGTAGGATCCTTGACCTCTACCCCAATGCTATCCTTTTTCGAGGAAGAAATCCCCAAGATTAGGCCAAACCACAATCATGCACTCAACGTCTCCATTGAAATTATGGGGAAGGTTATACCACTCTCTCTTGTCGATAATGGATATGCCTTGAATGTCTTCCCACTGAGAACCTTTAAATGTTTAGGCCTGAAAGAAAGCGACCTCGCTCCAATCTCCGCTTCTATGCGTGCCTACGATAATACCCGTCGGGAGGTGATGGGATCCATAAAGCTTGTAATAGGGGTTGGACCTATAAACCCTGTCGTTGAATTATAAGTTATTGACATCCCATCCTTCTTCAACCTATTTCTAGGATGACCTTGGCTCCACAGTATCAAGGGAGTGTCTTCCTCACTCCATCAGAAATTAATGTTCTTCACCGACGGACGGGTCATTACCATCTTGGGTAATGACGACAATGTCAATGGTGCAAGTACCAGCAGCCCAATCCTTGAGATGCAACATGAGTCAAATGATATGCTCCTATCAGGATTCCTAGTTGAACCACTTCTACTTCCAGTAGGGGATGACTTCAAAGAAAGGGTTTGCCCAAAATACGACTCTCATGGCAACGTCAATGTGATTCAGATGTTCAGAAACATGCACTTCATGCCCGGACTGGGGCTAGGACAAAGACAGCAAGGTATACTCGAGCCGATTGAACTGAAGAAATACTACACCAAAATGGGTAAATTGTCACCCTTCCAGTGCTTAGCCTTGTCACGGTCAATGATCGTGACACAAAACACGAGTTTTGTGTCACGGTCAGTGACCGTGACAAGGCCGTGATAAAGTATTATCACGGTCAATGACCATGACAAGTCCGTGATAATTATATTTGTCACGGTCGTGTCACGGTCATTGACCGTGACAATTCTTATAATGTTGTCACGATCAATGACCGTGACACGACCGTGACAAATGTTGCAATAAAAACCCTTTCCCTTCTTTTTCCCCCGCCATTCTTCCCTCCTTTCTCTCTCTTTCTCTCTCTACTTTTAGCTTACTCTCTCTCTCTTCCATTTATATATATATATATATATATGTGTGTGTGTGTGTGTGTGTGTGTGTGTGTGTGGTGGGTGGGGGTGGGGAGGGGGTGGGGGTAGGGGTGGGGCAGGGTGGGGGGATGTGCATGTGTGTGTGTGTGGTGGGTGGAGAGGGGCAGGGTGGGGGGTGGGTATTAAATAATAACTATCTAATGTTGTTGTTGTTGTTGTTGTTGTTGTTGTTGTTGTTGTTTAAGACATGAAGGTGTGTTAGAGGGTGGTTGTTGTTGTTGTCGTCGTCGTCGTCATCGTTGTTGTTGTTGTTGTTGTTGTTGTTGTTGTTGTTGTGGTTGTTCTTGTTCTTGTTCTTGTTCTTGTTGTTGTTGTTGTTTAAGACATGAAGGTGTGTTAGATTGACTTCAATATTATTATTGTTATTATTTAATATCCATATAGTCCGAGCGATGTTAATTAATTATAAATATGAATTTAAAATTTGAAAAAATCTCTATTTTAATTGTAATAAAATTAAAATATGAAAAAATGTCATTAAAATGACATTAGATAGTGATTTATGTAAAACTGTCCCCTAAAGTTGGTTCAGTCTTAATTAGGTTCCTAACGTGAGTAACATGTGCCAAGTTCATTAGAGGAGTTAATTTATGTTAAAAATTGGGCAAAATTAAAATAATATGATAATTGGAGGGCTCGATTGGGAAAATTAAAACATCAGATACCCACCACCAAACTTAAGGGACACATATTTTATTAACCCTAAAAATAAATATTCCTTTTGCCTAACTTTACATACACTCTTAAGGATTCCGATTATGGTGCTAACTCATGTAAGATGTTAATTGTGGAGAAAATATACTCTGCTCTATATTATCATGAGACATGTATACATTTGCATCAATAAGTACAAGACAAATATGAAAGAAGTGACCTGTTAGTCTTAATAATAACCAATAATGATTCACTATTACTTCACATTACTTGCACTTTTTGGAGGGTTAAGAAAGGTTATCCATCCGGATCGATCTTACGCTCACCTCAAACTATTCCATCCATCCCGAACAAGTCTTACGAAATAGAGATTACTCTTTATGGTCGGTAACCCCAAGTTTATGTCTGAGGGGAAAACATCTTCTAAAAGGACAAGTCATAATTAACTTTGTTTCAACAATGCAAACTAAATCAGGTTTGTATTGATGAATCCAAGAAGTGAGCACATTTTTTGAATAAGAATTTCCCAACTTGTTTGTTACTATTTGTGTGACTTTGGTGATGTATTGTTGGGTTTAACCACTACACATGTTACGTTGCATTCTTTACATAAAATTAATTGTGCGATGCTTGCAATATATGAGGTATATTTCTATAATATTGAGTATCTTGTTGTAAGAATTAGTAATGACATTGGTACAATATATGAGGTGATTGTTTGAAGTTAGTGGTGGGTGGGGTGGGGTGGGGGTGGGGAGGGGGGTAGGGTGGGGGCAGGGTGGGGGTAGGGCAGGGATGGGAGGGTGGGAGGGGGAGGTGTTTAATAGTAACAATTCATTTTTATTTGTAGTAATTTTACATATTTGCATGTCTTCTTTTAATTCATTTTGATATGTACTAATAACATTTTTTTACAGCAAATGTCTCCTTCAGGTATTAAGGCGAGGATGATGATGCTAGTTATGATGATGTCGTCTGGGCTCGGTGGTAGCGGAGGCGACGAGGGCTCCTCGGCCCCTAGTCTCCCCAAATATGGGAAATCAGGGATGCCCATTGAGAACAAGTCGGGACTATTAGCGAGATCCCTCGAGCTGGTAAAGACGATCATCGGCCCGGGGTACATTAGTTGGAAGGAGGTGCCATATGAGCTCAAGTTAGCTGTTTGGGTGACACTACATGTAATATATTTATATTTATATTTATATGAATATTTCAATTTCGATTTCAATTTTATTTTATATTTCAATTTTATTTTATATTTATATTTATATTTATATTTATATTTATATTTATATTTATATTTATATTTATATTTATATTTATATTTATATTTATTTGCAAGTAATATTGTATTTGGTGGGCAGGAACAATTCAACCTGGATCCAAATCTATGCGATTGCATCTTGGAGCAGTTGAGGAAGCAACACAAGACGTGGAAGATAAATATGCGGACCCGATACTTTGGGAAGACACAAGAGTCCATTATCCAATGGCGTGAATCCGTCCTGCCGAAGGAGACGATCTCATTGGCACAATGGAAAAGGTTCATTGACAATGAGATCGGGGAGCGACAATTGGCATCTCGACAATCGGGAAGGGAAAATCGGGCAAAAAAGACGGACGTGCACTACTCCGACCAGACGTCTTACGCCGAGGTGGAGCATAGGATGATGGTAAGATTTAATTTTTCCATAACTACATAAAATATATTATTCTTCAATATTTTACTTTACGGGGCCGATACTAATTTTACTTTATTTTATTTCAGGGGATAAGGAGTGGCCTTAGGGGTAGGCCACATAGGCTCGATACTTATGTGGCTCTTCGGACGAAGAAGGGGAAGGACAAGGAGCTGTCCCCAAAAATTGCGGCCACGATTGTAAGTAATCCTATAGTTTCCTTTTTGTTAATTACGTTATAATTTTTTAATTTACTTATTTTCCTAATCATGTGCTTTTTATCATTTCAGGCAAAGCTTAAGGAAGTGCATCAGTCCCAGTCTGATGCCGAGAAGGCATCTTTATCCACAGAGGCACTCAGCTAAGTGCTTGGCTCTGATCGCAAGGGGAGGACAAGGGGGGTGATCTCGTGGGTGACCAAATCTAAGATCATTGGATTGGAGACGAGCGACACCGGGTTGGCTCTAACGGTGGATTCACATGACATAAAGTTGTCCCGTTTGGAGGCGACGATCCAGGATATGTACTCATTCGTGAAGCGTTCGTTGGGAGAAAACCTTAAGGGTAAAGGGAAGGAGAAGGAGGTGAATAAGGAGGTGCGGTAGGAGAAGGTGTGGGAGGACGAGGATGTGGACCTCGCTGCTTCATCGCTGACACATGCAGACTTTGATGATCCACTTCCCTATTTGGCTCCCTTCAACAGACCAATGTCGACACTTGTCTGGCCGAGTGTGTTTATAATGGAAATATTTGATGGCCAGCGGATAGGGCGGGGGTTGAGGGACCCGAATATCATCCAGGGTGCACTAGTTCATGGATGTTAGCTTGAAGACATCAAGTCCAGGGTGCTCAACACGCATGTGATGCCCGGGAAGGAGAACTCCCAATTGTGGTTGCGCGAACAATGCGGCACGGTATATATTAGTGGATGTGTTAATTCTTATATCGTGTGGACTACTCATCTCCTCAGCATTAACCATACCCCATACATTTAGTGACATTGATTTAAGTTTGAATCGAATTGTTTTAAATTATTATATTTGGATTGTATGGTGATGCATATTCTCTCTATTTTGAATGTATATTTCTACTATCTCTATTTTATATGGATATCTAATGTTTGAAGAGGTACAACACTGCTATAACAGGTACATATATACTGTCGGGCAGTGGCAGTGGCCATACTGCCTAGTAAATTTTTTTTCAATTCTGCCCATAATTGTCACGGTCATGGACCGTGATAATTTTTTTAAACACTGTCACGATTTTGACACGGTCCTTAACCGTGACAAAGCTTGTCACGGTCTAGGCCCGTGACCTGATCATGAAAATTCTAACGAACTTCTCACGGTCAATGATCGTGACTAGTCCTTGACAAAAAAAAATTATCACTCCCAGAACTTTCATTTTCATTGACCTTGACAAGTCCAACTTGTCAAGGTCAATGACCCTGATAATTCGGCTGATTTGGTGTAGTGAAAGCTTTCCCTCCTTGTGGTTTGGTGTATCAACCATCAGAACAAGAGCTCAGAATGATCTGCCAGTCTCGACCAAAGAGAAGGCTAGACCGCGTCCAAACTATCCCAGGTGACTCCTTGAACGGATGATTCATTAAAGAGGGTGAAAACTTCCCCTTTTGCGACTTTCCTGAACCATGGTATAACCATATAGACAAGAAAATGAAGCCTAAAATGGATATCTTTTTCCAAGTCAGTTACCCATTGGTCGAGGGTTCCCAACACCATGTACAACCACTCATCAAAGATATCGAAGAGACTGAGAAAAGTGACTCCAAAGATTCCTTCAATTTATAAACACTGGGGCTGACACTCTGCACGGTCCACTCAGGCACTACATCACCGAATCCATCCCAACTGATTAAAGATGGTGATACACCTCTCCTCAACTGGCATGCTGCGCTAGTTCTACCTGCTGAAATCTCCCCAAATCCTAATATTTACCCCATTTCTTCTTCTGTTGTCTATCCTTGCTCAAATGTAATCAAGTCCTCCTTTGATGAGATTATCAATGCTATTTTTCCTATCAATGAAATAAATGAAGATTTTGAGTATCGTGCTCTGCCTTACATTAACTGTTTAGATTCTAATCAAACTTTTGATGATGATGATTTTGCAAATGAACAATTCTTAACTGATCTAAATAAGGTTAATAATAAACAACATAACCATGTTCAAGTTAATGAAGAAGAGACTGTTGTTATTAACCTGGGTTCTAGTAGATAACTGTGTGGGATTAGGATAGGGACTACCCTTGATGAGCATGGGCGTGCACAACTCAAAGAGTTTATAAAGGAATTAGTTGATGTCTTGCCATGGTCCTATGACGATGTGCCCGGCATGGATCCTGAAATAGATCAGTACGAGATCCCCACTCTCCCAGATTATAAGCCAGTTACACAAAAGTTGAGAAAGCTCCGCACCAAATGGATGCTCAAGGTCAAAGAAGAGGTGGTCAAACAATTAAACGTAGGATTCATTCGTGTGATCGAATATCCCACGTGGCTAGCCAACATAGTGCCTGTAACGAAATAAGGAGGAAAAGTTCGGATGTGTGTAGACTATCGGGACTTGAACAAAGCCTCTCCAAAGGATGATTATTCATTACCCAATATCGACATGATCGTGGACAACACATCCAGTTATGACCTCAAGTCATTCGTCGACGGGTTTACCGGATACAACCAAATCAAAATGCACCCAAACCACCTAGAAAAAACCGCATTCATCACCCCACGGGGAACCTTTTGCTACATCATTATGCCATTTGGTCTCAAGAACGCTGGGGCTACCTACCAGAGGGCTGCCACAACCATCCTGCACGATCTGACTCATAAAGAAGTTGAGGTCTATATGAATGATATGATTATCAAATCCAAAACTAGAGACGATCATATTCCCACTCTCCAAAAGCTCTTCCAACGACTACGACGGTATCAGATGAGACTCAATCCGTAAAAATGCATATTTTGCGTTACAAAGGGAAAACTCTTGAGATTCATGGTCAGTGAGAAGGGTATGGAAGTAGATCCCTCCAAGCTGAAAGCCATACTTGAGATGCCACCTCCCTGAACGGAGAAAGAAGTCTGACGTTTCCTCGGGAAATTACAATACATCAGTCGGTTCATCAGCCAACTGACGTCCCTCTGCGAGATAATCTTCAAACTCCTCCGAAAGGATTCAACCAAAATTTGGAACGAGGCATGTCAAGAAGCTTTTGGCCGAATCAAAAGATACCTGACTCAACCTACGGTACTCATTCCACCACAACTTAGTCTCCCCTTGCTCCTATACCTAACCATAACCGACAGTGAAACTGGGGCTTTGCTAGCCCAATACCTTGAAGATTCTGCAAAGAAAAAAGCCATATACTATGCCAGTCGCAAATTGGCTAGATCCAAAATCAACTACACTGCTTTGGAAAAGGCATGTGTCGCGCTTGTCTGGGTTACCCAAAAACTGTTGCACTAAATGCTCGCCTTCCCCATCAAACTTGCATCCCGAATGGACCCCATCAAATACCTGCTTGAGAAACCCACTTTATCCAGTCGAATGGCCCGAGGGTTGATGATCCTAGTCGAGTTTGATATCACGTACATCACGCTGAAAGCCATGAAAGGAAGAGCCATCTCTGACTACCTCGCTGATTACCCCATGTATGAGGCCGATGTCTGGATCTCTGAATTCCCAAATGAAAACATCCTCTACACTGCCCAGGACAACCTGTGATGGAAAATGTTCTTTGATGGTGCTGCCAATAAAAAAGGATATGGCATTGGAATACTTCTGATCGCCACAGATGACTCCCACACTCCCATCACCACCAAGATGAATTTTCCTTATACCAACAACATGACTGAATACGAGGCATGCATGGTCGGCCTTAAAATTTCTCTCGAGAAAGGTATTCAATGCCTAGACGTCTACGGGGATTTCTCCCTCTTTATCGGTCAGGTGCTCAGAAAATGGAGAATTAAAGATGAAAAGCTCCAACCCTTCCATGCCCACTTGGAAGAATTAGCCTCCCAATTCTAAGACATCACCTTCCATTACCTATCATAAGCAAAGAATAACCTAGCTGATGCCCTTGCTACCTTAGCCTCCATGGTCGACATGCCCGAAGGAATAAGAATGACCCCCTTCCAGATTAAAAAGCAAGACAAACCAACCCACTGCTACGACATTGAGCTCATTACCATAGAATATCCCGAGTTAGCCAATTGATGGTACTATGATATATGGCGCCTCCTAAAGCATGGTAGGTATCCTGAAGGTTCTAATAAGAAAGATCGAGAAACCCTTCGAAGACTAGCTGCCTAGTACATCATCTATCATAAAGCATTGCTCAAAAGGAACTTCGATGGAACTCATCTGCACTGTATCGCAGGGGCTCACATTGAAACGATAATGCAAAAGATCCACAATGGGGAATGCGGACCCCACATGAATGGTCACATGATTTCCAAGAATATCATCCGACAAGGCTACTACTGGACTACCATGACCCAAGATTGCACCGCCTATGTTCGGAGATGCCTTAAATACTAATAATTCTCCAACCTTCAGCTTCTGCCTCCACGTGAATTATACAAGATGACTTATCCCCGGCCTTTATCCACCTGGGGTATCGACATTATAGGGAAAGTTACACCAAAGGCTTCCAACGGGCATGAGTTCATCCTAGTTTCCATTGATTACTTTACTAAATGAGTCGAAGCTGAGTCATACGCAGTCCTGAACGCCAAGAAAGTGGCCAAATTCATTAAGAAAAATATCATCTGCCGATATGGGGTCCAACACTTTCTAGTATCAGATAACGACTTACATTTCGAGGCAGAAGTTACAGAAGTGATCAAACAGTATGGGATTTAGAGACACAAATCTTCTCACTACCGACCTCAGACAAACGGTGTAGTCAAAGCCGCTAATAAGAACCTCAAGGCCATCATTATCAAGATGATCGAAAGATATCGAGATTGGGCTGACCGGATCCTGTACGCCCTCTGGGGCTACCGAACCTCAATGCGAACCTGCACTGGGGCTACCCCTTACTCTCTAGTTTACGGCATGTAAGCAGTCCTAACCGTGGAGATGGAAATACCCTCATTGCACATCATGCTTGAAAATAAGGTCAGTGAAGAAAACTGATGCCAAAGCCGTCTTGACGAGCTGACCCTCCTAGACAAAAGGAGATTAAAAGAGCTATACCACATACAAGGGTACCATCGCCAAATAGCGCGATCATTCAAAAAGAGAGTCAAGGACCGTGGTGTTTGAGATTGGGATCTAGCACTCAAAGAGATAATAGAACCCATCTGGGACCCCAGAGGGAAATTCAAGCCCAATTGGAGCGGCCCCTATATGGTCAAGAAAATCTTGTCCGACGGTGTCGCCATGCTCACTAACTTAGATGGGGAGGAGATGACTCGTCTAGTCAACCTGGACCATCTCAAAAACTTCTACCCCTAGTCCGAAATCTCGGTGCGCTACGACTCTTATCATCTCCCTTCTATTAAAAAAAACTCTTCATTTCCCTCTACCCAGAACTACGTGGGCCTGATCCTCTGCAAAACCATTTTCAAACAATTTAAAAATCTTCAAAACCCTAGAGGTACGTAGCTAGCTCACACATTTTACGTGAGCACAACCCTTTCTTTTTTCACAAAAAACTATTCTTTTCTTATCTCCGAGAACAACAGTTTATTATAACATATACTTGAACAAAAGGATTATGTATGGCTTAGCGATCGGTATAGATAATTCAAAAATACAAAACTCATCAAAGGCATTGCTGGATGATCAAAAACTTATTTATTTAAAAAATAAGAAATTTCGGTACAGATTACATGATAAAAGGAACGGATAACTCCCTTCCCCCTACCTTCCTAAAAAAGCCAAAATAAAATCCCCACATTTATTCCCCCATTACACAATAAACACTCCAAGAGTCCTATCCACAGCTACCAGAGGAGCCCGCTCCGTCATCATCATCAGCATCCTGGGGTCCCCAAGCTTCCCCTTCCTACACAGAGTGTCGTAGGCGCTCGATGACCGATAAGCTCGAACTAGCTTTGAAAAAACCACAACACCTCCCTCCATAGTATTAAATAAGACAAGCCACCTTTGTCCAGTCTCCACTACCAACATCTTGCTGGCCAATCTCCTCGACAACCATTTCATATAATACCCAGGGATATGCCAAACTCTCCCAATAAACTAAGAAAGACGGGTCGACGGACGCTGATTCTCCCACATAGAGCTAAGCCGTATGCACAGACGCTCAGTCAAATATTCTACCGAAAAGAAGTCTAGTGTCAGAGGTGGCATGACCTGTTCCCAGCCAAATTGACACAGAAGTCGCCAAGGGAAATATAAAGAGGTCTATCTGAGACCAACTAGCTGGACATACGGGTATTCTTCCAGCTCCAGAATAAGCAGCAATTGTCCCCACCAAGGCAATAAACAATACAGAGTTAGAGCCCCATGCTCCACAAACCAGTTCTCCCAGCTCTCAATATCCAAGCCAACGCTGATGAAGTGGCACAAAAAGAAGTTGGGTACAACTGACAAAGGATACTCTAGAGGAGTCACTAGGCGGAGTCTCTCAGACAACCACATGAACAGTGTTACGGGGCTACCCCTTAGAAAGTCATAACGACCTTATCTCCAGGAATCCAGGCCATTCAAAGTCTCTGCCAGTATCCCCACCGTTGGATTATGACGCTATGACATCCAGGAAATAATAACTGCAAGTTGTGGGTTCACCAGCTGTTCCCCAATCACCAACAACAATTTTGATACTAAGCCTAAAACAATGGCTCTGTTATATCCAGCATCGTCAACTCCTGCAAATACACGGATTGTAACACTACTGAAAGGGAGATCATTCCCCCAATAACTAATGGTGACCGCCGAAGGCGAAATGAGAAGAAGCCCAGCCAACAACTCCTTGGGAGAATGGGAAAACTCAGGCAGAGCCTCAACAACACTGGGATTTTTCCCCAGCATGGACGAACATTCCTCATAGGTAGGACAAACTTCATCCAACCCAACGAGGAATACATGGTCTTCGGGGTACCAAAATTCCACCACCGCCATCAACATATTCCACTCAATGGGCTGGTTGCGCCACAAAGAAACCCGACGCATACTGAAAGCATCGTAGTCGACATTAGAAGGGCACATTGCTTCCAAGACTTCAAGGTAGTTGGCAAACTGAATGCTACCAGCGAGAGCCATCTTACAAGACTAAGAGATAGTAGGCAAGTAAGTAAGAATGTGAATGTGTGATGAAAACACTCCACCCTTACCCCTTTTTATACTTGGAAACCCTCACAAAAGACATTACCCCTGCAGAAATCGAAAGAAATCCTCCCCCACAAAGTACAAGAAGCTTAAGAGGGAAGTAATCAAAGCTTTGAATTGATGGAACTGGATTTGACTATCGATAGGCAGGACAAGGGTCTTGCCGATCGGCAACCCCCTATTTTTGGAAATTTTCCTTTTTCCTTTTTTGTCAAAATCAGAAGCTCAATAACAAATAAATTGATATTCTCAACAGAATTTCAAAAATATTCTTCCACCCCTATATAATTTCTCATTTTTAAAACTTTCCTTCAAAATACCAAAAATATCTTTTTTTACGATCTCAATGGAAAAGTAAAAACGCATGTGCATGCAGTCACCATTAACAAAAAGATAATAAAAAATCCAATTGCATTGTATATATATATTCTTCTGTGTTACATCAAATTTTGCAGGAAATAAAGAAAAGCAAAAAACAACGGGACTCAGCCCGAGCCCACATTCATTCTCTCTCTCTCACCTACTCTCCTAAGAGCTTCCACCCTTGCGACGTGCTCCCTTTCCCCTGCGACGAGACGACGCACCACCACTACCCGAGCCAGAGTACTCCTCGGATGAAGCAGATGGCACCAAGTAAGAAGGAACTGGGACCTCATCCCGAATATGGACAGGCACCAAAGATATCCAGTCTCTAATGTCCCTCAGCCAAGTGGTCGACACCCGGACTTGCTTCAAGAAAAAGGTAAAATCAGTATCAAAATAGAAAAGAAACCAAAAAGAGGAAGCATGTATACCACAGGATGAAGAACTTCCTCTATCAAACCCAGCTCCTTCGAATCCACCGCATGAGGACGGTGCAACATGGGGACTATCCCTCCATCAGCCTGCCGAATGTTGTACGAAGGGGTATGCAATCGAATAAAGGGAACCTCTGAAGTCATCGCCGCAGACACCGACGGACCACCGTCGCTGCAGGAAGACCCCACCGCCCGACTAGAACTTATCCGAGGGAAAGGAAAGGCATCATATATGCTGGGCGCCATCAACCAGACCGTCAAAAAGTCCATATAGTCATACGGCACAGTCGTATCAATGTAAAAGCAATAGGACTTACCGATCATCATCGCGATCCTCGCATCCTCCAACAGCATCCGCTCCCGCCTAATAGATATATGAGGCTGCGTGGGTGGCACCACCACCTCCTCCACAGCAATATGTCGAACCAACCTCTCCTTGAGATACGAAGAATGGCCGAACCCATGCGCCAGTAAGAAAACACCTCATCTGCGCATTCACCCAGGTTGCCCCCGTATCCTGAATGGCTGTCCCCCAAGGGTAAAAAGTCACCTGAAAATCCCCAGTAGGCATAAGTCAATACAGAATCAGAACATGTAAAAATCAAGACTGAAGAAGAAAGAGTCTTATCCTACCACTGGTCAGGCCATTCAAGACCTGACGCACTGCCTCCAAATAAAGAGATCCCTTCGACTGCCGATTGTCTTTGTGCCACCGATACAATCGACAGAAGTCCCCAATGGTATCGTCCTTCAAAGCGATCAGCTAGGTATTGCACCCAATAACCTCATAGAACCACATCTTCCAAAGATAATAATTCATAATAAAAAAGATACGCATGAGGAAAAATGCGGACGCATGAAAAGAAAATACGCAAATTAAAGAATACCTCAAGGAGATACGTGGCTCCAGTAAAAGTTTGTCTAAAGCACGGGTTGAATGCGTCCAAAGAAAAATAGAGGGTCACCAAAGTTAGGCTCCTCCAATCATAAAAAGGGATGTTCGAAAGCATCCTCAAATACGATAAGAACCAAAAATGGATGATGTCACCGCTCGACGCCACCATGAAACCTCCCAACACTAATAACATGAAAAATCGGGCCATCTGCCCCACCTGCAGCCCGTCCTCCACATCAACCACCCTACTCAGTAAAACATCCTTCAGCAAGGATAGCCGTATGGAATCTCCAAAAACTATCCTCCCTACGTCGCTAAGCACCACCCGCACCGCCTCCGGCCTCTCCCTTAGAGAGAGATCCACCTCTATCTGCTCTCTGTTATAATCTATCCCCAACAGCTGCTGCACGTCTATGGGAGTCACGGTCATATCCCCAAAGCCGAAATGGAAAGTGTGGGTAGTATCCCACCATCTCTCCCCAGAGCGCATAAGACCGCTGTCGAACGAGGCGTCTCATCCAGCACTGACGCCAACCTCCCAAAACCCGCTGATGATACCACCCAACACACCACAGGTGGAAGATGCTCCCAGAAAACCTTAAGCCCCATCATCCCACGGGCACGGATGTTCTTCAAAGAGATATCAGACTGTCAAAAGAAAAAACTTTGTCAAAAATTCAAGAAAAATCACCAAAAAGGAGAAGAATGCCAAAAGTCAGGTTACTTATATAACCATCGGGCCTCACCACCCTCGAAGAGCAATGACGCGACGACTCCAGTAGCAAGGTCCGCTTATCCACAATAGGCTCAAATACATCAAAGGAGTTCTCGCTCCCCAAAGAAAGAGGCGTCCTAGTCTTCAACTCCATGTCGCCCAGTCATCAACAGTCAACCATTCCCTATGCGCTGGAGTGCTCACAAAGGCGGCCATTTCTTAAAGATCAAAATGCTAGAATGAATTGCAGAGGAAAATTGCAGAAAGAAAGAAAGAAGCTATAAAAAATTATAGGAATTCTTCCCCTTTATATAGGATGCCAAGGGTCATGCCGATCGACATTTCCCCCCCACCCACCGATCGACACTGCCACTTTACCTTCCCAAGGCAGTCCAAAAGTCCGTGCCACTGCCGAATGGCACCCTCTGCACCATGCCGACCGGCACCCCCCTTAAAATTTTGTACAAAAATTCCCAGAAAATACCAAAAAATCCTGAAAAATCCTCAAGAAATTCTTAAAAATACCCAAAAGGATTTAGAACATTTTCGCCAAGAAAATTTTGCATTCCCTCAAGCGAAACCCCTATCTCCCCATTGGAACTCTCAAAAGCCAAGTAAATTCCCTCCCGACAATGCCCTCAAAGAATCTCTAAGGATCACCTCCTATACCCCAGAGGTCTCAAACCTCCCCGAGAAATACGTCCAATACTTGAACCACCTAATCACTTCCCCAGTGGAGTTTATAGCCTCAAATTGACCTTTACTTTGTAAAGTCTCCAAAATACACAAGGATTTCCCCAACAATCGGCTCCTCGGCTCAAAACAACGTCACAAGGTAATTTCCCTAGCGAAACTCCAGAAAGTCATTTTCAATGTCTCCAAAGGACACTTTACATTTTCCCCGACTCATTCGCTATTCCCCAACGGAACCCAAAATCCAATCTTTATCCCCTCTTAGGTCAGAATTGACCTCGGTCTTGGATCATCACCCTAGTTAGGTCAGAATTGACCTCGATCCTCGGTTGTCACCTCTCTTAGGTCAGAATTGACCTCGGTCTTGGATCGTCACATTAGTTAGGTTAGAATTAACCTCAGTCCTCGATTGTCACCCTCTTAGGTCAGAATTGACCTCGATCATTATTCATCACCTTAATTAGGTTAAAATTGACCTCGATTCCCGATCGTCACCTCTTTTAGTTCAGAATTGACCTCGATCCTGGATCGTCACATTAGTTAGGTCAGAATTAACCTCGGTCCTCGATCGTCACACTCTTAGGTCAGAATTGAACTCAGTCTTGGATCGTCACCTTAGTTAGATAAGAATTAACCTCGATCCTCGGTTATCACCTCTCTTAGGTCAGAATTGACCTCGATCTTGGATCATCACCTCAATTAGGTCAGAATTGACCTCGGTCCTTGGTCATCACCTCTCTTAGGTCAAAATTGACCTCGGTCTTGGATCATCACATTAGTTAGGTCAGAATTGACCTCGATCTTGGATCGTCACCTTAGTTAGGTCAGAATTGACCTCGGTCCTCAGTCGTTACCTCTCTTAGGTCAGAATCGACATCAGTCCTGGATCCTCACCCTAGTTAGGTCAAAATTGATCTCGATCCTCGGTCGTCACCTATTTTAGGTCAAAATTGACCTCAGTCTTAGATCGTCACCTTAGTTAGGTCAGAATTGACCTCGGTCCTTGAGCGTCACCTCTTTTAGGTCAGAATTGACCTCGGTCTTAGATCATCACCTTAGTTATGTTAGAATTGACCTCGGTCCTCGGTCATCACCTCTCATAGGTCAGAATTAACCTCGAACTTGGATTGTCACCGTAAGCCCTTAGAATTGACCTCATCTTCAAGCCCTCATAATTGGCTTCGACCCATAGAATCGGCCACCTCATCTTCAAGCCCTTAGAATTAGCTTTGACATGCAGAATTAGTCATCCCTACTTAAGCCCACAAAATTGACTTCGACCCGCAGAATTGGTCATCCCTACTTAAGCCCGCATAATTGGCTTCGAATCGCATAATTTGTCATCTCTACTTAAGCCCGCATAATTGGCTTTGACCTGCAGAATCGATCATCTCTACTTAAGCTCGCAAAATTAGCTTTGACCCAACGAATTGCACATCTTAGCCTAAGCCCTTAGAATTGGCTGCAACCCGTAGAATCGATCACCTCATCTTCAAGCCCTCAGAATTGGCTTCGATTCACAGAATCGGTCACCTTATTTTCAAGCCCTCAGAATTGGATTCGACCTGTAGAATTGGTCATCTCACCTTAAGCCCTCGGAATTGGCTTCAACCCCGCAGAATTGGTCACTTTATCTTTAAGCCCTAAGAATTGGCTTCGATCCGCAGAATCTGTCACCTCATCTTTACGCCCTCAGAATTGGCTTCGACCCGTAGAATTGGTCATCTCAACTTAAGCCCACATAATTGGATTTGACCTGCAGAATCGGTCATCTTTACTTAACCCTGCAGAATTGTCTTTAACCTGTAGAATTGGTCATCTCACCTTAAGCCCTCAGAATTGGCTTTGACCCGCAGAATCGACCAACTCATCTTCAAGCCCTTAGAATTGGCTTTGACATGCAAAATCGGTCACCTCGTCTTCAATCCCTCAGAATTGTCTTTGACCCGCAGAATCGGTCACCTCATCTTTAAGCCCGCAGAATTGGCTTCGACCCATAGAATTGATCATCTCACCTTAAGCCCTCAGATATAGCTTCGACCCATAGAATTGGTCACATCATCTTCAAGCCCTCAGAATTGGCTTCGACCCGCTGAATCGATTACCTCATCTTCAATCCCTCAGAATAGGCTTCGACCCACAGAATTAGTCATCTCACCTTAAGCCGACAGAATTAGCTTCGACCCGCAGAATCGATCATCTATACTTAAGCCCTCAGAATTGACTTCGACCCGCAGAATTGGTCATCTCACCTTAAGCCCGCAGAATTGACTTCCACCAGTAGAATCGGTCATCTCTACTTAAGCCCACAGAATTGGCTTCACCTCGCAGAATTGGTCATCTCACCTTAAGCCCTCAGAATAGGCTTCGATCTGCAGAATCGGTCACCTCATCTTTAAGCCCTCAGAATTGGTTTCGACCCGAAAAATCGATCACCTCATCTTCAAGCCCTCAGAATTGGCTTTAACCCACATAATCAGTCACCTCATCTTCAATCCCTCAGAATTGTCTTCGACCCGTAGAATCGGTCACCTCATCTTCAAGCCCTCAGAATTGGCTTCGACTAGCAGAATTGGTCATCTCACCTTAAGCCCACAGAATTGGCTTTGACCCGCAAAATCGCTCATCTCGAAGCCCGCAGAATTGGCTTGGACCCACAGAATTGGTTGTCTCCCCTTAAGCCCATAGAATTGACTTGGACTCGCAGAATTGGTCATCTCCTCTTAAGCCCGCAGAATTGGCTTCGACCCATAAAATTGGTCATCTCACCTTAAGCCCTTAGAATTGGTTTCGACCCGCATAATTGGTCATCCCCATCATGCTCCTTAGGTCCTTAAATTGACCTCGACCCTCTTAATTGGTCATCCTTGTTCCTTAGGTTCTCAGAATCGGCTTCGACCCTCTGAATTGGTCATCCTTGCTCCTTCGGTCCTCCGAATAGGCCTCGAACTTCTGAATTGGTCATCCTCTGTCAAAAGGCATCATGTAGTGTCTATTCAACGGCTATCATTTGTTCCAAACTCACCCATCCAGGGGCTCCGTAGACACCCCCTTCTATTACCCCCTAAACTCTCCCTAGGTCCTTAGCACCTCCCTTCATCACTGAAAACCCAGGTCATACCCCGAGTACTGACCTAGAAGCCATCAGGTGCTCCCAGACTCCGTTTGACCAAAAATTCAAACTCTTCGGCTCAATTAAGACTGAATGAATATTCAAAGGGAATTGAAATCCCTTTCCAACGGTTCATCCCGTGCACGATTCCGACTTACTATGCGGCCGAACGATCCATTTTCCCCCAAAACCTGATCTAGTGGCCACTGGACACTCTCGGGCTCCGTTTGACTTAAGTCAACTCTTTATCTGTACCGAGACTAAATGAATCTTCAAAGGGCACTGAAAACCCTTTCCAACGGTCCATTCTGTGCGCGATTCTGACTTACGGTATGGACGAACGATCCGTTTTACTCTGAGAGGTCACCAAATGCTTCCAGGGCCCGATTGACCAAAGTCAACTCCTTAAACTGGGTCAAACTCTTTGGAATGTCTAACTAAATCTCCCAACCTTTCCAACAGTACACCCCATGAGCGATTCGGACTTACCATGCGGACGAACGATCCGTTTGCGTCCGACGTTTTCATGTCCAAAGGACCGATGGGTGCTTTCGAGCCACATTTAACCCAAAGTTAACTCCCAAACCCGGGAGCATTCCAAAGGACTTTCTAATGTCTCTAAAATACATTTCCAAAGGTCCACCCCATGCACGATTCGAATCAACGGTTTGTGCTCTGTGGGCGATTTTTCGAAAAGTATTGAAAGACAGTGCCAAAAGGCAGGTCCCAGACCCTGCTAATCGGTAGTGTGCCTAAGAACACCTGCCGATTGGTAGGACCAGGGCTATGCCGATCGGCAATGCCCAGGGCCTATAAAAAGTAGGCTTTGTCCTTATTGCAAAGGGAGCCCAGATCTAATAGACATCACTCATAGAAAATCCAGAAAACCTCTCTCGAAGTCAGCGTGATTTACACATCCAAATCCTTTTCCAACCTTCACTTTTCATAAAACTTAGTGAATTCACTATCCTCCATCATCATCCAAGTGCAAGGGCTGCTCTCTAACACTCAAGATCAATCTCAAGATCTTCAAGAAGTTCCAATTTTCTCAATTCTCTCCTTAAATTCTCATAAATTTGCATAACTTGTTTCATTACTTAGCACTTTTATTATCTCATCTCACATATCTTAATATACTTTTTATTTAGTATTATTTCACATCTCTTATTTTGATACAAATAAAAAACCCAAAAAAATAAGAAAAAGTGGGTTTGCTCATAAATTCCAAACGGGAATTCTCACACTTTTCTTACACTTTTCTCACAACTAAAACACCTTTTTACACACACACACACACACACACACACCCAAATAAGAGAATCCCCTGATTGGATTTATGGGATAAATCCCACCCCTCATTTTGTATATGAACTAAGTGGACTTTGATGCCTCTATAGGCTACGTAGGCATCTCGGGGTAAAATCCGAGACTCGGGTCCTATTTTTACTTTTTCTCTCCTTTCCTATTTTTCATAAAACTCAATTCTTTTATGTTCTATATATTTGTTCTTAGTAGCGTATTATCCCATATGCGTTATCGTTCCATCCTAACGGTCAACGTAAGGATAATCGCGTAAATCCAATTTTTTAAATATTATTTTTACATTCCTACGGATGACTCACTTTACCTCTTCGATGGTACAAGTCGATGACTGTCACCTTCCATTGGCCAAGTACCTTCGACGTATGTCAAACGGTACCCCCGCATCGTATCGCTTGACTGAAGTCATGACGGGAGGTATATTGCAGGGAACTCATTCACGTACGCCGAGTATATCGAATTCTCTCTCACATGTACCATCCCCACGAGGTATATGGTGAGGCAATTCACGTACACTCAGGTATATCAAATAGCTTATCCACACGTACCGATTGCCCGCAAGAGCAAGACGTATATCGTGGAAGTCACGCCAAAGGGGGGAACCCTTTTCGATTCACCCAACCAACTGTATACCTGCATATAGGTGTCAAGCCTAGGACACATATATAAGATTATCGGTTTTAACCCAAAACTCTGTCGAAATTCCGAGTCGGCCCGCCACCCAAATTTTCCCGCATTTTTAAAATGGGACCCTATCCGTGAGCCTGGTCACAAGTCCAGCCATAGCATTGCATATATTACAAACCCAATTTTTACAGGATCGAGTCCCATCCAACATTTCATTTTGCATTTAGGAGAATTTAATATAAGTGAGAACATAATAATTATAATAATCATGCTGATACCGTCTCCCAAAAACATTTCCCTTGTCTTTATCAGAAATCCCAAAAACATTTTCCTTTTCTTTATCAAAAATCCAAAAACATTTTTCCCTTCTTTATCAAAAATCCAAAAACATTTCTCCTCTCTTTATCAAAAAGCCAAAAATACTTTGCCTTCCAATCTCCCAAAAAAAAATGTCAAATTTTTTTTCATCCCTTTTCTCAAAAATAAATCCCATTTTACGCCTTCGCAGGTCGATCGCATGCCCTTGGTCTGGCTCCTTATTGGCTTCGATCTTCAGCCAAAGCACCCCAGAGTTCTGTCCGTTCCCCTACTACTTATTTCAAGTCCGGAATCCATTCGCTTTCTATAGAGAATACAAATCAAGTACCCGTTGTGCAGCCGGATCTGACGGTAGTCCTAGCTCAGCTCATGTCCAAGATTGACAACCTCCAGACTGAGGTCCGAGAGATGCAACGAAACCAGGTTCCCGTTCCTCAAGAGCATGAGGCCCTATTTACTCGCGCTATGAGTCCATCCAAGTCTATCTGGGTTCCCGAAGAATATCAGCACACTCCACATGCCCCTCCTACTAATGGGCCACTACCTGCCCAGCTTCGATGCCGAACCTTGCCCAGCCTGTGGCTAACTTACCTATGATCATTGATCTAAAAGAGGAAAAGTTTAACAAAGTCAAATAAGACCTCAAGATTCTCACTAAGAAGTTTAACCAAGACATAATCTCTGGAAATTACATGGACTGCACCCACATGTCTCCTTATCCTAAGGCGAGGTTACTCGGGAAGTTCAAGATGCGAAATATTTAGAAGTTCGGAGGAAGTGGACCCCCGATTGTTCATCTCCATAGTTTTCACTGTTCCATGACTCTCCTAGGGGCTTTTGAAGAGGTGATGGCCCAATTGTTTCAGCAAACCTTGAAAGATATCACTCTCCGATGGTTTTTGTCTATTGAGGAGTCCAAAATTCGTAGCTGGGAGGATGTGGCCCGAGAATTCAAGTCGTAGTACAAGTACAACGAAGAGCTTGAGGTGACTCACCGCAATTTGAGGGGTCCAAACATAACTCTGGATAATCAATCAGTAACTTCATAACCCGATGGAGGGAAAAAGCATCTACCATGACTAATCGACCTTCTGAGGAAGAACAAGTCAGCATAGTGAAGAAGAATTTCTTTTGCCATGTCCGAGCAACCATGGGAGTACAATATTATCCCCACTTCCGGGCTCTTAGATAAGTAGTAGTATAAATTAAGGAAGGTCTTTCTAAAACAGAGGTTGAACCAAGGAAGGTGACCGGACAGTTCACCCCCAGAAAATATTTTAAGCCTGCCAGTGCTACAGTCTCAACCAACAATAACATTTCTCAACCAACCACTTCATGGGCACCAGAAATTCGTCCTGTCCCAGTCCAAAAAGAATAAACCGATCTCCATGCTACCCTATCCAAAGTTTATCAAGCCCTGTTAAGATGAAACCTTATCAAACCCTTGGATCCCTGTCCATTGCGAAATCCACTCCCAAGAAACTTCAAGGAAGATGCCCATTGCGCCTTTCACCAAACTGCTGGCTATACCACCGACCAATGTTTTCACATCTGAAACATAATCCAAGGTCTAATTGATTGGGGTACCATTGCCTCACCAGCCAATCCTAAGCCAAACACTACTCACAACCCACTCCCAAATCATGCCAATGCTATCTTCTTAGAAATGAACCCAAAATTTGACCCCTCAACCCAAACCACATCCGTATACTCTCCTAAACCTCTCCAAACTTGCCCATATTTCCTCTTACACCCTACTAGCCTCGTTGATCAGGCACTGTCACTCCTTACTAGAGCATGCATCGCTATCCATACCCATTCAGAAAATGGAAGCGTGGAATTATCAGAAGTCTTAAACCAACTCTTAGAGTTCGGGCTGAAATTGTCCTTGCAAATGATCATTGATTTCTAGAGGTTCAGTAGGCTATTCTTGGAAGCACGAAAATGGGATCGAGGGTCTAACAGTTTGGTGGTACCAACGGATGAAGTCAACTTGGATGATGTTGTCCAGATCATGGTAGAATTATTCAGGCAAACCAACAACATTTGCAGTATGATTGAGTTACTTGATACTCTGAAGCTACACGGTCACCTGGTCCCTTCACCCATACACATCCCCACCGAATGGGACGACCTGTATGAAGAAGCTGTCAAAGTTTTGGAATGCATCGACTTTACATGGAAAGAAAAAATTATTTCCACCGGATGGGGGGGAAATTCAAAGATTCAAACGAAGAGCATGCTCCCGATAAAACTGGCCCAGTAGCCGACATGTGTGCGATGATATCATTTGAAGAACTCGTCGGAGAAATAAATAAGGTGGATAAACAACCCAAGATTGACATGGAAACGGGATTCATGTTCGTCCCTTCTTCAGTAAATTACATGACCAGATCAGGGAGGCATTACTAGATCCCAATCTCACTACCAGCAAATGACAAGGGAAAGGGCATTGAAAACCTCCTTATGCGAGATATGACCCTAGAGGAGAGAAAGATCCTCGATCAACTAAATAAAACTCAAGCTAACATCACTCTATGGGGGATTTTCATGTCTTCTCACCTGCATATAAATGCTTTGATCATGTTGCTCATTGGACCCACAGTTCCTCCTTCTACCACACCAAAAGAAGCAAAAAATTTGGTCCGATCCTTGACCTCTACCCGAATGCTATCCTTTTTCGAAGAAGAGATCCCCAGAATTGGGCCAAACCACAATCATTCACTCAATATCTCCGTCAAAGTTATGGGAAAAATCGTACCACTCTCTCTTGTCGATAATGGATCCTCTTCGAATGTTTTCCCACTGAGAAACTTCAAATGTTTAGGCTTAAAAGAAAGTGACCTCGCTCCAACCTCCGCTGCTGTACTTGCCTATGATAATACCCATAGGGAGGTGATGGGATCCATAAATCTTGTAATAGGGTCTGGTCCTATAAACCCTGTCGTCGAATTCACAGTTATTGACTAATATACCCATATATACCATCGGCCAGGCCGAGAGTGTACTCCACCCAGATGAGTGCTCAGGCCCAGGACGAGTCCAATGACCATAGTACCTTTATAGGAAGGATCAACCAGGATGATCCCTCAGCCAAGATCAGACGACCCACGACGGGGGCTGACCCCTCATAATGGACCAGACGACCCTAAAAGGGGATGACCCCTCATTATGGGTCGGACGACCCTCTTAGGGGACGACAGTACGAGCCCCACATCCAGTCGGACCCGATGCCATCATCAATTTTAGCCTCGTCCTGGCATCTTAGGCTGAGGGTGATGTCATCACAATGCGTGACTTAGGAGACTCATGGAACAGTGCACGTGGGGCTCATATAGGTTGTCTACTAGACCGTTATAACAATATCATCCCCTCACGTGAGGGAATATTTTGTCATCATTAATCACTAGTGACACATCCAGATGCCAGCAGGAAATTGGCTAGATCATCATTCACATGATCCATACATGCTTAGGGGAGGTACACTACACCCCCTAACCCTTATATATACTTGTCACCTTCATCCTTGCAAGGGGATCGATAATTGTAACCCTAGTTGAAACTCTGCTTGTACACATAGTAGAGAGAGAGTGAGATTATGGGCATTGTATCCAAGGCCATTAGTGCCCATATTTTGTGGATCACACACTCACAGTGGATGTAGGCCTAATTAGATGAACCACTATACATCATTTTCTTATTCCTCTTATACTCATACCCTTCTATACACTTACGTATATCTCTATTGATGCCATTGTTATTACTGTTTGAGCTCATCATCACTTATCTGGTGGTGTTGAATCTTAGCATCATCAGTTTGGCACCGTTTGTGGGAACGAGTAGATATCTCTTCCTTTAAATAGCTTGACCTCACCGGAAACTCTGGTGGTGAACCAGTTCTCCCCCTTCGTGTGGAGCTGTTTCACCATTGAAAGAGACCCATTAAGATTCTCAAGCTCATCAGTCTTTTGATCATTCAACTCTCCGTAGCTCAAACATATGGCACCAGAGATGCCACCACCACCACCTCCTCCATCGGATAGTGGAGTAGGACCAAGTTCCAGTCATGCACCACCTCAGTCTGAGATGGATGATGTGGCGGCCTCCTTGAAGTCTTTGGCAGCAAGCTAGCGGATTATGCAGGAGTAATTCACAGCTCTTAGCCAAAACATACTATGACCACCAAGGTCTCACCGGAGATGAGTACTCCGACGGCAGCCCCAGGGCAGCACAAGTCCAGGGGACCACCCCAGGCGCCACGCAAAGACTTGCCACTACCACAATGGCGAAGGGAAGTTGCTGACCCCCAGTGTCTACGCCTAGGGAGGGAAGGAAACCCTTGCCCAGAAGACAGATATGATGATCTGGAGGGGGAAGAGGCCCCCATAGAGTGATGGGATCCGTATGAGGTCTTCAATAATACCGTACAACCTATCGAGGAGAGCAAAGGGAAGTGTGGAAGGCAAAATCTCGACGATTCCCGAGAGGATATTCTTTCGATCATCTGAGTAGGGGGTCAAACTTTGAGAGGCTGGGCCCAGTAAATGATTTGTGAGAAAAATTATCCCGATCGAGAAGTATTATGAGGTTCAGGAGGGAGGCAGCAGATGGCCGACCCCATGGACAGGACTACGGCCAGGGGAAAGTAAACAACCGACACAGTCCTGCCACAGTAGAACCCTCCGTCCACCTCAAAGAGGCAGTAGGGGATAACATCGGCCAAGACGAACCTACGAAGCCCTAGAATGACTCGATCCAAAGGCTGGAGGAAAAAATTAGGGACATCCTGAAGTGCTGGGATCCCATTTAAAGAGGATAATCCATAAGCTCACCCTTTGTGGCGAAGATAGTCAACTTCCCAATGCCATCTAAGTTTAAGCCACCTGTGGTCACCCCAAGGTATGACGGGAGTACCAACCCTATCCATCATATTGAGATGTACCAATCAGCGGCAAACATATACTCTATTTCAGATGAGATGAGGTGTCGTGCCTTTTCTGGCACTCTGACTGGGGCTGCACATGTCTGGTATATGTCTCTTCTAAAGAACTCTATTGAAATCTTTAAGCAGTTAGTAGATCGATTTATCCATAACTTTTTCTTTGGAGTGAGGCCACAGAAGAAGACCAAACACCTTCTCTATGTTAAGAAGGGGAAGAACGAGAGTCTAAGAGACTATATAGCCAGATTTAACAAAGAAAAGTTAGAGGTTAAAGACAATGAGGAAAGCAAAGCCATGACAACCCTCATTAGAGGATTCCAAAAAGGGAAGCTTTTATAGAAGCTTGTTGAAGACCCTCCGAAGACGATGGTTGAATTGTTGTCAATGGTGGGAAAAGTGATGAAAACCGAAGAGGTGATGGCCGCAAAATAAGAAGATGAAAAAGGAGGCACTAGTGGGGGTAAGTACCAGAAAAAGAATAGGGAGGGGAAGAAGAGGTTGGAAGATGACAAATTTGCTGACTATACCCCTCTGACGGTCAGTTGCGAGCACATTCTGAATGAGATAAAGAGTGACCAATCCTTAAAATGGCCCGAGAAGTTGAGGGAAACTCCTCACAAGAGGAAAAACAACCTGTGGTGTGAATTTGACCAAGACCGTGGCTATGTGATCGACATGTGTTTTGCTCTGAAAGCTGATATTGAAAAAATTATTAAAGAAGGGAAGTTAAGGAAATAAATAGACAAGAGTTACTTCAAGAGGGGTCGAGGGGACGACCCAAGGAAGAAGAGGGGTGATACATGTAGAGAAGATCCTCCAAACAAAAGGGACGACCCTTTGGATAATGAGGATGACCCTGACCTCCCATCGAGAGATGACCACGACCCTGTAAAAAGACTTAATATGATCTCACTCGGTGTTGGGATGATCTCTGGGTGAATAGGAGGATGAGGGTCAGAGGTTGCCGACATGAAGGCCCACGTAGCTGAAGCCAAGGCAGTGGCAAAAGCTGTGCAATCAACCTCTATAGAAATAAAGTCAGAAAAGAGGAAGTTGATATGGATACTCTGATAGTGGGATTATCGAGAATGGACTTCAAAGGCCTCTTAGCCCCGCGTGATGACCCTCTCGTCATCACTACAGGTACGAAGAATCTTGGTAGATGGGGGTAGTTATGAAGATGTGATGTTCTAGCTGTGCTTCAAAGTCTTAGGCCTTAGCCATGCTAGGCTCGTCCCATACCATCACCCATTAATTGGGTTTAGTGGGGAAAAAGTTCATCCTTTAGGAGTATATAAGGCTGATGTTAGAATGGGGGACGAGTGGTCGAGATGGCTCACCAATAAGGTTAACTTTTTTGTGATGGATGAATAAGTCTTCTTAGCCTACCACATTATACTGGGGCAAGTGGACCTCAAGGAATTTAAGGCCATGTCATCCACGGTTCACCAAATGATAAAATTCTCGACCCCTTACGGGGTAGGGGAAGTTTAGGGAGACCAGACGACGGTACGAGAATGCTACTTCGATTCCGCTAAATAAAGAGAGGCACACAAGTAGGAAATAACCACTTACAATATTGATACCCTCGACCCCAGGGACGAGACAAAGTTGAAGAAAGGAGAAGTTGCGTAAGAGGTAGAATCCATCATCCTCACTGAGGATGAGCCGAAAAAAACCGTCCAAATTGGCAAAGCTATAAAGACAGAGATAAAAGAAGATCTTATCAAGCTGCTAAGGAGGAGACAAAGCATCTTTTCATGGATTCATGCAGACATGCTGGGGATCAACCTAGAAATTATGTGTCACAATCTCAACGTGGTAGTGGACGCAAAGCCAGTGAAGCAGAAGAGGAGGATTTACTCTCGAGAAAAATTTGAGGTCATTAGGGATGAGGTCAAGAAGCTATAAGACGCAGAGTTTATCAGGGAGGTCATCTATCTCCAATAGCTGTCTAATGCGGTCATAGTCCCCAAAGCCAACGGGAAATGGAGGATATGCATAGACTTCACAAACCTCAACAAACATTGTCCCAAAGACAGTTTCCCTTTCCCCCGCTTTGATCAGATGGTAGATGCTACTGTAGGCCTTGAACTCATGAGCTTCATGGATGCCTATTTAGGGTACAACAAGATCTTCATGAAACCTAAAGACTCAGAAAAAATGGCTTTCATTACTGACAAGGGGACATACTATTATAGGGTCATGTCCTTTGGCCTAAAGAATGCGGGGGAAACGTATCAGCGCCTTGTGAATAAAATGTTCGAGGAAAAAATTGGGAAGTCTATGGAAGTTTATGTAAATGACATGTTGACCAAGAGTTTGAAGGTCTAGGATCATGTAACTGACCTCGAGAGGACCTTTAACATGATGGACAAGTACCGAATGAAGCTCAACCCAGCCAAATGTGTCTTTGGAGTCAAAGAAGGGAAGTTCTTGGGGTTCATCGTCAACGAAAGAGGCATTGAGGCCAATCTTGAGAAAATAAAGGCCCTCCTAGAAATGAAGACCTCTAGGACCATTAAAGAAGTTCAGAGGCTCACAGAGAGAGTGGCTGCTTTGAATAGGTTCATATCCAGAGCCACAGACAAGTGTTTATCATTCTTTAAAATTCTCAGAAAGGCTTTTGAATGGAACGAAGAGTGTGACCAGTATTTCAAAGAACTAAAATCTTACTTAGGGTCTCCCTTGATATTATCACGACCAGTGCAGGACAAATGACTGTGTGTGTACCTAGCCGTCTCAGAATCATCCATCAGTGCAGCCATTGTGAGAGAAGAGGATGGGGTACAGAAGCCTGTATATTTCAATAGTAAGGCACTCTAGGGGGCAGAACAAAGATACCCAAGGATGGAGAAGTTATCCTATGCCTTGATCCATGCATAAAGAAAGATGTAGCTGTACTTCCAGTCCCATACAATGGTTATCCTCAAGGACTCTCCTCTTAGGCAGGTCTTGCACAAGCTAAAAAAATCGGGGAGGCTAATGGCCTGGGATATAGAGATGGGAGAGTTTGACATTGTATATCAACATGGGGTGGCTATTAAGGGGCAAACATTAGCAGATTGCGTGGCTGAATTTACTTGGGAAGATGATGAGGCTGAAGATGAGAGCCTCGAGAAGACAAATACGTGGTAAGGCAGAATTATTGACCCATCGACAAATAAGGATGAGACAAGCACCTCTAGAGAAAAAGTTGCCAAAAATGAAGAGGGGAGATATCTCTTTAGACAGGGATCCCTCACTAAGGGAAATTTCTCAGAGGAACAGACAGTATATCCTCTTTGTTGATGGGTCCTCTTGCGAGAGTGGAAGTGGGGCTAGATTAATAGTATCAACACCTAATGGCACAGACATATAGTACGCCCTGAGGTTCAACTTCAAAGCCTCTAACAATGAGTCTGAATATGAAGCCCTAATAGCAGGCCTCTTCTTAGCTAGGTCTCTTAGTGTTGGCCAGACCTTGGTCCATAGTGGTTCAAGACTTGTGGTGAATCAAATAATGGGAGCATACGAGACCAAAGATGAGAGAATGGCCAAATATCTTAAAAGATTGAAGTCATTATTGAAGAGCTTCAGAAAAGTGAAGTTGAAGAGAATACCTAGTCTTGATAGTGGCTGAGCCGATGCACTTGCTAGGCTAGTCTTAGCAACTAGGACAGATATCATGAGGATAGTCCCAGTGGAAATCTTTCTTCGACCAATGATTGAAGATGCAGAGGGAACACTTAGGTCTTGCTTAAATATCAACAGGGAAGCTTCATGGATGGACCCCCTAATCAGACACATTAAAGAGGGGGAGATGCCAGAAGAAAAATAAGAAAATAAGAAGTTACGATACAGATCCATGAAATTCACTGTCATCGGAGATACCTTGTATAAAAAGGGGTTCTTGCTCCCCTTGCTCAGGTGTGTGCACCCGTCTGAAGTCCGACGCATTTTGCAAGATATGCACGAGGGGTCATGTTCAAGACATATTGGGGGCAAGTTATTAGCAAGGAGGATAGTAACCCAGGGATATTGGTGGCCGACCTTGGGGAAAGATGCCACGATATATGTGAAAAAATATGATAAATGTCAAAGGTTCGCCACCATCCCTCACCAACCTCATCAGCCTCTTACCTCCATCACATCCCCATGGCCATTCGCAGTATGGGGAATCAATCTAGTAGAACCCTTACCTAGGGCCGTTAATAACTATCGATACCTGATCGTAGCAATTGAATATTTCTCAAAATGGGTGGAAGTGGAGCTGATGGTCACGTTTATCGAGCAGAAGACCATCTAGTGTATCTGGAAAAACATTATATATAGATATGGTCTCCCTAACACCCTCATCTCAGATAACGGGACTCAATTTAAGAATGCATCTCTAGAGAAATACTGCGAAAGGGTTGGTGTAAAACAATTCTTCTCTACCCCAGGACGACCTCAGGATAATGGGAAAACTAAAGTCACAAATAGAAAAATCCTAGACGGGGTTAAGAAAAAACTTGAGGAGGCAAAAGAAAGATGGTTGAGGAATTATACGTTGTACTGTCGCCCTATAGCACGATGACCAAGACTCCTATTGGGGAAACCCCGTTCATGCTAGCGTATGTGTCACGAACCCGACCCAAAAATAGTAGGGAACGGGTGTCTTGACATGTCACCAAGGCATCCAATATTCTGGCCTTAAAATTTTTGTTTTAAAATATATGTAGCGGAAGTATAATCACATGGTTATGAATCGTAAAATACTGAAAGTTAAGGAATTACATCATCAGAGCTTTCTAAAGGGAACTTCATTTGTATTAAAATATCAACGAGTTACAACTTGACACAAACAGATAAACATGCTCTATCTAATTAAACAAACTTCTACTTAAGGTAACAAAAAGAGATTTAAAAGCTAAATCTTCAACAAAGTCCTTTTTCGTTCCATCCAAGAACTTAATTATTTCCTGAAAAATGGTTATTTATACAACGTCAGCTAAAAGCCGAATGAGATTCAATCTCCATATATTTCATGGTTTTCAGAAAATGGATACCTATTCAATTTAGAACAGAAGGTATATACATAGAGATAGGAATTTCAAGTAATATATATAAAGTAAATGACAATATATATATTCAGAATAAACAGTTCAGAACAGAACAGATAAAACAATTGAGCATGTGTCAATTATTCAGTTTTAATGGCCATGTACACTCTAATACCCAGACAGATAGTGTTATCAAATGTTTCCACCCGATAACATCACAGATAGATAATCATGATTTCTGGAACAACGCCTTGTTTAGGGCACACCAGCGATAAACCAGCTGGGAAGGTACCACCCAAGTATTTCCACCCGGTAGTCAAGGCCAATATAGTAAGAGAGTTTCCATAGGCCGAATCTATAATTTCAGAATTCAAATCAGATGTTTTTATGGAGAGATATAAACATATAATAAACGACGAAATCATCGGTATCAGATGGATTTGAGAATAAAAGCATTTAACAAAATATACATAGTTTTCATAATATAATATAATCAAAACGCACATGAAATTGCATAGAGTACTCACCTAAAATAGAGGTCGAAATTATAGATAACGAGTCTTTGATCGCACGTTAATCTAACAAATACGATAAAGGTTTAAGTATGTGTTCTAAACAAGGTCCAGTCTATATATTGTATTTTAATAGTAACTTGTTTCAAAGGATTACTAAAAAACCATTTTCTTAACTTTTAAAACTTATTGATCGTAATTAAAGGATTCAATTCATAGTTCTTCTTAATCAGTCGGTTCCCAGTAGAGATGGAGGGTCATAGGGGCACCACTTAAATACCATCTCATCTAGACATAACATTTCCGGATTCATTCCCAGTAGAGATGGAGGGTCACAGGGGCACCACTTAAATACCATCTCATCTAGACAGAACTTCACCCGGCCTGACTTTGGAATTACTTAAATCGGATTCCATAATAACGAGCAATTTCTTTAAAAAGAATCATTTTTAAAATCGTATAATTTCAAACAAGTTTATAAAATTAACTTGGATTTGTTCTAAATTTTAAGTTTTGATTAGTGAATTCTTTATCGTATTTTACCAGCATAACTACTAAGTAAAGCTATAAAACAATAAATTAAGACTATAAAGATGCATTATAACATTAAGATTACCTTAAGATGAATATCCCTAAGAACTTCTTCTTAAACTTTCTCACACTTTCTCTCACTATTTGTTTCTATAATTCTCAAGGAATTTGTGTGAGTTTCAAATGATCCCCCAAAGGCCCTATTTATAGTTTTCCAAAGATATTTAGGTGTTGACACGTGTCTGGGTGATAAGGTTTTACTTTGGTGAGTCATCGTTCACGTGTCGTGCAACGGATCAGCCTTGCAGTCTTGGTTTACCAAACGGTGACACGTGTATTTCCTTTTTCTAGAGGATTTACATAAGTTTTATCCTTACCTATAGAGGTGACACGTGTGCAGTGGATATGTTCAAAAGAAAGCACGAGGTGGAAAGTTATTAGCGGTATAAGGGTCATTTTACACCTTAAGGGTATTTTGGTAATTTCACACTATATATTTTGAATATTTCTTAGAGGTCCTTGAAAATATTTTATTTACAAAATGGCCCATTTTATATTTTTATTTTAGTCCTTAAAGTTTCATAAAATTATATTTTCTACCCCAAAACTTATTATTTACCTTAAAATATGTCATAAGACTTCGATTTGATCTAATTTACAGTTGATTCTTCGTAATTAAAAATGGGGTTTGTTATATTGATAGCCATTAATACCACATATCTAATAATACAACATTTATAAGATAATAAGTAACACAAGAGTGTAAAAACAAACTATATATAAAAGTGGGGTCATTACATCCTACCCTCCTTATAAAAAGTTTGGTCCCCAAACTTTACTTGCATTAATTTTCAAAAAAGATATGGATATCGCTCCTTTATCTCATCTTCCCGCTCCCACGTTGCTTCTTCAACAGAATGATTCCGTCATAATACTTTAACTAGTGGAATAACCTTGGTTCATAATATTTGATCTTTATGATCCAAAATTTCCACTGGATGCTCAATGTACGACAAATCTTCTCTAACTTGAAGAGGCTCATGACTTAAGATATGTTTTGGATCTGGGACATATTTCTTTATCATTGATACGTGAAACACATTATGTACACTAGAGAGTTCCGGTGGTAAGGCTATTTTATACGCAAAAGCTCCTATACCTTCAAGGATTTCAAAAGGTCCTATGTATCTTGGGCTCAACTTCCCCTTTTTCCCAAATCGTATTACTCCCTTTGTAGGTGATCCTCGCAATATCACATAATCTCCTCTTTGGAATTCTAACTGTCGGTGTCGATTATCAAAATAACTCTTTTGACGGCTTTGAGCGGTTCGAAGTCGGTCTTGTATTAATTTCACCTTTTCTATTGTGATCTGAATCAATTCTGGTCGCAACAATTTTCTTTCCCCAACTTCTACCCAACACGTAGGGGAACGACACCTTCTACCATAAAGTGCCTCATATGGATCCATTTGAATACTTGCTTAATAGCTATTATTATATGCGAATTCCACTAACGATAAATGATCATCCCAATTCCCTTTTAAATCAAGTGCACGTGCTCTAAGCATATCCTCCAAGGTTTGAATAGTTCTCTCTGATTGTCCATCCGTTTGAGGATGAAAAGCAGTGCTAAAATTCAATTTTGTTCCCATGGCTTCTTGTAGGCTTTTCCAGAAGCGAGACACAAATCTAGGGTCACGGTCAGAAACAATTGAAATTGGGGTTCCATGAAGCCTAATAATTTCCCGCACATACAACTTAGCTAACTTCTCTAAAGAATGGGTAATCTTAATGGCAAGAAAATGAGCAGATTTAGTTAACCTATCAATAATTACCCAAATATAGTCATTACCATTTGAACTCCTCGGTAAACCTGTCATAAAATCCATAGTAATATGTTCCCATTTCCACTCAGGGATAGGTAGGGGTTGCAGTAATCTTGATGGTTTTTGATGTTCTGCCTTTACTTGTTGACAAACCAAACACTGAGATATAAATTCTGCTATCTCCCTCTTCATGTTATTCCACCAAAATACCTCTCGAAGATCCCTATACATTTTTGTACATCCGGGATGAAATGTGAATCTTGAGTAATGACTTTCCTCCAAAATTTGCCTCTTTAGTTGGGCATCACATGGCACACGCACTCTATTTCCAAACCTCAATATATCATCTCGCATCGCAAATTCAGTTCTCTTACCCTCGATGACTTCTTCTCTAATCTTCTTCAGTTGTGGGTCATTTACTTGTGCAATTTTGATCCTCTCCATCAACATGGGTTGTACTTGTAAGTTTGCAATTATTCCTCCTTTGCTATAGATACGTACATCTATTTCCATACTTCTCAAATCCCTTAACAGTGCTTCCTGGCTTGTAATAAGACGTGCTAAATTTGGTGTAGACTTCCTACTTAAAGCATCGACTACTACATTAGCTTTCCCCAGGTGATAGTGAATATTTACATCATAATCCTTCATCAATTTTAACCACCTCCTTTGTCTCATATTCAACTCTTTCTGAGTAAATATATACTTCAAACTCTTATGATCGGTATAAATCTCACAAGTCTCACCATACAAATAGTGCCTCCAAATCTTAAGAGAAAAAATTACAGCTGCTAATTCTAGGTCATGGGTTGGATTATTCTGCTCGTGGGTTTTCAACTGTCTTGAGGCGTAAGCTACTGCTTTTCCATTTTACATTAGCACACATCCCAAACCATTTTTTGAAGCATCACTATAAATCACAAATCCCCCTGTCTCGGAAGGAATAGTCAAAATTGGGGCAGTTACTAATCGATTCTTAAGTTCTTGAAAACTTTTCTCATCTTGCTCAGACCATTCATATTTTACCTTCTTTTGTGTTAACCGAGATAGAGGTTTGGTGATTCTAGAAAATCCTTCAACAAATCTTCGATAATAACCTGCTAATCCAAGGAAACTACGAATCTCACTCATATTAGTTGGTCTGGGCCAATATAATATAGCCTCAATCTTTTGAGGGTCAACTGACACTCCCTCTTTAGATATGGCATGTCCTAGAAAAGAAACACTAGGCATCCAAAACTCACACTTCTTTAATTTTTCATATAATTTCTCTTTCCTAAGGATTTGTAATACCGTCTCTAAATGCTTTTCGTGTTCTTCAATACTTTTGGAATAAATAAGGATGTCATCGATAAAAACAACAAAACATTGATCCAAATATTTCCTAAAGACTCTATTCATCATATCCATAAAAGCGTTTGGTGCATTAGTTACTCCAAATGGCATTACAAGAAATTCATAGTGACCATATCTAGTTCGAAAAGCTGATTTTGAAATATCATCATCCTTAATCTTCAATTGATGATAGCCTGACCTAAGGTCAATCTTAGAGAATACTTGTGCACCTTCTAATTGATCAAACAAGTCATCTATACGAGGTAAGGGGTATTTATTCTTAATGGTTACCTTATTCAGTTCACGATAATCTATACATAGTCTCATTGTCCCATCCTTCTTTTTCACAAATAACACTGGAGCACCCCCAGGCGATATACTTGGTCTGATAAAACCCTTGTCTAAAAGGTCTTCTAATTGAACTTTTAACTCTCTTAATTCTAAAGGTGCCATACGATATGGTGGTTTTGAGATTGTTATAGTTCCAGGAACAAGGTCAATCGCAAATTCTATATCTCTATTAGGAGGTAGGCCTGGTAAATCATCTGAAAAAACATCTGTAAATTTCTTAGCGATAGGAATATCTTCTAAGCTAGGCCCTATTGTCTGCAAACTGGTAACAGTTGCCAGAAATCCTTTACATCCCTTCTTAAGAAAACTATAGGCTTGCATTGCAGAAATAATACACATCGGAGATATGATGCCAGTTCCTTCAAAACTAAATTTTGGTTGGTGAGGAATTTGGAAAGTAACACTCTTCTCAAAACAGTCTACCATAGCATGATGTGATGTTAACCAATCCATCCCCAAAATGACTTCAAAATCTTTAATTTCTAAAACTATCAAATCAACAAATAGTTTATGACTATCAATATCTATGGGGCAAGCCTTGTATACTAATTTACCCATCAATAACTCACCCGAAGGAGTAGAAACATGTAAGTTATGATTCAAGGGTTCAGGAAATTTATGAAAGAGATTTAGTACATGTATAGACATGAACGAATGGGTAGAACCATGATCTATCAAAGCTTTAAAAGGCTGTGCACATATAGAAAGTGTACCTGACACTACCGCATTAGAAGCTTGGGTATCAGAAAGTCCGAAAACTCTACCCTGTCTGTCTTGATCCTTCTTTGCACTTGAAGGTTTTATCGAAACCCTTGCTGGGTTTGGGCATTCTTTTATTTGATGTCCTTTCTGTCTACATCTAAAACAAGCTCCTGAATCCTTATAACAAGTTCGTCCTCCATGCATCTTTCCACATTGCTGACATGTCTGGTTATTATACTGTTTTTTATGACTAGATCCCCCAACATTGGATGTGTTCCTAAAGAAATTTATATTATTTGGGTTCTTTCCTTTTCGTTCCCCAAACTTCCTCTTTCCATCTCTAACTTGATTGTACTCCTCACCATCCCTCTCAGGTATTGTAGCCCTAGTCACGACATCAATATATGATGTTAATTTCAGGATGGAAATTCGACTACGAATATTCAACCTTAACCCACGCTCAAACTTCTTCGCTCTTAAAACATCAGTTGCTACAACATGACTTGCAAAACGGGATAACTCAGTAAACTTTGCCTCATATTGACTAACCGTCATATTCCCTTGCACCAGACTCATGAAGTCAGCTGCCATTTCATCTTTCACCGTTTCCAGAAAATATTTCTCATAAAAGATTACTAAGAAATCATTCCAACCTATGTAAGTATTCCTTTCCCCCTGTATTCTCTTAGTCATTCTCCACCAATGTTCAACCTCCTCTTCTAACATAAATGTTGCAAATGACACCCTTTCTTCGTCGGTACACTTAAGAACATCGAGTATCTTTTCCATCTGCATCACCCAACTTTCTGCCTCGGTGGGGTTAGGAGTACCTTTAAAAGATGGAGGATTCAACTTCTTGAACTGTTCAATAGTACATATACCTAGTTCAAGATTCTTTGGTACTCCGTTGTTCACCTGCTGCTCCACAATTTTTGCTAGACTTTCAATTGCCTTGTATGCACCTTCCAGTCCTTCTATACTCGAATCACTAGTTCCCATTGATGATCTTATCTTGGTCATTTTCTACAGTCATGACCAAACGTAAGATCTACTATACTATATCAATATTGAAAACTAAAAGACCAACTATAAATAATACAACACATAGGGAGGGTTATCACATAAATTAGATTTTTAATACTATCTCCTAAGGATGGAAACATAAAATCTACAACATTTGAAACCTATGCTCAGTAGTCTACGAGTTCATAACCTATGCTCTGATACCACCTCTGTCACGACCCCGACCCAAAAATAGTAGGGAACGGGTGTCTTGACATGTCACCAAGGCATCCAATATTCTGGCCTTAAAATTTTTGTTTTAAAATATATGTAGTGGAAGTATAATCACATGGTTATGAATCGTAAAATACTGAAAGTTAAGAAATTACATCATCAGAGCTTTCTAAAGGGAACTTCATTTGTATTAAAATATCAACGAGTTACAACTTGACACAAAGAGATAAACATGCTCTATCTAATTAAACAAACTTCTTCTTAAGGTAACAAAAAGAGCTTTAAAAGCTAAATCTTCAACATAGTCCTTTTTCGTTCCGTCCAAGAACTTAATTATTTCCTGAAAAATGGTTATTTATACAACGTCAGCTAAAAGCCGAATGAGATTCAATCTCCAAATATTTCAAGGTTTTCAGAAAATGAATACCTATTCAATTTAGAACAAAAGGTATATACATAGAGATAGGAATTTCAATTAATATATATAAAGTAAATGACAATATATATATTCAGAATAAACAGTTCAAAACAGAACAGATAAAACAATTGAGCATGTGTCAATTATTCAGTTTTAATGGCCATGTACACTCTAATACCCAGACAGATAGTGTTATCAAATGCTTCCACCCGATAACATCACAGACAGATAATCATGATTTCTGGAACAACGCCTTGTTTAGGGCACACCAGCGATAAACCAGCTGGGAAGGTACCACCCAAATATTTCCACCCGGTAGTCAAGGCCAATATAGTAAGAGAGTTTCCATAGGCCGAATCAATAATTTCAGAATTCAAATCAGATGTTTATATGGAGAGATATAAACATATAACAAACGACGGAATCATCGGTATCAGAAGCATTTGAGAATAAAAGCATTTAACAAAATATACATAGTTTGCATAATATAATATAACCAAAATGTGCACGAAATTGCATAGAGTACTCACCTAAAATAGAGGTCGAAATTATAGATAACGAGTCTTCGATCGCACGTTAATCTAACAAATACGATAAAGGTTTAAGTATATGTTCTAAACAAGGTCCAGTCTATATATTGTATTTTAATAGTAACTTGTTTCAAAGGATTACTAAAAAACCATTTTCATAACTTTTAAAACTTATTGATCGTAATTAAAGGATTCAATTCATAGTTCTTCCTAATCAGTCGGTTCCCAGTAGAGATGGAGGGTCACAGGGGCACCACTTAAATACCATCTCATCTAGACAGAACATTTCCGGATTCATTCCCAGTAGAGATGGAGGGTCACAGGGGCACCACTTAAATACCGTCTCATCTAGACAGAACTTCACCGGGCCTGACTTTGGAATTACTTAAATCGGATTCCATAATAACGAGCAATTTCTTTAAAAAGAATCATTTTTAAAAGCGTATAATTTCAAATAAGTTTATAAAATCAACTTGGATTTGTTCTAAATTTTAAGTTTTGATTAGTGAATTCTTTATCATATTTTACCAGCATAACTACTAAGTAAAGCTATAAAACAATAAATTAAGACTATAAAGATGCATTATAACATTAAGATTACCTTAAGATGAATATCCCTAAGAACTTCTTCTTAAACTTTCTCACACTTTCTCTCACTATTTCTTTCTATAATTCTCAAGGAATTGGTGTGAGTTTCAAATGATCCCCCAAAGGCCTTATTTATAGTTTTCCAAAGATATTTAGGCGTTGACACGTGTCTGGGTGATAAGGTTTTACTTTGGTGAGTCGTCGTTCACGTGTCGTGCAACGGATCAGCCTTGCAGTCTTGGTTTACCAAACGGCGACACATGTTTTTCCTTTTTCTAGAGGATTTACATAAGTTTTATCCTTTCCTATAGAGGTGACACGTGTGCAGTGGATATGTTCAAAAGAAAGCACGAGGTGGAAAGTTATTAGGGGTATAAGGGTCATTTTACACCTTAAGGGTATTTTAGTAATTTCACACTATATATTTTGAATATTTCTTAGAGGTCCTTGAAAATATTTTATTTACAAAATGGCCCATTTTATATTTTTATTTTAGTCCTTAAAGTTTCATAAAATTATATTTTCTACCCCAAAACTTATTATTTGCCTTAAAATATGTCATAAGACTTCGATTTGATCCAATTTACAGTTGATTCTTCGTAATTAAAAATGGGGTTTGTTATACTGATAGCCATTAATACCACATATCTAATAATACAACATTTATAAGATAATAAATAACACAAGAGTGTAAAAACAAACTATATATAAAAGTGGGGTCATTACAGTATGGCTCAGAAGCCGTCATCCCCACCGTGATTGGGTTTCCTACCCACAGAGTCCAAATGTATGAACCCAGAGGAATATGGAAGAAAGGAGACTTTATCTAGACTTGGTCTAGGAGAGGAGAGAAGATGCTCAGATATGGCAAGAAGCCTATCAGCAGAGGACTGCCAGGTTTTTCAACCAGAGGGTGAAGCAAAGGCCAATCACCATGGGGGACTTAGTCCTCAAAAACACATGAAAAAACCCAACAAGCTCCACCTAAATTGGCATGGCCCATATAGGGTCATTGATGAAGTTGTCCTTGGAACCTATAGACTAGAGAACCTTGAAGGGGAACCATTTTCTAACCCCTGGAATGCAGATCATTTGAAGAAGTACTATCAATAATGTTATAATGTCCTATCGAACCACGGTTGTAATGAATGTGTTGCTCCAGCAGAACACTTGATGTTAATGAGAATGTCATATTGGCCACTCATCTTGTGTTTGCTAATTTAGGGTTATCATCGTTAAACCACCCTCGGCTATGATGACGGTAAATGGGAGGACGACCCCCCATTCGCCCTCAAGAAAGACGATGGGGGATTTGAAATAATTGAAAACATCATTAATTTGGTGGGAAACCACCCTCGGCTATGATCAGGGTAAATGGTAAGGACGACCCTCCATTCACTCTCAAGAAAGACGAGGGGGACTTGAAATTTAAAACATCATTAATTTGGTGGAAACCACCCTCGCTATGATGAGGTTAAATGGTAGGGATGATCCTCCATTCACTCTCAAGAAAGACGAGGGGGACTTGAAATTTAAAACATCATTAATTTGGTGGAAACTACCCTCGGCTATGATGAGGGTAAATGGTGGGAACGACCCCCCATTCACCATCAAGAAAAATGAGGGGGGACCTGCAATAATCAAAAACATAATTAATATGGTGGGAAACCACCCTCGGTTATGATGAGGATAAATGGTAGGGACGACCCTCCATTCACTCTCAAGAAAGACGAGGGGGGACCTGAAATAATAGAAAACATCATTAATTTGGTGGGAAACCACCCTCGGCTATGATGAGGATAAATGGTAGGGATGACCCCCCATTCACTCTCAAGAAAGACGAGGGGAACTTAAAATTTAAAACATCATTAATTTGGTGGAAACCACCCTCGGCTATGACGAGGGTAAATGGTAAGGACGACCCTCCATTCACTCTTAAGAAAGACGAGGGGGGACTTGAAATTTAAAACATCATTAATGTGGTGGAAACCACCCTCGGCTATGATGAGGGTGAATGGTAGGGACGACCCTCCATTCACCCTCAAGAAAGACGAGGGGGGACTTGAAGTTTAAAACATCATTAGTTTCGTGATATCCACCCTTGATTATGACGAGGGTGAATGGTAGGGACGACCCTCCATTCACTCTCAAGAAAGAAGAGGAGGCCTTAAAATTGAAAACATCATTAGTTTGGTGATAGCCACCCTCGGCTAAGATAAGGGTGAATTGTAGGGACGACCCCCCATTCACTCTCAAGAAAGACGAGGGGGACTTGGAAGATGTTTAACACATATCATAGCCAAGACAAATCATACAAGAGACAAGCATAGAATACAGGAAGAGAGATTATATTATAAATTCATAGATGTTTGTCCAAGGAAGTAAAGGACAAAAATGTTGTTTACAAATAGAGAGTATAGGATACAGACAACCACCCTATTGAACAACATCGGAGGGCAGGGCTTCAAAATCAATAGGAGTCTCTTCGACTACCAAAATAGGTCGATCCTCAGATGTGCAGGTACCTTCAACGTTCACTTGAGACTCCACATGGGCCAGAGACTCAGCAATAAGTGGGTCATCCAACTCCATTACTTCCAGAGAGGGGCGAACGAATGACACAACATCAACAAACTTTAGGACGACCAACCTACAGGCTGTCCTGATCCCTCTCTCCAAGTACTCAAGACTGAAGCCTTGAAACTCGTCGAACAGTTTGTAAGCCTCCACTACATCGACCTCGGCCTTCTTCACTGCCTCATCAAGTTCAGACTTGAATTGGGACCCCTGATTGGTCAAGGCCTCTTCCCTTTCTTTGATATGGGTGTCCTTCACCTTCAGGTCGGTCTCATGCTGCTTCACCAACTCATTCAGGACCCTTACATGCTCGGTACTTGCACTCTCCAGCTGAGCCCGGGCAGTCTCCAATTATGTTTTCAAATCAGCCTCATGCTGAATAGCCCTCTCGGCTTCATGAAACTTTTGTTGATTCTCAGCCATCCACTTGGTGGCCGAGGTGAATGCACAGATAGACTACATAGACAAACACATGTGAAATGAGGCCGAGGGAATAGTTCATGAAATGTTGGTAAATAAAAAAGAATGAAGTTAAAAGAGGTACCTGAGCCAAAGTGTGAAGATCGTAATCATAGATCTTCGTCGGAGGAATATTTGATAAGAATTAATAATCTGCGGCCGAGGGTGTAGAAAACATTGAGGCTTTGGTCGCCCTTAGGTTGGCTATGAGGAAAGAGGATTCATCCTTGAGTAAAGTGAAATTCTGAGACCAATAGGCACCCATGCTGGAAGAGGAGCTAGTCCCCTCAGTATGTACCTAAGACACAATTATCCTCGCCCTCGTCCGTGAGTCAGGCCGAGAGCCCCAGTAACTTTGGGCTCCTTCCTCTTGCGACTATCAATGGTCGACTCCACTTTTATTGTCCCCATGGCCTTTGTCTTTCTTGGAGGCTGTTGAGGCTCTTTGCCTTTTTTCTTTCCCAAGCCAGACATTAAACTTGGGGAAGTCATCTCCTAGAGTTGATCAGATATATTTGCAGGACGACCTAAAAAGGAGACGATACATCAGAAATAGACAGTGGTAAAGAGGAAACTCTTGAAGAAAAATAAAAATGGAGCACGAATCAACTCACATAATTCTGTTAGGGGGCCGACCCTCATACCAACTTCTTTGAGGAAATCAGGGGTCATCAAATCTTCAAATTTGTGAATTTCACCCTCTTTCCCTCGTTCCCTCAGGTAGTCAACAATGTCACTCTCATCCAAGCTAAGTCTGGGGTCCGATCGTGCTCTCATTGAAGGGTTAGACCATTACCTTGGAACCCTCGAGCTGTATTCTAAAGGTTTTACCTCGGTGACGAATTCCCAATACCCAGAGATGAAGAAAAATCTCTTCTTCCAATCGTGGGTTGAAGTTTGGGCCACATGAAGGAGCCTTTTGTCAGACTTACTCGCCCCTAGATGAAAATACCCAGGTTGCTTGGACGAGGAAGTGATATTGTAGCAGGCTATAAAAAGATCAGTCGAGGGCTCGTCAATGAAAGTATTCTTCTAGAGGGAGATATAGCCGAGGATGATTCTCCAAGAGTTGGGAGGAATTTGAGAGGGAACAACCCCAAGGGGAGATAGTATGTCAACTATTGTAGGGTGCAGAGGGAACCTAACACCTACTGTGAGCATCTGCTTATAAACAGCAACTTCCCCCTCCTTCCCCTGGAAGACTCTCTTGTCTTCATTTGGAACTCTCATAGACACATTGGGCTTTATACCAAATATGTGCCTCCACAACAAGAGGTCGCGATCCCTAACGAATGAGACATAAGCCGAGGCACTAGAAGTGTCAACTTGGTCAACATCCAGATCCTCACTATTATCCTCATGCCCCTCGTCCCCAGATCTTTCAGCCTCAACGCCTGTCGGTAGTCCATCGGGAAAGGCCACCTGGAAGGCAAGAGGGGACTGGGATTTTATAGGGACAGCCTCAGAATGTACTGTGCCCTCGGCCTATCGACTTGGGCTAAGAGGGGACGTCTCTCTCCACCCAGAAGGCCCAGCACCTGTTGGTGATGATGCTATCTCATTCACCTCTCCCTCGTATGTATGACTCTCGGCTAGACGACAGGAAAACCCACATGACTCAGATGGTATTATTGTGGCTAAAGGAATAGGGAATATGGGTCATACCCAATTAAGGTCGGCCCCTCGTCTTTGCTCGTACTCCTCTAAGCGTCTGATCTCAGTCTCCCTCAAGGTTGGAAATTCCTTGACTAAATCATAAAGTCTTATAAGCATTAAGGGCAGAACCCTACACTTAAAGGAATTTGTTTAAGCCAACTACAAACAAGTTCACAGTTGACTAAGTTTGAATTTTGGATCAAACCTAAAGAAAGGAAGAGTTTTGTTGATGAATGCTCAAGAACAAAGAAAACTCATTTGGCCGGGGACAAATGCCAAAAAAATGAAAACCTAAAAAATGCCATAAAGAAGGGCTAAACCACCACATGAAGGTGGGGGGGGGGGGAATACATTAAGACGTCCAAGACCTAACGCTCAGCCCTATAGCCACCACAGTAAGGCCGTTTCTCATCAAAAAAATACAAACAACCAAGAAAAGTGGGGAAAGAAACCCAAATGCAAGAATGAAAATGAAAATAGAAGCTAAAAGAGGAATTTGTGGCAGAAGAGTTACCTGAGGATGAAGACGACGACTGAATAAAGCTTGAAACGTAGAAACAAAAGCTGAAATTGTAGAAAACGACATTTGAGTTGTTAAAAAGCTAGAGAGAGAAAGCTTGCGCGCTCAGAGGAAGGAGATGAAGAAATGATTGTTTGAAAAATCCTTTAAATATACTGCCCATAAATGGGCCCATTAACCAATACTACGCACAACCCACATGGAGAGGCATCATTAGGGCAGAGAGTCCCAAGTTGTGTGTAACCGCCACATCTGGGAAACTGAAACAACGATGGACATATGATAATATGCAACTTAACAGATGTCACTTATCCATCTGACCACACACTTTAGAATTCTGAGGCAACATTACCCCTCAGCCATCTCAACAAACATCGATGGCTAAAGGCTGGGGGTGATTAATATACCCATATATACCCTCAGCCAGGTCGAGGGTGTCTTCCACCCAGATGAGGGCTCAGGCCCAGGACGAGTTCAATGAGCACAGTACCTTTACAGGAAGGATCATCCACGATGATACCTCAGCCAAGATCAGATGACCCACGACGGGGGCCGACTCCTCATCATGGTCCAAATGACCCTATAATAGACCGACCCCTCATCATGGATCAGACGACCCTTCGAGGGGTCGACCTCTCATCATGGCCCAAACGACCATACAATAGGTCAACTCTTCATTATGGACTAGACGAACCTATAAGGGGCCGACCCCTCAGCATGGGCCGGACGACCCTATGAGGGGACGACAGTACGAGGCCCACATCCAATCGGACCCGATGCTAGCACCAACTTTAGCCTCAGCCTGTCATCTTAGGTCGAAGGTGATCTCATCACAACGCATAACTTGAGAGACACATGGAACAATGCACGTGGGGATCATATAGCATGTCTACTTGACCATTATAATAATATCATCCCCCCACGTGAGGGAATATTATGTCATCGTTAATCACAAGTGGCATAGCCAGGTGTCAGCAGGGAATTGGCAAGATCATCATTCACATGTTCCATACATGCTTGGGGGAGGTACACTACACCCTCAAGACTTATATATACTTATCACTTTCAACCTTGCAAGGGGATCGATAATTGTAACCCTAGCTAAAACTCTACTTGTACACACAATAGAGAGAGAGTGAGCTTATGTGCATTGTATCCAAGACCATTAGTGCCCATATTTAGTGGATCACACATTCACAGTGGATGTAGGCCTAATTTTCTAAACCACTATACATCATTGTCTTATTCCTCTTATACTCATCCCCTACTATACACTTACACACGTATATCTCTATTGATGCCATTGTTATTACTATTTGAGCTCATCATCACTTATCTAGTGGTGTTGAATCTTAGCATCATCATTGACATCCCAGCTTGTTTTAACTTATTGCTAAGACGACCTTGGCTCCACAGTATCAAGGGTGTGTCTTCCTCACTCCATCAGAAATTATAGTTCTTCGCCAACGGACGGGCCGTCACTATTTTGGTCGACAAAGATAATACCGAGGGTGCAAGTACCAGCAGTCCGATCCTTGAGATATAGCATAGGTCAAATGATATGCTCCTATCAAGATTTTGAGTTGAATCACTTCTACTCATGGCAGGGGACAACTTCAAAGAAAGGGTTTGTCCAGAATACAACCCTCAGGGCAACGTCAATGTGATTCAGACGTTCAGAAACATGCACTTTATGCCCAAACTAGGGCTAGGACAAAGACAGCAAGGGATACTTGAGCCTATTGAACAAAAAAAGCTTTCCCTCCTTATGGTTTGGGGTATCAACCCTCAGAACAAAAGCTCAGAATGATCCGGCAGTCTCGACCAAAGAGGAGACTAGACTGCATCCAGATCATACCAGGTGACTCCTTGAATTGATGATTCATCAAAGAGGGTGAAGACTTCCCCTTTTGCGGCTTTTCAAAACCATGGTATGACCATACAGATGAGAAAATGAAGCCTGGAATGGAGATCTTTTTCCAAGACAGCTATCCATGGGCCAAAAGTTCCTAATACCGTGTACAACCATTCATTAAAGATATCGAATATTCTGAGTAAAAGGATTATGAGGACTCATTCACTTTACAGACACTTGGGCTAACACTCTGTATGGTTCATTCAGGCACTACATCACTGGATCCATCCTATCTAATGAAAGCTGCCGATACACCTCTTCTCAACTGGCATGCTACACCAGATCTACCTGTTGAAATACCCCCTAATCCCAATGATTACCCCATTTATTCTTCTGTTGTCTATCCTTGCTCAAATGTAATCGAGTCCTCCTTTGATGAGGTTCTCAATGCTGTTTTTCCTATCAATGTAATAAATGAAGATTTTGAGTATCTTGTTGTGCCTTACATTAACTGTTTAGATTCTAATAAAACTTTTGATGATGATTTTGTAAATGAACAATTCTTAACTGATCTAAATAAGGTTAATAATAAACAACATAACCGCGTTCAGGTTAATAAAGAATAGAATGTTATTATTAACCTCGGTTCTAGTAGCCAACATCGCGATATTAGGATAGGGGCTACCCTTGATGACCATGAGCGCGCAAAATTCGAAGAATTATTGAAGTAATTCGTGGATGTCTTCTTATGGTTCTATGAAGATATGCCCGATATTGATCCTAAAATTTCTCAACATGAGATCCCCACTTTTCTGGATTATAAGCCGGTTAAACAAAGGTTGAGAAAGCTCCGCACTGAACAGTCATTCAAAGTCAAAGAAGAGGTGGTCAAACAGTTGAACGTAGGCTTCATTTGTCTGATCGAATATCCCACATGGCTGGCCAACATAGTGCCTATGCCAAAATTAGGAAGGAAAGTTCAGATGTGTGTATACTACCGGAGTTTGAACAAAGCCTCTCCAAAAGATGATTATTCACTACCCAATATCGACATGATCGTGGACAACACATCCAATCATGCTCTCAAGTCATTTATCGACAGGTTTGCTAGATACAATAAAATTAAATTGCACCCAGATTACCAAGAAAAAAATGCATTCATCACCCCATGGGGAACATTTTGCTACACTATTATGCTATTTGGTCTCAAGAATGCTGGGGCTACCTACCAGAGGGCTGCCACAACCATCCTGCACGATCTGATTCACAAAGAAGTTGAGGTCTATGTAGATGATATGATTATCAAATCCAAGACTAGAGAAGTCCATGTTCTCGCTCTCTGAATGTTCTTCGAATGACTGCGACGGTATCAGATGAGACTCAATCCATAGAAATACATCTCCACGGTTACAAAGGGAAAACTCTTAGGATTCATAGTCAGTGTGAAATGGATATAAGTAGATCCTGTCAAGAGTAAAGCCATAATTGAGATGCCACCTCCCCGAACGGAGAAAGAAGTCTGAGGTTTCCTTGGGAAATTGCAATACATCAGCCGATTCATTAGCCAGTTAACCTCCATCTGTGAGCCCATTTTCAAACTACTCCGAAAGGATTCAACTAAGGTTTGGAACGAGGCCTGCGAAGAAGCTTTTGATCGAATCAAGTAATATCTGACCCAACCCCCGGTACTTATGCCACCATAACCTGGTCTCCCTTTGCTCCTATACCTAACCATAATCGACACTACACAAAGAAAGAACCATCTATTACGCCAGTCACAAGTTGGTTGGATACGAAGTCAACTACACTACTTTGGAAAAGGCTTGTGTTGCGCTTATCTGGGTCACCCAAAATTAACGGCACCACATGCTCGCCTTACGCATTAAACTTGTATCCCGAATGGACCCCATCAAATACCTGCTTGAGAAACCCATCTTATCCAGTCAAATGGCCCGACGGTTGATGCTCCTAGCTGAGTTTGATATCGTGTATGTCATATAGAAGGTCATAAAATAAAGATCCATATTTGACTACCTCGCTGATTACCCCATGGATGAAGCCGATGTATGTATCTCCAAATTACCAGATGAAAACATACTCTGCAGTGCCCACGACAATATCCGATGGCAAATATTCTTCGACGACGCTACCAATAAAAAGGGATATGACATTGGGATACTTCTGATCACCCCAAATGACTCCCATGCTCCCATTGCCATTAAGATGGATTTCCCTTATACCAATAACATGACTGAATATGAGGCATGCACGATAGGCCTTCAAGTTATTCTAAAAAAAGGTATTCAATACCTTTATGTCTTCAGGGATTCCACCCTCATCATTGATCAAGTGCTCAGAATGTGGTAAGTCAAGGACGAGAAGCTCCAACCCTTCCATGCCCACTTAAAAGGACTAGCCTCCCAATTCCAAGATATCACCTTCCATTACCTACCTCGGGCAAAGAATAACCTATTTGATGCTCTTGCTACCTTGGCCTCCATGGTCGATATGCCCAAAGGAATAACAATGGCCCCCTTCCTAGTTTAAAGACAGGACAAACCAACCCACTACTACCACATTGAGCTCATCACCACAAAAGATCCTGAGCTAGACAATTACTGATACTATGAAATCTGACACCTCCTCAAGCATGGTAGGTATCTTGAGGCTTCCAATAAGAAATATCAAGCAACCCTCCAAAGACTGACCGTCCTATACATCATCTGTCATAAAGCACTATTCAAGAGAAATCCATAGCAGGGGCTGACAATGAAAAGATAATGCAAAAAATCCATAGCAGGGAATGCGAACCCCACATAAATGGTCATATGCTTGCCAAGAAGATCGTTCAAAAAGGTTACTACTGGACTTCCATGACCCAGGATTTCATCGCCTATGTCCAGAGATGCCTCAAATGGAAACAGTTTTCCAACCTTCAGCATTTGCCTCCGCGAGAATTATACAACATGACCTCTCCCTGATCGTTCTCCACTTGGGGCATCGACATCATAGGGAAGGTTACACCGAAGGCTTCCAACGGGCATGAGTTAATCCTAATTACCGTTGATTACTTCACCAAATGGGTCGAATCTATCATACTTAGTGTTGAACCCTAAGAAAGTGGCCAAATTCATCAAGAAAAACATCATATGCCGGTATGGGGTCCCGCACGAGATAATATCAAATAACGGCTTGCACTTGGAGGAAAAAGTTACAAAAGTGGTCAACGAGTATGGAATTTTAGAGACACAAGTCTTCTCCCTACCGACCTCAGACCAATGGTGCAGTCGTATCCTCCAATAAGAACCTCAAATCCATCGTCAGTAAGATGACTGAAAGCTGTCGAGATTGGGCCGACCGAATCCCTTATGCCCTCTGGGGAAATAAGACCTCAATCCAAACCTATATTAGGGCTAACCCTTACTCGCTAGTCTACGACATGGAAGCAGTCTTACCCGTGGAGTTGGAAATACCCTCGCTACGCATCATGATTGAAATCATGGTCAACGAAGAAGACTGGTGCCAAAGCCGTCTTGACGAGATGACCATCCTAGATGAAAGAAGACTAAAAGAACTATATCACATACAAGGGTACCATCGCCAAATAGCGTGTTCATTCAACAAGAGAGTCAAGGACCGCAGTGTCCGAGAAAGGGACCTAGCCCTTAAAGAGATTATAGAACCCATCTGGGACCCCAGAGGGAAATTCAAGCCCAATTGGAGTGGCCCATACATTGTAAAGAAGATCTTGTCCGGTGGTGCAGTCATGCTCAGTAACTTAGATGGGGAGGAGATGGATCGTCTAGTCAACCTGGACTGTCTCAAGAAATTTTACCCTAATCCGAAATCTCGACGCATGACTCTTCTCATCTCCCTTCTATTCTTAAAAAAAAATCTTCACTTCCCTCTACCCCAGAACTACGTGGGCTTAATCCTTTGTAAAAATATTTCTCATATAAATTAAAAAATTTCAAAGCCCCAGAGGTACGTAGGAAACTCATACATTTTACATGAGCCCGACCCTTTCTTTTTCACAAAAAAACTATTCTTTTCTTATCTCCGAGAACGACAGTTCATTCTAACATATACTTGAACAAAAGCATTATGTATGCCTTAGCGATCGGTATAGATAATTAAAAAATATAAAACTCATCAAAAGGAACAGTTGGATGATCAAAAACTTATTTATTTCACTAATAAGAAATTACTGTACCAATTACATAAGAAAAGGGACCGATAACTCCATTCCCACTACTTTCCTAAAAAAGACAAATAAAATTCCCAAACTTGTTCTTCAAAATAAACTCTCCAAGAGTCCTATCCACAGCTACCAGAGGAGCCCGCTCCGTCATCATCATCTGCATCCTAGGGTCCCTAAACTTCCCCTGTCTGAATGGAGTGCCGTAGACGCTCCATGGACCGATAGGCTCGAATCAGCTTCGAAAAAATCACAACACCTCCTTCCATGGTATTAAATAAGACAAGCCACCTTTGTCCAGTCTCCACTACCAACATCTTGCTGACTAATGTCCTCCACAACCACTTCATATAATCCCTAGGGATATGCCAAACTCTCCTAACAGACTGAAATGGATGGGTCGACGGACGCTGACTCTCCCACAAAGAGTAAAGCCGCATGCGCAGACGCTCAGATAATTCTTCTACCGGAAAGAAATCTAGTGTTTGAGGTGGCATGACCTGCTCCCAGCCAAATTGACGCAGAATCTGCCAAGGAAAATAGAAAGAGGAATGCCTGAGGCCAACCAACCGAACATACGGGTATTCTACCAGCTACAAAATAGGTAACAACTATCCCCACCAAGGCACTAACCAGCACAGATTTAGAGCCCCATGCTCCACAAGCCAGTTCTCCCAGCTCCCAATATCCAAACCAATGCTGATGGAATGGCGTGAGAAGAAGTTGGGTACAGCCGACAAAGGGTATTCTGGAGGAGTCACCAGGTGGAGTCTTTTTTACAACAACATGAACAGCATCATGGGGATACCCCTCAGAAAGTCAGAACGACCTTCTCGCCAGGAAACTAGGCCATTTAAAGTCTCGGCTAGTATCACCTCTATAGGATTATGACGGTATGACATCCATGAAATAATAGCTACAAGTTGTGGAACCACCAACAGTTCCCCAGTCACCAGGAGCAATTTTGATACTAAGCCTAGAACAACAACTTCGGCGTATCCAGCATCGCCAACCACCTGCAAATGCACGGATTGAAACACCATCAAAAGGGAGATCATTCCTCCAGCAACTAGTGGTCTGTCCACCGAAGGAGAAATGCAAAGAATCCCGGCCAATAAGTCTCTGGGAGAACGGGAAAACTCAGGAGGAACTACAACAACACTAGAATTTATCCCCAACATGGCAAAAATTCCTCGTAGGTAGGACATACTTCATCCGAGCCAAAGCGGAATACATGGTCTTCGGGGTACCAAAATTGTATCGCCGCCATCAACATGTTCCATTCTATGGGATGATTCCTCCACAAAGAGACTCGACGCATGTTGAAAGCATCACAGTCGACATTATAAGAGCACATTGCTTCCAGGGCTTCGAGGTAGTTAAAAAACTTAATGCTACCAGGGAGATCCATCTTGCAAGATTAAGAAATAGTAACCAAGAGAGAATGTGGAAAGAGAAGAAAGAGTGAGTGTGAGGTAGAAAGACCCATCCACACCCTTTTTTTTTATACTTGGAAAATCCCTCACAAAAGAGACAACTTCTGCAGAAATCGGAAGAAATCCTACCCCACAAGGTACCAAAGGCCGAAGAAGGCACTAATCAAAGCTTTGAATTGACGGGACTGGACTTGACTATCGATAGGCACTACAAGGGGCTTGCCAATCGGCAACCCCCTATTTTTAGAAAATTCCTTTTTCCCCTTTTGTCAAAATCAAAAACTCCATAAAAAATAAATTGATATTCTCAAGAGAATTTTAAAAATCCCCTCCCACCCTTGTATAATTTCTCTTTTTTAAAACTTTCCTTCAAAATCCCCAAAAATATCTCTTTTTACGGTCTCAGCAGCAAAGTAAAAAGCGCATGTGCATGCATTCATTCACTATTAACAAAAGATAATAAAAAAAACTCCATTTGCATTGCATAGATATCTCTTCTGTGTTAAATCAATTTTACAGGAAGTAAAGAAAAAAAAACAATGGTACACATCCCGAACCCACAATCTCTCACTCTCTCTCTCTCTCACTTTCCCTCTCTGCTAATAGCTTCCACCCCTACGACGCGCTCTTTTTCCCCTGCGACGAGATGACGCCCCACCGCTACCAGGGCCAGACTCTCCTCCCCGGACGAAGCAGACGACACTAAGAAGGAAGGAATAGGAACTGGGTCCCGAAGATGGGCAGTCACCAAAGATATCCAGTCTATGATGTCCCTCAGCCAATTGGTCGACACCCAGACTTGCTGCAAGTAAAATCTAGAATCAGTATCAAAACAAAAAAGAAATCAAAAAGAAAGAAAGAGATGAATAGGAAAAGATATACCTCAGGTTGAAGAACCTCCTCTGTCAAACCTAGCTCTTACGGATCCATCGCATGAGGACAATGCAACATAGACACCATCCCTCCATCAGCCCGTCGAATGTTGTACGAAGGGGTATGCAACCGCACGAATGGAACCTCTAAAGTTGCCGCCGCCACACACGTCGACGGACCACCAATGCTGTGGGAGGATCCCCCCAACCGACTCTAACCCACAGGAGGGAAAGGCAAGGCATCATATATCCTTTACGCCATCAACCATCTCGTCACAAAGTCCATGTAATCATACAGCGCAGCCGTATCAGTATACAACAAGTAGGACTCGCCAATCATCATCGTAATTCTCGCATCCTTCGGCAGTAACTGATCCCACCTCATAGACATAGGAGGATACGTAGGTGGCACCACCACCTCCTCCTCAGTGATCTGTTGAACCACCCTCTCCCCGAGATACAATGAGTGGTCAAACTCATGCGCTAGCAAGCGTCATAGTTGTGCGTTCACCCCAGTCAACCCCGTGTTCCTAATAGCAATCCCCCAACGGTAAAAGGTCACCTGAAAATCCCCAAGCAGGTATAAGTCAATACATAATCAGAGCATACAAAGACCTAGACTGAAAAGGAAACGTCTTACCCTATAACTGGTCAGGCCATTCAAGACCTGACGCACTGCCTCCAGAGAAAGAGATCCCCTCTACTGCCAATTGGCCTTGCGCTATCGATACAATTAGAAGAAGTCTCCAACAGTCTTATCCTTCAGAGCCATCATCTGAGTATTACACCTAATCACCTCATAGAACCACATTTGCCAAAGACAAGAAGTTGCAATAAAAAACATACGCATAAGGAAAGTGTGAATGCATTAAAGGAAAATGTGCAAATTAAAGAATACCTCAAGGAGATACATGTCTCCAGTAAAAGTCTGCCGGCAGCATCGGCTGGATGCATCCAGACAAAAATAAAGGGTCTCCAAAGTCAGGCTTCCCCAATCATAGAAGGGAATGTTCGAAAACACCCTCAAGTACGACAAGAACCATAAATGGACGACATCTCCGCTCGACGCCACCATGAAGCCCCCCACCACTAGCAGAATAAACAGCCAGGCCATCTTCCTCACCTGCAGCCCATCCTCCACATCAACCACTATACTCAGTAAAACATCCTTCAGCAGGGAAAGCCGAATTGAATCCCTAGACACTATCCTCCCTACGTCACCGAATGCCGCCCATACCGCCTCCGACCTCACCCGCGGGGAGCGATCCACCTCTATTTGCTCCCCATCACAATCTAGCCCTAATAGCTGTTGCATGTCTATAGGAGTCACAGTCATCTCCCCAAAGCCAAAATGGAAAGTGTGGGTAGTATCCCACCATCTCTCCCCTAGAGCGCACAAGACCTCTCCCGAATGGGGTGTCTCATCCAATGCAGACGCCAACCTCCCAAAACCCGTTGATGATACCACCCAACGCACCATAGACAGAAGATGCTCGCAGACATCCTTAAGCCACGTCGTCTCATTGGCATGCATGTTCTTTAAAGAGACATCAGACTGTCAAAAGAAAAATCTTGTCAGAATCTAAGAAAGAAACAAAAGAAATCACCAAAAAGAATGCCCAACGTCACTTTACTTACATAACCTCCAGGGTTCACCACCCTCGAAGAACAATGATGTGACGACTCCCGTAGTAAGGTCTGCTCATTTGCAACGAGCTCAAATGCGTCAAAAGAATTCTCACTCCCCAAAGCAAGAGGCGCCCTGGACCTCCATTCCACGTTCTCCTAGTCATTAACAGTCAACCATTCCCTATGTGTTACAGTGCTCACAAAAGCGACCATTTTTTAGAGATCAAAATGCTAGAATGCTTCACAGAAGAAAATTGCAGAAAGAGAGAAAGCAAGAAGCTGTGAAAATGAAGTGAAATCACCACCTTTATATAGGATGCCAAGGTTCATACCGATCGTCACTGTACCCCCACCTACCGATCGGCACTGCCCCTTTGCCTTCCTAAGGCAGTCCAAAAGTCAGTGCCATTGCCGAATGGCACCCTCTGCACCATGCCGACCGGCACCCCATAAAATTTTGTACAAAAAGGTCCTAAAAAATACCTGAAAGCCCTGAAAAATCCTTAAAAAATTATTAAAGATCCCAGGAAAGGATTTAAAACATTTTCACTAAGGAAATTTCACACTCCCTCAAGCGGAACCCCTATTTTCCCAGTGAAACTCTCAAGAGCCAAGTGATTCCCCACCCGGCAATGTCCCCGGAGAATTTTTTAGGATCACCTCCTATACCCCAAAGGTCTCAAACCTCTCCGAGCAATACGTCTAATACTTGGACCACCTAATCACTTCCCCAGTGGAGTTTATAGCATCATATTTACCTTTCCTCCGTAAAATCTCCAAAATCACAAGGATTTCCCCAGCCATCGGCTCCCCAGCTCAAATTAAGATCACATGGTAATTTTCCCCAGCTCATTCACTATTCCCCAGCAAAACCCAAAATCTAATCTTTATCCCCAACAAAATCCTTGATTTTCCCTGTAAACACCCCATTCTATTACCCACTAACTCTCCTTAGGTCCCTAGTACCTCCCTTCATCACTACAAACCTAGGTCATACCCCGAGTACTGACCTAGAAGCCATCGGGCACTCCTAGGCTCCGTTTGACCAAAATGTCAAACTCTTCAGCTCGACTGGGGATGAATGAATCTTCGAAGGGCACTGAGGTACCTTTCCAATGGTCCATCCCTGCTCGATTCTGATTTACCATCCAGACGAACGATCCGTTTGCGTCTAAAACTTGATCTAGAGGACACTAGGCGCTCCCGGGCTCTGTTTGACCTAAGTCAACCCTTCAGCTTGACTGGCTCTGAATGAATCTTCGAAGGGAACTGAAATTCCTTTGCAACAGTTTATCCCATGCGCGATTCCGACTATCCATGCGAACTAATGATCCGTTTGACTCTAAGAGGTCACCGAATGCTTCCAGGGCCCGGTTAACCAAAGTCAACTCCCCAAACTGGGTCAAACTCCTTGTAATGTCAAAGTACATCTCCTAACATTCTAACGGTCCACCTCGTGCATGATTCAGACTTACCATTCGGACAAACGATCCGTTTGCGTTCGAACGATTCCCCATCCAATGGAACAACAAACGCTTTCGAGCTATATTTGACCCAAAGTCAACTCCCGAACGCGGGAGCCGTCCAAAGGACTTTTAAAGGTCTCTAAATTTCCTTTCTAACGGTCTGCCCTTTGCATGATTCTGATCAACAGTTTTCCCTCGGCAGCTAATTTTTTGAAAAGGCCTGAAATACAGTGCCAAATGGCAGGTTCCAGACCCTGCCTATCGGCAGGTGTCGATAGGCAGGACCAGGTCTATGCTAATCGGCAGTGACTTGGGCCTATAAATGGAGGCCTTCAATTCATTTGCAAAGGGAGTCCAGATCTGATAAAAATTGCCCTCATCGAATCCCAAAAAGCTCTCTCGAAGATAACGAGATTTCAACATACAAATCCCTTTCTAACTTCCACTTTTCACCATCCTTTTCATCAAACTTGGTGAATTAGCCATTCTCCATCATCATCCAAGTGCAAGGGCTGCTCTCCAACATTCAAGATCAAGCTCAAGATCTTCATGAAGGTCCAACTTTCTCAACTTTCTCTTTAAATTCTCTTAAATTCTCAATAACTTGTTTTATTACCTAGAACTTTTATTATCTCTTATCACACATCCTAATATACTTTTTATTTACTATTATTGCACATCTCTTATTTTCATATAAATAAAACCTAAAAAATAAAAAAAGAGGGTTTGCTTATAAATTCCAAAAAGGGATTATCATACTTTTCTCACAACTAAAACACTTTTTTTACACACACATACACACACACTCACAAATAAGAGATCCCCCAATTGGATTTATAGGAGAAACCCCACCCCTTGATTTATATGGAAACTACGTGGAATTTGATTCCTTTATAGGCTACGTAAGCGTCTCGCAGAAAAACCCAAGACTCGAGTCCTATTCCCATTTTCTCTCTCATTTCTATCTTCTCTAAATCCAACTTTCTTATATTCTGTATACTTGTTCTTAGGGACATATCACTCCATATATGTTATCGTTCCATTATAACGATCAACATAGGAGTAATCACGTAAATCTTATTTTCTAATGTTATTTTTATACCTTCCTATGGATGACTCACTTTATCTCTCCCATGATATAAGTCGTGGATTCCTATCTCCACTATATATATACACATGAACACATATCACGGAGAAAATAAAAAAGGAAAATAGAAAACATCCATGAGAGACCGAAAGGGCGGAATGGGTGGCTAACACCTTCCCATTTCGTAACGTAGCCTTCGAACCCTTCTCGAATCATTTTGGTTTTGTATGCACCAGTATGTCTTTAAATGCCGTCCTTCGGGATGGCTTCCTCTTTTTCTTTTGTTTGCTTTGAGTAAAATAGACTGGCGACTCTAAATCTCTCTATATTTTTACACCTCATCTCAAACGACGCCGGCCGAAGAACTCCCAAGAGGGACGCGCGGGACCCAGGAATCCTCCTTCGCGCTCCCACCCGCGGTGAGGATCGGGGATGGCCACAGTGGCGACTCTGCTGGGGATGTGTATATTGTTGAGGGCTTGACTCTATTTACATGGATGTTATATTTATTCATATTTCCCCTATATCTAGATGTTCCCCATTTCCATTTGTATCCCATGCTTATGCTTCTATTCACACACTTGTAGAAAATTCTCCGTGTACACTTCACACCACGTGCACCTAGGATCACATTTATCCACATGTTGCATGCATCACCCATCCATACTTGGGGTACCTTTGGTACATGTACTTTTCTCCCTGTTTGGCATAGTTAAGAAAATCATTCTCATCATAAGATACTAATAAGATAATCATGCATGATTCACACGACATCACCAAAGAGCATTATTATTGACCAAATTTTACCTAATAACTGGAAGGTCATTTCGTGATGGGCTCTGGTCTGGCTGGGCGCAGTTAGCCTAAGTGATATGACTCTCACCTTCCATTGGCCAAGTACCTTCGACGTATATCAAACGGTTCCCCCGCATCGTACCGCTTGATCGAAGTCATGATGGGAGGTATATCTAGGGAATTCATTCATATACGCCAAGTATATCGAATTCGCTCTCACACGTACCGTCTCACGAGGTATATAATGAGTCAATTCACGTCCACTCAGGTATATCAAATGGCTTGTCCACACGTAATGATTGCTCGCAAGAGCAAGACGTGTATCGTGGAAGTCATGCCAAAGGGGGGAACCCATTCTGATTCACCCAACAACCTTCATACCCGTATATAGGTGTCAAACCTAGGACACGCACTTTAGATTACCAGTTTCAACCCAAAAATCAGTCAAAATTCCGGGTTGGACTGCCGCCCAAATTTCCGCGCATTTTTAAAATGGGACCCTATCCGTGATCCTGTTACAAGTCCAGCTGTATCTTCGCATATATTAAAAATCCCATTTTTCCAGGCTCGGGTCCCGTTCGGCATTGCATTTAGGATAATTAAATACAAGTGAGAACATAATAATCATAATAATCATGCTGAGTTCCGTCTCCAAAAACATTTCTCCCTTCTTTATCAAAAATCCAAAAATAGTTTCTTCCCTTTTTCTCAAAAATAAATCCCATTCTACGCCTTCTCAGGTCAATCGCAAGCCCTTGGCCTGGCTCCCTATTGGCTTCGGTCTTCAGTCACATCACCCTGGAGTTTCGTTCGTTCCTCTACTACTTCTTTCGAGTCCAGAATCCATCCACTTTCCATGCAGAATATAGATCAAGTACCAGTCATATTGCCAGATTTGACGATAGTCCTAGCTCAGCTCGTGTCCAAGATTGACAACCTCCAAACTAAGGTCCGAGAGATGCAACGAAACCAGGTTCATATTCCTCAAGAGCCCATGGCCCTATTCCCTCGTGCTATGGGTCTGCACGAGCCTATCTGGGTTCCCAAGGAATATTAGCATGCTCCACATGTCCCTTCTATCAATGGGACACCGCCTGTCCAGTTTTTGATGCCAAACATCGCCCAACCTGTGGCTAACCTGCCTATGGTCATTGATCCAAAATAGGAGGAGTTGAATAAAGTCAAAGAGGATATCAAGATGCTCACCAAGAAGTTCGACCAGGTTAGAATCTCTGGGAATTACATAGACTACACCCACTTGTCTCCTTATCCTAAAGCGAGGATACTCGAGAAGTTCAAGATGTCAAATATCGAGAAGTTCGGAGTGAGTAGACCCCTGATTGTTCATCTTCGTAATTATCATCATTCCATGACTCTACTAGGGGATTCTAAAGAAGTGATTGCCCAATTGTTTTAGCAAACTTTGAAGGATAGTGCCCTCCGATGGTTTTTGTCTCTCGAGGAATACAGAATCCGTAGTTGGGAGGATGTAGCCCGAGAATTCATGTCGCAGTACAAATACAACGAAGAGATTGAGGTCACCTATTATGATTTAGAGATTCTCAAATAGAACCCTGGGGAATCAATCAGTATCTTCATAACCCAGTGGAGGGAGCAAGCAACTACCATGACCAATCGGCCATCTGAGGAAGAACAGGTCAACATAGTGAAGAAGAACATCTTGCCCCATGTCCGAGCGATGATGGGAGGATAATACTATCCCCTCTTCCGAGCTCTCAGAGAAGCGGGAGTATAAATCGAGGAAACCCATGTTAAAACAGAGGTTGAACTGAAGAAGGTGTCCTGACAGTTCACCCCTAGAAAGTATGACAAACCGGCCAGTCCTACAGTGCCAACCATCAACCACATCTCTCAACCAACCACATCATGGGCACCGAAAATCCACCCAGCCCCCATCCTAAGGGAATACACTAAGCTCCATGCTTCCCTCTCCAAATTTTACCAAGCCCTGTTAAGTCGAAACCTCATCAAGCCTTTGGATCCTCGTCCATTGCAAAATCCACTCTCAAGAAACTTCAAGACCAATGCTCATTGTGCCTTTCACCAAACTGCTGTCCATACCACCAACCAATGCTTTCACCTCCGAAATATAATCCAAGATCTCATTGACCGGGTTACCATCACCCCACCAGCCAATCCTAAGCCAAACACTACTCACAATCCACTCCCAAATCATGCCAATGCCATATTCTTAGAAGAAAATCCATATTTCGATCCCTCAACTCAAATAACACCCATATACTCTCCTAAACCTCTTCAAATTTTCCCATATTTCCTCCTACACCCTACTAGCCTCGCTGATCAAGCACTGTCACTCCTTACCGAGCATGCATCGTTGTCCGTACCTATTTTGAAAATGGAAATATGGAATTGTCAGAGGTGTTAAACCAACTCCTAGACTTCAGGATGAAATTGCCCTCACAGATGGTCATCGATTGCCAAAGGTTCAGTAAATTGTTCTTAGAAGAACAAAAAGGGGCTCAAGATTCAAATAAGTGGGTGGTACCAACCGATGAAGTCAACCTAGATGATGTTGTCCAAATTATGGTAAAATTATTCGGGCAAACGAACAGCATTTGTAGTATCACCGGGTTACTTGACATTTTGAAGCTACAAGGGCGCTTGGTCCCTTCAAGTATACATATCCCCACAGAATGGGAAGACCTGTATGAGGAAGCCTTTGAAGTTGTGGAATGCATTGACTTTACATGGAAAGACAGAATTGTTTCCACCGGATGGGGGAAGAATTCAAAGATTCGAGTGAAGAATAAGCTTTAGGAAGAACTAGCCCACTAGCCGACATATGTGGGATGATATCATTTAAATAACTCCTCGGAAAAATAAACAGGGTGAGAGAATAACCTGAGATTGACGAGGAAACAAGATTCATGTTCTTCCCTTCTTCAGTAAATCACATGACTAGATCAGGGAGACATTACCAGGTTCCAAGCTCACTACCAGCAAATGACAAAGGGAAGGGCGTTGAAAACCTTCCTATGCCAGAGATGACCATCGAGGAGAGCAAGATCCTCGATCAACTGAAGAAAACTCAAGCTAACATCACTCTATGGGGGCTTTTCATGTCTTCCTAGCTGCACATAAATGCTTTAATCAAGCTGATCACTGGACCCACAGTTCCTCCTTCTACCACACCAGAAGAAGCGGTAAATCTTGTCAGATCCTTGACCTCTACTCGAATGCTATCATTTTCTGAAGAAGAAATCCCCAGAATTGGGCCAAATCACAATCATGCACTCATCATCTCCGTCAAAGTTATGGGGAAGGTCATGCCACTATCTCTTGTCGATAACGGATCCGACTTGAATGTCTACCCACTGAGAACCTTCAAGTGTTTTGGCCTGAAAGAAAGCGGCCTCGCTCTAACCTCCATCGTTGTACGTGCTTACAATAATACCCATTGGGAGGTGATGGGATCCATAAAACTTGTAATAGGGGCTGGCCCTATCAACCCTGTCATTGAATTCCAAGTCATAGACATCCTAGCTTGTTTCAACCTATTGTTATCAAGGGTGTGTCTTCCTCAGAAATTGAAGTTCTTCGTCGATGGGCGAGTCATCACCATTTTGGGCGACGACGAAAATGTCGAGGGTGCAAGCACTAGCAATCAAATCCTTGAGATACAACATAGGTCAAATGATATGCTCCTATCAGGATTTCGAGTTGAGCGACTCCTACTCCCGGTAGGGGAAGGTTTCAAAGCAAGGGTTTGTCCACCTCATAGCAATGTCAACGTGATTCAGATGTTCAGAAACATACACTTCATGCCCATCTGGGGCTAGGGCAAAGGCAACAAGGGATACTTGAGCCTATCGAACTGAAGAAAGCTTTCCTTCCTTATGGCTTGGGGTATCAACCATCAGAATAAGAGATCAGAATGATCCACCAGTCTCAACCAAAGAGAAGATTAGACTGCATCCAAACTATCCCAGGAGACTCCTTGAATGGAAGATTCATAAAAAAGGCGAAGACTTCCCCTTTTGTGGTTTTCCAGAACCATGGTATGCCTATACAGACAAGAAGATGATGCCTGGAATGTAGATCTTTTTCCAAGATGGCTACCCTTGGGCCGAAAGTTTCCAACACCAATTATAATCGCTCATCAAAGATATCAAAGAAACTAAGGAAAGTGATTCCGAAGATTACTTCAACTTACAGACACTGGGCTGGCACTCTGCATGGTTCATTCAGGCACTACATCAATGGATCCATCCCATCTGATTAAAGCTGTTGATACACCCCTCCTCAACAGGAATGTTGCGCCAGTTCTACCTCTTAAAATCTCCCCTAACCCCAATGTTTACCCTATTTCTTTTTCTGTTGTCTAGCCTTGTTCAAATTTAATGGATACCTCTTTTGATAAGGTTCTCAATGTTGTTTTTCCTATCAATAAAATAAATGAAGATTTTGAGTATCTTGCTGTGCCTTATATTAATTGTACGAATTCTAATCAAACTTTTAATGATGATGATTTTGCAAATGAATAATTCTTAACTGATCTAAATAAGGTTAATAATAAACAACATAACTGTGTTCGAGTTAATGAAAAAGAGACTGTTGTTATTAATCTCGATTCTAGTATCCAACTGCGCGAGATTAGGATAGGAACCACCCTTAACGAGCATGAACGCGCACAACTCAAAGAATTGTTAAAGGAATTCACGGATGTCTTCGCATGGTCCTATGATGATATGTCCGGCATTGATCCTGAAATATCTCAGCACGAGATCCCCACTCTCCCAGATTACAAGCCGGTTAAACAAAAATTGAGAAAGCTCCGTGCTGAATGGTCGCTCAAGGTCAAATAAGAGGTGGTCAAACAATTGAACGTGGGCTTCATTCATGTGATCGAATATCCCACATGGCTAGCCAACATAGTACCTATATCGAAATTAGGAGGGAAGGTTCGAATGTGTGTGGACTACCGAGATTTAAACAAAGCTTCTCCGAAGGATGATTATCCGCTACCCAATATCGACATAATCGTGCACAACAAAACCAGTCAAGCTCTCAAGTCATTAGTCAATGGGTTTGCCGGATATAGCTAAATCAAGATGAACCCAGACCACCAAGAAAAAACCGCATTCATCACCCCATGGGGAACCTTTTGCTACACCGTTATGCCATTTGGTCTTAAGAATGCTGGGCCACCTACCAAAGGGATGCCACAACCATCCTGCATGATCTGATTCACCAAGAAGTCGAGGTTTATGTGGATGATATGATTATCAAGTCCAAAACTAGAGAAGGTCATATTCCCTCTCTTCGAAAGTTCTTCAAACGATTGTGACGGTATCAAATGTGACTCAATCCACAGAAATGTGTCTTCGTCTTTACAAAGAGAAAACTCTTGGGATTCATGGTCATTGAGAAGGGGATAAAAGCAGTTCCTACAAAGCTGAAGGCTATACTTAAGATGCCACTGCCCCAAACAGAGAAAGAAGTTCGAGGTTTTCTTGGGAAATTACAATATATCAGTCGGTTAATTAACAAGCTAACCTCCATCTGTGAACCAATCTTCAAGCTCCTCCGAAAGGATTCAACCAAGGTTTGGAATGAGGCCTACCCAGAAGCTTGGTTGAATCAAACAATATCTGACTCAACCTCCCGTGCTCATTCCACCACAGCCTGGTCTCCCTTTGCTCCTATACCTAACCATAATCGACACTGCAGCTGGGGCTTTGCTTGCCCAATATCTTGAAGACTCCCGCAAAGAAATAGCCATCTATTATGTCAGTCGCAAATTGGATGGGTACGAGGTTAACTACACTTCTTTGGAAAAGGCATGTGCCGCACTTGTCTGGGTCACCCAAAAGTTACGACACTACATGCTCGCCTTCCCCATCAAACTTATATCCCGAATGGATACCATCAAATACCTGCTTGAGAAACCAACCTTATCCAGTCGAATGGCCGATGGTTGATGCTCCTAAACGAGTTCAATATCGTGTACGTCATGCAGAAAGCCATTAAAGGAAGATACATCTCTGACTACCTCGTTGATTACCCCGTAGAAGAAGCAGATGTCTGGATCTCCGAATTCCCAAATGAAAATATTCTCTGCACTGCTCAAGACAACCTTCGATGGAAAATATTCTTTGACATCACTGCCAACAAAAAGGGATATGGCATTGGGATACTTTTAATCTCCCCAGATGACTCCTACACTCCTATCGCCATCAAATTGGATTTCCCTTGCACCAACAACATGACGGAATACGAGGCATGCATAGTAGGCCTCAAGGTTGCTCTCAAGAAAGGTATTCAGTACCTTGATGTCTATGGGGATTCTTCCCTCATCATCGGTCAAGTGCTTAGAAAGTGGAAAGTCAAGGACGAAAATCTCCAAAACTTCCATGCCCACATAGAAGAGTTAGCCTACCGATTCCGAGATATCACCTTCCTTACCTACCTCGACCAAAAAATAACCTAGTTGATGCTCTCGCTACCTTAGCCTCCATGGTCGACATGCCCAAAGGTATAACAATGACCCCCTTCTTAGTTAAAAAGCAAGACAAAGCGACCCACTGCTACCATATTGAGCTTGTCTCCACCGAAGATCCCGAACTAGCCTATTACTGGTACTATGATATCTAGTGCCTCCTCAAACATAGTACGTATCCCGAGGGTTCCAACAAGAAAGACCGAACAACCCTCTGAAGAATGGTCGCCCAGTACATCATCTGTCATAAAGCTCTACTCAAGAGGAACTTTGATGGAACTCATCTACACTGTATCGTAGGAGCTGAGATTGAGAAGATAATGCAAAAAATCCATAGCGGGGAATGCTGGACCCATATAAATAGTCACATGCTTGCCAAGAAGATCATTCGACAGGGCTACTACTGGACCACCATGGCCTAAGATTGCACCGCCTATATCCAGAGATGCCTCAAATGCCAACAGTTCTCCAATATTCAACACATGCCTCCATGAGAATTATACAACATGACCTATCCCTGGCCGTTCTCCACTTGGGGTGTCGACATCATAGGGAAGGTTACACCAAAGGCTTCAAACGGACATGAGTTCATCCTATTTGCTATTGATTACTTCACCAAATGGGTCGAAGCTGAGTCATACGTAGTATTGAACGCCAAGAAAGTGGCCAAATTCCTCGAGAAATTGGCTAAATTCATCAAGAAAAACATCATCTACCGATATGGGGTCCCGTACGAGTTAGTGTCAGATAACGGGTTGCACTTCGAAGCAAAAGTCACAGAAGTAGTCAAGGAGTACGGGATTCAGATACACAAATATTCTCCCTACCGACCTCAGACCATTAGTGCAGTTGAAGCCGCCAACAAGAACCTCAAATCCATCATCAGCAAGATGACTGGAAGCTGTAGGGATTGGGCGAAGTGAATCCCGTACGCCCTCTGGGGATATCAAACCTCAATCCGAACCTCTACTGGGCTACCCCTTACTCTCTCATCTACGGCATGGAGGCCATCCTACCTGTGGAGTTGGAAATACCCTCGTTACGTGTCATGCTCAAATGCAAAGTTAGCAAAGAAGACTGGTGCCAAAGCCGTCTCGATGAACTGACCCTCCGAGATGAAAGGAGATTAAAAGCTATTTACCATATACAGGTGTACCATCGCAGCGCGATCATTCAATAAGAGAGTCAAAGACTGTAGTGTCTAGGAAGGGGATTTAGCCCTCAAGGAGATAATAGAACCCATCTGGGATCCCAGAGGTAAATTCAAGCCCAATTGGAGCGACCCCTACATTATAAAGAAAATATTATCCGGTGGTCCTGCCATGCTCATTGACCTAGATGGAGAGGAGATGGATCATCAAGTTAACCTGGACCATCTCAAGAAATTCTACCCCTAGTCTCATCTCCCTTCTATTCTAAAAAAAATCTCTTCATTTCCCTCTACCCAGAATTATGTGGGCCTGATGCTCTGCAAAAAAAACCATTTTTCAAGAAAAATAAAGAATTTTCAAAATACCAGAGGTACGTAGGCAGCTCATACATCTTACAGGAGCACAAACCTTTCTTTTTCATGAAATAATATTCTTTTCTTATCTCCGAGAATGGCAGTTCATTCTAGCAAATACTTGAACAAAAGGATTATGTAAGCCTTAGCGATCGGTATAGATAATTCAAAAATACAAAATTCATCGAAAGGCACAACTGGATGATAAAAAAACTTGCTTATTTCATTAATAAGAAATTACAGCACAGATTACATAGAAAAGGAACAGATAAATCTCTTCCCCCTACTTCCATAAAAAGCCAAATAAAATCCCCACATTTGTTCCCTATTACACAAATAAACTCTCCAAGAGTCCTACCCACAGCTACCAGAGGAGCCTGAACCCTCATCATCTACATCCCGAGGTCCCTAAATTTCCCCTACCTGAATAGAGTGCCGTAAACACTCCATGGACCGATAAGGCTGAACCAACTTCGAAAAAACCACAACACCCCCTTCCATGGTGTTAAATAAAACAAACCACCTTTGTCCAGTTTCCACGACCAACATATTTTTACCTACTCTCCTCCACAACCACTTCATATAATCCTAAGGGACATGCCAAACTCTCCCAACAGACTGGGAGGGACGGGTCGAGGGACGCCGATTATCCAATAGAGATCCAAGCAACAGACGCAGGCGCTCGGTCAAAACATCTACCGGAAAGAAATTTAGTGTCCGAGGTGGCACGACCTATGCCCAACCAAATTGGCACAGAAGACGCCAAGGGAAATAAAAAGAGGTCTGTTTGGGACCAACCAGTCGCGCATATGACTACTCTCATAGTTCCAGAATAGGCAGCAACTGCCCCCCCCCCCCCAAGGCACTGACCAGCACAAATTTTGAGCCCCATGTTCCATAAACCAATTCTCCCAGCTCGCAGTCTACATGACAACATAGAAGAAGTGATGCAGAAAGAAATTGGGTACAACTGATAAAGGATATTTTGGAGGAGTCACCAGGCGGAATCTTTCAGATAACCACATGAACAGCATCACGGGGCTACCCCTCAGGATGTCAGAACGACCTTCTCACCAGGCATTCAGACCATTCAGCGTCTTCGCCAGTATCACCACCACAGGATTGCAATGGTATGATATCCATAAAGTAATGGCTGCAAGTTGCGGGTCCACCAGAAGTTATCTAGTCGCCATCAACAATTTTGGAACTAGGCCCAGAGCAACGGCTCCAGCATTGCCAACATCACGTACTTCCCGCAAATGCACAACCTGTAACACCGCCGAAAGGGAGATCATTCCTCCAGCAACCAGTGATCTGGCCGTCGAAGGTGAAATATGAAGAAGCCTGACCAACAAATCCTTGGGAGAATGGGAAAATTCGGGAAAAGCCGCAGCAACACTGGGATTTATTCCCAGCATGGCAGAAAATTCCTCGTAGGTAGGATAAACTTCATCCAACCCAAGGTGGAATACATGGCCTTCGGGGTACCAGAATTATATCGCCGCCATCAGCATTTTCCACTCAATAGGCCGATTGGGCCATAAGGATACTCCACTCATGTTGAAAGCATCATAGTCGACATTATATGAGCACATTGCTTCCAAGGCTGCGAGGTAGTTAGCAAACTCAATGCTACCAGGGAGAGCCATCTTGCAAGGCCAAGAGATATTGGGAAAGTTAAGTAAGAATGCGAAGGTGTGATGAAAACACTCCACCCTTACCCCTTTTTGTACTTGAGAACCCTCACAAGAGACATAATACCTGCAGAAATCGAAGGGAATCCTACCCCACAAAATACAAAAGGATGAAGAGGGTACCATTCAAAGCTTTGAATTGATGCGACTAGACTGAAATGCCGATAGGAAGGACAGGGTACTTGTCGATCAGTAACCCCCCATTTTTAGAAATTTCCCTTTTTCCTCTTTTGTCAAAATAGAAAACTTAATTAAAATAAATTGATATTCTCAACAGAATTTCAAAATCCCTTTTCCTCCTTATATAATTTCCCTTTTTAATTAAAAACTTTCTTTCAAAAATTCCAAAAATACTCCTTTTTAAGGTCTCAGCAGCAAAGTAAAAAGCGCATGTGCATGCATTCATTCATCATTAATAAAAGATAATAAAAAAACTCCATTGCATTGCATCTATTTGTTTTTTGTGTCACGTCAATTTTGCAGGAAATAAAAAGAAAAAAAAGCAAAAACAAAGGGACTCTGCCCGAACCCACATTCTCCCTCTCTCTCTCTCACCTACCTTTCTCTCTAAGAGCTTTTACCCCTGCGACGTGCTCTCTTTCCCCTACGGCGAAACGATGCACCACCATTACCCCAGCCAGGGTCTTTTGCGGACGAAGGAGATAGCACCAAGAAAGAAGGAACAGGAACCGCATCCCGAATATGGGTAATCGTCGAAGATATCCAATATCTTATGTCTCTTAGCCTAGTGGACGACACACGAACTTACTGCAAGAAAAAGGCAAAATCAGTATCAAAACAGATATGACCAAAATAGAAAAGAAAGAAAGAGGAGAACAGAAAGGTATACCGCAGGTCGGAGGACCTCCTTTGTTAAACCCAACTCCTCTGGATCCATCGCATGAGGACGATGTAGCATAGGCACCATCCCTCCAACATCCCACCGAATGTTATATGAGGGAGTATGCAACCATACAAAACGAAACTTTGAGGTCGCCGCCGCCACCAATGTTGTCGGACAGCAGCCATTATGGGAAGATCCCACTGCCCGACTCGAAACCGCAGGAGGAAAAGGCAGGGCATCGGTTCCATCAACCATCTCGTCACAAAGTCCATATAGTCATATGGAGCAGCCGTATTAGTATACAACAAGTAGAACTCGCCGATCATCGTCGCGATCCTCGCATCCTCTGACAGCAGTCACTTTCGTCTCATAGACGTGGGAGGCCGCACAGGTGGCACCACCACCTCCTCCTCAGCAATCTGGAAAACCACCCTCTCCCTTAAATACCAGGAATGGCCGAACTTATGCGCCAGCAAATGCCTCATCTGCGAGGTTCACCCCGCATTTTGAATGGCTGTACCCCAGGGATAGAAGGTCACCTGAAAATCTATAAGCATGCATAAATCAATACAAGAACAAAAGGCACAAAAACCAAGACTAAAAATGGAAAAAGTCTTACCCTACCACTCGTCAGGTCGTTCAAGACCTGACGCACCGCCTCCAGAGAGAGAGAGATCCCTTCGACTGCCGATTGGCCTTACGCCATCGATACAATCGGCAGGAGTCCCCAACAGTGTCATCCTTCAGAGTGATCAGCGGGGTATTGCACCCAATCACCTCATAAAACCATGTTTGTCAAAAAATAAGAATTCACAGACAAAAAGAGACACATAAGGAAAATGCGAATGCATGAAAGGAAAATATGAATGCATGAAAAGAAATGCGCAAATTGAAGAATAACTTAAGAAGGTACGTGGCTCTAGTAAAGGTCTTCCAGTAGCACCGACTGAATGCATCCAGAGAAGAGTAAAGGGTTGCCAAAGTCAGACTCCCCTAATCATAGAAAGGGATGTTCGAAAAAATCCTCAAGTACGGTAAGAACCATAAATGGAAGACGTCGTCGCTCGACGCCACCATGAAACCTCCCAACACCAGTAAAATAAATAATCGGGCCATCTGCGTCACCTGCAACCCATCCTCCAAATCAATCACCCTTCCAGACAGAACATCCTTCAACAGGGACAACTGGACAGAATCCCCAAAAATTATCCTCCCGACATCACCAAGTGCCGCACACACTTCCTCTGGTCTCACCCGCAAAGAGAGATCCACCTCTATCCCCTCTCCATCACAATCCAACCCCAACAGCTGATGCACGACTATAGGAGTCACAGTCATCTCCCCGAAGCCGAAATAGAAGGTGTGGGTAGTATCCCACCACATATCCCCCAAAGCGCACAGGACCGCTGTCGAATGAGGTATCTCATCCAGTGCAGATGACAACCTCCCAAAGCTCGCTGATGATATAACCCAACGCACCACAGGTGGGAGATGCTCCCAGACATCCCTGAGCCCCGTCGTCCCGCGAGCACGCATGTTCTTCAAAAAAATATTAAACTAGCAAAAAGAAAAAAAATCTCATTAGAAGTCGAGAAAGAAAGAAAAATCACAAAAATGAAAGGAATGCCAAAGGTCAGGTTACTTACATAACCACCAGGATTCACTATCGAAGAGAGATGACGCGACGACTCCTACAGCAAAGTCCGCTCATCCGCAATAGGATCAAACGGATCAAAGGAGTTCTCATTCCCCAAAGCAAGAGGCACACTAGACCTCAACTCCACATTCGCCCAGTTATCAATGGTCAACCACTCCCTGTGGACTGCAGTTGTCACAAAAGCGGCCATTTCTTGAAGATCGAAATGCTAGAAAGATTTACAGAGAAATCACAGAAAGAGAGAAAGCAAAGAAGCTGTGAAAAATGAAAGGATCCGCCCCCTTTATATAAGATACCAAATGCCATGCCGATTAAAACTGACCCCTCATACCCTGCCGACCGGCACACCCCTTAAATTTCGTATAGAAATTCCCAAAAAATACTAGAAAGCCCCGAAAAATCCTCAAAAAATTTCTAAAAATCCCAGGAAGGATTTAAAAAATTTTCACCAGGAAAATTTCACATTCCCTCAAGCGGAACCCCTCTTTCCCAGCGAAATCCTCAAAAACCAAGTGAATCTCCTCCCAACAAAGCCCCGAAGGATCTCTAAGGATCGCCTGATCTCTTCCCCGGCGGAATTTTTACAGCACCAAAATTGGTTATTCCCCCCTGCGAGGCCTCCTGAAGAAACAAAAGTTTCCCCAACTATCAACTCCCAAGCTCAAATCAAAACCACAAGGCACTTTCTCCAGCAGAACCAAAATCCAATCTTTATCCAATCTTAGGTCAGAATTGACCTCGGTCTTGGATCGTCACCTGAGTTAGGTCAGAATTGACCTCGATCCTCGATCGTCACCACTCTTAGGTCAGAATTGACCTTGATATTAGATTGTCACCTGAGTTAGGTCATAATTGACCTCGGTCCTCGATCATCACCACTCTTAGGTCATAATTGACCTCGATCTTGGATCGTCACCTGAGTTAGGTCAGAAATGGCCTCGGTCCTCGGTCGTCACCACTCTTAGGTCGGTATCGTCACATGAGTTAGGTTAGAATTTACCTCGGTCCTTGGTCATCACCGCTCTTAAGTCAGAATTAACCTCGGTCTTGGATAGTCACCTGAGTTAGGTTAGAATTGACCTTTGTCCTCGGTCGTCACCACTCTTAGGTCAGAATTGACCTCAGTCTTGGATCGTCACCTGAGTTAGGTCAAAATTGATCTCAGTCCTCGATCATCAACACTCTTAGGTCAGAATTGACCAATTGAACTCGGTCCTCGGTCATCACCACTCTTAGGTCAGAATTGACCTCGGTCTTGGATCATCACATCAGTTAGGTCAGAAATGGCCTCGGTCCTTGGTCGTCACCACTCTTAGGTCAGAATTGACCTCGGTCTTGGATCGTCACCTGAGTTAGGTAATAATTAACCTCGGTCCTTGATCATCACCACTCTTAGGCCAAAATTGACCTCAGTCTTGGATACTCACCTGAGTTAGGTCAGAATTGACCTCAGTCCTCGGTTGTCACCACTCTTAGGTCAGAATTGACCTTGATCTTGGATCGTCACCTGAGTTAGGTAAGAATTGACCTCGGTCCTCGGTCCTCACCATTCTTAGGTAAGAATTCACCTCGGTCTTGGATCATTACCAGAGTTAGGTCAGAATTGACCTCGGTCGTCACCACTCTTAGGTCAGAATTGACCTCACTCCTTGGTCGTCACCACTCTTATGTCATAATTGACCTTAATTATTAGTTCTTCACCCTCAGCCCACAGAATTGGCTTTGACCTGCAGAATCGGTCACCCTCGTCACTTAAGCCCGTAGATTTGGCTTTGACCCATAAAATTGGTCATCCTCTAGCATCACTTCAGGTCCTTAGAATAGACCTAAGCCTTTGATCATCATTCAAACCATCCCCAGCACACCCCTCAGGTCCTCAGAATCGACCTCGACCCTCTGAATCGGTCAAACTCCCTCAAAAGCACCACATGGTGTCTATTCAACGGTTATCATTTTTTCCAAACTCACCCATCGAGGGGATCTGTAGACACCCTATTCTATTACCCCCTAACTCTCCTCAGGTCCCTAGTACCTCCCTTCATCACTTCAAACCCAAGTCATATCCCGAGTACCGACGTAGAAGCCATCGGGCACTCCCAAGCTCCATTTGACCAAAAAGTCAAACCCTTCAACTCGACCAAGGCTAAATGAATCTTTAAAGGGCACTAAAATACCTTTCCCATGGTCCATCCCATGGGTGATTATGACTTACCATGCGGACGAACGATCCATTTGCGTCTGAAACTTGATCTAGAGGCCACTGGGTGCTCTCTGGCTCTGTTTGACCTAAGTCAACCCTCCAGATCGATCGGCTGAATGAATCTTCCAAGGTCACTAAAATACCTTTCCAACGGTCCATTCCGTTCATGATTCTGACTTACCATGCGGAAGAAAAATTCGTTTGACTCCAAGAGGTCACCGAATGCTTTCAGGTCCCGGTTGACCAAAGTCAACTCCCTAAACCAGGTCAAACTCTTTAGAATGTCGAAGTATATCTCTTAACCTTTCCAACGGTCCACCCCATGTGCGATTCGGACTTACCATGCGGACGAACGATCCGTTTGCGTCCGAATGATTCCCCATTTAATGGACCAACAAATGCTTCTGAGCCATATTTGACCCAAAGTCAACTACCGAACCCAGGAGAGGTCCAAAGGACTTTCAAAGGTCTCTAAGTTGCCTTTCTAACGGTCACCCTGTGCGTGATTCAGACCAACGGTTTGTCCTCGGCAGCTAATTTTCCAAAAAAACCTGAAACACACTGCCAAATGGCAAGTTCCAGACCTTGCCTATCGGCTGGTGCCGATAGGCAGGACCAAGTATATGCCGATCGACAGTGACCTTGGCCTATAAAATGAGGCCTTCACCTCATTTGAAAAGGGAGCCCATATCTGATAAAAATCGCTCTCATCGAATCCCAAAAACCTCTCTCGAAGACAGCGCGATTTTAACATCCAAATCCCTTTGTAACTTCCACTTTTCACCATCCTTTTCATCAAACTTGGTGAATTAGCCACTCTCCATCATCATCCAAGTCCAAGGCTACTCTCCAACATTCAAGATCAAGCTCAAGATCTTCAAGAAGGTCCAACTTTCTTAACTTTCTCTTTAAATTCTCTTAAATTCCCAATAGCTTATTTTATTACCTAGCACTTTTATTATATCATCTCACACATCCTAATATACTTTTTATTTAGTATTACTGCACATCTCTTATTTTCATATAAATAAAACCCAAAAAATAAGAAAAAGAGGGTTTGCTCATAAATTTTAAATAGGGATTCTCATACTTTTCTCACAACTAAAACACTTTTTCTACACATAAACACGCACTCACAAATAAGAGATCCCCCATTTGGATTTATGGGATAAACCCCACCCCTCATTTTGTATACGAACCACGTGGACTTTGATGCATTTATAGGCTACGTAGGCTCACTCCATATGCGTATTTGCTCCATTTTAACGATCAACGTAGGAGTAATCGTGTAAATCTTATTTTATAATATTATTTTTATACCTTCCTACGGATGACTCACTTTATCACTCCTATGATACAAGTCGAGGATTCCTATCTTCACTATATATATATACACATGAACACATATCACGAGGAAAATAAAAAGGAAAATAGCAAACATCCATAAGAGACCGAAAGGGTGGAATGGGTGCCTAACACCTTTCCATTTCGTAGCTTAGCCTTATAACCTTTTTCGAATCATTTTGGTTTCGTATGCACCAGTATGTCTTTGGATGTTGTCCTTCGGGATGCCTTTCCTTTTTTCTTTTGTCTATTTTGTGTAAAATAGACTAGCGACTCTAAATCTCTCTACATTTTTACACCTCATCTCAAACGACACCAACCAAAGCGCTCTAGAGAGGGACGGGCGGGACTCAAGGATCCTCCTTTACGCGCCCGCCCATGGTGAGGATCGGGGATGGCCACATTCCCAAAGGAAATGTACACCTCTTTTAGGTTAGAATTGACCTCGTTCATGGATCGTCACCTTAGTTAGGTCAGAATTAACCTCGGTCCTCGGTTGTCACCTCTCTTTAGGTCAGAATTGACCTCCATCTTGGATCGTCACCGTAGTTAGGTCAGAATTGACCTCGATCCTTGGTCGTCACCTCTCTTAGGTCAGAATTGACCTCGGTCTTAGATCGTTACCATAGTTAGGTCAGAATTGACCTCGGTCCTCAGTCGTCACCTATCTTTAGGTCAGAATTGACCTCGGTCTTGGATCGTTACCTTAGTTAGGTCAGAATTGACCTTGGTCCTCGATCGTCTCCTCTCTTAGGTCAGAATTGACCTTGGTCTTGGATCATCACCTTAGTTAGGTCAGAATTGACCTCGGTCATCACCTCTCTTAGGTAAGAATTGACCTCGGTCTTTGATAGTCACCTTAGTTAGGTCAGAATTGACCTCGATCCTCAGTTGTCACCTCTCTTAGGTTAGAATTGACCTCGATTCTTGTTCGTCACCTCTCTTAGGTTATAATTAACCTCAGTCTTGGAACGTCACCTTAATCCCACAGAATTGGCTTCGATCCTCATAATTGGTCATCTCACCTTAAGCTCGCAGAATTGGCTTCGACCCACAAAATCGGTCACCCTCACCTTAAGCCCGTAGAATTGGCTTCGACTCGCAGAATTGGTCATCTCACCTTAAGCCTGTAAAATTGGCTTCGACCCGCAGAATTGGTCATCTCACCTTTAGCTCGTAGAATTGGCTTCGACCCACAGAATTGGTCATCTCACCTTAGGCCCGCAGAATTGGTCATCTCTCCTAAAGCCCGCAGAATTGGTCATCTCATCCCAAGCTCGCAAAATTGTCTTTAACCTGCATAATCGGTCCTCATAACCTAAACCCTCAGAATTGGCTTCGACCCGCCGAATTGGTCACCCCCATCATTTCTTTGGTCCTCACTTCCTTTAAGACCATCCCCAGCACGCCCCCAAGCCCATAGAATTGGCTTTGACCTGTAAAATTGGTCATATTGATTTCCTTAAATCTTCAGAATCAACCTCGACCCTCTGAATTGGTCATCCTATTCCAAAGGCATCATGCAGTATCTATTCGACGACTATCATTTATTCTAAACTCACCCATCGAGGGGATCTATATACACCCCATTCTATTACCACCTAAACTCTCCTTAGGTCCCTAGCACCTCCCTACATCTTTGCAAACCCAAGTCATACCCCGAGTACTGACTTAGAGGCCATCGGATGCTCTCGAGCTCCGTTTGACTAAAAAGTCAAACTCTTCAGCTCGACTAAGACTAAATGAATCTTTGAAAGGCACTGAATCCCCTTTCCAATGGTCCATCATGTGCATGATTCAGACTGACCATGCGGACAAACGACCCATTTTCCCTTGAAACAAGATCAGGAGGCCACCAGGCGCTCTCGGGCTCCATTTGACCAAAGTCAACCCTTTATCTCGATCGAGGCTAAATGAATCTTTAATGGGAACTAAAACCCCTTTCTAAAGGTCAATACCGTGCACGATTCGACTTACGATACGTACGAATGATCTATTTTACTCTAATAGGTCACCAAATGCTTATAGGGCCTGGTTGACCAAAGTCAACTCCCTAAACTAGGTCAAACTCTTTGGAATGTTGAAGTACATCTCCCAAACTTTCCAACTGTACACCCCGTGTATGATTCTGACTTACTAGGTGGATGAATGATCCGTTTGCTTTCGAAGTTTTCCCGTCCAAAAGATAGAGGAGCGCTTTCGAGCCACATTTGACCCGAAGTCAACTCCCGAACCCGGGAGCAGTCCAAAGGACTTTTGAAGGTCTCTGAATTTGATTTCCAATGGTTTTCCCCGTGCATAATTCTAATCAACGGTTTGCACTCTGTAGCCAATTTTCCGAAAAGGCCTAAAACACACCGCCAAATAGCAGGTCCCAGACCCTGCCTATCGGCAGTGTGCCTAAACACACCTATTTATTGGCAGGACTAGGGCTATGATGATCAATAATTACCCGGGCCTATAAAAAGGAGGGCTTGACCTCATTGCAAGGGAGCCCAGATCTGGAAAGACATCACTCTCAGCAAATCCAGAAAACCTCTCTCGAAGTCAGCGTGATTTACACATCCAAATCCCTTTCCAGCCTTCAATTTTCATCATCCTTTTCATCAAACTTGGTGAATTCACTACCCTCCATCATCATCCAAGTGGAAGGGCTGCTCTCTAATATTCAAGATCAAGCTCAAGATCTTTAAGAAGGCCCAATTTTCTCAATTCTCTCCTTAAATTCTCATAATTTCGCATTAACTTGTTTTATTACTTAGAACTTTTATTCTCTCATATTACATATCCTAATATACTTTTTATTTAGTATCATTGCACATCTCTTATTTAATACAAATAAAAAACCCAAAAAAAAGAAAAAGAGGGTTTGCTCATAAATTTCAAACGGGAATTCTCACACTTTTCTTACACTTTTCTCACAACTAAATACACACACACACACGCACAAATAAGATAAGTCCCCGGTTGGATTTATGGGATAAACCCCACCCCCTCGTTTTGCATGCGATCTACGTGGAATTTGATGCCTCTATAGGCTACATAGGCGTCTTGGGGTAAAACCCGAGACTCGAGTCCTATTCTCACTTTTTCTCTCATTTTCTATTTTCTCTAAACTCAACTCTCTTAGATTACATATATTTATAATTGCATATATTTGTTCTTAGTGGCGTATTATTCCACATATGTTATCGTTCCATTATAACGATCAGCGCAAGGATAATTGCGTAAATCTTATTTTCTAATATTATTTTTATGAACCTTCCTACGGATGACTCGCTTTATCTCTTCCATGATACAAGTCGAGGATTCCTATCTCTACTATATATACACACGCACACATATCACGGGGAAAATAGCATGAGAGACCGTAAGGCAGAATGGGTGCCTAACACCTTCCTATTTCGTAACTTAGCCTCCAGACCCTTTTCAGTCATTTTGGTTTCGTATGCATCAGTATGTCTTTGGATGTTGTCCTTCGGGATGGCTCCCTTTCTTTTGTCTATTTTGAGTAAAATAGACTGGCGACTCCATCTCTCTACATTTTTCACCTCATCAACGACGTCGGCTGAAGCGCTCTAGAGAGGGACGCGGGGGACCTAGGATCCTCACTCTCCCGCCCGCCACGAGGATCAGGGATGGCCACAACCCTCCATATGCTTCAATAGTAAAAACATTTAGGAATGAAAATGGTATTACACAAAAACATAAATTATTTTGCAAGTACCAAGAAGCGTGCAGAAAAGAAGTTGAATGAGCATTTGGTGTACTCCAGGCTCGAGTCGCCTTTGTTCAGGAACCTTGCAAATTATTGAATATGGCATCACTATCAACCATTATGAAATCTTGCATTATAATGCACAATATGATTATTGACGATGAGCGTAGAGACTGTCCATGGCAAAATGAGTACGAATAAATTAATGAAACACCTGTAATTATGAGGGGCCAAACTAATTTCTACGACAACCACATAAGGGATGCTAAGATAAGAGACGTAACTAAACATCAATAGTTATGGATTGATTTGGTAGAGAACATTTGGAACACCCACGGTGATCAAATGGTCGGTTGAAGAATTTAATGTATTTATGATTGTAACCGTGGTTAATATTTTTCTTAGTTCCATTTACAATTTGTAATTGTAGGATGGTCGTAGTCATCAAATAGATGTTATTTTATCTAAAATAGTGGTTTAACTGGAAATATTATTAAAACTAAAATTATTAAACAGTATTCACGTTTCATATATTTAAACGGCGGAATTTCATTTATTAAGACGGATAGTAGGTCACTCTCCATATACCGAAAGAAAATAAAGAAATAAAATTATGAGGGTTGAATACATCTATTAAAAACACAACTGGTCATTAATTGAATCGCTTGGACCAGACGACCCGATAGAGTTTGACTGCAACTCGGATATCGCAGCTTCGGCCACAGCAACCATCGTTGTTAGGTCATTGAACCTTTTAAAATGAAACTTCTTTTGAATTTCATTCATATTGTTCATATCCAACTCCATGATGTACGATTTCTCTCGTCCTAGGCACACGAGTTGATCTTATTTTTTGGTGAGTTGATCAGCTCGCTTCATTTGAATGAACGCATCCATTTGTGAGTCAAATTTAAGGGCACGGTTGTTCTTCAACTCCTGCTTGCTTTTAAAATTTGCATTAAAGTCTTCGCAATGTTTAAGTACCGCATTGTTACAATCCAAGCTGTCAGAACGCACTCGTTGACGTGCACGTTATTTCTCACCCTTCCTGCCTAGGGGTCTATTCGGTACCTCTCGTACCCCCAGAATGTCATCTTTGCCTACGGGTGTAGGGCTGTCGTCATTCCCCGCTGTATTTTAGAAGTCATATTTTGGTAAATCTTTCAAAATTTGATAGCAATTATCGTACGAGAAATGTTTCTTGGTTTCAGCAAGGTACGTAGCTCGTGCATTTACAACGGCTTGGTACTCGTTCATCCCGCTTCTCATATTCTTTAGTTAGCGAGAAAACTTTGCAACATATATCATTATGAGATGCCATATATGATTGTAACGTGTTGATAACTTGTATCTCGTACGAGAAATTGCAATTCCATTTGTGAAGTTATACTCATTCATCACAGTATCCCAAAATATGACCGATGACATCGAGTTCCCTTCAATACTTCGGGCGATCTATTGTGCATAAACGGTTCATAGGACATCGTCCTCAAATGGAGTCATATTTGGTTGCCGAATATTACTCGAAAAAATTGGTTGAGAAGATGACATAATTTCTTTAAAAATATAAATTATGTTGAATGGGAATTGTTTCAAATAATAAGGAAAATATTTTAGGAGCAGAAATGAAGGGAGAGAATGAAAAATTGAGAAGCTCTTGGGGTCACTATTTATAATGAAACGGCAATTAAAGTTCCATGAAGTAAAAATTATCCAGCGCACTTGTATTGGTCGTAGAAACTTGCTACGAACTACTGAACATCGTAGGAACTTCCTTTGAACAAAAGAAGTTCGTAGCAAGTTTCTATGAACAATACAAGTTTGTTGGAATTTTTACTGATTCATTAGGCATTCAGTAACTTTGGCAAAACCCTTACCCTCTCTCCTACCATATTTGGTTTCTGCATCCCACCATTGCATGGCTTATGATGGCTAACATTACAAAATTTGTTGGACTTACTCACCACCATTGTGGATGCTCTAACCTTCCGAAAATGCCAATTCCAAAGTCAACCATTTCTTTATTACATTGGAAGTAGAAAACATTTGGGAGGAAAATCCACCACATCGAAGATAGAAGGAAAATTCACTACATTTTCTCTCATTATTTTTTAATTTGGAGGAACTAGCACAAAATCATGCCATGTACGGCGACGATAAACAAATGGGTAACGCTAATCCCACTCCATGCATACTGAAGCACTCCAAAATATTTTAACATGAAGAGAAAACCCTTAAACATCTTTACAAATATTTACGCATGTTTGGTTTGCAACTATAATTCTGTTTTCTGTGTTTAAATACAATTCTGATAAAAATCTGCGTTTGGCAACCTGTTTTTAAATACTGAATTATAATATTTTTGTGTTATAATCATGTTTTTCAGAAGATAGGTTGAGGGTGTTTTATAACTTCTGTTTGTTATTTTTCAACTCACAATTATTCATTCTTAATATTTTAATGCATTTATACCTTAATATATAGTATACATACATACTACATTAATATGTGTGTAATTCTTATAAATAAAAAATATATATTTACATGTACACAAAATTATGTATGAAATAATATAAAGTTAAATAATATTATTAATAGATACATGATATTTATATATAGTTTTATACATGTATTATTAATGTATGAAGTAATATAAAATATATATATATATGGTACATATGTATTAAAAAATGTTATCAATCCAAGTATGTATATAATTTTATAGCGAATTATACATGTAATATATAAATATATATATATATATATATATATATATATATATATATATATATATATATATATATATATGTGTGTGTGTGTGTGTGTGTGTGTGTGTGTGTGTGTACATATAGTTAAACTTCCCAACATACCTCATTAAATATACATAAAAATACATGATATTAAATGTACATATATATAATTTATGATGTATATATGAATGCATGCATGTATGTATATATGTATACATTCATGTATCATGTATGTATGAGAGTTTTATGTATGTGTATAATATAAATATACATGTTTGCCAATTTTGTAAAAATTTTCAAAAAAATGTATTTAAAAAAAAAATTACCAAACGCACACCAATAATTATAAACACAAAAAACTGAATTTTAAAATTGTATTTAAAAACAATGTTTAAATTAAGTTTTCTGAATACAGAACCAAACACTCTTTGGAGACACTTGAATAATAAAACAATTACATAAAATTGATTTGACTTTTCAAGCAATAAAATTGTATATACGTAATAAGGGAATGATTAAAAATAAAAATAAAATATCAAAAGTAGCAGTTTAATTGACAATACTAAGGGACTTATTAAAATAAAAATAATTGCTTGATTAAAACTATTCAAAAAGTGCAAGTATGATAATAATTCAAAAAAAGAGTAATGCAAATATATATATATAACTTGTGGCATGTCGTGTGACGTTAGTGTTGAAAAAACTCCTGTATTATCACATCGTGTCGGCTTAAATTTTTTATTTTGGACACCAATGCAACACGACACAAGTTTGTATATTTTTACCCGACACAAATACGATCCATTCAAAACACGATATGAAATGAGTAACATTTGTGTTAATTTAATGTTTTTATGTTTGGGCCATTTAACTTCTAACTCCATTATTTATTTATTTTGACTTGGCTATCATGTCTTTAATTTAAATTTATAGCATTATATTATATACATAAAATTTTATATACGTAAAATTTATGTCATAATATTATTATGCAAACACAGTGTAATTAAAAAGCAACATGATACGGCATGATGCGAAATCTCATTTTTTTTACCTAACACAAACATGACCTAAAAAAATAAGCAACACGACATGAACTAGCACGCGAAACTTCAAAAAACTTTATTTCAACACTGAACACAATGTTAGTCATTTCATGTCAAGTTTTAAACGGGCCGTGTTCGTGTCGGATAAAAAATACGAACTTGTGTCGTGTCGCGTTGGTGTCCAAAATAAATTTTTTGTTCTGGCACAATAAAACAATACAAGAGTTTTGTTTACATAAACACGACATGACACAATTTTGTACTTTTTTGCATTACTCTTTTTTATAATTATTATCATGATTCCACTTTTTAATTACTGTTAATCAAATAATTATTTTTATTTTTAATCAGTCCCTCAGTATTGTCAATTAAATTGCTACTTTTAATATTTTATTTTTATTTTTAATCAGTCCCTTATTATGTTTTATTGCTTGAAAATTTAAAATCAATTTTATGTAATTGTTTTACTATTTAAGTATCTGAAAAGAGTAAATATTTGTAAAGACGTTTAATGGTTTTCTGGTCATGTTATAATATTTTGGAGTGCCTCAGTATAGAGGCGGAGTGGGATTAGCAGCACCCTAAACGAATATAAAGATAATTAAATAAATAGTATATATCATAAATTCAATATCTTATCTTAAAGTCACTATACAGATACTCCGTTTTTTTTTTCTGTTGCATGCTTAAAATAAACTAAAAAAAACATATTTTCACAAACTTTATATGCAACTATAATACTAGGATACAAACTTTGTTCAATGTTTTAAAGATAATCAATCAAACATTATTGTACCAAAAGTAGAAAACTCATTTCAAATATAATATCTTCTGTAAAGATATAACACTCAAGGATTAAACCTTAATACATCTAATACTACCGTATTAAAGGTATAGTATAGATATTAATTCAATATTTTCATATGTATTCATATATTCTTAAATTAAGAAAATATCCATTTTAGTTAGGGATATGACTGTTGGAATATTAAATTAAATTCATCAACATATTAGATTATTGAGATTACCTAACAAAAGAATTATAGAAACTATGTACCTGAATCCGTAGTGGTGATTGAGACTTGGGGGTTAGAGGTATTCCATAGACTAATCCCTCTCTATGAGTCCTCTATCACTGACGGAAATGAGGTGGAGAGTGTTATGAGTACATTAGTTTTGGGGACCAGAACCCTTCATTATATTTATACGCATATTTTCTGGTCATGTTATAATATTTTGGAGTGCCTCAGTATAGAGGCGGAGTGGGATTAGCAGCACCCTAAACGAATATAAAGATAATTAAATAAATAGTATATATCATAAATTCAATATCTTATCTTAAAGTCACTATACAGATACTCCGTTTTTTTTTCTGTTGCATGCTTAAAATAAACTAAAAAAAATCATATTTTCACAAACTTTATATGCAACTATAATACTAGGATACAAACTTTGTTCAATGTTTTAAAGATAATCAATCAAACATTATTGTACCAAAAGTAGAAAACTCATTTCAAATATAATATCTTCTGTAAAGATATAACACTCAAGGATTAAACCTTAATACATCTAATACTACCGTATTAAAGGTATAGTATAGATATTAATTCAATATTTTCATATGTATTCATATATTCTTAAATTAAGAAAATATCCATTTTAGTTAGGGATATGACTGTTGGAATATTAAATTAAATTCATCAACATATTAGATTATTGAGATTACTTAACAAAAGAATTATAGAAACTATGTACCTGAATCCGTAGTGGTGATTGAGACTTGGGGGTTAGAGGTATTCCATAGACTAATCCCTCTCTATGAGTCCTCTATCACTGACGGGAATGAGGTGGAGAGTGTTATGAGTACATTAGTTTTAGGGACCAGAACCCTTCATTATATTTATACGCATCTAATTAGAACCCCATAACTCTTCGGTAACCACACATTACAAAAAATATACTCATTTTGGATTTCTTATTGGGCTCTACTAATAAGATCACTTAATTAGCCCAATTAGAATAGAATCTCAAATACAATTGCTATTTTAATACGTAAGTCCACATTAGAATATAAAAATATTTGAACAATCTCCCACCGCTACATACTAATTCCGAAGGCAATTATATTCATTAACCTTAGGTGTGCACCATATTTGCTATATATTCTTAAAACATCTCCTGAATTAATTTGGTCCGTCTCGTATACCAATATGATACCAAAGCGACCTTTGTTACATTTATTTTATAACTCGATCCATCAAGTTTAGCATACCAAATATATTCAGCGACATAGATCAAGTATGGTTGTGTGGCTAAAAATTACATGCAATGTGATCTCAGACATGCCTATTTCCAATTGTTCCTAACTTTACTCCGTGGTGAGATCAAACCTTAATCTTTTAAACCTTATGTTATACCACAATTAAAACACACCACATTCATAGTAAGCAATAAAATACCATCAATTGTATTATGAAGAAAACTCAAACATACATAAAGTATCTAAATAGTGTTAAAGAAAAAAAATTATAACAAAGACAAACTCCCACTAAAACTAAATATCATCAAATAAATCAACACCCATATGAGTAGTGTGCCCATGAAAGTCCTTGGTTGTAAGACTTTAATAAACGGATCCACGAGTATAGATTTTGTTCCTATATGTTCAATAGACACTATCTTACTCTGAAATCTTTCCTTAACAACAAGGAACTTAATGTCTATGTGATTAGAATTCGATGAGCTTTTGTTGTTATTCTAATATAGAACTACTGAATTATTGTCACAATATATATTTAGTGGTATTTCAATGCTATCCACAATTCAAAGCCCGTTGATGCAATTTTGCAGCAATATTGCATGATATGTTGCCTCATAACATGCTATGAACTCCGCTACCATAGTGGAAGGTGCAATGAGTGAATGCTTAACACTCCTCCAGAAAATAACACCTCAAAGCTACATGTATACATAGATAGAAGTGGATCTCTTAATGTCTTAGCAACCTGCGAGATCGGTGTCAGAAAATGCAATGATCTCCAAATTATTCGACTTCTGATAGATGAAGATGTAATATTTTGTTCTATGCAAATACCTCATAACTCATTTGGCTGATTTCCAACGATCCATACCAGGGTTACTCAAATATCTGCCCAACATACCCACTATGTATGTAAATCTGGATGTACACTTACTTGGAAATACATAAGACTCACTACTGCTAAAAAATAAGGAACCTTTTTCATTTCTTCACTTTTAGTCTCATTCTTAGGGCATTCGTAGAGACTAAACTTGTCTCCCTTAGCAATGGGAGTATCTCCTTGTGCATAATCTTTCATTCCAAATCTAGCGAGAACCTTCTCGATATAGCTCTTTTTGATAACCCAAGGACACTCCGAGAGCGATCTTGGGGTATCTTAATTCCTAATAGAAAAGAGTCATCCCTAAGATCTTTGATTTTAAAATGCCTAGTTAAAAATATATTGGTTTCGTGAAATAAGCCTATATCGTTGCCAACTAGTAGTATGTCATCGACATAGAGCACAAGGAAGATAATTTTAGTCCCGCTAAACTTATGATATCCAAAGTCATCAATTTCATTAACCTCAAAACCATATGAGATAATTAATGACTTGAAGAAACATGTGATAAATGGGAAGCTTGTTTGAGACCATAGAAGGATTTCTTGAGTTTGCAAACCATAGACTTTGGATCGACTGAGACAAAGTTTTTTGGTTGCACTATACATATGGTTTCCTCATTGTTACCATTAGGAAAAGTTGTCTTAACATCCATCTGATGTAACTCTAAATTAAAATTATATACAAGTGCCATTATTGTCTTAAAAGAGTCTTTTGTCAAAATTCTAGAGAAAGTATCTTTATAGTTAATGCATTGATTCTGAGTGAAACATTTTATGACTAGACGTGCCTTATATCTCTTAATATTGCCCTTTGAATCCCGTTTGACTTTAAATATCCATTTACAACTAATGGGTTTTGTAACTTCAGGCCACTTGATAATATCCCAAACATCTTTCGACTGGATTGAAAAAATACAACTTCAGGCAACTAATAGTTGGCACTTTGTTTGACTTGTTGGAAGTCGACTGGATTGAAAAAATACAATGTAATCACTTGAAATTACATTTCTTCTTTATCTAGTGGCACTTCCTCATGAGGTTGTTGAGTTTTCTCTTCTGAAGTAACTCTTTGATTCTAAGTAGGGAAATCCTCATTATTGTCTTCTTGAACACTATCAATAGGTTGAACAATGTTTGGGAGAGGAATTGATTCCTCTCCAAAGATGACATTCTTACTCTTAACCGCATAGTCCCCCTCAAACTCAAAATCTTCAAGAAATCTCACATTTCCCGTCTCGAAAAAGGACTATGTTGAGGGATCATAAAAGTTGAAACCCCTCTATCATTCAGCTTACCCAATAACAGTTAATAGTTCTTGAGTCCAATTTATTTTCATTTGGCCTATAAGGTCATGCCTCTACTGGACATCCCCAAATGAGTAAATGCTTAATGATAAGATTTTGGCGTATTCATAGTTCATAATGGGTTTTATCGATCGCTTTACGAGGTACTATATTTAGAATATAAACTGCAGTTTTAAGTGCTTCTCCCCACAATGATTTTGGCAAGGAATAATGACTAATCATAACTCCTACCATGTCCTTAAGCGCTCTGTTTAGTATCTTAATAACACCAGTAACGCTAGGTTTCCCAATTAATGTGTATTTTGGGATGATACTGCATTGTTCCATGAATTTGGAAAAAGGTTGTAAGCACACCGCTACAAGTCATCAAAGAATTGAGGAATCAAACATCTACAAAAGACGAATCCGAATTTCAAGAGGACTTCAACATTCAAACCGAACAAGATGATTTTGGAAAAGTTATTTTTAAGTTCCATTTACATTTGATATTAAAAGTTTTGGGATATTTTTTTATCAATGTTAAAATATTTTTCTAATTTTTTTTAAACCATAAAGAGTTTTAGTTTTTGAGGTTTCCAACTTTTTAAAAAAAATGTGAAGTTTTTTTGGATCACTGCCTCAGTCGTTCAAAGGAGATAAGTTCTCATTCAAACGACAACGTATGTCATTCGAACGACATGTCTTTTAGATTGACACGTCACCGCCTTAATTGTTGCTATATAATAAGTGTCAGGCTATTTGTTTTAGTCGTGGAAAAGCATTGGTTTTGACATAATACATTTTTCTAGTATTTGTTTTCTTCTCCAACCATTTAAGGTTTCAAAGTTTTGTTTTAAAATTCATAATCCCAATTACTTTGATGTGAGTTATTTTTGTTGAACCTAAGACATATTTAGCAGGAATTTTATGCTGCTGAACTAGGTTCCTTTGAAGGTACTGGGCTGATAATAGGTGCCGTTTAAGGGAGGTACTGGGTTAATGGACTGCTTTTTTATGTTCCTAGGCTGCCAACGACGAACCGACGCTTGCGGGTAGTTCGTATGTCAAGTGTATTTTCATTATAATCCGTGTAAACCGACTTTCACAAATTATAGTGGAAATAAAAAGGTTTTTTTCCTGTAAGGGTTTTGCCCTAAAATTTGTCTTTGTCTACTTATTCATCACGTGATTTAATTTGTGATTTGATTTGACACGTAGATGCATGTTTAGGGTCTTAATAAATTGGTATTTGGTTTAAGTAAATTTAGACATCCAATTAAATAAGTTTGATTTGGAAATTGTGAATCGGTTCGAATCAATATTGCACATGAATTTACAAATTGGTATAATAGCGGGTTACGCTAATTTATTGTGTTTGATCCGTGTTATCCGCAAAAATTGTGTGATACTAGTTTTGTTTGAAAAATTAGTTTTTAAAAAATTGCAACGTTTCCGATGGAACACTTATATAATCGAGTGACTATTTTTTACGGGTCTAATTATGCCTATTGGAAAGTTCATATGAAATCTCAGTTAAAAGCTAATGACGAGTGTGTTTGGTTACTTGGTGAAAATGGGTGGACTCCTCCCACGGTCACTGCTAATATTATCACGTCTTTAAAACCCGTGTCAGATTAGATTGAAGAAGATTATAATAATGTCTAATTTTAATTCTCGTGGTCTGAGTGTTGTTTCTGGAGCCAACACCCCTAACAAGTTCCGTCGTATTACGATGCGCACCTTGTCTAAAGAGGCTTAGGATGTCCTTAAATTGATACATGAGGGTACGAACGCGGTTAAACAATCAAAATTACAATATTTGGCTACCCAGTTTAAGACTATCTCCATGTGTGAGTCTGAATGATTTGATGAGTTTTATGCACGTTTGTCGAACATTGTACACACAAGTTTTAATTTGGGTGAGTCGATTGATAACATGTGTGTCGTTAAAAAGATTTTGAGATATCTTCCAAAACGTTTCATTCCTAAAGTCAATGTTCTGAATTCATTGGGAAAGTTAAATTCAGTTAAGTTAGAAAAGCTCGTAGGAGACCTACAGACTTATGAGATTGATATGTTTCCCCAAACCATTAAGGCTAAGGATAAAGGCGTAGCTTTAAAGACTCAAGTTAGGAAGAAAAACAAAGAGAGAGTTTATGAGAGGAAGAGTTTAGTATTGACGATGTGGCCTTATTTGTAAAATATTTTAAAAAGTTTCTCAAAATGAAGAAAAATAATTCTTCCAATAAAAACTCTTTTGTTAAAAACAAAAAGAAAGAAAAGGCCAAAGAGGGCAGTGAAAAAGGGAGTGAGAGAGAAAAATCGGAAGAGAGTGAGGAGGATTTATATGATACGATTTGTTTTGAATGTAAAGTCAAAGGACATAGATCATTTGAGTGTCCTACTAGGCTAAGGAGAAAAGGGAAGAAAGTAGCCATGCCTTCCACTCTTAGTGAAAGTGAGGGAGATGAGTCCGGTAAGGGTTTAGCACATGGGATGTGTGTATAATTTTTGAGTTGCGTGATCACCCCCACTTTGTCCCATGATGATTGTGTTCACGAGAGCAACAATGATGACTCAAGTGTTTCTAGTGGGGATGAGAACGAGTTTGAGAGTGGAGATGAAAGTGAGCTCCAAAAAGCCTTTAGGGATTTTTACGCTGAGACCTTGAGAACAAAGAAGTATAATAGGGATTTAGTTCATTGGGCTTTATATTTGAAGAGATAGAAAGAAGTTTTAAGGAGGGAAATTGTGACTTGACCGACATGGTGTCTAGTCTGAAGACACGTGTATCCTAACTTGAGAGTGATCTCGAACATACCGGGGTGGTCAAAGTCCCTTTAGAGAACGCATCTAAGAAGGTTGAATAGATGGTTCTCAATCCCATTTTGGGTAGTGGTGAGAGTTTAGGAAAAGGTCGTGATGGTTCTTCCACTTCTTTTGTTGCCCCAGAGTTGGTTCCCACTTTAGTGATAGATTCACCTGGTTCTCATCCTAACCGACTTAGGAATTCGTTTCCCCATATGAGAGAACATCCTAGAGTTTTTGAGAGAGGTGTACCTAGTCCTGTTTATGCTTGCTTGCAAAAAGAGAGGACACCTTAAGGAGTTTTGCTTTAAATTGGGTTATGTGTCAAACTTTGCTTCTACACATGTTCGCATACATGCATCCACCCATGATACTTTCCTTTCACATAATGATAGAGACTTTGCACATATTCGAGAGCAAGTAAAATTTTTGGTCAAGACTTCACATGATTTGATGGAGTTGTTTCAAAAGATGTCACTATCTTTGGAAAAATCCACCTCACCTACTGGATGAGGTCTAGACATGATTGATAGCATAAGTTGATTTGCATTATGTTATCTTATGCATATGGCTATATGTACCATTTGTTTTGTACTTTGTTAGCATATAACTGTTTTAGCCTGTTTTGGATCTATCAGTACCTTCCAAGTACATTTTTTTGAGAAAATTTTCTTCTAGGCAATACTGTTTAATATTCTGGGAAGAATGGGGGATTTCTGTTTTCTCGTTCGAGCGAGATCTCTTGTTGCGCGAAGCTATTTTTCTAACGACAAGCGCATTCGTTCGAGCGACATTGATTTTCATTTGAACGACCTGAATGGTTTTCTGCATTTATCTGTTTCCAGTCCCCTGGTTCATCTTGCTATATTATTTGATACTGCTGGGTTAATTCTGAACAGTGTTCGAAAAATGTAAAAATATTTTTGTTTTCTTGGAGAAACATTGAAAAAGATAAAATGATTTTTGTATTTTTTTTTCACCTTATATGAATGAACATTTAGGATGAACGAGTCACAACAGCATTCCATATCTATGTGACTATTTGATAGTGTTTCGATATGCGTCATCATTTTATTTTGTGCGTGACAATGTTTGAAGTCATTGAGATGTTATTAGTTGATACTTCCTACATGTTTGACTCATGAGTTCCTTTAATGCACACTTGCATGGATTTGTTTGATTCTTATACTTGTTTATCACATATTGGTCGGAGTGTTGTCATCTCAATTCTGTCTTTAAAATGATCCTTATGTGATAAAACTTGACAATGGAAGTGGTGCACGTAAAAACCGTTTATCGTGAGGAATTTAATTGCAAAAAAATATGATGAGTGATTCATGGGCAAGGGTTGCGAGACTGTAAAATTAACTTGTCATGAAAGCCATAGTTTAAAAGTGCCCAAATAAATTTAAAGTAAATAAAAAGATAAATATGCCAAAAAGGGGTCACCTCAAAAGAAAAATATAATGATTATTATTTATGAAGGAGTTTGGATGGATTGAAATAAAAAACGGGTTTGCACATTCTGACAGCGTCTTGAAAAAGCATTCATAGTTTTAGATGTTATTGGTGTGGGAATCATTCTTGACTTTGATGTGTTGATGGATTGAGTCGATGTCATTTATATTCAACACGTTTAACATCTAAGGACAATTTTGAGATTCATTCGATAGGAGTACACATATAAGTCGTGCACATATGTTATGTTTGATTGTGTTGATTTGACTATTGGATATGTTCAAACACATTCATCATGTATCCACGATTTGGTTATCTTAGTGTACATTCACTACACCAAAATTCTAATTTAGTGAGTGCCTTTTTGTGAGTGCTAATTGGGGTGACAAACTTATCACTCCCTGGAGCAGTCACAAAATTATTTGTAACTCCCATTAGGGGTGATAAAATCAAAGGGTAATAAAAAATTTGAGTCAATTAGTTTGTCACTACTAATGAGAGTCAAAAATGTTACCATAAAATTAATTTGTAACTCCTATAAGCAGTCACAAATTTATAACTGTCATAAACAGTCACAAATTTATCCGTAGGCCTAAGTTCTGACTCTTATGAGCAGTCACAAAATTATAACTGCTATAAAGAGTCACAAATTTTGATCTAATATTAAATTTGTGAATGCTATCGGCAGTCAGAAATTTGTAACCGCTCACAAGAGTCACAAAATTTGGCCTTCGTAACCGCGGTTGGCAGTCACAATTTTTTTTACCTAACTTTAATTTCCCTCTTCTCTCTCTTTTCACACTCCCGCCCCTATCTCTTTCACTTAGTTGTGAGAAGCATTTGGGTTTTTATCTTTTGACCTAATATTCATCTCTCTCTATCTAGTTGATGTGAGTTTTTGGTTTGTTCTCCCCTCTCTCTTTCATTTAGCTATGAGTATATAAGTTTTTTTTATTGTATGTTATAGTTTTTCTTAGTGATTGGATTCAAATAATGATGTATTTTATGTTGGATTGTATGTTATTATTATTCAAAGTTTGTTTCATTTGGCGGTTTGTTTTGATAATTTGGGTTTTTATATTTTTTTAATTAACTTTAATATTTTTTTGCTTGTTTAAAGGTTCAGCTTATTCCTTTTTTATATGAAAGGTAATGACAAACCCTTCACAACCACTCAATGGAGGCACCATATCAGGTTTCAGAGTTATTTTTTAATTTTAATATTTGATTGTTTGAATTTTTAATTATAATTCCTCCCTGTTTGCTTTTTGTATAAAGGATTGAATAAAAGTATGTGTGCTGGTTGAATTTACACGACAAATTTTATCTCAAATAAAATATCCCAATGAAACCCATCACAATTTAATTATCAAATCCATTTTAGTGTTTTTCACATTGGATTCATGATTATTACATGCTTACTTAATAACTCTGTTAGTGGTCATGTTATTTTCTTGGACATTTAGTGTTAACTTTCATCCTTCAGGTTGTATATGAACTTGTTAACATTTGGAATTCTGTTTGTCCAGTCGTTCAAATGTTTTATGTTAAGTGTATGATAACTATTCGATGAAATATCACGAAGTAGTTGTTTCATGTTTCAGTATATATTCCCATACTTATTAATATGTAGTATTATAGGTAAGATTTGTGCAATTGAAAAATAGATATCTTCAACTAAGCTCAGAAAAAAGAGGTATTTCTGTCCAAATAGACGACTACTTTCATAAAAATCATGGTATCAATCACCATATATTTTAGACTAGATGAAGTTGAAGGATTGGAATAATTGTGCATCTTATTGAATAAAATGATTTACTTACGTATATGTACTGATTACCGAACGTATAGGATTGGAATAATTGTGCATCTTATTGAATAAAATGCTTCATACAGTGCTGGGAACGATACTGAAGCCAATTTAGGGTCATTCAGCTGTGCTTTTGAATGATGATCGAATACTGGTTCTTAGGGGGAATTCCACCTCTGATGACTGCACTTGGTTTCTTGAGGTTTGTATTTATACTTATCACAACTTCATAAAATGTGTGATTGTTTTATTTTGTTTTCCATACTGAAGATTGGAGGTTAGGGGCTGATGATTTAGAATATAAATGGCAGTTCGCTTCGGTCGTGTATTTAAAAGGATCTTCTTCATTCTTTAGTAACAAATTTCATTTAGTTTCCTTATAAGCTATGTTTTGTTCATTTATTTGATGTACAACTTTTCCCATCAGAAATACTTATTTTCACTCAATTTTACTTTTTTAGTGCTTACTTACAAATATATTCTATGGGAACAATGATCTTTACTTCATTTTTAAGATTCCATGAAAACTAGGATAGTCGGAGAATGTCTCAACAATCCACTCATCTCTATGTTTTCATTTTTTCTAACTTATCATAAATTCAATTGTTTTTGCCAACATTATAATCAGACGCACTCTAAAATTGTTGTTTGGAATTCAAGGTAGATACCCAATTTGTTAGAGAACAGAGGAAGAATTTCGAAACCAAAGTGGTGGCTTGGAGTAAGGGAGATTTAAGGGACCCTGAGAAGCCCATCGTTATCAGTGGGCCTTCTGGAGTGGGTAAAGGTACATTAATATCAAAACTAATGCAAGAATTTCCGACCATGTTTGGATTCTCGGTGAGCAACACAACCCGTGCCCCGAGGGAGAAGGTTGGATTACTCTGCATTTTTTTAGAGTAATTTAATGCGATATCACAAATAGACATAATTGTCAAATCGCAAATCGTATCGTGAATCGTTTACCCCCCGAATCGCGAATCGTGAATCGAATCGGTCGGATCGGAACCAAATGATAAAAACGTAGTAAAACATAAGTAAATGGGATTTAACACTATAGAATTGGTAATTAAGCGTAATATGACAAAAAACTAATCGTTCCACATGATAATATACCAAAATATATCACAAAAATTAACCGTAGCATATGTTTTCATTCATTTTAAGATTAAAAATATAAAAAACAAAAATATATCAGAAAACAACCTACATATTAATTTAAAGCATCCTACATATTAATTTAAAACAATAAAATAAATACAAAGGTTAATTTAAAACAATAAAACTGTAAAACAAATACTTCTAAAATTTTTAAACAGGCCTACCTACTAAGATTAACAATATTAATTTAAAACACCCTACAAAATTACAACAATATTAATTTAACATAGTAAACCATATTAATTTAAAACAATAAAACGTATGCAAAGATTAACTAGAAAACAATATTAATTTAAAACAGCGTTCATATTAATTTAAAGCAACAAAACAAGTATACCTTCAAATATTTTATAACAAATACAAAAGTTTTATAACAAAAAAAAAAAAGCAAAAGATAGAAGACACTCAGCCAAGAGAATAGACAAGAAAAGCCGACTGAAAATAACCCAGGCAAGAGAACATGTTTTTCTCTAAAACTCAGTATCTTAACGGCATCCTTTGTTGTTTGCTTCTTTTTTTATTTTTTTTATTAAAACACACGTATGGTTATAAGGTAAAAAAAATCGCGAAAAAAAAAAAGTTGAATTGGAACCGAATCAGGAATCGGATCCGAATCGAAAGATTCGAATCGTGAATCGCCGATTCAGTCTGATTCTTTAGACATTTGCGATTCTCAACTCGATTTGAATTGCTTTATGTGAGAATCGAATCGAATCATAAGATTCGAATCGTGAATCGTAAGATTTTGACAACTATACAAATAGACATGCCATCCCTTTCCTCAAAGGCTACACAAGTGAAGGGGTTAGGGCCATTCAAAATGCATGTCTATGAACTTCTATAGGCTCCCTCTTAACCACATTTGAGTCTCTCCCATTCTTTTCCAACTGACGGATGCTCTTAATAATAGAGTACCACACAGTACCCTCTTATTTTCACTTTGAACAATCACCATATGGATGGGATTTTTGATTATCTAAACTTATGATTTGTTTTCTATCATTGGAAATTTGAACCATTTTGAAAGAACAGTTGTTTTTGTTTCCATCCATATAAACTAGTTGGGAGAATAAACCATCCTTGCTACTAAAGATCAGTTGCGGACCTATTGTTATTTCTGCGAATCGTCTACAAAATAACGAAGCTACGTTGGAGAAAAATGTATTTTTTTATGGCCAGGGGGTTGATAATCAAATAGATTTATACTATGATGCTTCAAAAAAGTACTTATCTAATACAATTCCTGCTGAATCCATGCAGCCATGCCAAGCTGACTGGGCATGAGTCCTTGAGGTAGCAACCCAGAAAAGAACAGAAGTTCTCATGCCTAAAAATATTGAGAACATGTGGACCAAAAGAAGAAACTATCAGAAAAAGGTCAGAAGAATGGTAGTGTTATGCCTAGATTATATTTAGGCAATAAAATATCAACCCAAAACCCTGAAACTTCTACCAGACCAGAAATTAAAGCTTCAGTGCATAAACCATTAAACTTTAATCCGGATACTCAACCAAGTAATCGAAATGATAAATATGGCCATCATCATCCCACCAGAACGGCCGATGAGCTCTCCCAACAAGTCTGAGGTAGTCAACTATATCTAAACGGCAAACAAAGCATTGTCTAGTTAAGTGTATAATTGGAGCATGACCGAAAACTTGTGAAAAAAAAGTAATCGGAATGATAATGCAGCACATTTGTCGCTGGATCTGAGCGAGAATTCATGTTTTGAGGGAGGCTGTATTTTTTAACAGATGGAGGATGCTACTTCTATTGTTACTAGTGGAAATACAAGTAATCTTAAATGCTCATAGAAGTTTTTATCTAAAAGTCCAAATGAAGCTGAAAATTGCATTTTCAAGCGGTATACTCATTATTTCAGAGTTCTACATTGCAGATTTGCAGATATAGACATGCATAATGAAGAACATAGTTCAAAAAGCACTTCAAATTTGGTTTTATTCAATGAAGGACAACAGTCCCTCAAGCTCAAGTTCCGAGTAAGACCCTTCTTCTCCTTCGTTCTGATTAAAAAAAATATTCTTGCCTTGAATGTAAAATTAATAATAATTGATATATTTGATAATCAGGTACCTATTCTCTACAGGTTTTAGGAGCATCTTTTGAGCAGCTCGGATCAAATTCTATTGCAGATTATTCAATTTTAGTGGCGGATGCTGATAAAAAGACTTGCTTCGTGTAATCTATACTGAGATCATGTATCTAGTCAGTTATGACCTGCCTCTTGTGAGGGCAACAAGGTTTTGCATATTAGCCATCTAAGTTCTCTCCAAACCTAGGGAATTTAATGTCACAAACCTTAATTTTAGCATGAAGCTTATTTAGAATGATAATTGCCAATGCTTAATAAAACAGATAGTGTTGTGGTTTATCATCATCTCTTTTCCACTCCTTCCACCTCTGGTCTGAACCACTCTATAAATGATTGGGTGCTCACTGTAGAGACAATGGCATTGGTGACCCAACAGGTGCAGCTTTATTATTTACTAGAGGTTGAGGCACATACTATGTGTGTGAAAGTTATAAATGCAGAAGAACGTTGAGAGAGTGGAGGACAGAAGATCACCTATGGTTGTTATGCAACATTTCCCCCGAATCTTGTATCGTGGAACAGAGGGATAGAATCTAGACAATCCCCCTACAGTAATGTGTTGCTAATATGTGTTTTCTTTATCTGGTTAAATTAAAAATTGGTTTCTAGTATCTTACATTTCATCCCCTTAATATATATGCATTTATTTATATATTTCCCATGATTAAGAGTGGTTTAGTGTACTGACTTGAAACTTTTTTGCTAAAAAATACAGATGCCATGATGGGAGGAGTCGGTAATGGATGCAAGGGAGAGATTCGAACGACTTATTAGAGATCTTTCAGATAAATATCCATCTTTAAAGACTTAGCGTTTCGAATAAGGGTATACACACAAAAAACATAACTGTGAGCAATGGATTTTTTTTTAATTAAACGCAAATAGTAATGGACTGCACATTCAAGATTTAAGAGTCTAATAAATACATATGAGTCATCAATGTTTTCAATTCCTACATTTCCCTTGCTAATGTGAAATCTGTTGTAGCTGTTACACCCATATATGGTGCTAGGACATCTCAATTAAGATTTAACCTTCTAACTTATACATAGGCGTCATAAACGAATTCAATTACTATGAAATGTCATTTCAAAAAATTATTAAAGCATCCCTCTATTAGGATATGGGATGTTTGAAATGTTATACTTGCTGTCAATTTCAGAACATAAATTAATCACACATTTCTGCATTCTAGCACAAATAAGTAACTTCAACCTTCGGTCTTGAGTTTGTTCTGACGTTAATAGCATATCTTATGTCTGTATTAATTTTTATTCAATATTTACTCATTGCCAGGCTTTAATCTCAACCTAAATATTGGTTTGCGTAATGGTTCAAGGCTTTTTTATCGTGATTTGAGGATATTGTCAGTGATGCTACAATTTTATCGGGTCGTTCTCAATCCCCGATGCAATTTCCTATGCATGTCGTGATTTGAGGATACTTTCATTGATACTGCAATTTTAACTTATATTACTCGGACATTTTACTACACAACAATACCTGAGATATAGTACACTTGCATATGCCTTATCCTTATAGCGTAAGCATATTAGTTTCACGTTACAAATATTCAATGGTGAATACAATTAACTTTGTTTAAATTCCATACTGTAGGAAATAAGTATCAATTCTGATGTGAATTATCTACAATGCCCATAGATAACTGATGAATCTTTTATGGGATGCATTGAAATTTGAAAGATCATTAATGTAGAAGATAACAGTAAGCATCAAGGCACATTTTTTTTATAACAATTTCAGATTTTAATTAGAGTCTTAGTACTAATCTTCTTCAGGTATGTTATCTATACGTGGGAACAAGCACTCTGGAAGATTTTTCGAATGCCGTGTTACACTCTTGCATTTGCCTTCAAAACAACAACATACCTTACAATGTTCTCATCTCTGATTCGGGCTTGAGCGTCTTTCTCTTACCACAGGTAAGAATATCAATCCCTTTAGGTTCGATTCGAATCTTACTTCACTTCCCCTGATGTGAATGCAAGAAGCATTAGTATGTTCATTCATGTCCGACGCATTTGAGATAAATCTACATATTGTATCAATAATATAATCCAAACGCAGTAATTTTCTTCAATTAGGGTATTCTCTTATGGGGCTAGGGTTATAAACTAGCCGATTTGGGTGGTACGTTTATTCATGCTTGGTTCATGAAATTTATCGGGTTTTAAAATATGATTGACTTTGGTTTCTTAATCTCTTGAGCCATTTTAAACGAGCATATAACCGAATCAAGTTCGGGTAAAAAAATGAATAGCTTGGTATCTACCTTGTTTACTCTCGCTCATTATATGTTCAATTGGAATCAATTGTCTTTTTCTATAGGAGGTAAAAATTTATCACTACTGATCTAACAAATTTACTATTCGAGTTCTGTTTTTTTTGCAGGTACATATTAAGCACTGGACATTCATGAATTTTTTTGACAAAGCTCCTACGGTTGATAAGGATGCATCAACACTTCCATTATTTTAGTTTTTTTTATACGATGTTCATTTTGTATTTGGCCCCCGAGAAGGGTTTATTTGATGTTAAATTAAGTTTAAACAAATTTTATATGTACAAAATATTTGTAATGTTCGAAATATAAATGAAATTTGTCGAATTTTTTATGACTTGTATATTGTTGGCATAATTTTTTTTAGATTTGTTACATGTTCATGACATTTCATCTACTCTTCTATTTTAGTTCACTTTTTATTTTACTATTTTTTTTAAATATAAAGATATTTCTAACCGCTGACAGCAGTTACGAATCTAATATTCGTAACTGCTTGCAACGGTTACAAATATAATATTCGTAACTGGTCTCAGCGGTTACAAACAATAGTTACAAATTGGGGTCACCAGTCATAACCCCCATAGGGGTTATAAGAATTTGTGACTGCTGTTAGGAGTTATAATGTTTCTTTTGTCACCCCCTAAATTATGACGGTAAATAGCAGTTATAAAGGTCATTTGTGACTGCTAACAGCATTCACAAATGACCCTTTTTGGTGTAGTGATTCATGGCGCGCGTCTTTTTTTGTAACATCATTTTTACATTTTTTTGTATAAAAAATTTGAAAAATCAAAGACAGTTTGTTTGCCTTGTTTACCATGACACCCTGATTTGGTTTTGTTTGTTTATTCCTTTCCTTGTCTATTTCGGACAAATAAAAAGGGGGAGAACGAATTATGGGGGAGTTTGCATTATGGGGGAGAATTGATTGTGCTTTCATGTTTATGCATATATCATTTCAAGATCGATACCTCATGATGTATTTGCTTTGTCTCATGTGTGTAGGTACAATTGAAGATCATTATGTTGCACACCCTGATGAGAAAGGCTTGATTTTTTTAAAGAATTGATTGTTGAAGCAAAGTTTGAAGACTTGATAGTTATCTTTCCACTTTTAAGATTATGGGAGGGTAGATTTGTTTAGGTCATTTTAAGTTAATAATTCAGATATTTTTCTTTTGTACTGGCATAGACATAGGGGGAGATTTGTAAGGACACTGTCCATCATAATTAATTTTGTTTTATACCGGTATAAGTCGTCCAAGAATTGAGGAAGCTAACATCTACAAAAGACGGATCCGAATTTCAAGAGGACTTCAACATTCAAGCCTAACAAGATGAATTTGGTAAACTTATGTTTAAGTTCCCTTTACATTTCATATTAAAAATGTTGGGATATTTTTTATGAAGGTTAAAATATTTTTCTAAAAGTTCTTTTTAAACTGTAAAGAGTTTTGGTTTTTGAGGTTTTCAACTTTTTTAAAAAAAAGTGTGAAGTTTTTTTGGATCACTACCTCAGTCATTCAAATGAGATAAGATCTCATTCAAACGGCAACGTATGTCATTCTAAAAACATGCCTTTTTGACTGACACGTCACCACCTTAATTGTTGCTACATAATGGGTATCAAGCTATTTATTTTAGGCGTGGAGAAGCACTGGTTTTGACATAATACATATTTCTTGTATTTTTTTTCTTCTCCAACTATTTAAGGGTTCAAAGTTTTTGTTTTACAATTCACAATCCCAATTACTTTTATGTTAGTTATTTTTGTGGAACACAAGACATATTTAGATGGGATTTTATGCTGCTGAACTAGGTGCCTAGGGAGGTACTGGGCTAATCGACTGCATGTCATAGGGAGTGTTGTGGTTTTCGTGGGCTGATGACGATGAACCGACACCTACGGGTATTTCATATGTCAAGTGTATTTTCATTATAATTTATGAAAACTGACTTTTAGAAATTATAATGGAAATAAAAAGGTTTTTACCTATAAGGTTTTTTCCCTGAAATTTGTCCTTGTCAGCTTATTCATTGCATGATTTAATTTGTGATTTGATTTGACACGTAGATGCGTGTTTAGGGGCTGGATAAATTGGTATTTGGTTTAAGCAAATTGAGATATCCAAATAAATAAGTTTTATTTGGAAATTGCAAATTAGTTCGAATCAATATCGCGCATGCATTTACAAATGTCCTAGACATTGTTCACCTGATCCATCATATCTGCCATAGTATTCACCACCACGGTCATATTTGACATCTTTAATATTCTTGCCTAGTTGATTTTCAACTTAGGATTTGAAGGCCTTAAAACGTCCAAGGATTAATACTTCTCATGAATTAAATATAAGTTCCTGTAATGAGAATAATCGTCTATAAAAGTGATAAAATAATGTTGGCCATTTCAAGAAGCCATAGGGAATATACCATAAATATCAGTATGTATTAACTCTAAGATGCTAGAACTGCATTTGACACTTAATTTTCAAATGTATGTTTCTTTCCCTTTATACACCCAATACAAACATCAAAGTCTGTGAAATCAAGGCGTTCAAGTATTCCATCTGACACAAGACTTCAATTCTCCTTTAGGAGATATGAACCAAACGTTTGTGTAATGAGGCAACGGAATTCTCTTTAGTCAATTTGCATTTTATGCCTCTTGTTGTTGTTTGCAAGGTTGCATTAATTGAAGCATTGGTATTCAACATATACAATTTATAAATTAAAGAAATAGTCACAACAAGAGTAGAATTAAGAAAAAGACTGAATTTAATATTTCCATACGAATAAAAAAAACATATTTTTACAAAATAGAAATATAAATCAAATTCAGTCTGAAAGACGGTACTACATAAGTCTCTCTTAATTCAATAAAATGAATAGTCTCAAAAGATAATCTAAAGGTCTTAATTTCTTCAACTACAACTATTTTTCCATCACCCACATGGATGAATCTTTTATCATCATTTATCGGTCGGCTCCATAGACAACCTTGCGTAGACATACTTAGACGACTCGTAGCACCAGAATCTACCAACCAGGTATGACTAGGTACAAAAGCCAAATTAGCTTCACAACAAACCAAAGTGAGAAGTGTACCTTTCTTTACATGCCATGTGACGTACATAGAACAATCCTTCTTCACATACCCAGGTTCCGTGCAAATGAAACAGGTAAATTTTGGATCCTATTTCTTTTGTGGAATTTTGGGTTGTGATGTTCTTACTACAGTTTCCTTATTATGTAATACCCCGTGATTTTTGGACCAATAAATTAATTATTTTTGGGAGAAATAACTATTATTTCAATTGGAGAACAATTAAATAGGCATTTGAGGTCAAATTTGAGGATGTTAGAAAGTAATTCGAATGATGATTCTGAGTGTGTGGTTGATTTTGGAAGGGTTGAGATAGTCGAAACGACTGTACTTGGGTCTTATTTGGGTTTTGGAATATTTTTAAGTTCGTTTGGTAGGAATTAGAGTAACCGAGTCATTTAAAGTGTGTATTATCATTTAAAGTTGAGTATCTTGGATTTAAGGCTTAAAATCCTACGTGAGAAGTCATTCTCACTTAAGAAAAAGAGAAATCCCTAGAGATAGAGAAGAGGAAAGGAAGAAGATAAAGAGAAGAAAATCTTGGAGATTCTGGCCATTACGTGATTTCGAGGAAGATTCAACCTCTACAACTTTGAGGCAAGTGATTAAACTTGATAAATAATTCTTGTGCATATTTTATTTCATGATTTGTGGATAAATTTATGGATTTTGGATTTAAAATGTCAAAAGCCTAGATTTTTGGGAAAATCTTGCATTTGAGGTGTATATATGGATTTGAGGGTATAAAATTAGTGGGGTTGAGTTATATAATGACTTTTGGTGTTAAATATATGTTTGGGTTGAAGAGAAATGGTGAGAAGATGATAAATAGCATTTTTGGGATTTTTTCATTTGGAGAAAAATTGCCATTTTCATAGCTTTTGAACAGGCCGAATCGATTTGGCCCCCAACTCAAATCGATCCGAAATGTTCCTTCTTTCAAGGTCTAAGTGACTGAATTGATTCGGGCTCAAAGCTGAATCGATTCGGCCTAAGACAGATGCCCATGTATTTTGGCCCGAATCAATTCGCATTGAAGGGTGAATCGATTCGCTAGGCCAAATCGATTCGGATTGGGCCCGAATCGATTCAAAAACAGGGCAGTTTTGGGGATGTTTTTCTTGGGTGAGTTTCGTTCCATTTCGTTTGGGTTTATCAATTGGGAAACCCTATATGACTTATGAGAAGTATGTTTTGGAGACTTTTAGGGACTTTCCCTTATGAGAAATTATTGAGATCATATTGACTTACTTCGAGAGAATACTGACTGGAGATTATCGTATCGACTAGTGGGGAAGCCCACTATTATTGAGATTTTGATTTGAAGATAATTATGGGTCTATAAGATAGAGGTACGATGCACTTAGTGATATTGGATTTTTGGATTGAATCACAAATGTGATAACGTTAAAGGTTCATATGATTGATTGAACCATAATATGGATTGAGGATGATGATTGTTGATTGATGTAAATTCAAATATAGAGAATATCCTTAACATTAATTGAATTGGGAGATTATTCATACAAATAGAGGTGATGGATGAGTAAATTTCAAGTGAGGGATCGTATCGTGTATATAAAGTGGGAAAGTGTGAGAGTTAAAACGATTTGTATATCGAGAATGAAATATACTTATATAAATGAAATTATTTCATTTACGCATACGAGCGTAATAAGAGTATGTATATTTATATGGCGTGAATTATATGTACCTTGTGTGTTGGTATACATTTATATGATGTGATGGTATATGTATATCTAGTGTGCACGATATATATATTTATGTGTGTGTGAAGCATACCCCCTCTATGCTATCATGGGAAGTTGCGCGATGTAGGTGAGGCCCCTAGCTTGTGGAGTAGGGAGCGCATAGTCCACAGGTCATAGCGTCCATTATTATTGTGTGACTTTTATTTGGGGTGAGGCGTGTTGGGTATGTTTTGTTTCACTTTCGTCGAGGAATTATGACCGCTTCCCATATGTTATGATTTTTTTTTACCAAGGCGGTGTGAGATTCCGATCATTGGTACCCAGGATAATACGTGAGCGATTCACTGGTAGATGATAGAATTGAGAACCTGCGTCCTCCAGTTATAGCTCACCGGGATGGTTATTATTATACTTGTATGAATAGTATATTATTTGTATATGATTATGAGCAATAATATATCTGTCTCTAATGTAAAGAGACATAAGAATATTGATTGAATCTCATTCTGGGAGATTTTATCCGGACTAAATTGTGATGAACATTAAAGTGAATATGAACGCATATATCAAAATGAGTATATATTATGTTGGGTACCGAGGGCATAATGGACCCCAATGACCAACATTGTCAAGGAGTAGTGAATCGGGGGGGTTCCTTATTTGGATTTTGCTTTGCGAGGCATCCCACGCATGAAATGCAGTACAATGTTGGGAGTGGGGAGAAGTTTAGTCCTTACTACTCAGATTTATATATTAGTATATCTCGGCAATCGACAGTGTCAAGGAGTAGTGTATCGGGGGGTTCCTTATTTGGTTTCGCTTGCGAGACGTCCCATGCACGAAACACAGTGCAGTATTGAGCGTTGGGATAAGTTTAGTTCTTAGAATTTGATGCTATTAACTCATTTATGTCAATATCTAGAATATGAGAAATTCTAGCAAGAGAATACGTATATGATTATTTATATGTTTAGTAAGTAATGCACATTTGGAATTATGGTAGATTTAGAAGTTTTCGGTTAGGTTTTAGATGGAAGTTTAAATGAGTAATGATTTTGGGTGTAGGTTAGATTATTTTTCCCCTAGATAGTGTTGGGTAGATATTTGATGAGCATGTGCGTACGTTTAGGTGCGCACTTTAGTTGAGAAATGAGTTGGATTTTTATGGAGACTGCGACTCCACTTTAATCATGTTATAATGCATTTATAATTATTATGTTTTTTAATGCACGTGCTAAAATGTTTTCACACCTCGGGATCTGACCCGTTTATATTTTCTTCTTGCCATATATATTGTATTATTTTAGGTGTTCCTCCACAGGGACGCCATTGATGTTGTCTATCCAGTGCATTCGAGGAAGCTGTGGCAGTTACGGACTGTTGCGTGCTTTTGATATAGCCGATTCCTATCTTTTGTATATCTAGATTATGATTCATTTTGTATATCGAGTTTACACCCAAGAGTTTTAGTTGTAGAATTTTTTTTAGGTTTATCTTTCTTTAGACTGTTGTATTGTGTGTGACCCGACAGCATATTCGGGTATTTACTTTTTGTATATTGGATTGTACTCATCTCTTTTTATAGCATGTGTTTTTTTTATCATATTCAGTAGTTGTTATGCTGTTAGTTGGGTATTTATTTATAGTATGGGTAGTTAGCTGTATTTATTTTAGTATCGTCGGTAGATGCTGAGAATGATCCACTTGAGATTCCTGATTATTTTAGTATAGGGTTGGCCACCCGTTATTATTTTAAGCGGGGTGTCACAGGTGGTATCAGAGCATCAAGTTCTAGAGTCTCTAGTTACTGTGTGGGTTTTCTGCGATCTTCCATGAGTATTCTTGATGTAGAGCCCTATTATTAGGACTATTGTGTTCACACGTTTATATTTTCTTATGCGATGAGAAAACATTTGAAAGGCGTCCTGATACACTTGTTCTTGTTTCAGATGCCACCGAAGAGAGGTCGTCCAAGTAGGGAAAATAAAGGGTCGAGAATATGGAAACCCAAACACCTCATGGGACTATGACCATAGCCGAACCTACCAATATTGTGTCACAAGCTGTAACTGCTGCCATTTTTGTAATGGCACATCAACCTGCAGTTCAATCAGCCTAAGCCCACTCAGGGTTGTCTACGTGGGAGAGAGTGAGGGAGGATTTTAGGAAGGGACATCCTCCAGAGTTTTTAGGGGGAGTTATTGCAATGGCTGCAAGTCGATGGAAGAATAGTATACATAGGCTCCTTCACATGGTTGAATGTAGCGAGGTGCAGAAGCAATTTCTCGCCACCTTTAAGTTAGCGGGAGCAGCTCTCCATTGGTGGGATTCAATCACCACATCGGAACAGAGAGATACATTGCCCATATCAAATTTTTGGGGAACTCTTTGACCGAAAGTATTTTCCTTCTGCGACCCAAAAATAAATGAGGAGGAAATTGTTGGATGTGCTTTAAGGTGATCGAACGGTGGCCGATTATGAAGAAGAATTTACTCGATTGGTGAATTTAGTACCTGATGAGGTAAACACGGAGGAGAAGAGAATAGCGAGTTTCATGGGAGGTTTAGATTGGCGAATTAGGCAGCATTTTTTAGGGAACCCAGTGTTAGTGACTTTCACCAAGGTACTGAATGCGACATTGTTACAGTGTCAGGAATATCGTCTTCGTCAGCAAGGGGGGAGAACTTTGGAGATTCGATTTCATCTAGTAAGTCTGGATAGAAGAATGCTAGTAATGAAAAAGGGTATGAACAGGATTATCGAGGGTCGCAATGACGTTTTGTTCCTTAGCATGGGTAGAGAAGATTTATTGGTAGATGTCTCTTTTGCAAATAATTAGGCCATAGGAAGAGAGATTGTCCTGAAAGAGGTAGAGGACCCCGTTTTGAGGAAGTTTTGACTTTGAGTAGGAAGCCATCGATGAAGAGATGCAGTCAGACTAGAGAGGTATGGTGTAAATAATTTTCCTTTGTGATTAGGATTATGCTTTATGAGGCTTTGGGAGTATCGTAAGTAAGATTGAAATGAGTGGTTAGTGTTATAACCCTATTATGTATGGAATGACCCGAAAGGGAGTATTAAGAAAGTAAAGGATCTTATATGATTAACTTTTGGGAGAATATATTCTCGTGTGTTATGCTAGTAGAGAGCTATGATTTTTTTTGAACATAGGAATTGTTATAACATGTAGAGTTGTAATGGTAAAGCTATTGTTTTATGGTTGTTCTAGACTTATATATTTGTAATATTCCTGCTATGGAAGAGCCTAGTGTATGGCAATATTTTATTATGATCTAAGAGATTATTGTTACTGAAATGATTTAGAATTTAGTGGATTATTTTTTAGAGAGAGATTTAGCTCATAATTATGCTAGTTTTGAAAACTATATGTTAGTAAGAATATGATCATTGTTAACACCTTGTGCCTTGGGCATAAGGTATTTTTATTTGAATGTCGAAAGAGATAAACTATTTTAAACATAAACTATTTTCAAAATAAAATTATTTTATAGGCCTTTGGGCAATATCAAAAATTATTTACACAAAAAGATTTTAAACTCTAGTCCCGATCTAACTAACTCCCAATCCCCGACAGAGCTACATAGTAGGGTATTGGAAGGGTTCCTTGTTCGGATTTCGCTTGCAAGACCTCCCCCTCATAAAAGTAGCAAATTTCAGTAATTGAGAGGAGTTAAATATTTGGACATTTCAAATTTTTTTCTTCTATAATTAGTATGTTAGTATGATTTAAATTATTTCGAGTTATTGTACAATTTTGAAGGCTAAGTGATGCCGATTTATGTTAATACGAGTAAAGCTCAAATATGGGGTGTACGGGTGCCCTAGTTGGCAAATTTAGTTTTATAAATTAAAATGATTCGCCTTGAGAAGAGGGAAGAATAGGTATAGGGTAAGTGGGGATAAGTGTCGAAGAAACTAGATGAGATTTGGAGTATTAGGCTAAGCTTAATTTCGAGGGAGAAATTCTTTTAAGTGGGGAAGTTTGTAATACCCCGTGATTTTTGGACCAATAAATTAATTATTTTGGGGAGAAATAAATATTATTTCAATAGGAGAACAATTAAATAGGCATTTGAGGTCAAAATTTGAGGATGTTAGAAAGTAATTGGAATGATGATTCTGAGTGTGCGGGTTATTTCGGAAGGGTCGAGATAGTCGAACTGACTGTACTTGGGACTTATTTGGGTTTCAAAACATTTTTAGGTTCGTTTGGCTCGAATTAGAGTAACCGAGTAATTTAAAGTGTGTATTTTCATTTAAAGTTGATAATCTTGGATTTAAGGCTTAAAAACCTACGTGAGAAGTCATTCTCACTTAAGAAAAAGAGAAAGCCCTAGAGAGAGAGAGAGAGAGAGAGAAGAGGAAAGGAAGAAGAGAAAGAGAAGAAAAACTCAGAGCATGTGCATACGTTTAGGTGCGCGCTTCAGTTGACAGGTGATTTGGATTTTTATGGAGAGTGCGACTCCACTTTAATAGAGTTACAATGCATTTATAATTATTATGCATTTTAATGCACTTGCTAAAATGTTTTCACACCTCGGGCTCTGACCCATTTATATTTTCTTCTTGCTATATATATTGTATTATTTTAGGTGTTCATACGCAATAACGCGATTGATGTTGTCTATCGAGTGCATTCGAGGAAGTTGTGGTAGTTGCGGACTGTTTCATGCTTTTGATATAGCCGGTTCCTATCTTTTGTATATCTAGATTAGAATTCATTTTGTATATCGGGTTTACACTCAAGAGTTGTAGTTGTAGCATTTTTTTTAGATTTATCTTTCTTTAGACTGTTATATTGTCTGTGACCCGACAGCATATTCGGGTATTTCCTTTTTGTATATTTTATTGTACTCACCTCTTTTTATAGCATATTTTTTTTATCATATTCAGTAGTTGTTATGTTTTTATTTGGGTTTTGCTTTGTATGTTTTAAAGTTTTTTGGCACCCTCCTTTTATAGTATGGGTAGTTAGCTGTGTTTATTTTTGTATCGTCAGTAGATGCTGAGAATGATCCACTTGAGATTCCTGATTATTTTAGTATAGGGATGGCCACCCGTTATTATTTTAAACAGGGTGTTACATATTATTATTCCTTTTTCGCTTATTATTCTTTGAGGTATTTGGTAGGAAACCCTTAGTAGTTACCTCATCGGACATACCGCCCTTGATGGCTTCTTGAACACTACGCTTTAACATTATTAGACTTTAGCGATTAGAAGGATCCCACTTCTCAAAGTTTGCATTATCCTCAATATAACGTTTCTCCATAAGAGGAGCAGGGTCTTATTTCCTTAGTGCATAGTCTAAATCCATGCAACTGAGAATAATCAAAATGTTACCTTTCCAGCACTTGAAGTTTGTGCCGTTAAGAACATGAATTGCGTTCATGTTGGCAGTGATATTAGTAGCAGAAGTAGTAACAAAATTTAAAGAACAAATAAATAGCATAATCTCAAATTAAAATTCATGTCAAAATTAAATACATAAATAAAAGACAAATAATAGACATAAATTTTAAGCAACTGTAATGGTGGGCCACTTTTCATGATACCTAACACAATATTAATGTTTAGTCTTTCGGCAAAAAAATCAACTTGTAAGTGGTATTCTTAGTGCAAAAATCAAATGCTGGTGATAAACCTGGTCAAACAACAACGTTCCTTTGGGCCGGTATATTGCCCACGTGGAAACTTTATAATTGTCACACATTTATTCCCGCATGTATATTTATTATTTGGCCAATTAACAGTATTTCTTTGGGCTGATCACTACTCACATAAATAATAAATACACACATCTTAATAACTCAAAATGTATTAATCTACGCAATAAAGGTTAGTTTGGCAATATATTACTTCAATTAATTTATTTTATGATATAAGACAAAAGATTTTTAATAAAATACCACAAATGGGAGCATAACTTTTGTTCCATAAAAAATATCATCCATAATCCAAATCTTTTAGAAAACATATGTTCTCGTGACAAAATTCTTCTTCCTCCCATCAACCATATGAACACTTTATTATATATCTAGGGAGGTTACGTGATGTGGGTGAATATCCCTAAGTTGAGGAGTAGGGCGAGTATATCCCCAGGTCGTAACATCTAGTTTCAGAGGTGGGGCATTGAGATGATGTCCTCATACTCGGGGGAATATGACCTCCTCTATTACGTTTTTATTTATGTTCTGATTCAGCGGACCATAGCTGTCTCGGAACTCCAGGTGGGACTGAGTAAACCTGGAATGATAGCACTTTAGAGAATACATTCAGTGAGGTATTACTCGGGAGGATGGATTATATTTATATATATATATATATATATATATATATATATATATATATATATATATATGTGTGTGTGTGTGTGTGTGTGTGTGTGTGTGTGTGTGTGTGTGTGTGTAATTGTTGTAATATAGCTCTACGTATATAATGGGATAAATAATTGTATACGGGTAATTTAATACATGGAGAAACTTGTATTAATTATATAACTAGTGTGTATGTTATATGAAGTTAAAGGAAAAATGATTAATTAAGTTAAGGCGATAAAGAACTTATAAATCATATGTTAAACATACTCGGGATTGAGTAAGGTGGTTAAAGGGAGTTATATCAAGTATCTACTTACAGGGTAGATTACTAAGAGGGATGTAAAGAAAGCATTAGGTGTGCACATTAGTTGAGGGGTGAGTCTGTCCTCAAGAGAGTGCGACACTAGCTTAAATATGAAGAGCATTCATGCATTTTAAATTACTGTAACTTAATCACTTGGTTAATATTTTCAAAATGTTTTCGGTTCTAACCCTTGTTATCAAATATTTTCAAAACCTTTTAGGTGTCCAGCCACAGGGACGCCGAGTTTGAATCACTCCAAGGACTCGCAGCTGCAACATGTGTGGATGTTGTAGGATTTGGATAAACGCTTCTCTTATTGTATTCCTAGTATATGAATGTTATTTCGGTCTATCTCGAGCATGTTGCTCGTAGTTTTATTCAGTTATTTTCATTTCAGATTTTATTACTCTTTGTTAGTTATTTTGGTTTTTGATTTAGCAGATGGTTTATTTGGCAAGACCGTATTAGCAGGATTTATGGTTTGAACTTTATTGAGTTGTGATTGGATATTAGCACGATTATTTTGGTGTTTGTTTCTCATGTTAATGGAAAGAATAAAATTTTAACACCAACTTTTTTGAATACTAGGTGGTTAGTAAGTTTTACAAATCTTTCGATAGTGATGCTTAGAATGATCCATATGAGATTCCTGTTTAATTTGATATAAGACTGATCACCTAGTATTTTATTGGGCGGGGTGTCATAGATGATATCAGAGCATCAGGTTCTAGTGTCCATAGGATATGTACGGCTTATTATGTTTCAGCGTACCGTCTGTTGATATAGAGCCCTAGTATTAGGACTCTCATTTTATCTTCACGCTTATGAGATTATCGTGCTTATACTATTTAGTTTTGTATTAATAGTGAACTAATACAACTCGTTTCAAATTTTAAATGCATCCACAGAGAGGTAGTCCGGGTACAGCAGCAGTAAGGGACGAGGAGAGGGAGGATCAGCAAGAGCCAGAGGGGCCTCAGCCATAGGCTCCACCAGGATTAGTGACTACAAATAAAATGGCAGAGGTAGTGGCCCAGGCAGTCAATGCAATGATGGTAGCTATGGTAGCCCACTTTCCTCAGCCTTAGCCACAACAGTCAATGGCTCCAGTTATTCAGGCCCAACTGGCCCCTCTAAGTGTCAACGAGTATGAGAGGCATTTTAAAAAGGCCATCCATCAGAGTTTTGGGGGAGTTCAGAGGTCGTGCTTGCATATTAGTGAAAGAAAGTCATGCATCATCACTTACACATGGTTGACTATAGTGAGGTGCAGAAGCAGATGTTAGCCACTTTCAGGTTGACCGGGGCAACACTACAGTGGTGGGAGTCCATCACCACTATTGGGCTTAGAGATTCGATGACTATCGAGGATTTCTGGGTACAGTTTGACCACAAGTAATTTCCTCCAGTAGTTGAGCTCGAGATGAGGGTGAAATTTAGCGAGGTGACCCAGGGCTAATTCACCGTGGTAGAGTACGAGGATGGAAAACTTTATGCCAGACTAGGTTAGCAATGAGGAGCGAAAGAAGGCTAGGTTTGTGGCTTGATTGGCCTCGAGGATCAGGCAACATTTGATTGGTTACCCTGCAGTGGTGACGTATACTGATATGGTCAATGCTGCTTTATTATACTGTCAGGATCATCGCTTCCATCTGAAGGGAAGCAAGAGGCGAGGTGAGCCAAGCCAGCAGGGCAAGGCTGGTGGAAGTGATACTAATAGAGCCCGATAGCAGACAGGTAGTCAACAGGGGAATCGGACTAAGAAATTTAAGTTTAGAGGTTTCCAACAAGGGGGTCAGTGGTTCAGGCAGGGCCAAGAGGGCCCTAATCGGCAGCAACACGTTCCTCAGGGACGACATGGCCAAGGGAATATTAGAGGAGGCAAGCACGGCCAACACCAGGGACAAACTCATCAGGGCCAGCATCGAGGAGACGGTAAGAAACGTTACTACGTTTGTGGACAGATGGGTCATCTCAAGAGAGAGTGCCCACAGAGAGGTAGGGGCTAGCAGTAGGGTGCCCAGTAGGGGTAATCGATATAGATGCCTCGAGAAGCACCATCTCCACCATCCCCATAATAGTAGGGGAAGATGCACTAAGGACGTGTGTACAACGTCCGGGATATCCCCATTCCACCATCACCTCAAGCTCCGCCAGCAGTTGAGGGTACGTTTCCTATTTATGGGCATGAGGGTAGGATACTTTTTGATACTGGGGCATTACATTCATTTCTTAAAACCAAATTTTCTAGAGCCATCAGTTTGCGGGAGACCATGGGAAGTCTCCTTATGCGTGTAGATTCGTCGATGGGTAGCGGATCACTTATACATTTGATTTGTAGAGGAGTGGACATTGTGATTGGGAGACTGAGTTTAGTGGTGGACCTCCTAGTGTTAAGATATAGGGGGGTATGATTTCATCTTAGGCAAGATACAGGGTAATGGTAAATTTCTTTGAGAGGACCACCGTGTTCTTCATTCCGGGAAATGAGATTTTCCTAGTGGCGATGCCTCTTCCTGAAGGAGGGTCGTGCACTCATTTATACTATATTGAGGAGGATACCTCCCAGGAGGTGGTGATTCCGTTAGACTCGATTCCAGTCATGAGGGATTTCGAGGATGTATTTTAGGCGATACTAAGGTTGCCACCCAGTAAGTATATTGAGTTTGTTATCGATTTAGTACCAGGTTTGAGGCCGATTACTCGAGCTCCTTACCGCATGGCCCCTTCAGAGATGCGTGAGCTGAGAGAGCAAATTCAGAAGCTCTTAGGTCAGGGTTTTATTTAGCGAAGCACATCTCCGTGGGGTGAGCCTGTGTTGTTCGTGAAGAAAAGAGATGGTTCGCTTTGGTTGTGAGTAGACTACAGCGAGCTGAACAAGGTGACGATATAGAATAAGTATCCGTTACCTAGGATTGATGACTTGTTTGATTAGTTGAGAGGGCCAGCACACTTCTTAAAGATTGATTTGAGGTCAAGGTATCATCAACTACGTATTCGAGAGGAGGATGTTCCTAAGACCGATTTTCTGTCACAGTATGGATCCTACGAGTTCAGGGTGATGCCATTTGGGCACACCAATGCGCCAACAGTGTTCAACGATCTCATGAACAGGGTTTTCTGAGAGTATCTCGATAAGTTCATTATCGTGTTCTTTGATGACATTTTAGTATACTCGCGCACAGAGGAGGAGCATAAAGAGCACCTGCGTATGGTTCTGCTCCCACTGTGGGACCACCAGCTATATGCCAAATTTGAGAAGTGTGGATTTTATCTACGGGAGGTGAAGTTTCTTGTCCATATAGTGTTAGACAAGGGTATTGCTGTTGACTCAGGTAAGGTATCGGCAGTGAGGGAGTGGGGACAACCCACGACACTGAAATAGATTCGTAGATTTCTGGGGTTGGTAGGTTATTACCGAAGGTTCATTAAGTTTTTTTTGAAGATTGCGGGTCCATTGACGAATTTGACTCGCAAGGGGGTACCATTTATATGGAGTGACCACTGTCAGTTAGCTTTCGATGAGCTAAAGGACAAGTTGACATATGTGCCCCTACTTGCTTTGCGTAGGGGAGGATTGGAGTATCGAGTCGATATTTACGCATCCTTCCAGGGACTTGGGGGTGTGTTACAGCAAGAGGAGAGGGCTATAGCTTATGTGTCTAGAAAGCTTAAACCCCATGAGAATAATTACCCCACCCACGATCTAGAGTTAGCAGTGGTCGTCTTTGCTTTGAGGATATGGAGGCATTATCTTTTAGGAGAGAAGTTTACTTTATTCACGGATCATAAGTCACTTCAGTATCTCTTCACACAGAAGGATATGAATATGAGATAGAGGTGGTGGATAGAATTCATGAAGGACTACCAGTTTGATATCCAATATCATCCTGGTAAGGCTAAAGTGGTAGAAGATGCATTGAGTCGAAGGCCCACTGGGAATACTACAAAGATCTAGAAGGCGAAGTGGAGTGAGCTATGACACGGCGATGATGTCGCCAAGGCATGTATGTCATCTTTATCGATCACTCCTGATATTATTATGCGAGTTGTGAGGGCACATGCGGAGGACCAGATCTGCCAGGATAGGGTACGCCATCTATAGTCGAAGGGAGCAGAGTGCTATTTGGTTAGTTCAAAGGGATGCCTATGCTTTAATGGGAGGTTAGTCGTGCCGAAGGATGAGGATTTGAGGCATGAAGTTATGACTGAGTCTCATGGTTCAAGATTTGTGATACATCCCAACGGGGATAAGATGTACCATAATATGATGAGGCAGTACTGGTGGCAAGGATGAAACGAGACATAACAAAGTTTTCTCGAAATACACTACGTGTCAACTTGTGAAAGATGATCATCAGAGACCTCTAGGGATGTTACAACCACTGGAGATTCCCGTGCAAAAATGGGAGATTATTTCCATGGATTTCATTACAGGGTTACCTATATCACAGATGGGTCAGGATTTCATATGGGTTATTATGGATCGGTTGACATAGGTAGCCCATTTCTTATCGGTTCACACATATTTGAGATGATGAGATACGTGTAACTATTCATAGCGGAGATAGTTAAGTTTCACGGGGTTTCGATTAACATTATGTCTGACCGGGATAAGATTTTTGTGTTCCACTTCCGGCATAGCTTTCAGGAGGCAATGGGAACTAATTTACGGTTGAGTACTGCCTACCATACACAGACAGACGGGAAAACTAAAAGAGTTAATTAGATGCTGGAGGATATGATGAGGATGTGCATTTTAGACTTTGGGGGAGGATGGGAGTGATACCTCCCTTTAGTAGAGTTTGCGTATAATAACTCTTACCATTTTACGATTGTCATGGCACCGTTTGAGGCGCTTTATGGGAGACCTTATCGTTCGCCCGCCTATTGGTTAAAGGTGGGGGAAAATAATTTATTGGGGCCATAGATGATCCAGGAGATGACTTCCAAGATAGATATGACTGGGGACGTATTTGGGTAGCTCAGGATAGGCATACGAGTTATGCTGATGCTGCTCGGAGACCTGTGGAGTTAGAGGTCGACGATCAGGTGTTAGTTCGGGTGTCTCTTATGAAAGGAGTGATGAGGTTCGATAAGAAAGGGAAGCTAGCATTGGGATATGTGGGGCCATTCCCTATCTTTGAGAGGGTGGGACCGATAGCTTATAGAATAGGCTTGCCAGAGCATCTCTAATGGATACACGACGTGTTCCACGTGACATGACTGAAGAAACATCGAATGAGTGAGAGGACTTTTGGGTATGTTCCACTCGAGGATATTGACTTATAGCCAGACATCTCATATGAGGAGAGACTGATAGCTATTCTAAACCGTAGTGAGTGCAAGCTGCGGTCTAAAGTTGTACCACTAGTAAGAGTGCAGTGGGGTCATCATAGCGTTGATGAGTGTATGTGGGAGCAGAAGGATGATATGCAAGAGCAGTATCCAGAGTTATTCATCGCAGGTATGACCTGATTTCGAGGACGAAATTCCTTTGTAGGGGGAAAGTATGTAATTCTCCGTATTTTTGTGCATTTAATATTTAATTAATTCAGATAATTTTAAAATTACTTGTGTGTCATAATTTAATTTAATTAATTATGTTAATATTTATTAATCCGAGAGTAAATGGTAAATATTTATGAAATTAAATTACTATGTGAATAGTAATAATTTATTTACACCATAACATGTATTAGTGACATGGCATTTTTTTATCTCAGTCGGGAGTCAGATATAGACTAAGTTGGGTGTGAGATAGGAACTTTTAATAGATTAATTTGAATGTCGATTCTGAGTGCTCGATTGAGTCCGGATGGGCCGGGATAGTCTGAAAAGAGTACCCAGGGTGTAAATGGGTCTCGAAATAATTTTAGGCGTAACTGGGCCCACACGGGGGTATTTGAGCCACTTTAATTAGTCCCACGTGACTAAAAATCGGATTAGGAGATATAAACCTAGGTTTTGGAGTAGTGAGCATCCATAACACATTTGGGAGAAATCTAAGAATGTAGAGGAACAAATAGAAAGAACTCTTCGGAGCCTAAAGAAAGAACAAGGGAGGTATTCTTCAACAAAAGAAATCTCTATACCAAAGGATTAATCAAACATAACGAATCCTAAGTCAAATGGTTAAATTTTCTTTTAAATTAATTGCAATTTTCTATTCATATCATAGTAGGTGTATATACAAATGATTTTGGGTTGGGTTGACACAAATTGGGTTTTTAGTTTGTGGATGTTGAATTTTGAGCTGAGATTTATTATTAATTCTCATGTACTGTGGAGATATTAGATTTGTGAATTCGGACATCGATATTTATCCCATAACATCAATGAATAGTGAACTTGAATTGGGTTGAAGGAGTAATAAATCGAGAGTAATTAGGCTCATAAAATTTGGAACGAACACTAATTGTAAACGATTTGGGAAACATTTGAATTAAATCTCAATACGAGGTGAATAATCGATATTTAAAATTGGGAGTTAAAAGCCATATGATGGCTTAAGTTTCCATAGGAGAACAGAAGGAATTTTGGGTTTAAAACTTGAGGAGAATCATAAATGGCGAACTGATCTGATGAAGGAGGAGAGAGAACGAAGATCCCAGAGGTCGTTCGAACGACCTGGGTTTCGTTCGAGCGACGCTTGATATCGTTCAAATGACATGTCGTTCGAACGACATGTAGATCTTGTTCGAGCGAGATTTTAATTTCGAAGAATTGTTACTTTTTTCCTATTTTGGATGTTGATGAAATTTTTTGAGGATTACTTCGTACAGTAGATTTCTACTCTTAGCTTTGGGTTGCTTGGGACGTTAAGGGACAAACAGTAGGTTGCCTTTGAGTATATAATAAGGGAGATAAACATATTTGAGTTATTTAAATTAATAAGTGTGCTAAACTTATTAAAAGGAATAAATTTTGAATATTACATTACAGCCTAAGTGAGCGAGTCCGGGTATATTTATTTGAGTGATACCAAGGTAATAAATTAATTAATAAGAAAATTAATTAAATTAGAGTCGGACCATAGACTCGGGAATATTTTAGGCTAGTGCTACGGATATTGTACATGGTAAAGCCGAGATTTAATATAAAATATATATATACGGTAGTGTGTTAGTATATATATTATGTGCCATTAAATATCAGTGACTAGATATTTATTTAAGTCTATATACTCTAGTTCTAGTAAGGGAGGTTGCGCGATGTGGGTGAATCCCCCTAACTTGAGGAGTAGGGCAAGTATATCCCCAGGTTATAGCATCCAATTTCAGAGGTGGGACATTGAGATGATGTCCTCATACTCGGGGGAACATGACCTCCTCCATTACGTTTTTATATATATATATATATATATTCAACATGTGTTTAATTGTCGTAATATAGCTCTACGTATATAACGGGATAAATAATTGTACAAGGGTATTTAATACATGGAGACAATTGTATTAATTATATAACTAGTGTGAATGTTATATGGACTTAAGGAAAGATGATTAATTAAGTTAAGGTGTAAAGAACTTATAAATCATAGGATTTGGATAGACACCAGGCTTGAATTCACTCCAGGGACTCGCAGCTACAACATGTGTGGATGTTGTAGGATTTGGATAGACGCTTCTCTTATTTAATTCCTAGTATATGAATGTTATATCAGTCTATCTCGAGCATGTCGCTCGAAGTTTTATTTAGTTATTTTCATTTCAGATAGTATGTAATTTTATGACTCTGTGTTAGTTATTTTGGTTTTATATTTACCCGATGGTTTATTCGGCAAGACTATATTGGCATTATTTATGGTTTGGAATTTATTGTGTTGTGATTGGATCTTTAGCAATATTGTTTTGGTGGTTGTTCTGCATGTTAATGAAATGATTAAAATTTTGACACCAGCTTTTTTGAATATTATGTGGTTAGTAAGTTTTAAAAAGTTTTCGACAGTGATGATGAGAATGATCCATATGAGATTCCTGTTTAATTTAATGTAGGACTGATCACCCGGTATGTTATTGGGCAGGGTGTCACATTAGATTACTGAGATTACCTAACAAAAGAATTATAAAAACTGTGTACTTGAATCCATAGTGGTGATTGAGACTGTGGGGTTGTAGGTCTTCCACAGACTAGTCCATCTATCTCTATGAGTTCTCTCTTAATAATGGGAAAAAGGAGGAGAGTGTTATGATTACATTGGCCTTTGGGACCAGAACCCTTCATTATATTTATATGCATCTAATTTGAACCCCATAAATTTTAATTAGGTGACTCTTGAGTAACCAATAGTTGACTTTTGAGAGCAGCACAACTCTTGAATAACTCGGAGGTGACTCTTGGGTAACCACACATTACAAAGCCCATACTCATTTTATATGTCTTATTGGGATTCTCTAATTAGATCACTTAATCATCCCAATATGAATAGAAGTTAAAATATAATTTCCATTTTAATATGTGTGCCCACATTAGAATATTAAAAGTATTCCAACAGTAAACCCTAATTACATTATCAATTATTTTATAAACTTCATATCATCAATTTTTTTATGATGAATATTACACTTTTAGAGAAGACGAAGGGTTCTAGTTATGCCTGGATAGAGGGAGATTGATTTTAAACAATTCAAAAAGTTCCCCTCCCATTAGAGATGGGCTGATCTAGTCATTTAGAAAGAACCCAAGGTTTAACTTCATATTTTATCTGAAGAATCGAACTAGAGATATATCTTCTTTCATTAAAATATCTTTATTATATCGTATTTCTCATGTTAAAATATAAATTGGGTTGAATGATACTTTATTGGTGCATCTCGAGAGAGGGTGATTGTAAATTGATATTATATCTCAAATTTTGAAAGAAAATACTATGGAACATTAAAAAATATTTCGTAATGAGTAAAATATTAGACCTCTGAACTTGGAAGATTTGAAACTTGAAGCCTCGCAAAGGGTCATTAGACCTACTAAGGTGTGTTTTAAAATTTTGAGGGTCGAGAATGGACTGAAGAGACTTGGACCTTTCTACCTTGGGCCTTACACGTTTAGGTCATAAACTAGAGTTCTTTGGACAATTGTTTTGCCTTCGGGCCCTTAACCCCCCCAAGTTTTTTTTTTTTGAAAAACGAAAGGTTTACAAAAGTCGTAAACTTTTTAGTAAAAATTGGTGCTTGAATTTTTTAAAGACAGTGGTCGTGGGGGTGGGGGTGTCAAATCAGTGCGTTTCTATCATCCCTCCTTTTTCATATAACGACATTCTTTTTTAAAATATACTTTCCTAAGTGCGAAAAAAGTTCTTTAATGTGAATTTTGTAGGTCCTAGGACCTTAGTAAGTGTGAATGGGGTAAAAAGTGAGCATCCTGATGATTCCTTTAGTATTTTTTGTGTCCTTGGACTTTCGAGTAATATTTTTGGATCGTATAGACCTTTGGACAGTAGTGTTTTTTGGGTCCTAGTATCTTTGACTGTTAGTCTCAAGTCAAGTCCATAGTTCGGGCAACTTAAAGTTTTGTCCTGAGACCTTAGATTAAAGATAAGGCCAAGGTTGGAGTCCTTACAACTCTTTTTTGGGGGTCTTGAGATGTGGGTTTATGTTTTAAACCAAGGATAAAGTCCTTACAACTCTATTTGTGGGTCCTTAGGTCTTGGGTGTTAGATTTGAGGCTGAACTCCTTGTCACTGTTAAAGAATATCTCTATCGAATACATCGTGAGTAATGAAAATATATATTTTTCATTTTTTGAAGTAGCAGAATACATCATTTATAATTCTTTGGTGGGATGCCTTATGTCCCCTAAGGCTTCTGTTGCCTTGAGTTCCTTCCTTCATCCGAGACTCTAGCTACGAGGGCGATTGTCCTTATTTTGCAAAGCTAAGGTGTTTAAACTCATTTATTTTATGCCTAAACCTTCTTGAGGGATCTCAGACATTGGTGGAGGTGGAGGTAAGACCTTTGTCAAGACCTTCAAGATATTTTGAAGCTTCATTGGGACATCTGATAGGCCATGCATTAAGCGACCTCTTTATTTCCTTCATGGAGGTGATGTAGCACTCTAGGGATTTCTTCTGATCTCCAAAAAACCCCCGAACCCGCTGGGGGTGGTGAACCTCACCACTCGTCTAAGTCATTGAGTGATGGTCTGCCCATTATCACGTTATAGTCAGAGGTTAGGTCACATGAGAGGTGATATAACCCAAGGAATATGTTCGCTCCCCATAGATTCAGATAAGAGGAGTGGTGATCGATTTCAAGTTCTTTGCACTAAGGCTTATGGCCTAAAAGCGCATAGTAATAGGATATCCTCATATCTCTCTATATCAATTAGGACCCGTTTTGTATCAATATTCCCCATGGTCATTGGGATGATAAAGGGTTCATCACGAGGCAGACGAACCCTTTTAATGTACGCTTCTAAAGAGACTATCGTATGGGCTTCTTTTGGATCCTGCCGAGGGAAAAAATCATAGTTGATTTATACCCCTTCTTTTTTAGTACTTTCAAAGTGAGATTTTTTGGATGTGGCAGATAGTCCACCCCCGAAGAAGCCTCTAGAGATATAATTGACATCTATTATAAGAGCATAATCTTTGTTCCTATTTTTATCGTCATGCTAACCTTTATCTGCATATTTAGCAACAAATTATTTGAGGTAGCCCTCTTTATAGCCCATTCAATGGTTTCTTTCAGTTTGAAGTAGTCGTTGGTGTTTTGATTACAATCTCGGTGGAACCTGCAGTACTTGGACTTGTCTATCTAATCATTAGCGATTCTCTTGGGATTGGGTGGGGGTAGGATCTCTTGAGCTTAACCTACAACAAAGATCTCTTTAAGGATAGTTATGACTGAAGTTTAATGTTTGGCCTTTGGAGGTCCATTCTTTTTACTTCTTCTTTCTTCTTCTTAGCCTCGGCTGCTTCAGAGGTCTCCTCAAGATGGGAGAAAACACATTTTTTCCTTCTTTCAAGAGGGGAGGCGATGGCATGCATTGCTGAGATAACATCCGCACCATTCATATATTTTTGAGCTCTCTCGAGAAAATTAATAATATATTTTTAAGGCTTATTGTTAAAGGACCCCAATATGTCTTTTGAGGTGTGGATTAAGATGAAGACATCCACATGTATTGTATCATTTACATCATCAATTTGGAGAGATTCTTGGTTGAACCTCATGGAATATTCCATGAGGTCATCTCCAACCTTCTGTCTGAAATGGACAAGGGAGGTGATAAGCTTTCTTATCTTCCGAGCAACAATAAAGTGGCTGACAAATGATCTTTCCAGCTAAGTGAAGATTCCAATTGTCCCTGGCTTGATCTTGGCAAGCCAGTGCTTAATTTTCCCCTTTCAGGTAGTAGGAAAATATCTTCACATTACTTCATCTCGGGTGTCCTAGAGGATTATGAGTGACATGTACACCTCTAAATGGATGATGCGATGCTTAAACCAATTGAATGGTTTAATATTGGGCATCTTACACTTTGGGGTAAGGGTGTATTGAACGTTATTAGAGAATGGACGCAATGCCATTTCGAGGGAAACTCAATTTTACAATGCTTTAAATCTAGAACTTGTACATTTAACAAAATGGGATCATGTATTAAACATAAGGGTTATAAATACCTAAGAGGTGATCATTTAAATTGGTAGTGCTTTTTTCTAGTTCGCATGAAATATATGATATTGCATTAAGGTAGAAAGGTTGTGTTTAGTTTTGGTATGAATAGTATTTTCACTTATACCCACACCCATAGTAAAAACAATGTATTTACAATTAAAAAAATTTGTTAGTCTTCAAAAAGTATCCATAAAAAATTTATAGTGAACCATAAAAATAAAAAAAATTACACAATCATTCACTTAAACCAAGTAATATCACACTAAGGGAAAAATATGCTCCAACTGTTAAAAGAAATCAATCACATATTAACATAAAATATTCATAAAAATAATAACTAATTCAAAGAATCTGAAAACAAAGTATGTAGTCCTCAATTAAAAAACATAAGATTACTTTAAGAAAGTATGGTGTTGAATTTGAATTACAAAAACTCCCATTACTATTTATGTTTATGTATTTTGTGATAAATCTTGAGAAGGTTAATGCTAATGGTTGATCGAACATTAATCAATCTTGCCTAGGTGGATTAAAGGATGATCAAGTATAACGAATAGAATAAATGTAGTTTGAAAGAAGATCATTCGAAGGCATTCCCATAACATGCAAATCTCATTCGAAGTCACTCTCATAATAAGTAAAGGTCACTTGAAGGCACTCCCACAGCAAGCAAGATCACTTAAAGGCACTCCCATAAAAAGCAAGCTTGTTTGAAGGGACTTAAAGAACTTAGATGTAATACGTACTTAGTTTATATTTGTTCCAACTTGTCATATATTTTCAATCGGTTGTAATAGTAATGAGGTTGGTACCTACGAAGGACTATGTCTAGCATGACATGGGAAAGCTCTCATGCTCTATCGATTGACCTCATTTAGGAAATCTCATAGGGACTTCGTTTGGAGGATTGAAAATAAGGCAACATTGGGAAGCAACCCAAACCTCTTTGTTACATTTGTGCAGAACCTCTCTCTAATAGGATCAAGTGATTGTTTCAAAACACCTCTTCCCCGAGGGACCTCACTCGAGGGACCTTGCCAAAGAAGCACATTTGAGGAACCTTTCACAAATGAACCTCATTCAAATAAACACATACAAAGTAAAGTTGTTTGAGGAATATTGTCTTTAGGAACCTCATTTGGTTGACAAGACAACATATCTAATTACCAATATTTAATATCTTTTATGACGTCGCTGACCTTTGGGAGCTCGAGAAGATTGTCGCTTGAGTAGGTTAATTGTTTGGACCTCTAGATTATTTAGAAGAATGTCCCATCTCATGATAATTTCTCACATCACAATCAATGAGAGAGACATTCTGATTTCCAAGAGAGTGTTCCCGTCCAAACACCATATCCCATGCATTTAATACACCATATTTTGCATTAAATGAACAGTACCGTTGGCATTTAATGATATCTCCAATCATTTAATGCAATCAAGTTCACCCAAATGACCTTGCATTCCTATAAATACTTTTACTAAGTTCATCCTTTCGTTCTTATATTCTTGGTTAGTATTTATTTCTAATCATTGCACTTATTGAGTCATTTAAGGTTTCTGCGTTTCCTTTATTTCACCAAGGTGATTGTTATTTCTCCCCTTAACCAAATTGGTGGTTGAGATTCATTTCATTTATTGTGTTGTCAAAGCATATATGTTCTAAAGAGTCATTAAATACACTTTGTTGTATTCAAACCATCTATTGTAAGTATTGAAGTTAGGGCTGTGTATTTTTTTTCAAACATTTGATTTTTTCGATTTTCGATCCGATTTTTTTTTTTTGAAATTTTGAATGAAATTTTAGCTTGCCGATTTTCGATTTTCTATTTTTCCAAAAAAAAAAAGGATCGAAAATCTACAATAATTCTAAATTTCTTATTTTTCCGATCCGATTTTTCTGAAACTATGCCGATACGATTTTTCCAAATTATTTTTGATTTTTTTCTGAATTATTTTCGGATTTATTGTCAGATTTTTGATTTTTCTATTTTTTTCAATTTTTGAAAGTTTCTCATATCCCACATCAGTTGGGAGAGGGAAAGGTCACCAAAGTGTGCTCTATAAAAGGAGAATATCCTCCTAACTTCAACACAAATGAAAAAATGCGTCAAATCCTCAGGTATTTACATGTTGGGTTAAACCATTTTCTTTGTTTCTTTAATATGAGAATTTTGAGTAATCAAAATTTTATTTTTTTGAAAATTTTGAATTCCCAAATTTTTTGGTTTTTTAATATATTTTGTGAATTTTTTAATTTTTTTCGATTTTTCTGAATTCTGGATTTTTTTTAATTTTTCAAAAAAATCGGATCGAAAATTGGAATAATTATTTTATTTCCGAAAAAATCAGATTTTTTTTTCAAAGAGGCATTTTTCGATCCGATCCGACCGACACACAGGCCTAATTGAAGTCATTTATTGCCAGTATAAGGAATTTTTTATTTTTTGCGTATTAATTATCATTAGAGGGTTACACATCGTTAAATGCTAATCGTATTTATTGAACCCACATCATACATTTGGTGACTCTATTGGGGAGGTATTCTCTTTGAGGAATGACTAACGAAAACATAGTGAAGAACATTGATTTTGATGATATACAATGTGAGGAAGAAGGGGATTTGACTGTCTTGTCGGATGTCAATGTGACGTGCCAACAACGACGGGACTACCAATTGTCACGATGGCAACAAATGCAGCTATAGGCCTAGCACAAATAAATGGATTAATGTGTTTGTGTGTGTAGTTAATCAAATCCCCTGGTGCTCATGCAATATTGGGTGTTTCTAGAGGATCAAACTCTTTCATGACACCATTGACGGTGTTACCGGTGCCTTTTGTCTCAGGTGGCGTAATTGTTGAACCAAGTTCCACTCTCCATCGATGGTGTTACCCAGTATGGTTTCTTATGTCAGTGCATAGAATGTGGCTTTTATCACGATACTAGGGGTCGTATCACCTGTGGTAGTGCCTGTCTAAACTTTCCCCATTCCATCTCGTATGGAACAAATGAAAAGGGAGCTCTTACGAATGATGGTGGCCTCTAAGGCTGGTGTAGAGACCTCCTCAATATATGATGATTTATGTACTTTGTACCCATAGGTGTAGAATAACGAACCATACCCCAAATGGTATGTTCCACTGACATTTGAGAAGTATACTAGAGGGGGGGGGGGGGGACCCGAAGGAGCATGTCAAAAATTTTAGTTGAAAGCCTTGGGGCCCATTGTAATGATAAAATTTGAGGTTGAGAGAATTCTCCAAGTCTTTGACCGAGAAAGTATACACGTGGTACTCTCACCTTGTACCTGGAAGTGTGGCATCATGGGAAGATCTTCACGCTCAATTCCTCTAAGAGTTCTTTCTGGTAGAATATGCGTTTACTCTCACCCATCTTGCTCGAGAGAAACAAAAGGCTGGGGAGGATATGGTTACATACATTTGAAGGTTTCACGATAGATATCTCGATGTTAGAGAGGAGACTAGAGAAATAAAACTCCTATAAGTCTACGATGAAGGTTTACTTCCTAAATATATTTTCCACTTAATCAACGAAACTAGAGAAGGTACTTTTTTTTGCGTTTCTAAAATCCGCTAGAAATATAGTTTTGGTGGTAAATCCATCATAACCCCCTGGGTTATCTAATTTGATGTTGAGACCACCAAATGCTTCGGGGCTAAGGAAAGATCATGGGTGTAGAAGACAAGGTGGTGGAAATAACAATGGATTAAGACGAAACAAGTGGAAGTTTGAGCAAGGGATGCCCCACCCGATCTGCCTTGCACACTTGAACAAGATCTGGATATTTATGAGCACATAACTCAAAAAAATTATAGGACAATGAGATTCAACATGGAAGAACCTATGATGCAAGAAACCCAAGGTTCTTTCACATAAATAACATGGTGGGTCATCCAACTAGCAAATGCTTTCTAATGAGGAGGCTCATTTTTACGCATGTTGAGAAGGGAGACATTTAGTTGCTTTAGGAAAATATGAATGAGAATCCCTTGCCAGCTCACGGGGATAATATGGACATCTCTTATGATAATTAAAGGGGTGGAACAAAGGTGGCTCGAGGAATCCTTTTCATAATCTTTTAATGAATGTGTGTTTTAAATGGGGCACTTGGTTTTAGACGATGATCTGTGTTCGACTGATGACTTGGGGAAGTAGTTGGAGGCTTGCTGTAATATTTGTACTTTGAGTTAAGATACCCCAATTCTCATTTTATCCCTCCTAGAATATATAAACTCAAATATGTCCAAAATAAGGATAAAACTAATCTACAAAACCAACAAATTTTTTAAATTAACCAAATATCCTAGAAGTTTCAATAATTACAAAATAGACCCTGAATATTTCAAACCACCATAACTTAACTTATACTTAGCCCTTAGAACTAAACTTTATATCAAATTGAGCCACTAGACTTAAACTAACTATTAATTACAATTTCATCCCCTATAACTTTTTGAAATTTCAAATACGCCCCTAAAATTTTAATTTTAATTTTTATATGATTTTAAATAAAAAATATGATTTTAATTTTAATTTTTATAATGTTTTAAAATTTTAACTTATAATAGTGGCGGTCGCCACGTTCGGAGCCACCTCCTTACCTTGCCCTTTTTTGTTCGAATTGCCACATAGGCATCTGGCCTATTTGGATTACCCCCAGGACCACTCCCTACCTCATGAAATAAATTAATGCAAAATTAGTAAAATAGCATATAATTATCACTAAATAAAATAAAATAAAACTAAAATGAAATAACATTCAAAACTTACCATCCTATTCTCCACTTCGATGTAAGACATATGCGAGGAGTAGTGAACATCGACCTTCTTGGACCGATTTTCCCTCCCCGATTCACAGGAGGACTATTGTCTCTCCGAGAACTCATTATTGAAAATTTGTTGCCATCTTGCCAATTAGATTGGCTCCTTCGCGGTTACCTGGTCCCTAAGTCATAAAATAGACTCCCGGTCCCTGCCCCGTGCATGCGTATTTTTTTTCCAAGTTTTGTATTGTCCTTGTAATTGTTCCAACAGGGAATCGCGTAAATGTGGGGGTAAGCCGAATCGTTCCTGCTAAACAAATATAAAAAAAAAAGAAAGTGAGTTAGTAGTATTTAAATTATAAAATATAAATATAAATATAAATACAAAACAAAAAAGAAAGTGAGCAAGTACTTGTAATGCACCCCAAACGGCCATCTTAAGCTTGTACGACACTGTCCTCAAATCCGTGTACCCGGGGCCAATAATAATCTTCAATAATTCTGAGGCCCTAGCTTGCTGGGCCATATTGTTCTCCACTGGGGTCTCCAATTTTCCCCACTTTGGGGTCCAGTGTTGGACGAGCTTTTATCTCCTCGTCTTCCCTGTTGCCCAAATGTAGACATTTCTTGCTAAAATTATTATTTTTAGAAACATATATACGAGAAATAATCCAATCCAAATGAATAAAAACATTAAACTTTTATCCGATAATAATAAAGGACTAGAAGAATATAAATTAACGACATTATAAGAATAAAAATCCATATCATAATCCAAACTAAGCATTTTTAAAATTTACAATGCCCACCGCATTTTATTTATATTTCCATGGTAAGTGTGTTTCATTTCGGTCTTATTTATATTGCCATGGTAAGTATGTTGCATTTCTATCTTATTTATATTTCCATTTTAAATCTATGCATGGGGCTAACCCACATAACATGTCACTACTCGACAGAATCACAACCCTAAATGTTTGAAATGTCTAGGGCCAACCAACTCAATGGATATCTAAATGTTCAAATTTACCAGTCAACAACAATTCAATAATCCCAAACAACAATTCTATATATTACCACACTTGAAAGAAGACAAAAAGATTTCAGTAAAATATTGAACAGAGTTTAAGCATTTAAACTTATAAACCCAAGCCACTATTTTTTAGCATGTAAATGATTTCCATGGCTTCAACATATTAAACATAATCAACATAATTTCAGCAATAGATTCAACAAAGTTTCATCATGAATTTTTTATCCCCACTCCACCCTCACAGGTTTATGAGACAGACACAGAGACAGAGAGAGACGAAAGTTAAGATGTTGGGGAATGATGACCACTAATTTTGAAATCTTTAAATAATAATTTCCTTTTCAATGCGGAAGCGAGATGGTTCACTTAAACACACACAAACAACTAATTTAAATTTCATTAAAATTAAAATTAAACATGTTCAAAGTGAAATTAAATTAGACAACACAAAATATTCACTTAAACCAATTTAACCCAAGTCCTAGAAATTTGCCTAACAAAATAATTAATTCATTTTTCCAAATTTAGGCCAACCCAAATTTTATCAAATTAAAGTAAATGACTTGAACTATATTAATTAAACATTACCCAAATTAATTTTAGCACCAACTAAAGCATGAGTAGTGATTTAAACCAATTTTATCGTTTTACCTAAGCATGCATCTAATGTGAATTTGCAAAAGACAAAATAAACAAATAACCACTACGCTGCGATGTACGAGGAAAAACCCACAACAAGAAAAAACCTCGGACGACCCTAACCTCAAATCCACTAAGTACGGTATTACAAGTACAAGACGGTAAGTCTTACAACACTCGACTTGATTCTATCCAAGCCCCGACGCTCCTTCTTATACACACCTCTGCCTAGCGAAAAACCACAGAGCTCCACCACGATCTCGGAATCCACCAATCGGACTTTTCTCGGTCACCGCCACCCGAACAAGGAGCCTTTCTCCAAGTGGGTATGTCAAAGAAAATGAACTTATTCTTTTTGGGATGTAGAAGTAAACCCCAACACTCTTCAAATGGTAGAGATAAAACCAGTGCCAAAACTCCAAGCAAAGTATATATATTAAGGAACTTGGATGAACTAAACAATTGGGTGTAAACAAAAGTGTTTAATGATTTTTCCTAAAAGATAAACACTCAAACTTGAACTTTTTATTTGGAATTAAAACTCTCTAAAACTCTCGCTAAGAGATGAAGGAATATGAAAAAGTTAGTTCAAAAGAGTTGGTTCCCGTACTAAGTAATTCTGTCAAAGATAATGGGGAAAGGAAGTTGGAAAAGTGGAAAAACCATCAAAATTGCCCAAAATACATGTTCCCTCCAAATTTCGTTCAAACAACTTTTTGTTCGAACGACTTTACTAACGAGGTTCCAGAAGGGAAAAAGGAATATCGTCATAATTCTCATTCGAATGACTTGGCCATCTCGTTCGAACGAGATGCCAATTCGTTCGAAAAACATGGTAATATCGTTCGAACGAGATTCCAGTGTGATTCGAATGACGTGTCAGAAAAATAAAATATTATTTTTAAGCCCAAAACTTTTTATGAAAAGTCCTAAAGAATATTTTCTGAGTAAAATAAAGTCGATATAAATGATTTATAAAAATTATAAATTACACCCAATAAATGTCCAAGCTCCTATATATATTTAAATTGCATTCATACCTTAGGAGCATGAGAAGAATTCCTGCACACTTAAGCAAACTATCAAATGCATAGGAAATATCAAAATATTAAATGCAATCAAAATAATTACTCCACAGTTACTCCCGCTAAATTAATTCTCCCCTTTATCAACTATGATCAACCTAAGAAGATAGCGCTCTCCCCCTAAGTTAAATCTCCTCAACTATATAAGATTACAATAGGATTAGATACCCTTTCTCCCCCTATCATTCTCCCCCTTTTTGTTTAGGAATAGACAAAGGTGATAGAATTAAAAAAGTGCATACAAAGCATAGAACATGAAAGCATATAGGCAGCAAAAGCATAAATAATCCATATAAAGAATAAAGGATACCAACTAAGATGTAAGAAAATGATACCAATATGATACATAAATAATTAAGCATGTGATATCAACAAAATATGCAACTAGATAGACACCAATCATGAAGTAGAAGCATGGATGGACTAGAAAGCAAAGCAAAGACAAATAGAATACCTCGTATATGAGTACATGATAAATATCATTAACGAACACGCACATATACTAGGTATAAACACCCCACATGACACAAAATACATTAAGCTTTTCACACTCGTATGGAAAAAATGTGTCATATGGAAATAGACGTGTAGGGGTGTGAACTAGTAACAATTAAATTTAGACCCAAACACTTAAAATATGTTCACGGAGTTCTCAATTTATTGCAAACTTCATCATATTTGAATATAACCTCATGTGACAATACAGATTGAACTTAATGAATAAACATACACAATGTATACAAGCCTAGATTTTTGATGATTCTACAAACCAATAGAGTCATGACATTGAAAGTACAACTTGAATACATGGACATTGTGCAAACCGTTGATATACCCTCCAATCTCCCTCAATATAAGCCTATTATTTCAATGTTTTGAATGAATAAATCAGCTATACAAAATAGTCCTTGGCAAATATTTTCTTTTAATGCCTTTATTCTTTTAGGCCTTTGAACCACGCATTTCTTTTAGGTCCAAGAAAATGGTGGCTTACTCGTAAAGGATGATTTTTCCTTTCGGAGACCTTTCCCGTGCACATTTATATATATCATTTTTATATCTCACACAAATCTCACGTGCAACGTATTTTAACATGCACTAGTCCTCCTAGGTCACATAACATGTAGATGACAAGATTGGTAGGAGAACACCTCACAAAGCTCAAATATAGCATGTGAAGTTAAGATTTCAAGAGAGCTCGTGCATGGGTGAATTGAGGCATATAAATATAGAATCCATTATATCAACACAAAATCCAACTACTCCATGTAAGCATGGTAAAGAACATTTTAAGGATTGACAATATAAATCAAAAGTTCTAGCCACATGAAAGCGAAAATGTAGGGATTCAAACACAAGTATATGCCACATAGAGTGTGTCAAACCAAAATACACACACAAAAAAAATCTTTTTGAGTTTTTAAAATTTTTTAAACCAAACATCAAAAATATTTACTCCAAAAGACAAGCAACAATCATTTGTATTTTTCAATAAGCCTAAATTATAAAACATGAAACACATATGATAAACAAAATCTTTTTGTATTTTTAATTTAATGCAAACTAAAATAAAAGAACTACAATACAAAAGATAAACAAACATCATAATTCTAGCATGTGATTAAGCATGGAGCATAGAATAGAAAATGATTAAGAAGCATACAATTAGCATGATAATATTGCATTAAGTACAAAAGCTAAAGTATGCAAAACAACTAACACATTCAACCTTTAGATTTTGCAAGGAAGGAAGCATGTGAAAGTAAATGAGAAATCAAAACTCCTATCTTGTAAAGCTACCAAGTCGTATCTCTTAACCCAACCTAATAGTGAATGACTATCTCGGGGTGTAGGAATCTTGGCTACTTTGGTTGCCTTACGTTGGGATTTTCTAGGACCTCGTTTAAGATCAAAAAAAAAATTCCTAAGATGACCTTTTCGAACAAAATGTGAGCACCTAAAGACTCGACGAAAGGATAGTCCTAATGAATGATCTATAAGTTCCTAGAGGATTCTCCTAAACCATTGGTTTTGGCTTTAAGAGTTGACTTATTACTAGTATCGAAGCCTAAACCACACGTGTCATTTTTAATTTGGACCGTTCCTAATATTTTATCTAATTTCTCCGAACAACATTCCAAATAAAATTTGACTTTACTAGAGTCTTTTAATTTATTTTCTAATTCGAAAATTCTAGACTCTAACAAAATATTTCTCTCTTTAAACTCGAGAAACTCTTTTTTCATTGATTCCATTAAACCTTTAAGGCTATCTCTCTCGCCTTCTATATATTCAAGCTTCTCTTGAAAAGTCCTCTCACGTGTCCTAAGGTCTTCAACCAACACACTATCATCAACGACCTTGACACGCTCTCTTAAACTCGCTTCTAACTTTGAATTAGCTCTTTTTAATTTAATAGATTCTTCATAAATTTCTTGAAAAGCATTTTGAAGTTCACTCACATCAACCTCATCTTCATTTTCATTCTCTCTTTCTTATCCACTCTAACTACCATAAAAAATAAGGGAATCATAAACTTTAACCTTGGAAGTGTCATGCATTAAAATTCTATCAATAGAAGAGTGCTCACTTTCACTCACATGACTAACTATAAAATCCACAAAGTTGGGATCAGTGGGGGAATCGGATCCCTCTTCATTATCACTATCACTAAGGGTCTCATTAAAAGAAATTGGTTTCTTACCCTCTCTCCTTAGTTTAGTGGGGCACTCTTTTGCCCTATGGCGATACCCTTCACAACCAAAACACCTATTCGATCCGTTCCTATTTAAATTTTCTTTAGGAGTTTTAGGGATCTTTTCGACTTTGTCATGCTTAGAAGTTTCAAATTTCTTAAAATCATTTTTAAATTTATCTTTGTTAAATTTAAGAAATTTTTGAAACTTCCTAGAAAACATAGCCATATCTTCCTAGTCACTCTCACTATGACTCTCTACTACTTGTTTTTCCTCCTTTCGGGCTTTTAAAGCAATGCCCTTCTCTATTTTCTTTTCAGTTTTGGCGGGAAACATGTCTAGTTCATAGGTTTGTAAATCACCTACGAGCTCTTCTGATTTTGTAGAGGCTAAAGTGGGTAAAGAATTTAACATGGTCACTTTAGGAATAAATCTATCAGGTAGGGACCTTAAAAAAATTACTACTTGGTTGTCATGTATTTTCTCTCCCAAATTAAAAGATGAATTAAAAATATCGAAAAGTCTAGTATAAAATTCATCAAAAGTTTCTTTTTCATTCATTTTGATAGTTTCAAATTGAGTAGTGAGGTTTTGGAGTTTCGAAGCTTTTACGACACTAGTTCCTTCATGAGTGAGTTGTAAAATATCCCATGCTTCTTTAGCAATTTCACACGTCATAATGCGACGGAATTCATCCAGTGTGATCGTGATAAACAAGGCATTTAAACCTTGGAAATTAAAATTTGCAAGTTTAAAATCATTCTCACTCCATCTCTCAGCGGGTTTGGGAACACGCTCATTATCTACTAAATGTGTAGGTGGGGACAGCCCATTAACAACAGATAACCAAACTCTCTCGTCGATAGATTTTAGTGCTGATGTCATCCGCACTTTTCAATACACGTAGTTAGAACAATCAAAAATAGAAAATTTTGAAAATGGGGAAAATTTCATTTTAGTCAAAATATTTAAAAAGGATCTTCAACGTAATAATTTAGCGATCCCGCTCTGATACCACGTGTTGGAAATGATGACCCCCAATTTTAAAAACAAAAATTAAATAATAATTTCTTTTTAGATGCGAAAGTGAGATGGTTCGATTAAACACACACAAACAAGTAATTTAAATTTCATCCAAATTAAAATTAAACAAGTTCAAAGTGAAATTAAATTAGACAACACAAAATATTCACTTAAACTAATTTAACCCAAGTCCTAGAAATTTGCCTAACAAAATAATTATTCCATTTTTGCAAATTTAGGCCAAACCAAATTTTATCATATGCTCGCCTCCAATATGTGTGTTATGTTATTTATGGTTCGTGAGAGACATCGAACCAATAGTCCTTTAAACAATGAGAGATGTATCAGGATATGATAGAAGAGTATGCATGCACCGCAACTGTGTCTTGGAGGTGCCGTCTTAATATATATAATAATGTGATGAATATATATACAGTGATGTAATCTACTGTGTAAGAATTATAGATTAAAATATATATACTGCGATGTAATCTACCGTGTGAGAATTGTAGATTAAAATTTACACTGTGATGTAATCTACTGTGGGAAATTGTAGATAAAAATGAAAATGAAATCTGATCGAATGAAGCAAGTGAATAATTAATCTTAAAGTTGTGAACCCTAGTTCATATTAAATAAAAATGAAATGTTTAATCATCATACATATTATGTGGGAAATATGAGGAAATGATATGGGATAAAATCATAATTGAAAACCTTAATTTGGGAGATGACAAGGTACGTTAGGCGTGCACACTAGATGAGAGGTGAGAATTCTCAAGCGAGATCCCAGGAAGCTAACATGTACATAATAATTTCTTAATTGCACTTGTTAAGCACTAGCTATTTTAAAAATCTTTTACAATCGGGCTCTGAACCGTTTTCTTGCATATTCTCTTCTCTATTGTATCTTTTACATCAGGTGTCCAGTATCAAGGATATCGGCATAGAATATGGATACCTCGACGGGTTATAGGTGCAAATGGAGATGCAGACTTTGTTATACGCTTCCATTCAGTTGATTCACACATATGTAGTATATATTTTCATTTAGGGCATGTCGCCCAGGATTCTAGTTAATTCATCTCTATTCCAGAGATTGTAATTACTTATGTCAGTAACGTGGATATCAGTTTTGGTTTGTTTGTAATGAGATATTTTAACTAGAGAGTTATTCCAATCATATTTATTCTTGTTATATGTTCAGCTGTAATGTGATGTTAATTATTATTATTCAGTATTGTGGAATGGTTTTAATCAAATTAAAAATGGAAACGTTTTGACACTATCTTAATTATTTATTAGGTGAATTAATAAAGAAATTATTTTTCGATAGTGATGCTGAGAATGAACCAACTGGATATTCTGATTTAATCTCGTAAAGGACTGATCACCTGATATTTAATTAGGCGGGGTGTCAGAGCACGTATGTTTGATTTTAACTTAAGGAGTACTATTCATTAAAGGGAATCAAAGATCGATAACGCTGAAGCTAAACGGACTCATAACCTACGATGCCTAAGACCATGCTTTGATACCATCTGTCACACCCCGCTCAATTCTAGCGTCGTTCGCCACTTCGAGTAAATAAAATACCATCCTTAGCATGTGACAGATATGAGACATAAAAATCAATCCACAAGATAAATAATTTAATCAATCCCAAATGACAACAACCAATTATGCGATAAAAGATCCATCACCATGTTAAACTCCAATAATAAATCAAATTGCAATAATATAAAACTGAATAAACTCCAACCGGACCGAGAATGAAATATTTGAATAAAAATCATAATAACTTTGGAACCGAATGGCCCAAGAAAGCCATAACTGAGTCTCAAAGTAAATATAAAAGGAAGAAAACTAAACTAAACTAAACTACTAAGCATAAGTAAAATAACTCCAGCTGCACCTCTAAGAAAATTTCTAAACAGACTAATTTATCTTCTCCAAAACTTATTCCTAAAAAGGTTAGTCAACACATGAGGTCAGAGCCCCGAGCACGAACACATACTACTCCCCTTAAACAGGATCCTTGAATCCAAATAGTAGTATTATACGAGATAAATATCATAATAAAGTATATTAATAAAACGAGATATGAATATAGGCGATCATGATAATTCACTAACTACCCACAGAAGTTCTTATAAAGAAATACACACCAATATGATTTTAAATAACTAAGCCTTATGTTGTTAATTTAATGATCGTTCTCCTCAATTTTTATCTTAATTATAGTGGTCCTCCAACCAAGTGTGGTTGTCCACCAAAGTTTTACACTTCCCCATGAAAATTGGCTTCTGATCCATTTAAACTGTTGACCTCACCCCATGACAAGGTTCCACACACGACACGGCATAAATCGTCCGCTGACCCGTTTCAACTGTTGGTCCCTGACACATTATGTTGCCAAAATTTTTAATACCCATTATTATCTTAGGCATTAATTATCATCTTCTCAATTTCTCATTTATCCAATTACCCCATCCATATTATCGATGTGAGATCCTCAAAATACCCATTTGTCCCATACCTAAGGGTCCCTAGGTATATATATGTCACATCCTATGTATAAGATGGATTTCTAACAGTTGACATGTCCTAGTCTCATGCCTATGCTAGCCTAACAACGATAAAGTATAAAAATCTGCCTCACCCCAGAATATAAAATCCGCACGAATCTACACTAACTAGTCCCATACCTAGTAAGCATAAATCATAACCAAGGCCTACCCACTAGTCTCATACCTAGTAAGCATCATATAATAGAGGTGAGCAACATACTACCTAAGGCCCCTTGTCCCCACGATGGAAAACGTGAATAAAACAAATCACACAAATTCACAATTTTAATCATAAAGGTCCCAGTTTAATTTACATCAATTAATAACACCGTCGTGATTTCAACACAATTAATTTCATTCATTAATGTTAAATCAATTAATATGCAATAATCTTCAACATGAAAAAATCGTTATCTTTTATAAATCATCTCAGGGTCTGTTTGGTTACTCTTATTTGTCGTGGCAAATGCCAAATAAGTTGGTAAATGGGGTATTTGCCTACAATTTAGTGCGTTTGGTACAAAAGTTTGCCTACAAGTTATTTTCCAATGTACAACACCTCTTACGCATAAGGTGTTGGCAAACTTGGCTTACCTATTGGAGTGAGAAATATTTGTCAACATATTTGCTAACTTCTTAAAAGCTTTTAATATTTTAAAAAATAATTTAAAAACTAATTTAAATAATTAAAAAACTGTTATGAATATTTAAAAACTATTTTGTAATGTTTTAAAAACTATTTTTAATATTATAAAAAAATGTTAAGAAATATTTTTACAATTTTTTTTAAAAAACGTATTATACAAATATTGTACAACCTGCTTTTAACATTTTTTTAAACTATTTTGAAGATATTATAAAAACATTTTTAAGGTTTTAAAAAATAATTTTAAAAACTGTTTTAAATAGTTAAAAAGAAACTGATTTGTATTGTTTTAAAAATAGTTTTTAATATTATAGAATAAATGTTAAGAAAATGTTTTACAATTTTTTTTAAAAATCGTATTATAAAAATATTGTAAAAAATATTTTTAACAATTTTAAAAACTGTTTAAAGTTTTAAAAAAATAAAAACTATTTTAAATTGGTAAAAAAATAGATATGAATATATAAAAACTATTTTGTAATGATTTAAAAACTGTTTTTAATATTATTGAAAATTGTTAAGAAAACTTGTAAAACAGTTCTAAACTGATTTTAATGTAAAAACTGTTTTTTTCATAACATTTTTAAATATTTTTTCGTAACATTTTTTTAACATATTTAAAAACTGTAAAAAGAAAAATTTTGAAATATTTATGAACATTTTAAAAACTATAAAGACTGTTTTTAATAATAAAAATAGGGAGGAAGAAGAAAACTAAAAAACAGTTTTTTAGTTTTTTAATAAATAATTTTGGGGTAAAAAAATATTTTTTTATATATAGTTTGTTACTTTTTTAATAAATAAAAACGGGAACTAAAAAGAATAGGAAAAACTTTCTTTTTATTAAATAAAACTTGGTACGAAAATTTAAAAAAAATATTTTTTATTATTATATATGATAACATGGACGAAAATGTGTTATTAAAATTTTTTGCCTATAAAACTTGTTTTACCTCATTTGGTGTTTGATAGCCTAATGTGAGGAAACAAAAATTTATTTTGCCAAAATTTGCCTTGAAATTTTTCGCCATGCCAACTCTTTTGCCCAACGTCAACCAAACGGACCCGAATTTCTATAAGTGTGTACGCGTCTCATATAATATATAAATAATCCCACAAACTTCTACATGCGAACCAACACCCCAAAACCATAAAAAAACAATAATCTAACCTACGAACCCAAGGGTTTCAAGGATGAATTCGTATTTAAAAGTTTCATACAAACAGTCCCAAAATTTGTGTCCACTTTCTCTAATTAAGTTGCTAATTTATTTTAACAAAAACACATGATTAAGGGTTTAGGCAACAATTAAGACGCATAATACTAAAGGAAGAGAATAGAGTATTCATTCTTGGATAAAAATCGTTTTTATATTCTGAATAGACGGTTGGATTCCTCTCGAAAAAATTTGCAAAGAGTCATTCTTCAACAATCTTGAGAAAACACCAATTAAGCCCTCAAATATTGAGTCAAACATGTCCCCGTAAATTCAAGAGCTTTGAATTTAATTAATTTTGGGCAAATTTAATCATTTTGGGAGAAATGGAACAAATTTAATCATTTTGGAAGAAATGGAACTTATTCATTTTTGGAGACATTTAAATTTATAATTTGGAGAAATTATTTAAATTGGTGGATTTATTTAAATTGGCAAATTAAAATTTGAATTATACAGATTATTTTGTATGGCATTTTTGGAAGTCAAAAAATTGAGAATGTTATAAAGTAATTCGGATGGCAATTCTGAGTGCACGGTTGACTCCGAATAGGTCGAAATAGTTGGAAAAGAGTACCCAGGGGTAGTAATCGGGTCTCGGGGCATTTTTAGGCATAATCGAACCCACACGGGAGTGTTTGGGCCATTTTAATTAAGCCCATTAGTCTAAACACGGGATTAACCGAATAAAAGACAATTAAGGGACTTGGGGGCAGCCATAACTCAATGAGAGAAAACCCAAATGTGCAGAGGAAGTTTGGGAGAGCAAATTGGGCATATTTTGGGAGCCAAATCAATAAGAGGAGATTAATATGTTCTTCTTCAAAATCTCCGTCTACATCAAAGAATCAGATTCTACAAAATTATCCAGGTAAGTAGTTAAACTTTCTTTCATTTAAATTGTGTTATTGCGATTCATATCATGGTGGGTGTAAACCATATTCATTTTGGGATGAGTTATTATAGCAGAATTTGTTTTTAGAGGGTATCACGTGTTAAATCTGGGTTTTGGGGATTTAGGAATTAAGGGTGAAATTGATGTTTAATTAATGTGAGAATAATATCATATGAGGCTAGAATATGATTTAGAATCGAAGTCTTGTAGAAATTATTGTTGAATTCAGATTATTGAATCGAATTGAGAATTGTTATTTAAGGGGTATTGAGAAAAACCCAATTTATGAACCTTGAAATTTTAATGAAAATCACTGAGGATTAATGTCATATATTTGTTTTTGAAGATGTTTATACATGAAATAAATATGGGAGACAAAGTAATCGAGGTCTGGATTGAAGTTAGAAAGCTTAGAAGTTTAAAAATGGTGGAAAAAGCACTCGGGGAAGATGATTGGTATCTGGTCGATCGATCGACCCCTTCAGTTATTGTAAAATATAAGATTGTATATCTTTTCGTCACGGTCGTGTGGGCGATGGCCTCGTATTTTTTTTTTTTTTTTGGATTTGATATGATTTGTCTACAATAGGGTGAGCTAGACCGACATATTTAGGAAGAAATACATTTGGGTCATTTGGAGATGTCCGTAGATGAGTGAAGGACTTTGGAAAAATATAGAGGAACATTATTTTATCCTTGGATTAGATAGGTATGAATCCGGGGTATGGATTTAGGAGTACTTATAATGCACGACACTCAATAATATATGTCAAAAATATAAGAACGTATTCGAATGGGAATTTTGGATGAGTTTAGCATACGGGTTGGTATCTTAAGGTGGAATCTAATTGATAGAAATTAAATGAAACCTAATACTTAGAGTCTTATGGGATGAGTATTAAGGACTATTAAATTTAATAAGGGTGTTGAACTTATTAACCTAATTTGGTGAAATGAATTCTAAAAGATTAAAATACGGTCCAATAAAGGGAGTCCGGGCATTTTGGTTGAGTGATACCACTTGGAAAAATTAATTGAGGTAATAGTAATTAAATTATGGGTCGAGGTTTTGATTCTGATATTTCTCAGGCTAGTGCTACGGGAGTTAGACACAGATTAACCTATTAATTTATTATAGAGATATATAATAAATTATCGAATAGTGAATTTAACAAGAGGTGTTAACCTTAATAGTGGATTTTTGTGTAACAAATTCTAACGAGTGAAGATACAAACCATATGATTGAGTCAAAGTATTGTAGTTGGGTGACACTACTTTAATAAATTAATTAATGTGAAATTGATTAGATTAATCGGTGTAATTTGAAATGTAATGAATTCGGGGAATGAACAAACCTATTTCTTAGATCAATAGGATATAAGTGAATTACCTACTACAATATTTTAAAGGAAAATTGGCACACTTCGAGTAGTGAAGGATACTCGGGAATATACGATGAGACGTATAATTGAAATTAAATAATACGTAGGATCTTAGGGAGATATATATGCTATGTATGGAATATATGATATAGGTTGTGTGTATAGCTATACTGATTTGTATGATTTATTATGCGTATGACATACCTACCATACTTGTTATCATGGAGGTTGATTTTCGAAAAAGGACCATCTTATATTTGTGTGCCTTTGGGGGGATTTAGATTGCTATCTTAAGGACATAGGACTATGAATGACTTATTTGTGAGTTGATAAGTCAGCTGACCATGGGAGTGTAGGTATGTGCGTGACCCATGAGTATGTGAACTATGTTCGCCTCCAATATGTGTGATTTGTATTGATACTGTTCCAGAGTGATTCGGAATATGAAGTCCTTTATATAATGCAAGATGTACCGAGACTTGATAGCAGAGTATGCATGTACCGCTGGTCCCAGCCTAGGGCTGATGTATTGTAGATATATAATTAGTTCGATAAATATATATATACCACTACGTGTGTTTGGTAGATGATGTACCAGGACATTATAGCATAATATACTCGCACCGCAACTCAGCTTAAGGGTGCAGTGTTGGTATATGTATAAAAAAGTGATATATGTATACGTGTAATTTTATTCTACTGTGTGAGTTTCGTGGAAGAGAAAGATAGTGACATTAAAAATAACTATATTGTGGAGAGAAATAAACATATACTGAGAAATTTATAATGGCATAAAAGACGTGGAAATTCGGTAACATATTGTATGGGTAATACGGGTGGGTACAATAAGTTAGTATGTAGAAGGAGACTTGTTATGGCTAGTTAGTTGGGTAGCTTAACTAGGTGTAGAAGGGTGTCTACCTATAAAAAAAGAATAAAAATACTTTTTTTAGAGATGTTGAGAGTACCCCACAAGGTCCACGGCAGAAGTCCAAGATTGAGAAGTCCACCGCAAGGCTCATCGCAGAAATGTCATTCGAGAGGTGCCACCGCAAGGGTCACTGCAGAAATGACATTCGAGAGGTGCCCCGCATGGGCCACAATAGAAGTACAAGATTGAGAAGGGCCACTGCAAGGGTCACCGCAGAAATGTCATTTGAGAGGTGCCACCACAAGGGTCACTGCAGAAATGACATTTGAGAAGTTCCCCGCAAAGGGCCACTACAGAAGTCCAAGATTGAGAAGGCCACCGCAAGGGTCACCATAGAAATGTCATTCAAGAGGTGCCACCGCAAGGGCCACTGCAGAAATGATATTTGAGAGGTGCCCCGTAAGGGCCACTGCAGAAGTCCAAGATTGAGAAGGGCCACTGCAAGGGTCACCGCAGAAATGTCATTTGAGAGGTGCCACCGCAAGGGTCACTCCAGAAATGACATTTGAGAAGTTCCACCGCAAGGGTCACTGCAGAAATAACATTCGACAGGTGCCCCACAAGGGCCACTGTAGAAGTCCAAGATTGAGAAGTACCACCGCAAGGGTCACTGTAGAAATGTCATCCGAGAAGTGACACTGCAAGGGTCACTCCAAAAATGACATTCGAGAGGTGACCTGCAAGGGCCACTGCAGAAGTCCAAGATTGAGAAGGGCCACCGCAAAAATATCATTCGAGAGGTGCCACCGCAGGGGTCACTGAAGAAATAATATTTGAGAAGTTCCCCACAAAGGGTCAATGCAAAAATGTTATTCGAGAAGTTCCATCGCAAGGGTCCTGACAGAAACTCATATTGAGAAGGAACCCACCGAGGGTCCCGACAGAAACTCATATTGAGAAGGAACCCACTCAGGGTCCCGACAGAAAGTCATATTGAGCAGGGACCCCCAAGGTCCTGGCAGAAACTCATATTGAATAGAAACCCCCGGGGTCCCGAAAGAAACTCATATTGAAAAGGAACCCACCCAGGGCCCCAGCAGAGACTCATATTGAGCAGTAACCCCAGGGTCCCGACAGAAACTCATATTGAAAAGGAACCCACCCCGGGTCCCGGAAGAAAGTTATATTGAGCAGGAACCCCCAGGGTCTCGGAAGAAACTCACATTGAGAAGGAACCCTTAAGGCCCCTTAACAATAGAAAATGTCAGGGCGAGGAGCAGTCAAGGTCCTCCCCCTTAGCTTATAGAAAAATAGGCCAGGATGAGGGAGTGGCTGTCATGAGAAACTACTCATCATGAAACATCATTCTTTAAAAGAACAACAGTATTAACACTTTGCTTTCTTGTACAGGTAGCCTAGTTGAGCAGGTAGGGCTCGAATAGGCCAGTTGGGACCTCCTGGGAGTTTTTGGCTTGTCGGCTGAGGGACAAGGTATGTTGAGCAAGCTCAACCACTTAGCACTATAGGATTGAGAGAATACTAGTAGGAAGACCCATAAGTCACTCAAGACTACACACACTTCACACTTGGTCACAAGTGAAGTGAGCATCCAAAGAGCTAGCTGCTCACAAGGAACAAACTCTTTATAAAAAAATGACTTTTCTAGAAGAGGGGGTCCTCGATGTCCCTCTCAAGAAAAACAATAATTTTAGAAGAGAGGAGTCCGTAAGGCCTCCTCTCTCAAGATTTGCAAAAATTGTACCACAAGGTACCGTTTCAAAAGATATTTACAAAATCAGATATCTTGTCTTCATTAGGAGACATATGTGCTTTCTGACTATTAGTTGGTGCCAGGTGGCGCCTGCAGGAGGGGACAGGCAGGGCTGCCTATTGGTAGGGACAATTGGTACACTTCAAACATTATTTCCCACCAATCCTCTCAATTTTGGCCCCCAAAAATGCCAACTCAGCCCAAATGCCCAAGTATAAATAGACCTTTGGGCAAGGTCAATACATACAATTGAAATTGCACTGTTACGCTGCAAAAACCACACCAGACCTACCTAGCATTCTCTCCCTTCTCATTATCTCAGTGCTGAGTGCCTTGTTCTTTCACTCCCCACTGATAGCCATAATTCTCATGTGTTTCCCTTGAGAAAATTACTATTTTTGCTGTGAAAGTTCATCTTCTTGCAGGAAGTGAGTTGAATCTTGAGTTCCATTGTTACCAGAAGGAGAAAGTTTATTGAGAAGTTGCACCAAAAGACCTTGAAGACCTTACAGGCAGTGGCCATTGGAGTGGGTCACGCCTCACCCTTTCCAGTTATTCATAGACCCCAGTCTCACTACCCTCCTACATTTGGCGACTCCGCTGGGGAGGTATTCTTGCTTTAATGGACAAAGAAGGTTTCAATGTCTCTAAGAAGTTGGTTTTTGAGGACACTCTATCTGGTAATGGAGCTCACAGTGACCAGACTACTCAGGAAGAAGTGGTGGTGATCAAAGCCAAGGCGCCTACGCCTCAGGGAGGGCAGACCAGTTCTCCGGCAGTGGCTCCAATGGCAGGTATGAATCTTATGGCAATGTTTTTTGACTTTTTAAAGAAAAATAACGTGGACCTATCAAGCTTGGGTCAAGGTTGTGTGAGACCTGCTGCTGCCCCTTCTGGAGGGGTAGCCACCCCTATTACGATTTCGACAGAGACGATTCCATCCCGGAAGGCGGTGTTGGAGAAGGCTCTAACGCAAACAAGTTCGCCAGCTGCTAAAAGCATGTGTTTAGAGGAGTCACCCTCTAGGCTGTTACTATAGAGGAAGTGAGGAAGCTCCTCTCCTCCTCTCAGAGGGAGGGTTCCCACCTATACGAGGAGTTACAAGACCCTTATCCGCAGGAAGTAAGTGAGAAGCCATACCCTGAGGGGTATATCCCACCAAAATTTATCATGTTCGGCGGCAGGGGGAGAACCCTAGAGAACACGTGAAGAGGTTTGTCGAGTACTTGGGAATACATGATGGCGACAAGAACCTGAGGTTGAGAAAGTTCTCTAAGACCCTCACTGGAAAGGCTTATACATGGTATTCCCACTTAGCGCCTAACAGCGTCCCTACTTAGGAAGAGATGCATAGGCAGTTCCTCCAGAAGTTCTTCATAGTGAAGGACAAATTTACATTGAGGCACCTAGCATAAGAGGTCCAGAAGCCAGGAGAAGAGTTGATGCACTACATCAAGCGATTTCGCGAGAGGGACTTAGATGTCCATGAGGATGTGGCGAAGGACAGGTTACTCCAGATATGTGTGGAAGGACTCTTAGAAGAGTACAAGTTGCACTTGATCAACAAAACTAGAGACGAAACTTTTAGAGAATTCACCAGGTCTGCTAGCAACATAACTATGATAATCAAACCAAGTGCCCTGGGCTGGAGGACACAAGTCCCACTGACTTTCGGGAGGTTTTATGTTTCAAGGAGGCACGTGGTTAACTATGTGGATGGGAGTCCCAAAGGGAAGAAGGGAGGCTCTGGAGCCAATACTGGAAGTCCCGGCAATAAGAGAAAGTTTGGGGAAGATACCCCGCCGCCACTATCATGCATCGTAGCTGAGACTATGGATTGTTACCGTACCTTAGTACGAGAAAGGGTAGCAGGACCTCCTCACTTGAAAGGAACACTGCAGCTAACAAGGCCAATCCGAAGTATTGTGAGTTGCACCAGCGGGTGCAGCATTCTACCAAAGATTGTTACTACTTATGAAGGATCATTGGCTAGCAGGTGGCCAACGGTACCTGGCAGATACCCCCTGTGGATGTCAACGAGAACCCACTTCATGCGCATCACTTTGGTACCGCCAACATGGTAGTTGCTTATGATGAGGAAGCTACCAAAGGCCTGATGGAGTGGGAAAGCGGCGATCAGTTATGTGAGGAGTTGGAAAATCTATCACTAAGTAGATTTGAGCTAGAAAGAAACAAAGAGGAGTGGTTCTTCACTCCGAAATAAGAAGATGGGAGCGGGGAAGTTGAGGAAGTAGCCCTCTCGGAGGGTGAGGTAGATGTCATTCTCGCTTTAGATGAGGGAGGGACCTCTGAGGTGGAGTATGTCTGCAGTGCCCAGACATATGAGGTGGACCTAGATTCCGAATGAGAGGCCATTGCAAAGAGCCCCAAGTTCAAGTGGGTTTTCGACCAGATAGGGGTAAAGTACGACACAAGGGTGTCCATCACGAGGAAAGTCTTGGAGGCAGTGCAGCAGCATGGAGACCCTTCGCTAAATTGGTAGGGGCCCATCGGAAGGATGATTAAGAAGTATACTTCTGAAGTGGTGTTTTCAGAAGCAGATAGGTTAGTGACTTACTTCCACAACCGCCTGTTGTATGTAATGGCCATGGTTAATGGAGTCTCATTTCCAAGGGTGTTAATGGATGGAGGAGAATCTATTAACATCATGCCATCAGTACATTGTATGAAACAGGAATTGACTAGGGGAAGGTGGTTCCTGTACCGCTAGTAATTTCCGGATTTGACAATGCCGGAATGCAGTCTATTGGACACGTGAATGTGGGAATCAAGTTGGGAAATTTCACCTCCCATATCAAGTTCCATGTTATTAATGTTAACACTAGCTAACAATTACTCATTGGAAGGGTATGGATGCACACTCATAGCATAGTGCCTTTCACCTACCATCAATGTGCAAAGGCAAACATTAGAGGTATGGAGATAGTGATCAAGGCCACATAAAGACCCTTAGTCGTTGAGGAGGACCACCTAGTGGATGCTGCCTTCTACACTGAGTTATATGAGGAAAGAAAGGTCTCTGTAAGAAAGCTAGATGGGATCAAGGTATCCGAGGGAAGTGTCCCACATAATAAATCTGTTCATGACCATCTAAGGGGGAGGGTGATTCCCCACATGGAAAAAGTCAAGAGGAAAGTAGACGAGGTGACTAGGCCTCCTCAAACCTGCAAGAAGGTGGTCTTGCCTGATGGAAAGATCATTTATCGCTTATAACGGTCTGCGAGGGCGGTGTTCTGGGATGAGAGCATCGACCCGGATCCTGAGTGTTTTATTGTTGATGAATCCCATATCGTTGAGCATTTCGAGGAACCAGAAGAAGCTCTGAATTGCATGCAAGATGGACCTAGAGAACAAATGCAAGAATTGGAAGAAATCAAGATGGGACCGGAAGGGGGTGAGAGTAGACCCATTCTAATCTCCAAGTGTCTGGAACCGAAGCAGAAGGAAGAGATCATTAGTCTACTTAAGGAGTTCACTGATGCATTTGCATGGAAGTACACAGAGATGCCTGGAATAGATGCAGAGGTGAGCTCCCATAGATTGAACATCCTCCCCAATCCCCTTCCGATAAGGCAAGCCACACCTACATACAAAGACGACCTTGACTTGAAGATAAAAGCTGAGGTGGAGAAGTTGTTAGCGGCAGGGTTCATCAAGCCTATTCAGCACCCCATATGGCTTTCCAGTATAGTGCCAGTGGCAAAAAAAGACAAGATCCAAATCAGAATCTAAGTATATTTTCATGATTTGAACAGGGAATGTCCTAAGGATGAATTCCCATTACCATGTATAGACAACTTAGTGGATGCCACTGCGGGACATGAGATGTATAGATTCATGGATGGGTACGTTGTCTATAACCAGATTAAAATGGACCCGGCTGATGCGAAAAAGACTGACTTCCGCACACCATTGGGGAACTTTCACTATACAGTCATGCCCTTCGAATTGAAGAATGCCGAGGCCACACACCAGCGGACCATGATGGTAATTTTTCCCGACCTATTTCATGATATACTAGAATTCTATGTGGATGACCGGGTGGTGAAATATAAGAAAGAAAGCTAGCATATACAGGATCTTAGGAGAGTATTAGAAAGGTGTCGCCGGTATAAGATGAGGATGAACCCCTCGAAGTGTGCCTTTGGGGTTACTGTAGGGAAATTCTTAGGTTTTGTTGTGAATAGACAAGGGGTGCAAGTGGATGTAGGGAAGATGAAAGACATTATGATGATGCCACCGCCCAAGAGTTAGAGGCAACTTAAGAGCTTTATAGGAAAGGTATCCTACGTACGGAGGTTTATACCTACGCTGGAAGAAGTAACTCATCCTTCCGTGCCTCAACTAAAAGACAAAGCCAAGTGGGTTTGGGGAGAGAAACAGGAGAAAACATTTGAGAAGATTAAAGAAATCCTAGCCTCTCCATATACGATGATTCCCCCCGAAGCCGGAGCGCCGCTGATGCTCTACCTCACTTCTACAGAGAGATCGATAGGGGACCCTTGGCACAAGAGAAAGAATGAGTGGAAAAGCCGATCTACTACCTATCAAGAGTGATCTCTGGAACATAATCGAGGTACACCAGAATTGAGAGACACTTCCCGGGGTTAGTATTTATGGCCCAGAAGCTGAGACACTATCTTCTAGCCTTCACAGTTCACATAGTCACCAAGTGTGATCCCATCAAGTACCTCCTCGCACGGACTATACTCGTGGGATAAGCAGTAAGGTGGTTTTTGATCTTGTCAGAATATAATCTAAAATGTGTAGTGCCCAAGGCCATTAAAATCCAAGCAGTAGCAGCTATGCTTGACCACTTCCCAAGTGGAGTTTTGGAACCACCTAGTGAAGAGCTACCCAGAGAGAGCTTTCAATCATGCATGGCGGAGGAGGTGAAGAAGTGATCTGTGGAGTTTGATGGTTCCAGTGCTCAAGGAACAGGTGGATCCGGTATCATACTGTCAGATGGGAAAGAGAAGATCACTCTCTCCTTCAAGTTAGATTTCAAATGCTCAAATAATGAAGCTGAGTACGAAGCCCCCATTCTAAGGATGTTAGAAGCACTCAGAAGAGGGGTCAGTGTATTGTGTATACGAGGGGAGCCCAATTTGGTAGTGAGGCAGGTCAATGGGGAGTTTTACCTTAATCACACCAACTTAGCGCCCTACAGACACATCATCCAATGGCTGCTGGGACAATTCTTAGAAGTAACTGTGGAGAGATAGGCGCGAACAATGAACAGGCACCCTGACACGCTCACTACCATAGCACAAAATCTGGACATGGAAGAGTCAGAAGCAACCATCACAGTGAGGCGGAGAACTGTACCCACTACTGTAAAATCTTTATTCCCAAGTAACGAACCAGAAGATTGGAGGCATCTGGTGGAGAAGCAACTTAAAACTAGAGAAGGGACAATGAAAATGTTAGAGTTAGCCAACTATCATGTGCTGCAAGGAACTCTCTACTTTAAGAGTCCCAGAGGGTTTCTGGCAAGGTGAGTCGATGAGCAAGAAGCCAAGGAGAGGTTAATATAAATGCACCAGAAGCACTGCGGAGATACTGATGTTCCCCTTTATAGACGACTGCAGCGAGGTGGGTATTATTAGCCTGCCATAAGCGTAGAAGAGGCCTGCTTGCAACAAAGTTTCTTAAAGTGCCAAGATAATTTTGACCAGCTGATGGAGGCTAACTTTGTGGAAGACTTCAAAGATTGGAGACAGCCATACATAGTATATCTGAAAAATGGGGAGCTGCCCGCCGAGAGAGCGGATGAAATTTACCTTAGAAAAAGGATAGCCCGTTTCTACTTGGTCGAGGGAGAGTTATATAGGAAGGGGTACAATGAGAAGGCACTAAGGTGCATAGGCAAAGAGGATGTGGAAAGGGTGCTGAAATAAGCTCATGAGCCCTCCCATATGGGAGGCGCCAAACTGTATGATCAGCTGATGACGCTGGGATACACAGGCCAACCATGGAGGCTGACTCCATTGGATATGTGAAGAAATGTAAAGCATGTTAAGTTCATGGAAACATGGTGCACGCTCCTTCATCAAACTGCAAAGCTTGGTAGCTCCTTATCCCTTCCATACATGGGCGTTCGACCTAGTGGGAAATATCACCCCGGTCTCTCACGGCAAGGCTTTTATCATTATCGCTACAGAATTGTATACCAAATGAGCGAAAGCCATCCCTCTAAGGAGAGTCACTGTCCAAGAGGTAACCCAGTTTATAAAGGAGTGTATCATATGCAAGTTCGGTATACCCAAGGTAATCTTAACAGATAATGGGAAGCAATTCGTATGCAAAGAAATGGCCCTCCTCACAGACAAATATAAAATTGTGCATAATAGCTCAACCATCTCCTACCCCAAGAGGTGTGGCCAAGCAGAGGCTACCAATAAGACCCTGATAAACATTTTGAAGAAAATGCTAGAGGACATGCCGGGGGAGTGGGATGAGAACTTACCTATGGTGTTATGGGCTTACCATACTTCGAAAAGAAAATCGACAGGGTTTACTCCGTTCTCTTTGGTATACGAGACCGAAGTTGTCCTACCAGTGGAGTTGGCGGTACCTTCAGCTAGAATTTCTCTTAGCAACGGAATCATCCCTGACCCAAGTCATGTGCAGCTGGAGACGCTGGATGAGCATAGAGACTAGGCGAGAGAGAATTTCAAAGTCTACACTCAGCAATTATCCATGGCCTACGAGAACTTAGTCAATCCTAGAGAGTTCCAGGTGGGATACTTAGTCCTGCGAGCATCAACTCACCATCTTCGTAGCATGTTGGCATCAAAATTCAAACCCAACTGGGAAGGCCCCTTTGTCGTCAGAGGAGTGGGGAAGTCGGGGTACTGTCAAATATTAGAACCAGAGAGTGATTGCCTCCAGTCCACCAGCTATAAGTGGTAGTATGCTTAGTAATAACTAACAAATTTTGTTTGTGTTTTGCATGTCGGTAATGGATTTTCAGGGTTGATCCTATATCAGAAAAGTTTTTTTTTTCGTAAATTTTTTTAGAGCAATACCACATTGTAAAAAGCACACAAAAGTAAAGAAATGAAATAGCAACGCTTTTTATCATTACTTGCTTGCTTTGTTTACTCGTTTATATATATACAAAAATATATATACACTCCCCGCTAAGTTAAAAGTGAGTACAAAAGAAAATCAGGAACTTTGCTCACTACACTTGGGAGGTAAGTCCATCCTAAGAGAAAGTGTACTGAGCAAAGTCCCCCAAGCATAAATTAAGAAAAGAAAATGTAGAAGGGGGAGGGGGCTAAATTCCTCCTCTTTAATATTTCAAAGAACAGTGAACATAAGTAATATTATGCAGGAATACCCCCACAGACATAAGGGGTGATTCAATACAGTAACATGCAAATACCTCACAGTTACAAGAGGTGCATTTTTAAGAAATGTATAATAAGATAAAATCTCAATATATATATATATATACCTAACTTGCTCATATTAAGGCAAAGTACCCCGTAACTTATGGGGAAGGCATCAATAGGTCAAGTGCTCACAGATTTTAGAGCAAGTCATATAAAGTAAACATCCACAATATAAACGGAGAATAATGGAAAAGAAAAAATGCAGAAGAAATAAAGTGCCATTTCTTTCATTTATGAAGGATCAGTGATGTACACATAGAATTTTGAGTATTACAAAGCAAGAGTAGTCTATCCGCTAGAAATGGTAAAAAATAAATCATCACGAGCGATGGTGCTGGCATATGACGGACCAACTTCCGTAGAAACTCTTCCTCCAACCTGACGGATTTAGACTCATCCTCCTCATCACCAGACTCAATTCTGGCGAGCTTCACCTGCAGTAATGCGATCTGATTCTGGATTCTCGTGGCCTCATCCTGTCATCGCTCAACCCTAGACTGTCGAGAAGTGTGAAATCTCACTATCTTTCGAAAAGGAACACTCTGAAAGTGGAGAACTCCCGTATCAAGACAATCCAAACGAAAATGATAGAATTGTTACAAGTCGCGAATAGCATCCAAGAATAGTGAAATAGAAGAGCTAGTCAGCTTAGTAGGGAAGGTAGCTAAGAGCTCATGAACATGGTTGGCAACAACCCTCAAGTTGAAGGCCGTGAGACAGTCAATTTGAAGTATGCTCTGAGAAGTGAATGTCTCGTGGTGGTGCTCTAAGATGACATCCAAGAGCTGACACTCGTGCGCCCTGAATCGTCCGGGTAACTCCTCACGCCATAGTCTACCCGCAATGATTGCATCATCCTCTACTTCACCATCACCGTCGAAGTGGAGAGACCCTGCCTCAGAAGGGAGGAAAGAAGACTCTCCACCAGAATCAGCGTCACCGACCAAGGGAGTGACCTCAGAATTATGATCTCTCTCCACATACATCCCACTTTCAGACTCCACAGTCATCGAAGTACCCTCATGCACCTGGAAACAATGAGACAAAGGTGAAATGGGAATGCTTGCACAGTATACGCAAGAAGAAAATAGGGGAGTAGTAAAAAGTAGGGGTATTCTAGTTTAATACCTCTCTCGCAGTTGCCCCACTGCCAGACTCCACAGTATTCGGAGTACTCTCATGCACCTGGAAACAATGAGACAAAGGTGAAATGAGAAAGCTTGCACAGTATACGCAAGAAGAAAAGAGGGGAGTAGTAAAAGAAGGGGGTATGCTAGTTTAATACCTCTCTCGCAGTTGCCCCACTGCCAGACTCCACAGTAATCGGAGTACTATCATGCACCTGGAAACAATGAGACAAAGGTGAAATGAGAACGCTTGCACAGTATACGCAAGAAGAAAATAGGGGAGTAGTAAAAAGTGGGGGTATGCTAGTTTAATACCTCTCTCACAGTTTCCCCACTGCCAGATTCCACAGTCATCGGAGTACTCTCATGCACCTAGAAACATTAAGATAAAGGTTAAATGAGAACGCTTACACAGTATACGCAAGAAGAAAAGAGGGGAGTAGTAAAAAGAAGTGGTATGCTAGTTTAATACCTCTCTCCTAGTTGCCCCACTTCCAGACTCCACAGTCATCGGAGTACTCTCATGCACCTGGAAACAATGAGACAAAGGTGAAATGAGAACACTTGCACAATATACGCAAGAAGAAAAGAGGGGAATAGTAAAAAGAGGGAATATGCTAATTTAGTACCTCTCTCACAGCCATCCCACTCTCAGACTCCACAAATATCGGAGCAACTTCATCAAACTCTATAGTCATCGGAGCAACCTCACTCAGCTAGAAACAATGCAAAAAAGGGTGAAGATGGGAATGCTTGCACAATTTAAACAAAATAATAAAGGCATAAAAAATGACATAAGGGAAGTGGATACCCTTATACACTGTACCTGAATAAAGCTCTCCATAACGGTCAAAGGAGGAGGTGCGGGGGCTCCCGAAGGGGCTGCCACACTGGCTAATGCTCCTGTAGGGACTGTCTCAGCAACTAGTGCTTCTGAAGAGGTGGCTTCAATCTCGGGTGCTCATAAAGGGGCTATATCAGTAACCAATGCTCCTAAAGAGACTACCTCAACCTCAGGCGCTTTCGAAAGAACAACCTTAGCAATGGCAGTCACAATGGACAGGCGAGGCCGGGAAGGAGAAGAAGGGGCAAGAGTTAATAAATCACCTATCTCATGAATAAAAAATATCTCAATTAAAAAGGGGAGAGGGAAATTGCTCAATGAAACAACAAAGATAGCTACCTGAAGGGGCGTGATAACGGGGCAAGTGGGCCCGTGTATAGGGGCTGCTGAAGAGACAATAGCAGGAGCCGCCATCAAAATAGCACTAAGGGATAACTGCGACAAAATAGAAAGAGGGCTATGATAAGTACAGACTGTGTAGAGAATAAATCAACAACTAAGCAAATATGAAAATACCTGGGCCCCATACAGAGGGGAAGAGAAGAAAAGGACGGTCGGCGCAGCAGGGGCGGTGTTGATAGCCTGCAAAGAATGAAAATGTGTTATTCATCACATTTTTGAAGGAAAGGAGATTCCGTGCTCGAGTGGAAAAGGCCTAACCTGAAGTGTGGGCTCACTAGTTGAGGCCATAGTAAATATTGGGCCGCGAGAAATTGCCTGAAGCAAGGGTCTGCCGTCCATAGATATACGGACTCAGGGGATAGAAATCCTCCCCGAAGAGGACAAATTGGGGATAATAACATCAGGTAAGGGAAGAGTCCCTCCCTGATAAGAAAATCCAAAAGCCGTTAGGACCTGCTACTGAAAGGAAACAAACATTCAAAAAAAATAATACATACCTTAGATGAGGAAGTTCCCACCGCCGAAATAAGAGAAGATGAAGTGACAATGCCTGAAGGCACAACCCCCTACACATTGTAAATGGGTAAGTAAAAGGAATAAGTAAAGAGAAAAGGGAACAATGAGAGTTTTTGAAAATGGGGAGGCATACCTGAGCCGAAGAAGAAGTCACAAAAGTGGTCCTTGTGCCGGTAAGGTGCACAAATGAAAGCTGCAGGGAAAAGCCAGCATACACAACAAAAATGTAATTTGGAGATTAACAAATTACATTAGATGGTAAAAGAAATAAGGCGATGACAAACCTCTCTAAAAAGGCCTCGGGAAGAAACGAGCATGGAGTTCCTCTCCCGCTGAAAAGGCGTCAGTCGCAGCGGGGGAAGAGGAGAACTACTTGCCTCTATGGAAATAACCTGCAAAATATGACAAAATACTTTCCTTAACAAATAAAATAATGATGGGGAAGAAATAAAATCATATACATCAAATTTCCAACGAAGGGGAACACTTACCGTAGCAGGGCGCGTAGTCTGTCCATAAGGGAGATGTTGGGTGGTGGGGATAACTCCCCCAGAAGAATGGGATGCCTCATCATCACTAGAAGACTCTCTCGAGACAGCTAACAAAGCATAAGTGTCAGTAGTGCTTTTGCTATGGAAAACCAAGTCGCCCATATCACCCGAAGAAGAACTATGGTCATCATAGGAAGGGGTGCTTCCCTAATCAACTAGTTCCTCTTCCAATGAAGGGGAGGGAGATCCAGGAGGTGAAACTCCGAGAGAACTAGTTCCACTAAGTAAATAATGTCATGATATAGTACCTTTTGCAATGGGAATAGATGCGACCCACGCCTCCTAGGAAGAAAGGCCCGATGCTCCGTAACCTTTCTTTTTCATAACTTAATATGTCTCCTCCACCCCAAGATCATCAGTATCGAACTCTTGGTCCACTATGGAGGAAGCAGCCATGCCATCACCATTTCCTTTCTTCTTCTTTACATCGCGGGTCCTCACAGGAGAAGGGGGAGGAGAAGCGGTAGTAACAGGACCAAAATTAGATACATCTGTGTTGGGGTGCTTCCTTTTGCTTGCGGTAAAAGTGCTCACTTTCCCTCTCTTTTTGGTCGGTTTCTAGACTTCACATTGGGAAGTTCAGTCGACAGGGGCTGAAGTGACTCGTCAAGAAGAGGCATAACTAAAATGGGAATGGCCCACTCCAAGGGTGGCGTGGAAGTGGTGCTGAGAAACTAAGGATCTTTCTGCGTCCGCCTGACCAAAAACTGGGCTTTGGTATATTTAATTGGGTTGGTCTCATGAGGGGGACCAACTACACATTCTCGATTAAGATGAACCTGCATCTGCCAAAGAAGGAACCAAGATGAAGTAAACGAAGGATGATAATCGCAGGGAGGCATATAGAGACCCCCTAAATCGCTGACCCTACGGAATAATCCCTGAAGAGTGAAGCTAGTGCACGCCTCTGAAAACGCCTCAAAAGGATCGCTGTAGGTAGGAAGAGGAGGAATGTGAATGCCTTGATCATAGCCAAACTGTCGTCTTGCCCTCTCAGAATAATAGGATTCAGCACGCGGACCCAACTCGGTCCAAAAAGGGTGGTGGCATGGTAAGAGCATCGTCACCACATTAATATGAGGACGGGTGGAAACAGACCCCACTGTTGAAGGGCAATAGAAGGTCCCGCCATCGCCAGGGAAAGAAAGCCAGCTGAAAGTTCCCCCAGGGCGCTTGGTATACGACCGAAATTGAAACTCCTCGATATCATCAATCAATATTCCCAAAGATTTCTTCGTAATTTTCTTGTGCCATCAGAGAAGTCGCGCACCATCGCTATGACAAGTGTGAGTCCCTGAAGTAAAGTGGGGGAAATGATCAAATAAAAAGGTCATTAAGAGAGAGACATTTGCATAATTAGCAACATCATACCGACCGCAAGACCTCTCTACATCTACGTGTGCTCGGTCCAGCCAGGTGTAAAGGGAACCCAAAGTCAAGGCGGCCATAGGTATTGACCTGCCGCGAGATAACCATACAGCCAATCTAAAAAGAAGTTCGTGAGGGGAATCTTCAGGCTTACCTGCAGAAGGAATAGAGTCAGAAATGTAACAAAGAAAGCGGCTAAATATGAAGGAGAGTGGAGCTTGGGACAATCTTGGGTTCTGGGGGCTGTGAGTGAAGTCTCCCCCTTCTGTAACTGCTCAAAATCTCTGAACCAATATCTTTTCCATTTGGAAAAAGAATGCTTGGAATGACCGGTTATATTTATAGCTACATACTTCGAGCACTCTTCGAGAGATGACCCCAGCTCCCCCACCATCTCCAGCTCTAAAGGATCCTTGCAGTCATTAGAAAACACCCGTTTCCCAAAGAAAGAAAGAGCGTATAATTCACATACATCCTCTAGGGTGATGGTAAATTTGTCCCAGCCTGTGATAAATGTATGAGACTCCATACTCCATCGAGACAGTAAAAGATTAAGCGAAGAAATATGCTTAGATATTGTACAGGACTTCAGGCTACTAACGGCAATAAAAAGACCCACTTCCCTAAGAATATCCACGTAATCACGAATGCTCAGAACATAGTCCACCCAGCTAGCCCACTCCTCCGTGGGACCCCCCACAATTTTAACTTCAACATTTGACTAAGGAAAATTACTGCGGTCGACTCAGACTCGGAGAATAAAGTCTGGAGAAACAGTAAGAGGATTGGCAGAATCACTTAACCCCACGTTAGGGCACTCGAGAACAGTGTCAGAAAATTTTCCCCAAATTCGAAAATTGAAACCGTAAAGTTATCAGCAGAACCAAAAAAAGGAGCTCGACGATAAATACCAAAATCCTGCCCTCGGCGAATGCGCATATAGTCCTTCCATGCCTGAGAAGAGGATGACATAACTGATGAACTACCAAGAGCCATTGGCTCAAGAAAATAACTCATCCTGGTCGAGACTTCGAGTGAGGGATCTTGGGTGTCCCCTATCGCAAAAAAAAGAAGTGTAAGTGGCAACCCCCATAAAAACACCAAATTTTGAGTAACTTGGGGTGTCCCTCGCTGCCAAAAAAGAAGTGGAAGGGGCAACCCCTGTAGAAATAACAAATTGAGAACCGGGCGAGGATCCCTGGGTACCTGTGGTAGCAGCCGCTAATAATGAGGAACCCTTGGCAGTGGGTTCCATGATTAAAGTCCCAAAAGGTGCGAAACCTATAAACCCCAAATCACCAGCAAAAGATGAACTCACCAATAAAGGGGGCAACGAGGAACCTTCGGTCGGCAGCATACTCTCTATAGCGCCAACAGTTGGCGAGACACCCTGGGTCGTGGAGCCCTCAATGCGATAAGAGGTCGAGACACCCCAAGCCGCCAATAGTTGATTTGGCGAGGAACCCTTGGTTGGGTGACGCGAGGAACCCCCCATGTCTAGCCCAATGAGCGAGGAACCAACACCAATATAAGTGGGTGTCGAGACACCCTTAGAGGTGACATCGGCGGACGAGAGACCTCCTTTATCACAGCTGGAAGCTTGCCCCACATAGGCAGCTTTCGAGACACCCAAAGTGGAAAAATCAAATGGTGATTAACCGCTCGTCATACTTCCAATCGCCGAGACACCCCCATCCATAAATGATTGACTCGGCGAGGAACCCTCCGTATCTAGGGCAACGCGCGAGGAGCCACTGCCAGCGCTAGCATATGTTGAGACACCCATAGAGGAGAAATCATTGAACAAGGAATATCTAGAAAAATATATCACCTGTGAGAGACCCTCATGCGTAGAAGCAGCATGCGAGGAACCCTGGGATGTGGACTCCGTGCGCGAGAGGCCTTGAATGGGGCACGACAAGTCTCGCTCAAAAATTTTAACAACGCGCGAGGAACCCTCTCCTCCTATCACAATTGGAGAGGGACCACCATCATCTTTATCCCCACACTTGAAATCATTCCCAGCAAAAACCCTCAACTCAGACTCGTTACCAATCAAAATATCACTGATCACCGAAAGAAGATTAAGGTATGTCTCGGAGATAGAACCACGTTGAGTAGTAGCCATCGAGATGGTATTAGATGATAACGGTGAAGACAGAAAAAGGGAAGTGGGGATCGACCCTATTATAACTGGAAGCAAGCCGTCGGTGATATGGGATGAAACGTTTGAAGGTGTAGAGTCCATTAATGGTGGATTTGATTAAAATGTAAAAAAAAAATGTTTGGGGACTATGGTGTTTAAATTTTTCTCTCACTTTCTCTCACTACAAATAAGACTCTCTACGAGGGTTTTGAAGAAGATGAAAGAATTTAAAGAAAAAGCCCTTATGTTTTTTTACATCAAAGTGGGAAAACGTGCAGAAAAAAAAAGGTTATGACATTTTTTCCCAAATGATGTTAACAGAGTATGCATGTACCGCTGGTCCCAGCCTAGGGGTGATGTATTGTATATATAATTATTGTGATAAATATATATATACTTGTGATTTATTCCACTACGTGTGTTTGGTAGATGATTGACCTAGACATTATAGCATAATATACTCGCACCACAACTCAGCTTAAGGGTGAAGTATTGGTATATGTATAACAAAGTGATATATGTATACGTGTAATTTTATTCTATTGTGTGAGTTTAGTGGAAGAGAAAGATAGTGACATTAAAAATAACTATATTATGGAGAGAAATAAACATATACTGAGAAATTTATAATGGGATAAAAGACGTAGAAATTCGGTAACATATTGTATGGGTAATATTGGTGGGTACAATAAGTTAGTATGTAGAAGGAGACTTGTTATGGCTAGTTAGGCGGGGTAGCTTAACTAGGTGTAGAAGGGTGTCCACCTATAAAAAAAAGAATAAAAATACTTTTTTTAGAGATATTGAGAGTACCCCACAAGGGCCACTGCAGAAGTCCAAGATTGAGAAGGCCACCGCAAGGGTCTCCGGATAAATGTCATTTGAGAGGTGCCACCGCAAAGTTCGCTGTAGAAATGACATTAGAGAGGTGCCCCGCAAGGGACACTGTCCAAGATTGAGAAGGGCCACTGCAAGGGTCACCGCAAAAATGTCATTCGAGAGGTGCCACCGCAAGGGTCACTGCAGAAATGACATTTGAGAAGTTCCTCGCAAAGGGCCACTACACAAGTCCAATATTGAGAAGGCCACCACAAGGGTCACCATAGAAATGTCATTCGAGAGGTGCCACCATAAGGGTCACTGCAGAAATGACATTCGAGGGGTTCCCCGCAAGGGACACTACAGAAGTCCAAGATTGAGAAGGGCCACTGCAAGGGTCACTGTAGAAATGTCATTCGAGAGGTGCCACCGTGAGGGTCAGTAAAGAAATGACATTTGAGAAGTTACCCGCAAAGGGCCACTGCATAAGTCCAAGATTGAGAAGTGCCACCATAAGGGTCACTGCAGAAATGACATTCGAGAGGTGCCCCACAAGGGCCACTACAGAAGTCCAAGATTGAGAAGTGCCATCGCAAGGGTCACTGCAAAAATGTCATCTGAGAAGTGGCACTGCAAGGGTCACTGCAGAAATGACATTTGAGAGGTGACCCACAAGGGCCACTGCAGAAGTCCAAGATTGAGAAGGGCCACCTCAAGGGTCACCGAAGAAATTTCATTCGAGAGGTGCCACCGCAGGGGTCACTGCAGAAATAATATTTGAGAAGTGCCCCAAAAAGGGTCACAGCAAAAATGTTATCCGAGAAGTGCTACCGCAAGGGTCCCGACAGAAAATCATATTGATAAGGAACCCACCCAGGGTCCCGGTAGAAACTCATATTGAGAAGGAACCCACTCAGGGTCCCGACAGAAAGTCATATTGAGAAGGGCCCCCAGGGTCCCGACAGAAACTCATTTTGAGTAGGAACCCCCAGGGTCCCGGCAGAAACTCATTTTGATTAGGAACCCCCAGGGTCCCGGCAGAAACTCATTTTGAGTAGGAACCCACCCAGGGCCCCGGCAGAGACTCTTATTGAGAAGGAACCCCAGGGTCCCGGAAGAAACTCATATTGAAAAGGAACCCACCCAGAGTCCCCAAAGAATGTTATATTGAGCAGGAACCCCCAGGGTCCCGACAGAAACTCGTATTGAGAAGGAACCCTCAAGGTCCCTTAACAACAGAAAATGTCAGTGCGAGGAGAAGTCAAGGTCCTCCCCCTCAAATTCCAGAAAAATAGGCCAGGATGAGGGAGTGTCTATCATGAGAAACTCCTCATCATGAAACATCATTCTTTAAAAGAACAACAGTATTAACACTTGGCTTTCTTGTACAGGTAGCCTAGTTGAGCAGGCAGGGCTTGAATAGGCCAGTTGGGACCTCCTGGGAGTTTTTGTCTTGGCGGTTGAGGGACAAGGTATGTTGAACAAGCTCAATCACTTAGCACTATAGGATTGAGAGAATACTAGTAGGAAGACCCAGAAGTCACTCAAGACTACACACACTTCACACTTGGCCACAAGTGAAGTTACCATCCAAAGAGTTGGTTTATCACAAGGAACAAACTCTTTATAAAAAAAAATGACTTTTCCAGAAGAGGGGGTCCTCGAGGTCCCTCTCAAGAAAAACAATAATTTTAGAAGAGAGGAGTCCGTAAGGCCTCCTCTCTCAAGATTTGCAAAAATTGCACCACAAGTTATTGTTTTAAAAGATATTAACAAAATCAGATATCTTGTCTTCATTAGGAGACATATGTGCTTTTTGACTATTGGTTGGCGCCAGGTGGCGCCTGCAGGAGGGGACATGCAGGGTTGCCTACAGGTAGGGACAAATGGTACAGTTCAGACATTGTTCCCCACCAATCCTCTCAATTTTGGCTCCAAAAAATGCCAACTCAGCCCTAATGCCCAAGTATAAATAGACCTTTGGGCAAGGTCAATACAGACAATTGAAATTGCATTGTTACTCTGCCAAAACCACACCAGACCTACCTAGTATTCTCTCCCTACTCTTTCTCTTAGTGATGAGTACCTTGTTCTTTCACTCCCCACTGACAGCTATCATTCTCAGGTGTTTCCCTTGAGAAAATTACTATTTTTTCTGTGAAAGTTCATCTTCTTGCATGGAGTGAGTTGAATCTTGAGTTCCATTATTACTAGAAGGAGAAAGTTTCTTGAGAAGTTGCACCATAAGACCTTACAGGCAGTTTCCATTGGAGTGGGTCACGCCTCACCCTTTATAGTTATTCATAGACCACAATCTCACTACCCTTCTACACTAGGAAACGTAGAAGGCATGCGTTAAGTGTGCACATTAGATGAGGGGTGAGCTATGTCTCAAGAGAGTGAAACACTAGCTTAAATATGAAAAGTGTGCATGCATATTTAATTATTGCAATTTAACTACTTTCTAAATATTTATAAAATGTTTTACTTGGGCTCTGACCCGTGTCAAAATCTTTTCCAAAACATTTTAGGTGTCCAGCCGTAGGGACTCTCAGTTTGAGGATTCTATTCAGGAATGTGCAGTTGCAGCTCATGTGGAAGTTGCGCGACTTTGTTATAAACGCTTCATTCATTTACTCCTAGTGTAGGAACTCTCAATACTCATTTGGGCATGTCGCCCTCCGATTTTGTATTTATTCGACTTATCGGACTTTGTGTATCCAGGTTATTGTTTCAGTTACTGTATTATTTTATTGTTAAACCAATAGTTGATTCGGTTATCCTAATTTATGTTATTCATCCGTATAGGATTTAGTTATTAGTTGTGTTGATGGTTTTATTATTATTTATTTTTCGCCTGTTGTTAATTAATGAAAGATAAAATTTGGCACAAGTCTAATTAAATTACTAGGTGGTTAGTAACTTTAAAACGTTTTCGACAGTGATGCTAAGAATGAGCCATATGAGACCAATGTTTTATTTTGATCATGGGATGGCCACCCAATATTTTAGTAGGCGAGGTGTCACAAAGCATTTGATTAAGCTTAGGGCTAAATTTTGTAGATGAAAGGGAATAATTTTGGAGAGATCTTTCAGTTCAAAAGTTGATAAAAAGTGATTTGAAAAGTCAATTTGTTGTGATATATAAAGGATTAAGAGTTTGATTAAGAAAAGAGTTATAATCAGATACAAAAACTAAAAAAACATTTCGGATGATCGGACCATTGGAATTGGTTGAAATTTGAGGCATAGTAGCTAAAGACGAGAGGAAGATCCACAAAAAAATGTCAACTCAATCGGACGGTCGAATATTTTTATATACTTTTTTCTAAAGAGTTTTATGTTTTGAGGACTCTTTAGAGAGTTTTATGTTTTGAGGACTCTACTAAACGCCCCATGACTTATATATACTCATATTATGAGTCTTTTTAGTTAGGTTTCCGAATTTCGAATATAAAAACTAATATATTTAATTATTAAAAATAATTAAATCCAAAATTTTATTTTTCTCTAATTAAATAATTAATTAATAAAAAACACGTGGTGTTACACCTCTATATGGCGCGCACAAATAAAAGAGTTATATGTGTTGTCCAATTGCAACCTCTCGCACTCTTGTTGTTAGTGATTATCATTATGCCTCATTTTTCCTGAGAAAAATATATGAGGGCGTGAATATGAGCACTACAAATAAGGGCTCTAATTAATTATTGACTATTAATTCTATCATATAAGATATAAGGATATATTAGTTTGATTATGGTTTTGAATCATCACTACATTTCTCATAGATCCTTGCATTTTGGATCTCACTGGTGTGAAATCCAAATAATAACCTTCCGTAAGTGTCAAGACACATTTTGTTAGGTTTATTATGAAAGAGTTTAAAAGTATATGTGTATTATCAATCCAATAAATCCAACATATATCCAACTGCCAAACTAACAACCAATAATTATCCTGTACTCCTTCTATCATCTATGTGATTAAACAGATTCCCATAATCATAATATCTCACTAAAGTAGGGCATTTCTCATCAAACATATAAATTAAGATTAGGGTTTTAATTTTATACATGATAAATTCATTCACGACATAGTTATTAATGTTCACACATGTTTTCTTTTCATATTTAAAGTAAAGAATTCAATAAGTGCTCAAATTTTTTTATAATTTATATCTTTTGCATTGCTAAAAGAATTAAAGAATTGTTAAAAGAATTACTAATGTTCTAACCAATTTCATCAATAATATACCTACAAAAACTATCATATCAAGTTAACTAATATATATGTTTAGCATTGTAAAATGGAAATAAGAGAAGAAAAATTGTTTAGTAACCTACAAAATAAAATCTCCTAAATGCAAAATTTTAAACCTATATCTAGTTTGAAATCGCTCCACTTGAAACAAATCAAACACATACATATCTAGTTTGAAAAAAAAAATCAAATGCACACACATATACCCAAAATAAAAATTTCTAAATACCCAATATGATATATCTAGTTTGAAACATAAATACACACACATAAACACATTCATACCCAAATACACACACATACACACAGTACACACACATACAATACACACATATAATACACACACAGTACACACATAAATACACACAATATATAAGCACATACAAATATAAATACACACATATAAACAAATTCATAAATACCCAAATACAAAATATTAGGGTTTAAGTGTTAACTTCGAGATTAAGATTGAAATCTTAAGATTGAATATAAAAGGGGCTACAAATTGCTGAAATCGTCAGAGAGAGGGAAAATTTTAGGGTCTAGAAATTTTCGTGTGAAAAATGATAACCGGTTTGGGATTTTAGTATAAAGATACTTACTGGTCACGGCTCTAGGCCCAGACCAACTTGCGTGACCCTAATTTTTCATACCTCATATTCTGTGACCAAGATGTCAATATAAAAATGGTATGTGACAACCAGCTCAAAATAATAACGGGTGGCCAACCATATACTACATGAAAACAGGTATCTCGGATGGCACACTCTCAACATCAACTGACAATACTAAATAATATAAGGCTATCTATCGAAAATCATTAAAAGAGGATTGTAAACAATTTTAAAACTTTTATTTAACAACAACAACAAAAAAACCAACTATGCAAGCATAACCAACAATACACATCTAACTATGATGAGTGATAAGTGCAAACTCCAACAATATGAAGAGTACAATACAATATACAACAAAATCGCAACAATGAAATACCCGAATAGGCCGTCGGGTCACATACAATACAATAATCTGAGAAATGAAATATAAAAGTGTCAATCTACAACACTTGAGTATAAACCTGATATACAAACCGAATCCTATTCTAGATATACAAAGATAGGATTCGACTAAAGCAAAGTGTCGCAACAGTTCGCTACTACCACTGCTCCACGAATACGCTAGATGCATGAACATCAATGGCGTCCTTGCGGATGAACACCTAAAGTAGTACAATATATATACATGGAGGGAGAAAATATAAATGGGTCAGAGCCTGAGTTGAAAACATTTTATAGCAAGTGCATTAAAATGCATAATAATTATAAATTCATTATTACATGATTAAGGTGGAATCGAACTCTCCATGATAATTTCCCTCACCTCTCAACTAAAGCGCGCGACTAAACGTTTGCACGTGATCTCCAAATGGATGCCCAATTCTAGTTAGGCAAAAGAGTCTATCTTAAACCCAATTGAAATATTTAATTGAAACCATCTAACCTATATCCCAATCTACACCTATCTAATTCTTTAAATCATCTACTTTAACTTTAGTATTATAGTTCTCTTTATATTAATTCATTTATTGAATATATAAAGTTTCATAATCATCTTCATAACTACATCATCTCAATACATCAACATTCTCATTACTAGAATTTCATATATTCTAGTTATGCCCTCATTTGGCATGTAAACATATATATAATTAATTATATATGAGTTATTAGCATCAAGTGTTAAGGACTAACTTCTCCTGATTCTCAATACGGTACTGCATTTCGTGCATGGGACGTCTCGTCGAGGTGAAATCCAAACAAGGACCCCCCCTCCCCCGTTACACTACTCCTGACAGTATTGATCCTCGAGATTCATTATGACCTCAATGTATGATGCATGTAACCCAAATTATTATTACTCCATTTTAATTAATTAATATTGCCAATTCTCAACAGTACACGGCGTTTCATGCGTGGGACATCTCGCCAAAGCAAAATCCAAACAAGGAACCCCCCGTTACAGTACTCCTGGCACTGTCGATTGTCGGGATAGGCGATATATATATATATATATATGAGCATTAAGGACTAACTTCTCCCTAATTTCCAGCATTACACTGCGGTTCGTGCGTGGGACGTCTCGTCAAGGCGAAATCCAAACAAGGAACCCCCCCGATACACTAATCCTGGCAATGTAGGTCGTTGAGGTCCATTATGCCCTCGATACCCAAGTACAATCACAATCAATAATAGCCATCCAACCGAGCTATAACTCGAGGACTCATGCTCACATGCTATCATCTTCCAGCAGCCCATACATGTAGCAAACTGGGGCCACCTGGTGGGGTTCAACGACACCCACCTCGTGATCAACTCATGCACACGACGTCCCGGGAAGCGGTCATAGCTCCTAACCGGCGAGTGAGAACGACACATACCCACAACTTCTTACCCCCAAAATAAATAATGTATATATATAATACTCACATGGACGACTATGACTTGGGGAATATCCACACCCTGCTCTTTGAGCCAGGATGCTCACCCTCTATGCACGCAACTTCCCAATGATAGAAAGGAGGGGGTATGCTTCACTATATGTTCATATACCATCATATAAGGTATACATACATCACCACACAATATAAAGATATACCATCATATAAGGTATACCTGTCTCATAATTTTCATCTTTATTATATGCTTTTAGGCGCAATATAATTTATGTCATTGTTTAGTATATTTCCCTCTTGATATACTAATCGTCATTTCTCACACATCTTAACCACTTAGTATACACGATACTATTTCTCGCTTGAAGCTCACATGTCGCTTCTAATTATGAAGTGTCTCTCAATTCTATTTAAGTTAACGATATTCTTTATCCTAATGTACCTAAATTTGCATTTCTCATTATGTGAGACATCTCCCAAATCAATCATCGTTAAAGATATTTCTATATCCATATGCACATCAATTAACATTTATAATTCTCCATCCATAATAGGGTTTAATACATTTATGAACCTTTAAAGTTATCCCATTTGGGGTTGGATCCTAAGATCCGGTATCTCTAAGTTATTCTCATTATTTCATATGAATTTAATTTTTATATCTAATTAGAATCTCCAATGGAGGTGGGCTTCCCCACTTAGAATATACCAAAATATCTAATCAGTATTCCTCAAATTTAGTCAATATGACCCCCATAATTTCTTGTAAGGGAAACTCTCTAAAAGTCTCCAAACATACTCCAAATAAGTCCTATAGAAGTTCCCATTCGATAACTTTAGACAAAACGGGATGAAATTCTTCCTAGAAAAATATCTCCAAAATTCCCCTGTTTCCGAATCGATTCGGCCCCTCAAAATCGATTCGGCCCCAAAAGCGAATCGATTCGGCCCATCCGAATCGATTCGGTCCAATGGACCTGAGAGTCTGCTACACGCCGAATCGATTCGGCCCTAAAGACCTGGGGTTTTTACAACAGACCGAATCGATTCGGAAGGGGCGAATCGATTCGGTAAGTGCAGCAAGCTACGAAATGGGTTATTTTTCTACAAAACCCAAAATACCCAAATCTCATTTTAATCATCTTACAACCATTTTTATCCAACCCAATCACATATATAACATTAATATTCATCCAAAAACATATATAAACTAATTTCTAACCTCAAATCTATTTATACACTATAAATCTAAGGTTTGCCCAAAAAGTTAGGTTTTGATAAAACTAAACCTAAAACCCACAAATTCAATCCACAAATCATGCAGTAATTGGTACACAACAATTATTTAGCAAGTTTAATCACTTGCCTCGGGTTCGTAGGGTCTGATCCGTCCTCGAAATCACGTAAATGGCCAGAAATCTCCACTTTCTCTCTCTTTTCTCCTTCTTTCTCTTCTTCTTTCTTCTTCTCTCTTTCTTTCTTTCTATTTCTCTTTCTCTCTTTGGAGAAATAAATCTCCCGTAGGATTTTAAGCCTATTCTCCCAAGATACACTTCTTTAAATGATAATACACACTTTAAATGACTCGGTAACTTTAATTCGAGTCAAACGGTCCTAAATTATTTTGGAACTTAAATAGACCCCAAGTACAGTCATTTCGACTTTCTCGACCCTTTCGGACACAACTACACCCTCAGAATCGCCATTAGAAGCACTTTCAAATGACTTCAAATTTTAACCTCAATTGCCAATTAAATTATTCTCCAATAAAATAATATTTATTTCTCCCAAAATAAATAAATCATCGTCTCCAAGACCTCGGGTTGTTACATGGTCGTAGTCTTAGTTCGTGACCAATGCGTGTGATTAATTTATAATGGTCATGACCCAAAGTCGTGACCTACTCTGTGTGTATTATTGCATTGGTCACAGAACTGGTCACATTCTTAGTCCGTGGACCATTAGTGTCCACACTTAGAGGGAAATTTTAAGTGAATTTTGCTCCATGATGGTCACACCATGTTCACAACTATGGTCCATGACCCATAGTGGTAAGGGATTTAGTTCATGACCATCTCCCAGAGCATCCATCGCCACACTGGTCATGGGCTGGTCATACCAAAGCTTGATATGGTCATGGATTTGGGTCTGACTAGTTGGATAGGGATTTAGTCCGTGACCCTCAAGCCATGAACAATCGTGGGATTTTGTGTAGTGTTATACAATACATTCCTAACCATATATATTATTTTTGTGTGAATAACTCTTCTGGTAATATCGACATTATTGTGCTTGACTTGTGGTTTTATAATAACATGATCTATGAAGGTCCACTCTTTAAAGATTGTATTGTATAACACTACACATAGATCGTTATAAAATTATGGAACCTTAAGCGCTCAAATGTGAATGTCAAGACTTGTAAGTGACAACCCAAAAATAATCTAGTCTATTAAACCATCAAAGTGAGTCGAGATTTAAAAGAGTCTGATATTTAAATATGCCACAAGATTGGAGAGTATTAATAATACAACGACTTTTAAGTTCAACATTATTATATAGGACCATGATTATTTTTCTTGTAAAAATTTTATAAAAACATAATTGTATAAACCACCAATGAGAATACTATAATTAAGAAAAATATATTCTCAAATATACTAAAAAATCTTTTGTATACTTAAGATAAGTCCTTCACTATCAACTTAAAAAAAGTAAAGGTGTTCAAGGGGTTTTTGAAATGATTCCAAACTTATATAAGAAAAGGAATTCAATAATTTATGGTTTGTTTTATGGTTTGGCTTCTAGGCATCCTCATATCGATTTAAAACTATTTTTCATAGAACTTTAGTTTTGAAAAATAAAATAAATTATTTCATTCATAATGAACGACACATTATAATTCACACAATATAGCTTAAAATATGTAGGTTACAAATTGTGTACACGTATTTTTATCTCTTACATTATGAGGCTTTACATAAGCGTAACCTAATAAACAGTAGATGCTGAATTTTATGATAACATTCAAATATTATGTTTTGTCATGCCTTAAGATTTTCAGCTCAATATTTATATCACGATTAGGTTATGATTCCATAAAATTAGTCTAATCTGATAAGTTGTAAATGCTATATTTTGTTATAAGATTTAATTACTATGTTTTTGTTGCTCCAAAGAGTCCGATTATGGTTTGAATGTTTAGACTATTAATAATTTCATTATGATTAATTTGAAGTTATTTGGAGAGTGTAGTTCCAATGGTGAAGTTAATATTAAAGGGCTAATATGTTTGTTTATTAAGGTTGGCATCAATTCCTCCAAAGGGTTGATAACCTTCTTTAATTTATAATCGCACTATCCATTTAAGCCTTTTTCAAATGTTAATGCTTGTTCAAATTATTATACAATCCATAAAAATAATGTAATATTCATATAATGGATAGTTTGGTAGTCAACTAGGTGACCAACTAGAATGCTTGTGAATATTAATATAACACCCCGTGTATTCGGGGATATAGGAATTTTATTTTGGGGTAGAAGTAATTTATTTTATTAGGAGTCTTAGATGAAAATTTAGAGTGCACAGTTGATTCGGGATGGTTCGAGATAGTCAAAGTGACTATTCGGGGGTTTAATTTGGGTTCCAGAGTATTTTGGACCTAGTTTGACTCGAATTAAAGAAAACGAGTCATTTTAAGTGTGTATTATCATTTAAAGTTGGGTATTATTAGAAATGGGTTTATTAGGCTCACAAGATTGCCAATATCATTTGTGAGAAAAGAGAAAACCCTAGAGAGGGAGAGAAAGCAAAGGAGGAGAAGAGAAGAAAAGAGGAGAAGTCTTGGAGCTTTGTAGATTTTCGGCTCAAATTCGTGATTTCAAGGAAGATTCAACTCTACAACATTGAGGCAAGTGATTAAACTTTGTAAATGAATTGTGTGTATGACTTATTTCATAATTTCTTTGGTGATTTAGTTGATTTTGAGTTTAATGGTTAAACCCTAGAGTTTTTTATAAACTCTTGAATTTGATGAAAACTATATGTGGGTTTGTTAATGGAAATGGTGGGAATAATATTTGGGATGGGTTTTGGTGTTAGGATATTATTGGAGTAAAGTGAAATTGGGTTTTAGAGATGTAGAGTTGATCTTACAAAGTATAGAGTAAGGTTTTGTGTGTGAATCTCTTGGGAATAAATTTGTACATAATTGGACCGGTTTGTTTGTATGAGGCACCAAATTGGTCCGGTCATTAAAGGTCTTTTGTTGAATTTTAGGAACCAGACCGGTTCATTTTTTGGTACCCTCAGCCCGGTTCGGTCACTAATTTTTTCTAGATCTTGTTTTAACCCCTTTTTGATTGAGCTTATTACTTAGGGACCCTCTAATACAGTGTAGTAAACATGTTTATAAGATACTATGAGGTTTCATATTAGGATATAATATAGGGGCCACTTTGGGGGCTATAACAGAGGTATATATAAGAGTAAATTAGGTTGTTTTATTTTAGTAAATCCTCCAAGGAATGAGGATTCTTTGAGAATGGTTTCAGGTTATTATGGAGGCGTATTTGGGAGTTTAACATGCCGAATCCTTTCTTAGATTCTCTGGGTCATTGAATTGACTTAACACGGTTATGTACTGAATAAGAGAGAATTATCATGCGTCCTTAGTGTTGTTAAATTGGGTGACTATTCATAATATTGGTGTGATGGATTAGTAAATCTCATGTGAGGGATTGAATGATAAAATGAATTAGGAAGGTATATGAGAGTGTATTGGTTAGTATATGAATGATATATACATATAGCCCGAGTCATTACTTTTATACATACGGATGTGAGATAGTGTATATATATATTATGTGCTTCATACCCCTCTAGTGCTATCATGGGAAGTTGCGCGATGTGGGTGAATCCCCCTAGCTTGAGGAGAAGGGAGAGTATAGTCCCCAGGTCATAGCATCCGTTATTTATATTGCGTGATTTTTATCAGGTTTGAGACGTCGTGGGTATGCTTCGTTCTCATTTACGATGAGGAACTTTGGTCGCTTCGCATTCGTTACAATTAGGTTTTTACTAAGTTCGGTGTGAGCTAGTCCGATTATTGGTAACCCGGAGACATGTGAGTGACTCCTTGGAAGTTGATAACATTATACAGACTGTTAGTATACATATATTATGTGTGTTATGTATGTGTACTTTCTAGAGAATGATAGATTACGTATAACACGTGCGAGTAGTATTATATAAGTTTTATAGATAGTGTGTGATATCTTAATATTATAACTAGAGAAAGTTATAAAGATGTGTATTATGTTTTGTCTTTTGTAGAATGAGGGTGGATGAGTATAATCTTATGCCGATAGATGAAAAGTAAGGGGTACCTACTATGAACCGAGGGCCTAACGGATTCCCATGACCGACAATGTTAGGTAGTAGTGTATCGGGGGGATTCCTTATTTGGATTTCGCTTTGCGAGACGTCCCACACATGAAACTTAGCGTAATGTTGGGTGTGAGGAGATGTTTGGTCCTTAGTTCTTGGGTATACGTATTATAGTGGGTGAATATTTCTAGCATTATTGATGACGTGTCATATCTTATGCTAATAACTTGTGAGAGTCAATAAATAGAAATCGAGAAAATATAATTGATATATATATATATATATATATATATATATATATATATATTAATGTACTAGTTGGGTGTAAACTTAGGAGATGATATAAGAAGTAGATATATGGTTATGTTTTAGATATAGTGAGTTGCACGAATGAGTATTATGCGTAGATTTAAGATAAATTATCCCTAGGATGTATCGGGTAGCTTAATTGAGGTTCATAGGCTTACGTTAGGTGCGCGCTATAGTTGAGGGGTGAGGTTAAGGCCTAAGAGAGTACGACACCACTTTAATTATGAAATTTGTGCATTCATAGTTATTATGCATTTTAATTCACTTGCTAAAATTATTTTCAAACCTCGAGCTCTGACTCGTTTATATCTTTTCCCTTGCTATACATATATTGTATTATTTTAGGTGTCCCTCCACAAGGACACCATTGATGCTTATTTTATTTAGAGTCCTTGGAGATGTAGCAGTTGCAAAATGTTACAAGATTATGTTATAGCCGCTTCCCATTTTTGTAAATCTAGTTAAGGATTCATTTTGTGTTTTGGGGTTATACCCAGGGGTTGTATAATTGTAATTCGTATATGTTTTAATGAATGGTCATTATATTGTTTGTGATCCAACAACTTATTCGGGTATATCTTTTGTTGTACTCGTGTATTTATTGGCATGTTTGTAGTCGTTATATGTTGGTTGGTAGGTCCTTGCATGTTTTGGAAATTTTTGGCACCCGCCTATTTTATTATTTTGGGTGGTTAATCAGATTTTTTAGTCTGTACGGAAGTGATGCTGATGATGATCCACTTGAGATTACTGTTTCATCTAAGTATAGGGCTGGCCACCCGTTATTAATTTAAGAGGGGTGTCACAATTAAATTTAAAGACAAAAGTAGTAGTAATAACTCATAATTCTTAAATATGTAAAGACATTAATGGGGTATGTTTCGTTGATTTCATCAAGCAAGATAATTTTTCAAAGTAAATTGATTTTGATTATCATGCAATTAGGTGATGAAAGGTTATCCTAGATAACATGTCCATTTAAATTACATAACATATTACCCAATAAGGTCATATATAAATATACAAAGATATTATGAAAGAAATCCCACATTTATAAAATATTATTAATGTACATGTTGTCAACTCATGGCATTAATATAGTGAGTTATTTATCTCATTAATTGTATATCACTTTATTTCTCCAAAATTGCATATTTTATCCATTTAATGCTCTCGAGACTGAATTATTAGAATGAATTGGAAAAGGTAAGTTTTACTTAGAAGTGCTAAATCGTTATAATTCAGTTTTACTTAAGGAACCCACTATTAATGAAAAAATTACTACATGGCACTCTTTTAAAAATTTGAAGAATTCTTAAACGCATTACACATATTGTTTATGCAAAATCACATAATGTTAGATATTGAAATATGTGTACTCATTATGTAACATACATATTTTAAGCTATATTGTGTGAATTATAATGTATCGTTCGATATGAATAAAATATTTTATTTTAATTTTCAAAACTAAAGTGCTATGAAAAATCGTTTTAAATCGATATGTGAATACTTACAAGACAAACCATAAATTAGTGTATTCCTTTTCTTGTTTTATTTTGGAATCATTTAAAAAACCCTTGAAGACCATTAATTTTTTTCTAAATTTGATAGTGAGGGAATTATCTTGAGTATACAAAAGATTTTTCAGTTAATATGAGAATATATATATTCCTTAATTATGGTATTCACATTAGTGATTTGTACAATTATGTTTTGATAAAACTTTAATGAGAAAAATAATCCTAATCCCATGACATAATGTTGAACTTAAAAGTAGCTTTATTATTAAAACTCTTCAATCTTATGACATATTTGAATATAAAACTCTTTTAAATCTATACTTACTTTGATGATTTAATAGCCTAGATTGTCATTGGATTATCACTTATAAATCTTGACACTCGCGTTTAATCTCTTAAGGTTTTACAATTTTAGAACGATCTATGTGACCCAAATGGGAGACTATAGTACTTTGATAGTGTACATGCATAGATCATGTCGTTATAAAATAACACGTCAAAAGTTATTCACACAAAAATGAATATATATGGTTAGGAGTGTATTATATAAATTCCACTTTACTTATACATTTGACACGCCTGCATGATTGAAAATGTCTACAACATGAATGGATTTAAAATCCACTAAAAAATTAAAATTTAGAACTATATCTCTACACTTTAAAGAAGGTACACTATTTACTGTTGAAATAAACAATGATAAATTCTTTAATGAATGGTGAAATTAATAGGAGTAGAAAATCATCTAATGTTATTATAACAGCACATGAAATTGAGAAATCCAAAAATTTTAATAACGAAAATATTTGAGAAATCTCTACAGAAGAGTTAAGAAAACACTTAAAATAATCTACAGTAAGAGGAATTTGAAAAAAAATGAGAAAGAAATAGTTGTCAACTTTATTACCCATTGTAACCAATTTAAGGTTTTGAGGGCATAAATGTGCTCAAATAGCCAAAACGTCGTTCATTATAAAAACTGCTGAGTTTTGATCATTAGATTACTTCGGATTAACACAAAAAATTTATGAAATTTCGAGTAGGTCGGTAATTTTAATTTTAATTATCATTTATTATATGCGTAAGAAAATTATCACTGAAAACGTCTCAGAATTTCAAATTTACAATTTTATAAAATAAGCAGATTTAAAGATATAATTAAATTGTCACAAAAAAATCAAATTAAGGGAACCAAATCCAATTTTAATTTCGTTTTTAAAATTTTGGAACCCAACAATCTCATATTATGAAATTTCCTTTAATGTGATTATGCAAATATACGAATTAATTCATTTAGATACATTCATTCAGATGCTAAGTTGGTTTATCTTAAATTGCGCTTTAAATATTTAATTCAATGAGTGTGCAAAAAAAAATTTCGTTCACTGAACATATATATGCACACATAATTAGGCAACGTACAAAAAAATATATGCCCTAAAAAATATTATATGCAAAACTTAATAGATAATCAAGGGTCCAAATATAGATGCATAAATAATACTCTAATGTTTATAATGATAGATTAAGATAATTTAACGTCTTCAATCTAATATCATATATATATATATATATATTGGTGTCAAAACATTAATTCATAATTACATGAGGACCTTTGGTCAACCATATATAGATTATACGCAATAATCTAATTATCAAAAATATTATTATCAAACCCCTGATCATACAAACAATACCAACACATTATATTGAACTTTTTGGTCATACCAAATAATGTATAACATGAATATTAGTACAACCATCTAATGATAAAAAAAACTATATTGAGTGATTTATACCATAAAATATGGAAAAATAATTTATTTTTCCAAAAAAAAAAAAAAATGAGTTATAATTACAACAACATAAACAATATCTTCACGATTACTCTCCAATCCGCGAAATCGTAAAATCAATTTTTAAGCGAGAATTGTTAAAGTTGACATTTTTACCAAAGTGGCAAAAATACATTTTTAGGGGTCCACACGACATCGAATCGTCGAGATAGTGTGGTGCCCTTTGTTTACAATGAGTTTTGTTTATTTTGACATTTCTAGATGGCCATCTAAATTTCGTAAAATTTCGAACAAGAATAAGAAACTGTTGTTTATAACATCACTCAAAAAGTTTTCATTAGTTTTGTTTACCCATATTCTTTTTGTAGGAAAAAACTCTTAATGGTTAATCATTAGATTAAAAACCTAAGCTCTGGATACCACATGTAAACATAATCAAAAGAACATATAATTAACAATTTCATACGGATCTATAAATCTAACACTTGAATATCCAATTATACATGTTACTTGTTCTTTAATCATAGATAACGTTGTATATTATATATTTAAGGTTAGGATCTTATATCAACATGATTATCACATATTATCATCATGAGGAATATTAAATTATATTATAATCACATCCTCCATCATGTCACAAATGGAAGGATTGGCGGAACAGTCGACCTTAACAATGTCTGATCAGGATAATCTCTGAACTAGTGTCTTTGAAAAAAACGTAATCCAGTTTCAACGCATTACAACGATTTAATCTTCCTATATAGTCAAAGCACTATTGCAAAATTAACTCTCACCAATAATTTAGATTTCTCTCCCTTATCTTATAATTTCACTATGTTGTCTTTTATTGTGTCTGAATCATGAAAAATTAGTCACTTATTTATAGGCAAGGACATGACCTAAATCTCCAATAGTCACTTAATCTCAAACGTCCATCAAGGTAGATATCCAAGAGTCCTTTGGATTCTTTATTTTTGGAGTACCCTCTCAGTAACCAAAGTGACTCTTAGTATTAATATAATTATGGATCATATTATGGAGAATTGTAATTTAAAATAATTTTAAGAGGTTGGATATTGGTTATGCTCCCCGATGGTTACCGTTCGAGTCCCACTTGGGTCACTGGAGACTTTATCCAATCGTTAACTTTAGAGCCCCACAAAATTAGTCGAGGTGTGCTCAAGCTAGCCTGAACATCTATGGTCATAAAAAATGTTTCAATTTATAAATTCAATAAACTCATCTAGTAGTATGTGATCGAAATGCAAACAATATTTTGTTATTCCATTAAGAGTGAAGTTGAATTACAGATTCAAATCACATCCCTATAGCTTTTACTATATCTTCGTGGTAGACATTCACTTCACTACATTCCCTACATAAAAACATCCATGGATAAATTATAAGACAAGAACTTTAATATTCCAAGAAATGATCACTGAGTACTTTATCCCAAGAAATTATCTCCTTCATTTTGCTATGTTTTTCCACCACGAAAATCTTTGTCTGCCTTTGTATGGAGAATAGATAGAGATCAACTGTTTCTAAAAGGTATTTATTTTAAACAATAAAATAGGAAATGAAAGGGCATGTTACTAATTTTCTATAAATCAAAATAAGAATTAAAATATCTAAAACTAAAACAATATCGTAATTTGTTTAAACCATCAATGTAGTTGTAAAACCTGTACAAAGTTGTGAAAACATTGTGTGAACCAACAATCCATATGCAAGAGATACCAATGGAGCAACCAAGCTTATGAAAATAATTTATAGACGTAAAAAAACTATAACTTTTTTTTATCTATAATGAAGTTGTTGTAAACATTGCAGAGCGACATTCCAAATGTCGCGGGAGCACTAAGTATAAACAATAATATGGAAGGGTCACCTGCTTTGTAGTTTGAAAGAATATTGCCCAAGAAAATTGTTTAAGGGTCTAAATTCGCACAAATATACCCTCCAATGTCAAATCCACATGACTTGGGTGAAATTCCAAACAAATAAAATTAAAGGATAAATATAAAATTTTAGTGACTAAACTCCCAAGATCTAGAATTTCCTCAATGACTGAACTCATCAATAATATCAAAAAACCATTGCTGGAATGAAGTTGCATGTTAAATAATTCCAAAGAAATAAAATAAAGGTTAGAACCACAAACTTTTAATACACGAATATAGTTACTAATGTCAACTTAACTCATACATGTGAGATGTTTTTCGAGGCAAACTCTACAACGTTATCTCTTAGAATATTATATAGGATTGTGATGATAAACATTTGGAAGACCTTAGGATTTGAGGCATAATGAATTATTATACTTAAGGTGTTATTTTCCCCCACTAAAAACGAGTTTGCTAATGGGTATATAGGAAAATAATCTCCAAGATACAACAAATGCATGAGTTCTTCATGTAGCAACTTGAATAATTCCCACGCAACACTCAATGAAATTGATATGAAGAGAATATGTAGAGAGAAAGATAATTTTTTATCCTTAGATTTAAAGTGTTTTGATTAACGCTCCATATTTGTCCCAAAAAGGGGCGCGATTCAATTTATTTTATCACTATTCTGTCAGTGTGCTCTATCTTGGTCTCGTGAACATTTACAAGAGTAAACCAAATTTCTTGCTAGAAGCAGACCACTTCTTATGTTCACATGGGTGAAGTCTGCTCACATGTCCTTGCTACTTTAGACATAGATCTTCAGTTATAGTCCTCATAATGTAGCAATTTGCATTGATCATCATAGAGGAGACACTATATTATGTCAATTTTAGTGCACAAATATCACTTATCAGTAACTTATTTTCATCCCTTAAACTTAAAAAAAAGTGGTAATGCTTGATAATTGGTTCTTTGCATATGGTGTGTCGTTGTATTCAAAAGCCTAGTCTCAAAATTCCCTTGAATTATCTACAAAACTTGTTAAACAACTCGTATCGTGGTAAGTACGGGTATCAATCCAACTTTCAAAGTGAAACAAATAACGTGAACACTTGCAATTTCAATTTTTTATTAAAATCTTTTTTTATTATTTTTTTAAAAAACAATTTCGAGGGAGAATTAGCCAATTAATGCTAAAAATCTGAAGTGACTAAACTAACTAAAATTAATACGTAACCAAGTGTGAATAATGTGAGAAGATTCAAGAGATGGGATTACACCACGTTTTCAGTTATTTTTAATTTCTTACTTCATTTAATTGAAATATTTCGAGATAATAATAAATTTACAATTAAACTCTTGTTACAATCATAAATTCAATAATGTCTTTTTTAGAAAAATCATTTAAAAATATCACTACTCTGCAAAATGGATTTATACTATCTTTAAAGAAATCGTCCGCTAAGATCGATTTATAAAAAAAATATGAATCCGAGAATCGCAACTTCGAGTTAATATTCAAATTTTAAGAAAAACCTATTTCTAGTTCGAGTCCAAAATCAAATATTAAAACAAAATTGATTTACTATCTCTCGATACGTAAATTAATTAGTGACAATTCAAAATAAATCTTCCTAGAATTATAACAATCAATTAAATTAACATCCTACGCATTTCATCCCACCCCTTGAACAGTGTGTTTAGCCTAACATTCTCATATTATAACATAACACAACAATCTATACATGTCAAGAATAATATAAATTGAAACTAGGAAAAGAAATATGATACGCAAACTTTCCTATCAAATCACGTTCTTGAAATGCATCCTGACATGCCTTCAATGTCTTTACAAATATTTGCACATGATTACAAAGAAAATAATAAAAACTAATCCTAAAAATTATTTTAAAGCTGAACTAATTTTTTTTATTCCTAAATTGTACAAAACTACACTGGTTCTCTCTTATTCTTCAATGTACGAGAGTCTCTTTAAAAGTGAGATGTCGTCTCTTTTTTAGATCCCACGAATTAATTTGGATGGAGAGATTTTTGTGGGATATTTGTTTGGATAAGTCAAAGATAAATGGGAGGAAATATTAAATTTAACTCACATGGGTTTTCAGATAACTGTATTTTTGATTTTTGTGGGCATAGGTGTAATACCCCGTGATTTTTAGGACTGAGGATTTAATTTATTTGGGAGAAATAATATTTATTTAAATTGGGCAATTGAGGTAAAAATTTTGAGGATGTTACAAAGTATTTCAGATGATGATTCTGAGTGCGCAGTTGATCCTGGAAGGGTCGAGATAGTCAAAGCGACTGTACTTGGGTTTTATTTCGGCTCCGAAATATTTTAAGTTAGTTTTACTCGAATTGGAGTAAACGAGTCATTTAAAGTGTGTATTATCATTTAAAGTTGGGTAATTGGTAGATGAGGCTTAAGTAGGGCTCGTGATAATCCAGTCTCATTTGCGAGAAAGAGAAAACCCTAGAGAGAGAGAGGGAGAGAAGAGGAAAGGAAGAGAGAAAAGAGAAGAAAAACTTGAGGATTCTGGCCAATACGGAATTTCGAGGAAGATTCAACCTCTACTACTTTGAGGCAAGTGATTAAACTTGCTAAATAATTTATGTGTGTTAATTATTTCATGATCTGTGGATAAACATATGGATTTTGAGTTAGTATGTTAAAACCTATATTTTTGAGTTAAATCTTGAATTTGATGTTTATATATGGATTTAATGTTGTAAAATTAGTTGGGTTGATTTTTAGTATGGATTTTAGTGTTAGAAATTTGATTGGGTTGAAGATTAATGGTTAGAAGATGGTATATTGGGTTCTTGGAGAGATGGATTTCGTCCAAATTGGAGAAGGGCCGAAATATCTGGTATAGCCGGTCGTCCGCGTCCAAAAAGTTGGTCGACCCTGCCTATAGGGAAAAGCCTACTACTTCCTTGGCAAGGCAAATTTTAGAACCGTAGTCGATCGAGGGTCAAGGACCGATCGACCGGTACTCTATTTCTAGCCCAAGAATGGGATTTTATTTCCACCCCTTTTCTTTTGGGTCTAAAACATAGGGGCCTTCTTAATGAATTTATTATAGAGGGTTAGGTTATTATATCAAGAGGTTTGTACCTTGGGATAGTAAGGCGGTATTCGGGCCTATTTTAGGAATGGCCTATGAGAAGTATGTTTTTATAGATTTTCAGGGAGTTCCACATGTGAAGAAATATTGGGGGTCATATCGGGTTGTATCGAGAGAGTATAAATTTAATTTATCGTGTTAACTTAGGGAGAGTCATAATTGTATTGGGATTTCCATTTGGAGAAAATTATGGGTCGATAAGAGAGAGGTGGTGTACGCTTAGTGACGTTGGACTTTAGGATTTAGTCACAAATGCGGTAACGTTAAAGGTTCATAGGAATAACTTAAGCAAAATCTGAATTTAGAAGGATTCAAGGTATCACCGACTAATAATATGCCTTCGTACTTTTAGCTGGGTTAATTATCGTATAACCATGTGCCTATGGATGAGTAAATTTCAAGTGAGAAATCGTATAATGAAATCAATTGGGAAAGTACGCGTTATAGCGTCGATTCGTATAAGGAGAGTCTTATGCTTGTAGTTGAATTCATTTCTTTCATACATACGGATGTGAGATATTATGTATATATATATATATATATATACCTATTGTGTGGGCATACCCTCCAGTGCTATCATGGAAAGTTGCGCGATGTGGGTGAGGCCCCTGGCTTGAGGAGCAGGGAGCGTATAGTCCCCATGTCATAGTCATCCATTATTTATTGCGTGATTTTATTGTGGGTGAGAATTCTTGGGTATGATTCGTTATCACTTTCATATTCGGAACTAGGATCGCTTCCTATACGTTGTGATTTATTTATATTACCAGGTCGGTGTGATAATAGTCTGGTAGCTGGTAACCCGGGATAAAGTGAGTAATTCCTGGAAGATGATAGCATTGTGAAATATTTTTTTTATATCCATAAGTGATTGGGTTTTGGATATTTAAATGTATGCTAAGTGTGTTATGTGTACTTACTTGTTGGGGTTTAATGATCGTGATTTATGACTAGAGTAATGTTATATAGACCCTAAAGGTACGGTGTGATAGCTTATTTAGGTACTTAGGGTAGTATTCTAAATAAGTAGCTATTATTCTATGCGTCGTGTACCGAGGGCATAATGGATCTCGACAATCAACATTGTCAAGAATTAGTGTATCGGGGGGGTTCCTTGTTTGTATTTTGCTTTGTGAGACATCCCACGCACGAAACGCAGTGCAATGTTGTGAGTTGGGAGAAGTTTATTCCTTAGTATTCGAATTTATGTGCTATAGGGAATCAATGCTTTATGAGAATAAAAAGCTGATGTGTTACTATTTTGATGATAATAACTTGTTTAAGTTAATAACTAAATTCGATGAATTCTAGTAAGATATATATATATATATATATATATATATATGTTAACATAAGTTCAAATGCACACTTCGATTGGGGTAGAATATAAAGTTTATGGTTATGTTTTAGATGATGGGTTACGTGAGTGTACAATTGGCGTAGGTTAGTATTAAATTGTCCCTGGAATGTGTCGGGTAGCTTAGTTGGGATTCATGTGCATATGTTTAGGTACGCGCTTTAGTCGAGAGCTGTGTTGGAGTTCCAAGAGAGTGAGACTCCAGTTTAATCATGGAATAGTGCATTTATTGTTATTATTATGCATTTTAATACACTTTGTAAAAAAAAAATTCACACCTCGGGCTCTAACCCTTTTATATTTTTCTCTTGCTATACATATCGTATTATATTAGATGTTCCACCGCAAGGATGCCAGTGATGTTTTTCTATCCAGTGTTCTCGTAGACGTGGCAAATGCAGACTATTACGGGGTTTTTTTACACCCGCTTCCTATTGTGGTGAATCTAGTTTAAGATTCAGTTTGCATATCGGTTTTACACCCAAGGTTTATATGTAGAATTTTATATATCTATTCTCAGGATTGTTGTGTTGTCTATGACCTGACAGCATATTCGGGTATTTCCTTTCTGTGTACTCATGTTGTAATATAGAATTAGTTATTTTTATCATAGCCATGAGCTTATGTTGTCTTGTCTAGTAGTTATTATATTGTTGGTTGGACACTGTATTAGTATGTTTTAAAAAAAATTATCATCCACTTATTTTAGTATTGGGTAGTTAGGTATGTTTTTAGCCTCGTCAGTAGATGCTGAGAATCATCCACTTGAGATTCCTGATTTATTATAGTATAGGGCTGGCTACCTGTTATTATTTTAAGCGGGGTGTCACAATAGGGTTCTTAAGTATGAAGTGGTTTGGTTGTTGGGTTCGAGTTTGTTTGGGATACGCCGTAGATTTGAGGACTGTTGGGTCTGGATCCGATTTAATGGGTCGAGATGGGTTTTGGATTATTCGGGTAAATGGAGGTCAGAGCTCAGGTCTGGAGTATCGAGTTAAAGGGTTGGATATGGGATAAGAGTGCGAGTTTTGGTTTTAATGGTTCGGGTTGGAGTCTGATTTAGAGTTGGACTGGGCCGAAAAGGATGGTCGCAGGTTAAGGTATGTTAGGTCACGGGTTGAGGGATGCATCGGGTTTGACAGGTCGAATATGGGGTGTAAATGGGTTGGGTCTAGGTTTGGTTGCTTCCATGGCCGGTCCTTTTGTGTGGAGGTGATGGTTTGCCGGCGATGATGGGTAGTTGAGGCTCGTAATTGGAGGTTTCGAGTTATGTATTAGTAAGGGGAGATGAGTTGTGTTTGTATGTGTGTTGCCCTTAAAAAAAATTAAATTAAGAGTAATAAAATATTTAGAGCCTAAGAAATCTAAAACTAAAAAAAATATAAAGCCTATTAAAACTAAGAAAATAAACTCCTCACCTAAAAAGAAAAGACTCAAAATAAAATAAATAATAAATAAAGCAATAAAACTGACCTAATAAAATAAAAAAACAAATAAAATCAAATAAAGAATATCCTATTAAAATAAACACATCTACAATAGTTACCTAAAAATATAAAAACAGTTGACGCAACTAACAGATCCTAATATTAACAACTAAACGCACACGAATAAAATATAAAAATAGTAAAAATTATATACGACTCAAATAAAAATCTAAACAAATATAAAAGTACAAATTAAACACACATAAGGCTTGGGTGATGGCTAGGACTCGGTTTAGGCTTAGGTTTGGTACAGGACTAGGTTCGGGACATCGGAACTCGTATAGGCAAGCTCAATGGGACTTCATTATTAACGGTCACTTTGATTTTCTTCAATGCACGCTTTTGTTCGCTACTTTGTTGCAATTATGTTTATTAAGCACAATTTGAGGACGCGACTGCATATTGACCTGCACTATAGACAAATTCGACATAAGGCTATTTTTATTAAAAATGAGTGACTAAAATTCATCTATTTGGGGTATAAAGTCAACACTTTGGGGCGCTTATCACACCACCCCCAAACAAAATATTACGAGTCCTCGAGCAAAAATAGGGAGAAATAGAGATAAGTGACAAAAAGTGTATCACTTTCAGAGGCACTTGTGACTGCATTTAGCATGTGCAACAAGCTATTAAACCTATAGGTTGCCCTACAGTACGAGTTTTGTCTCGTGAGGGTTTGCAATGAATGTACCCACAAAATTTAAAATTTTATTGAAAGGCAGTTTCTTATTTTGACGATGAAAAACTATACAACCCAACCAAAAGGACATCAAGGAGCACCATGTTCAACTATCAAAGTATGGCATAAAATTACTTAATACAAAAATCATAAACCTTCCTAAAACTCAACATGTGTTAAGGTGAAACAATCTTAAGTATCATTACAGTTATTCCTAGACCGCATGTATAGAATCAACGCTTTGACTTCAATTCTCACTAGATATCTATCTCTGAATCGAACTCTTTGAGAATTGGGTAAGTATATCTCTCTAGTGTGTGAGGAGGTAAGTAAATGTAAACAAGGTCAAACGTTTGATATTCTTATAAGAAATGATTGATATATGAAAGAAATTTTGATCTCATGAAGGAATGATAACCGTTATATAGAGAATATTGAGTTATTCACCATATAGACTAATCATTTGCCCGAACACGTCACCAAGGGTGAAAAATGAGGTTTATGAAAGATCTGAGGGGAAAATGAATAAGATGAATGATATGATGGTAGTGTTTTGAGAAGAGTGGAACACAATTTTAATAACTAATATCTTCACTTTATAAATTTATGATTGCATTCTTTCTTTTTCTTTTTTTTTTTATTTTCTTTTTTTCTTATATATCTATATAATAAGGAGTAAAAGGTTTTTACTATTCCATAAGTTGATAACTTGATGAGAGGCTAGGATTGAATCAACAATGCAAGAATCCAAGGGTTGAGATTATTTTGTTGCATATTTCTCTTTTGTCCCTTTATTATTGCATTTCCCCCTCTTTTTAGCACTTGATTTGCTTTCCCCCTCTAACTTAAAATTCAAAAGAAAGGTTAAAATATGAAATTACACTTAAACTCTCTTTTTCTCTAACCGGAGTACACTTTTCTCTCTCGATTGATCATACACATCACACCATTCATCCTTTCCCCCTCTTTTGACTGCTTTATCTTTTTCGGCTCTCATCTTCAAGTAACCTCTCTCTCTCTTAACCACATCCTGCAAAAATCACTTATGGTTTCATAATAGGGCATTTGCGTTTGAACATTTACTATTTATTCATGTTTGACTTTTTGATTTTCATATTTTGTGTTTATATTTCTATTGATTTGTAGGTGATGGTTTGGTGATTACATATGAGGTTCAACTTTTAGGATTTATTTGTGATGATTGTATTTCTATTGATTTGTACTATTTGTCGATTTAGGGCTTAATCTGGTTGAAACGATTTGAAATGCCGGGTTCAGAAATATTTGATCTGTAACACTTAAATTTTTTCCTCTTGATTTTATGTTTCTTTTTAGGTGTTTATAGAGAAAAGAGAAAGCCCTATCTGATGTGTCGGTTTAGTTCTTAGTTCATTTGTTGGTGTTGAGTTTAGCTTCTGGGTGAACTCTGTGTTATGGGATTTATGGGATGATGATTATTTTCCATTTGTGATGGGGACGCATTATTTTTAATCCAATTCTCATTTTGATAACTAACTCTAGGTTACGAACATGTCTGTGAATGATTCTATGGACTCTCTATTAGTATTCTTTTTGTTTTCAATGTTTGAATTTATTTATTATTTCAAAAGTTCCAATTCATGAAAAGGCAAGATGTTTGGAAAGCCTAATATAGATCTTTATGGATGAATGATTTATAAAACGACTGATTTGCGTGAATGACTTATAATATGATAACAAACACAATGGATGAAAGTACACCTTCCGTTAATGTTTCATTTGTACTATAGATGTTTTCATCCATCTGTGTGTGTAGTTTTAGCTTCTCAGTAATATTTGTTTGACATGGTTATCTTTGACATTATCATTTGTTTAACATGGCGATCCTTCACATTAAAAATGTAGTTTTTAATGTTTTGTAATATGTAAATTTCAATTTAATTTTATGGTGGTTTGAAATTTATGAAATTCTTTTCATCTCGAAAAATCTTCGCCTTTTCATGTCACATTTTTACATTTGAAGTGGTGGTTATGTTTTATGTTGCTTTATGAACATATTGCCCCCTCCGTAAAGGTAAATGTAGGGGTTTGTGTAGCCTTTTTAGGCTTACTTTTTTTTCAATTAGATTTACTGATGTTATTCATATGTTTTATATTTGGTTAAAATATATTAGAGTTACTGAAATTTTTGACTTCGTATTCTTTATCTTTATCGTACTCACATTCCTGTAGATTTTGTAGTCTGAACAAGTCCCTGAAATTCAACCAGATTCTTAAGGTAATTAGTATAGCATTTTTGTTTTAATTTGCGTTTTGTTGAAGCTAAATAAGGGTTCTCTTTAGACTTTTAAGAGTACACATTTGATTCTTCTTAATTTTGTTTTGGGGCCTAAAAATTAAAGGGGCTCCTTTTAGGAGTTGATACTCCTTAGTTCTTATAGTTTACACATTCCACACTCTCCACCTTTATCATTTTCTAATGTGGGTCATTACTTTTCACATTCCAATTTCTCTTTTAATTTTATCCCATTAACATTAATATTACAATATCCCAATACTATCTACCTCTATGATGTTCTATAATCCATCACTTGATCAATTTCGCAACTTATCAAAGTAAAATAGTTGGAATTTTAATATTGTTCATTTTTTCAATTCAAGTATATGAATGTAAACGTGAAAATAATATCAAAAAATGTATAAAATAAAAGACAAACAAATATCCAATATAGTATTGCAAGTGAATATAAGATTTAAATTCTAAATAATACTAATGCAATAATAAGTTATTGATTTATATTATTGAATTTCATTTAATTAAAAAAAAAGGAATAACAATACATTTGCATTCATTTTTATATAAAAAAAATAAATAAAAAAATGTAGTATAAAAACCTATTAAGCAACTCAAAAATGATGTGTATGGGGTCCCTGATTTATATTATAATTTTGTTTATTTTATTTCTCATATTTTATTTGGTTATTTTTCTATTTTTAGTTGTGATTTTAGGTTAGAGGGTGATGATGATGCTGGGGATCACCACTTAAATTTATAAGCAGCTCAAGCTCTAGCTTAGTTAATAGTGGAGTAATGTATGAATGCAGGAATGTAAATAACAAGAAGGAGATGAGAAAATGGAGAAGACACAGGAATATAAAGTGGTTCAGCCAATAGGCCTACTCCATTATGCAAGGTTAGTGGTGTATGCATTGCTATAAGAATCTAATGGCCATGGATACCATCTCTCAAGCTTTCTCTCTCTTTTGATTACAATTTGACAGAGTTTAGATAGGGTTGCCAAATTTATCCTCCTTCTTGAAGAGGAAGAAGATAGGGTCTAATCAGTGTGCTGATTAGGCTTTTAGGATTGAGTGTATTTACGTCATCGATTGGGTTTCCCGGTGACACTCTAATCATCTTCTCTGGTGAACAACCATTTAACTGTTCTTCAGCCAAAACCATTTAAAATCGTTTAAGTTTCCTCCTTTGATCCAATAGCTAAACCTAGTCAAACTTTATTCATGTTTGGATATACAAAAGACTCGATGAGTTAGCTTTCTAATACGCACCCCTGAGGGAGACCATTTTTAAAGAGATACGTAAGGTTAAGACTGAGACTAAATGCAAAGTTGAGGGTGAGACCACACTTCCCATCCATCCAAATCCTTTGGCTTCAATATATCCCTTTGAGCTCACTATCGTCGAGATAAGTAGTGACACCATGTCTGAAGCCTCATCTTAGGGGTCAGAGTCGGTGTCTTCTTCTGAGAGGTATAGTCTTTCTGCCTCTAGGACGTTCGATAGGGAAGACTCCTTTGATGAGGCCATGAAGATCTTGTCGTATCTCACTGGAGACTCTAGTGTAGTCGAGTCTAATAATAGGGAACCTTTCGTTCATGAGATCTCTAACACTAAGGGACCGAGAGTAAAGGTTGCATTTACTCAACCACCCTTGATTGTTCCATTGTTGGCCATTTTGGGAGACGAGATTGATTGTAAAAACCCAAGTGGAGCCCCGAATGCCGAGATTGATAATGAATCTGAGGATAACGACGAGGACGAGGATCCACTTAATACTTCCTATGCTGAGACCTTTCACAAGACTATTAGGGAAACAAAATTTATGATGTGTAGGCATATGAATACAATTAAGCTTGCCATCAATATAAGGGTTCCGATCGATAATGAGAATGATTTTAATGGCCAAGATGGTGAAGTCATAGTCTACAAAAAAAATGTTATAGGTAGGCTTTTAATGGCCTTCTTGGAGAATTTTGATTGGCTTTGTACATAAGTGGTAGTCGTTCTATGTTGCTGACCTTCCTATCAGTATCTTCAGAGCATATTACAATGTTTCTTGCACTAAGACACAACCTGGTCTCTATCATCTCGTAGCCAGGAAAAAAAATCTAATAGTTAAGTAGACTTCCAACCACCCTGGAAGCCCTAATACTTCTTTATGTCGGGTTCTTAGGAGTTTGACGTCGATGCCCCTTGTAGTGTTTAGAGCCGAGGATGCCTTTGAGGTGGGACAAAACTCTAATGTCGGGTAGACTTAACTGCAGTCTCAGCATTGATGACTGAGACAGTATTGATCATCTTCGAAATCAAGGTGACGATGATGGTCTGATAGAAATCGAACAACTAATGATTTTATCTTTCCATAAAAATATGGGTTTGGGGGTTAACCCACCGATAGAGCTACGTAAGTTAGAAAGTTTTCTCAAAATGTAGTCTCATATCTTACTTTTTATTTTTAATTGTATTAACTAATGTCTTTCGTTTTTAGATCGTCCGGTCGACACGCCAGAGCAGATTTAGAGAATACAGCTCTCGATCTCAGTAATCTTTTAAACAATCTAGGTTAAGGGTCTAACCCCTACCCATTCAAAGAACTCCACAACTGGAGGCCCTAACCATGTCGACTAGGGAAAAAAGAGGAAGGAGCCAGCTGAGGGTATTACTATCCCTCCTCACCAATAAAAGAAAAGAAGGAGGGAAGACCCACCCCATAAATCCACTGATAGGGAAATCCATATCTCATTTAACCAAGTCTTGGACAACTTCCTTTATCTACTTTCAACCAGCTCTGATTTGCTGATTGGCGACCAACATAGGGACAAGTTTTCCATCAGCTCACTCTTGGCTAACCAAGATAAGAGATTCTTAGAATCCATGACCGCTAATCGTCTGGGGAACTTCGGCCTCTATAGGGCCACCGATAAATCATTTGTTTAGCCCAACTTATTGGTTTCTCAAAGTATTGTCTCGTCTCATAGTTATATTTTTTTTTTGTACTCTCTATTGTCCTTCTTCTAGGTTGCTAGATGGGCTTAAGAGAACAACCAGACCATCCAGTAGGTGAATAAGACCATTGAGGGCGAGAAAGAGCTAAGTAAATAGTTGAAGGATAAAGAACTAAGCAACAAGGATAAAGTGATGAACCTTGAGAAGAAAAGGACAAATGACTTGGAGACGCAGAGGCTGGGGCATGAAGCCTAACTTAAGAAGAATGATGTGGAGCATCGATTTGTGCTAAAGTTCGCGGTGGAGACTGCCAAGAAGCAGGCACTAGAAGATTTTGATGTATCAGATTTGTTTATTGGGTATGGCTTCCAATACCATGAAAGAGGTGCAAAGTCGGCCTATTGATGGGCCACTTTAGAGTGTCTAGAGGTGTCATTTCTAACTGCATAGTTATAAGATTTTGACTTCTCAAACCCTCTTATTGGCAAAACACTGAATGAGATTGAATCCAAAGCTCTCGCTGATGAGAACACAATAGCTAAGATAATTATTCAAGAGGCTACTGAGGTAGCCAACCAAGAGGAGGATGCCCAAACTAGGTCAACCGCCGATAATGTCATCCTAATGTCAGCTAACAAGACTCAAGCTTAGATTCTTCATGTTTTGTAGGATGGCCACCTGTGGCCTTATGCCCTTTCTTGATGTAAATCGTATTTTAAACACTCGGCTATTCTTAACTTTTAACACTGTTTGTAATATTAACAATGTTTCCTTGATAATATCTTTTTAAGACAACCTGTATTAAATGATGCTTTAATACAATGATCGTTTTTTTTTTTTGCAATTTAGTGGTATATCATTTTTAACTCTTCACCATTGCGTGATGTTTCTGAGTATGATGTATGTGATTACACTACCTTCATTCATTTCATTCACCGTAAGAAAATATTTTTACTTTTGTGTTTTGTAGATCAATTTTCCTAGTATTTAATATAAATATGTTTGATCTTTTTTTTTTGCCAAATATAGTCTCTGCCCTTTTACAACTGTCACCTTTAATTGGTGTTTTAAGTATGATGCTTGTGAGCACACTTATAATACTCTAATATCTAAACAAATAAAAACATGATTTTAATTTTATCATCATTTTTTGTGTTTGTCACTAAGTAAATGATGTTATCACATAGTTCCCCTCTCGTCTTTATCGAGAATGTATGGATAAGACTTGTGTCTTCGTAGACTCTCTATTGCCGAGGGAGTTTTGACCATCAATTCACCAGGTAATGATGTTTAAGTAACCATAATCTAATGATTTTCAATTTTTGTTTCTCACCACCCGAGTGGTATCGTACATTGATCTCCCCTTTCGGCGTTACTGGGAGTGTATGGAGGAGAAAAACTCCTCATACATTCTCATATCGTCGAGAAAGTTAGGATCTTGAATCCACCAAAATTTGATTTTTAAGTGACCATAATCAAATGATTTTCAATTTTGTGTTTTTCACGACCTAAGTGGTGTTATTAAATTGTTTCCCACGTCTTGGTGTTATTGAGAGCATGTGAAAATACGAGACTCCTCATGCACTCTCGTATAATCGAGATGGAGTTTAACTAATTCACTATAAACATATGTTTCTTAGTTTAGTACAATTCACACTAGGCCAAACTTGAAAGATAAGTATGAGCCAACACTACACTTGTATTTTTCATTGATTGAACTTTTGGTGACATAAAAATAGTTACCGTTTAATAAGAGATTACACTCATACAACGAGGAATTACTAGTAATATCGCTTTAAATGAGCGACATTACAAGCATTAGAAAAGTTTTCACCCTCTAGTTTTTCCAATCGGTAAGTTCCTAGGACGACCTCCACCGTTATTTAATATGGTCCATGCCAATTGGGGTGAAGCTTATTTAGCTTCTGCCAAACCTTCTTCAAAACAATATCACCCACTGCTATCAGCTTGGCTTTCACTCGCTTGTTATAGAACCCGGCACCTCTCTGCTAATACAAAGACTATCGGACTTCAGCATCCTCTTGTCTTTCTTCAATTAAATCTAAATGAAGCCTCCTCTCGTCCTCATTAGCTTAGGGTTATAGGTTTGAACTCTGTGGCTGAGGAGTCCAGTTTTATAGGGATGACTTCTTCAGACCCATAGCATAGCATAAATGGTTTTTCACCTGTCGGCGTCCTCTCAGTCGCCATATAATCCCATAGGAATCCATGCAGTTCTTATGTCCACAAACCATTTGCATCCTCCAACTTTTTCTTGATCCCATCAAATATTGTCATGTTTGTGACCTTAGTCTTGCCATGTGCCGAATAAAATTACTTTATGTCAACTCTACCACAATAGGCCTCTAAAGACATGTTCTTGAATTTCTTATCGTTATCCGATATCAAGGTGTGGGGTAGGCCACACCTACAAATGATATTCCTCTAGATAAATTTGAATATCTTTATCTTAGTAATGGAAATCACTACCTTGGCCTATACCCTCTTTAAAAAATAATCAATATACATGATTAAATATTGGTAATTACATGATGCCTTTGGAAGAGGATCCACTAAGTCAATTACGCAAACCTCAAATGGTCATATCGCAGTGATACACGGGAGTGGCTGGTGATTTTGGTGAGGAATAATTTGAAATCTCTGAAACTTATCACACTTCTTTACATAGTTGGCTGCATCTTTTGCTAGTGTCGACCATCAATAACCTTGGCTAACTATTCTCCTAGAAAGAGACCGTCCACCTATGTGACTTTTACATTACCCTTAGTGGATGCCTGAAAGAGTGGTCCTACATGAGTGTGTTTCAAATCAAATCAATTTTCACCAAAAATTATCCAACTTTTAATTAGCACCAAACTAAGTTGTGAAAAACCAATTTTTACTTTAAACCAATTTTATCTTGATTAATCCTAAACATGCATCTAGTGATTAAAACAAGTAAAGTAAAATAGAGAATACTCACAACGCAAGATGTACGAGGAAAAAAGCCAAGACGGGAAAATAGCGTCAGACGGCCCAAGCCAGACAATCACTATGAATGTGGAATTACAACGAACAGATAAAAGGCTCACTCAACGACTTGATCCCCACGGGTCTTGACACTCTTCTGATCTTCAACCACTCCTCTTACAGTGCCCATGCAGAAAGTCCTTCTTTCACGATACATGTGCACAACATACGCGTCCACGTATGTCTCAGTGTCCACCGAATGGCTTTGATACATCTACCATGTCGAAGAATAAGTCCTTCTCTTTTCTTCACCATAAAAACCTAGATGTTCAAGTATAGAACAAACTTTCTTGGTACATCAATATCACATAAACATATAGTAATGATAACTCAGATCTTTGCAAACTCTAAGGATGTGTTTAAGCTTTGAAACCTTAGAAAAATATGTGCAAAACTCGTACATGATTGAAAACTGTTTTCCAAATTGCACCAGACATAAATTCTAACGAAACCTAGAGTTTAATAGGAAAAATTATCCGCCTCAAAAAATGTATTCGTCGAACGAGATTGACCTGTCATTCGCGCGACATGGCTATCTCGCTCGAACGAGCAGAGATGTCGTTTGAACGGCGCACGTGTCAGTTTGACTTTTTCTTTAAAACGTTTCTTCCAAAAGAGATCCAATTAAGTCAAACTCTTTTTCGAGCTTATCAGAATAAAACATAGTGTAAAATATTTAAAACACTTTTAAAACATTTTAAAATATTTTTTCTTATAAAATTACATCCTTATCTTTTATAAAAACAATTCTGAATCTCAGTAACAATATGCATTCATACATGTGTGATCTCGGAATGCAATAAACTTGAAGACGAATAAACTTGCACCAATTAAACTTTGGCATGATTAATTCTTTGAAGCTCTACCGCAACGTCTTCAATTTCTTTAATACGTCATAGACCGAGTGGGATCGTGATAAAATAAAATCTCCCTATGACATATTACAAACACAGTTTTGTTCACCGAATTAAGTTAAAACAATACAGGGACTCAATTGGAAATTTATGTCCTTACAAATCTCCCTCTTTGACTATTTCGGGACAAAACTAAACCAGTGAAATGCCTAAGCCGGGCCGTCAAGCCGTATGACGCCTAAATCCCATCCCATAAACCCAAAGTAAAAAATTACATGACACGGACTAGAATATGAAGCACCGACAAGCATGAACTGTCTGAATGTGATGTATCCTTGAAATCTCGAATCTCTAAAGCATACCTACACACATGAAACAGAAAAACAAATACCCAGTGAAGTATAGTGGAACAAATGAAACCAATATATATCGAAATGATAACAATTTTACAATAGATACCAATATGAATAAATTCTGAAAAATCATTCGTTAAACAATTAAGCAACAAAATAATACAAATTTATACTACCAATTTGTAAAATATGTAATAAAAAACATTCTCAACAAATCTCCAATCTCCCCCTACATCATATACATCTCTCCCCATTTTTGTCTCGAATAGACAATTCGGTGAAAAGATAAACCAATCAACAAGTATCTAGCGTGATAATATACCAAATAAAAATCGTTAGATAAGCATGAAACAACCAGTTAAATATGATCAAGAGATGATAAATCTATAGCTAGTAAACCAGGAATCACACAAAGAATATAGCAAACTAATCAGGTGTGATAAATGGAATCATATGCAAAATATCAATATTGAAACAATATAACCTGCATATAAACTAGTCAGTCCAGAAAGCTTCCAGCACTACCAAAAATATATACCACAATAACCAGGGAGCTTCAAATAAGAAGAAGCAAAAATCCTAGATTGTCGTTCGAACGAGCCAGGGACGTCGCTCAAACGAGATGAGGACGTCACTCGAACGAGTCTTCTCGCAACGTGGTAATGTCGCTCGAATGACTTCTCGTGACAGGCCAAATTTTTCCAGATTCCTAGAAATATCATATAGTTTTTTCCCAGTGCAAAAATTTCCATAAAAAACACACTGGAAGGGACTGATAGCAGAAAACAATGCTAAAACAGTAAGCTTTTTACCCAAAATGTAAAAACGCATAAAAACTAACCATGCGAGTTACATGCAAACATATTACTTATGTTCTCAAACTTGGACATGGAAAGTATGGGCGTGAAACTACAACAAATGAGTCACAATTCCAACACATCGAAAATATCAAGAAGCTCTAATTGATAGAGATAAATCATCAAACTTTATCATAGCCATATGACAATTAAAGTGTGAACTTAATGAACTAAACATACTACATGAACACAAATCCAGAATTTTGACGATTCTACAAACAATAGTGTCAAATTGAAATGTTTCAACATTAGGATTAGTTGCGAAAACCCGTTTAAATTTTCTCCAACCAAACTCCCTCACAAACAAACTTTTTCAAGTTCTTTTGAGGTTTCTATCATTCTCAACTTAGAAAAAATCTTATTGGCCATTTTTCTTAGAATATTGCCTTTTCTTTTGGGCTCTTTTAAACGGTGGCTTTCATGACGAGTTAATTTTGAACTCTCACATCTCTTTCCCATGAATCACTCATGATTTTTTCAATTAGGAACCAATTCAAATCCTCATGATAAATGATTCTTACATGCACACTTCTCCTTAAATCTACTTACGTATACATGACATGATGATAAGAACGCCCCACCAAATTCAAATATGCAAAAGAATTCAAACATCCATATAAACTCGTGCCTGTGTGCAATGCTGGCATATATACAAAGTTGAATAAAAATGCATATCAACTTCGAAACAACCCCATATAAACAATGGTTAAGATCATTCTAAGCATCGATAATAATGACCAAATGTCCTAGCCACATGGATAATGAAACGATGGGGGTAAAAAAAAACAATATGCCACATCAAACATGTAAACTCAAAAACAAAAATCAAAAATCTTTTTGGCTTTTCAAATATATATTGACTCAAATAAAAGAAAAATCTTTTTGGTTTTTCAAAAGTTTTCTCAAAATCAAAATCTTTTTGTATTTTGCAATAGGACTCAAACAAATAAAAAACTATAATACAAAATAATACACAAGTCATTATACTAGCAATGAATATATCATGAAGTAAACTAGCATATGACAAACAAGGCAACACTATCATCCTTTAGATTTAGCATGGGAAGAATCAAGTGCACCCAAAAGAGAATCATGAAGTTGTATTCCTAAACACACCAAATCCGATTTCCTAACCCAAGTATGTGTAAAACGACGCATAGGGGTTTGGGAAATCGGGGCAACTTTATTCCTAAACTTCCTAGGAGCTTGTCTAAGGTCGTAAAAATAACCCCTAAGGTGACCTTTCCTACCACAAAATGTGCAAGCGTAGCAACGGTGGGAATGATTACCTATATGTGGATCTTTTTTAATCATCCTAGTGTTTCTCACACGTGCTGGGGGAATGGGAACAATTATCTCATCAAAACCTATACCTCCCCTATCTCCCTTAATTTGGACGGTGCCTAAGATCTTATCTAACTTCTCTGATCTAGCCTCCAAATCAAACTTAAGTCTAAATGAGTCTCTAAATCTCTCCTTCAACTCATGAATCCTAGACTCGAGCAAACGCCTAGACTCCTTAAACTCAAAAATCTCCTTTTTCAAAGACTCTATCAAACCACGAAGATTATCTCTCTCACCCTCGACATACTCTAATTTCTCCCTAAGAGTCTTCTCTCGTGCCCTAAGATCCTCAATTAAACTATCATTATTTTCTATGGCACGCTCATTCAACTTAGCTTGCAATTTTGCATTTTCCTTTTTCACTTTCACAGTCTCGGCATACAACTCATTAAATGAAACTTTCAATCCTTTCACATCTACTTCCTCATCTTCACTCTCTTCACCCTCACTAACATGAGATTTACTCAAAACCTCCTTGGAAGTGTCATTCACATGAGAATCGTCATCGCTCACATGACATTCCATAAACGCAACAAAGTTACAATCAATGGGGGAACTTTCTCCCTCTTCCGGATCACTATCACTTAAGGTGGCATTATATACAATGGGTTGCTTTCCCCCTTTCTTAAGTCTAATGGGACACTCCTTAACTTTGTGACCATACCCCTCACACCCAAAACACTTATCTGACTCAACTTTCTTAGGCTTCTCAAACTTATCCTTTGAGGTGGGATCAACTTTGTTGTTCTTAAATTTTCCAAACCTCATGCCATCTTTCAATTGCTTTTGAAATTTAATAAATTTTTTAAATTTCTTTGCCAACAAAGCAACATCCTCAAAATCGAAATCGGAATCAGAATCCGAAACTTTAATTTCCTCCTTCTGGTTTTTCAATGAAATAACCTTTTCTTTCTTAGGAACTTGCTTGGAGGTAATCATGTCGATTTCATAGTTTTGTAAGTCACCTACAATATCTTCTAGTTTCATCGACTCTAACTTACCCAATGAGTTTAGAATAGTCACTTTCACATCAAACCTACCTGGAAATGACCTAAGGATTTTCTTAATGACACGATTATCAGGAATTTTCTCACCTAGGTTAAATGACGAGTTGACAATATTGGACAACCTAGCATAAAACTCATCAAAAGTATCACTCTCTAACATCCTAATGGTCTCAAACTATGTAGTAAGATTTTGAAGTTTCGACGCTCTAATCGTGCTAGTGCCCTCGTGAGTGAGTGCCAAAATATCCCAAGACTCTTTTGATGTTTCACACATCATAATTCTATTATATTCTATTACAGTCTATGTTCAGTTTCGGTCCATGACTCGGCAGGCTTTAAATTAGTGACCTCACATAAAATAGTGATAGGGGGTGTCCAACCTTTCTCAACTGCTAGCCACACACACTCATCAATATATTTTAATGCACTTTTCATTCTCATCTTCCAATAAGTGTAATTAGTGCCATCCAAAATAGGAGTTCAAAAAGTTCATTATTTCGAAAATTCATCTTGAAAAACACGCAAGATCACAAAAAAAAATTATGTTTTCTAGCTCTGATACCAATTTGAAAGAGTGGTCCTACATGAGTGTGTTTCAAATCAAACCAATTTTCACCAAAAATTATCCAACTTTTAATTAGCACCAAACCAAGTTGTGAAAAACTAACTCTTACTTTAAACTAATTTTATCTTGATTAATCCTAAACATGCATCTAGTGATTAAAGCAAGTAAAGTAAAATAGAGAATACTCACAACGCATGATGTACGAGGAAAAAACCCAAGATGAGAAAATAACCTCGGACGGCCCAAGCCGGACAATGACTATGAATCTGGAATTACAACGAACAGACAAAAGACTCACTCAATGACTCGATCCCCGTGGGTCTTGACTCTCTTCTGAAATTTAACCACTCCTCTCACAGTGCCCACGCAGAAAGTCCTTCCACGATACCTATCCACAAAACATGCGTCCACGTATGTCTCGGTGTCCACCGAATGGCTTTGATACATCTATGATTTCGAATAAGAGTTCCTTCTTTTTTCTTCATCGCAAAACCCAGATGTTCAAGTAGAGAATAAACCTTCTTGGTGCAGTAAGATCACATAAACATATAGTAACGATAACTCAGATCTTTGCAAACTGTAAGGATGTGTTTAAGCTTTAAAACCTTAGAAAAACATGTGCAAAACTCGTACTGGATTGAAAACTGTTTTCCAGATTGCACCACATATAAATTCTGACGAAACCATGCTTTAAATAGGAAAAATTCACCACGACGAAAAATATGTCGCTCGAATGAGATTGACCTGTCGTTCGCGCGACATGGCTATCTCACTCGAACGAGCAGAGATGTCATTTGAATGACACGCGTGTCAGTTTGACTTTTTCTTTAAAACATTTCTTCCAAAAGAGATCCAATTAAGTTAAACTCTTTTTCGAGCTTATCAGAATAAAACGAAGTGTAGAACATTTTAAAATATTTTTTTCTTATAAAATTACATCCTTATCTTTTATAAAAACAATTCTGAATGTCATTAACAATATGCATTCATAACTATGTGATCTCGGAATGCAATAAACTTGAAGACGAATAAACTTGCACTAATTAAACTTCGGCATGATCAATTCATTGAAGCTTTGTCGTAACGTCTACAATTTCTTCAATACGCCATAGACCGAGTGGGATTGTGATAAAATAAAATCTCCCTATGACATATTACAAACACAATTTTGTTCACGAAAATATGTAAAAAAATATAGGGACTCAATTGGAAATTTATGTCCTTACAATGCCCTATAAGACATAACTGACCTCTGAGGGATTAACACACCCGAATATGAGCAACAGGAAACCTCTTTTATATAGCACATCTCCGATGGTAGTGAATTTTACTACCTTATATCTGAGCTTCTTGCTCTCGGCCTTAGAATCTGGGAGCTTGCCATCCTGGATGTACTTAATTAGTGGACCGATACATTAATCTCATAAATTGAAGTTCAGATAGAATTCAACCCCATTGTCGTCTTCATCTATGGTTGGATTATGTAGGATTTCCATTAGGACCATGTGCCTGATCTCTATCCTTATTGCCGATGCTAGTCTTACTAACGCATCTGCTTGGCTATTTTTAAGCCGAGCTATTCTTTTGAGCTTTATCGCTTTGAAGTTTGACATTTCTTTCTTCACCCATGCCAAGTACTTGGCCATTTTCTCATCCTTAGCCTCATAAAAGCCCAAAATCTTATTCACAACTAATTATTAATCGCTATTGATGATCATCTGACCGATGTTCATATTTGGCAAGGGAGATACCTTCCAGCAAGGCCTGATACTCTAACTCATTATTAAATGTCTTGAAACTGAACCTAAAATCATAGACAATATCCATACCATCAGGTGTCGAGAGTATCAACCAGGCACCACTACCCCTTTCACAAGACGAGTCATCACAAATAGGCTCCATGTGAGACCCTCCACTGAGAAAGGACCTTCATTCAAAATACCATTCCTGAATAGGACATCCCTCTCTATAAATTCATATTTGCCAACTTTGGCCTGCTAACTCTCCCAAAGCTTCTTTTAGCACAACTACTGTCGATATCTCTTCCACACCATTAGTGTTGACCTCTGCCCATGTAAATTTGGCCATAAAATTTGCTAAGGCCTAGCCTTTAATTGCAATCCTAGGATAATAGATGAGGTAAAACTCACCTAGCTCAATTGACCAAGTCATTAACCTACTCGATTTCTCAGACTTATGAATGACCTATCTCATGGTAGTGTCGGTGAGCACCACCATCATATGGGCCTGGAAATATGGCATCATCTTCCTTGAAGCGTGAATCAACATGTATATAATTTTTTTCATTTTAGGATACTTTATTTCGGCCCCCTGCAAGGCTTTGCTATTGAAATAAACTGGTTTTTGGACACCTTTATCATCTCGTATAATTGTTGTACTGATGGTCTACTCTGATATCTATAGATATAGAAATAAATTTTCTCCTTAAATAAGTCGATATAACAACATTGATGACCTAAGTTACGCTTTAAGGTCCTGGAAGGCCTTTCACATTCTTCATCCCAGACGAATGTTCTCCTCAAGATTTTAAAAAATAGGAGACACTTATTCGTTGCTCTAGAGATAAAATAGTTGAGGGAAAAAACACGCTCTATCAGCTTATGAACATCTTTACTAGTCATTAATGTCTTGATGTTAATGAGATATTTGATCTTGGAAACATTAACCTCTATACTCCTCTTATTCACAATAAAGCCGAGGAACTTCCCCGCATTGACACCGATACAGACATCGAAAATGCACTTAGTCGTGCTTAACTTCATCCTAAACTTATCCATTGTGTTGAATGTGCGTTCAAGGTCGATCACATGGTTCTCGACCTTTAGGCTTTTGGTTAGGATGTCGTCCACGTATACTTCCATTGTCTTCCCAATTTGTTCTTCAAATATCTTATTTATCAACCTCTAATAGGTTGCCTTGCATTCTTCAGGTGGAGTGGCATTATTGTATAACAATACGTCCCTTTATCTGTGATAACATAAGTCTTCTCAGCATCAGCCTCATGCATGAATATTTTATTGTAACTCGAATATGGCCCATGAATCTCATCAATTCATGTTCATCCATAGCATCGACCATCTGATCAATTCGTTAAAAAGGGAAGCTATCTTTAGGACAAGCTTTATTCAGGTCAGTGAAGTCAACACACATTCTCCACTTACCATTTGCCTTTGGTACTATAATAATATTAGATATAAAATCTAGATATTGAATTTCTCAAATGAACTAGTCTAACGGGATCTTCTTCACCTCGTTCTGGATGACCTTATATTGGACCCTCGCATAAGTTCTTATCCCGTGCTTTACAGGCTTCATTTTTTCATCAATATTCAAATAATGAATATAACCTTCGGGTCTATCCCCTGCGTGTCTTCATGGATCCATGCGAAGATACTATGTCTTCTTCTTAACAACTTCACTAATTCTTCCTTTACTTACTTCTTCAAAGATTTACATATTTAAACAATTTTTCTAGATATTGAATTTCTTGAATGAACTAGATGACTGGAGCTTCATCACCTCATTCCGGATGACCTCATATCGGCCCCTTTCATAATTTCTTATCCTTTGCTCTACAGACTTCACTTTTTCATTAATATTCAAAGGATGACATATAACCTTTGGGTCTATCCCCTGTATATCTTCATGGCTCCTTGCATAGATACTATGTCTTCTTCTTAACTACTTCACCAATTTTTACTTTACTTACTTCTTCAAAGATTTACAGATTTGAATGGTTTTTTTTTCTCGTCCTGTATGAGGATGTTAGATTCTACCTCCTCGATAGGCTCACCTTTTTTCAATTTCTTCTCATCCCTTGGGTCAAGAGTATCTATATTATAGGAAGTAGAAGACTTCTTATAGGCTTCTCTTTCCTCATCCGAGCTGAAGTAACACTCTCGAGCTTCTACTTAGTCACCTTGAACTTCCCCTACTCCATAAAGAGTCGAGAATTTTATCATTTGGTGGACTCTGGAAGGAATAACCTCAAACTCTTTGAGCACTACCCTCCCAAGAATGATGTTATAGGCTGAGAAGACTGCTCATCCATAACAAAAAAGCTCACTTTCTTGTTGAGAAACCTCATCCAGGTGCTTATATAAACATCTATTTTAAACACCTCCAATGGGTGAACCTTCTCTCCATTGAAGATGATTAGTTATTGATAGTAGGGGACCAATCTCTTCTTACTGAGCTTCAAACCTTTGAAGCAGTCTTAGAACATCACGTTGGTCGAGTTGCCACCATCAACAAGGATAGATGATACGTCATACCCATGGACCCTAGTTTTAATGACCAAAGGATCATCATGAGTAGCTAGAATACCTTTGAAACCCATTCTTTAAAATCCTACCACTTGGGTGTCCATGTCGAATTTATTTAATTTTCTCGACGTCATCTCTGTTGCATTTGAGTTAATATACATCCTTTTAGGCGCCGACTTTGCCTTCACAATATGGGAATTTCGGTCGACTGACTCTGTGTCGCCACCAGCTAGGTCGTCGATGATCATCTTCACATCAAAGGAGATTATGTGCAGCCAACCTTTGGGATGAGGCATTTTGGCTAGCAGATTGAGGTTATCTCCCTCACTGTCCTCAGAGCCGTTATTCTTATTTTTCCGAACCTCCTATATTGGCTTCTCATTCTTTCTTTCGTTGCATTTTTTTCCTTGATTCATCTTTGTCTCCACTTCTATCGACGTACTTTTTGAGTTTTCCCTGCTTTAGTAGCTTTTCAATCTCGTCTTTGAGGGTAAAGAACTTGTGAGTAGTGTGCCCATTGTCTTGGCAAAACTCATACCATTTGCTCTTGTACCTCTTGTAAGGAAAAGACTTGAACTTTTTTATCCATTTAAGTGGAAAATAAAGTCCGGGCTCACTGTTAAAGGACTGTATTTAGCAAACTTATCTTCGCTCGACCTTTTTTTTCCTTCTTTATTTTTCGGCTGATTAGCCTTTTTTCCACTAGTCTCCTTCGTGTTTACCTCCTTGGTATCCATGGCCTCCTTCGCATTCATGATTCTCCTGTCTATGACCAGGAGTTATTTTAGAGGATCTTCTAAGAGTTTCCATTAGATTTTTCCCATCTGCAAATCGCTAATGAGAGTTGTCATGGCAATATTCTCATCATAATCTTCCCATTGAAGCTTTTACTTTGTTGAATTGAGAAATATAGTCCCTCAAGGATTCATTTTTGTCTTGATTCATATTCAAGAGGTGAGTTACCCTATCTGGTGGCTTCATGTCGAAGCATAAATTTTGTATAAACTTCTTGTCCAGTTGCTTGAAGTTTTCAACAGAGTTTTTGGGCAAAGTCGTGTACCACACGGGCAACACCTATGAGGGTTTTAGAAAATGCCCTACACCTTATCTCATCATGGGTGGAGTAGATATCGATAGATGGCTGATACATCTCAATATGGGGCATTGTATTTGAACTCCCATTATATTTTAGGCTGATAGTAGGAGGTTTGAATTTAACGGGGGTAGGAAAACTTACCATCTTGGCAAAAAAAGTGACTCTTCTATATAACCTCGGCGGATAAGATCTCGGATCTTCAGTAGACTGTCAATTTTATCCTTTAGCCTCTATATGGAACTATTCTAAGTCTTTTCTTCTACTATAATATTGTCTGCGCCCCCTTCCATAGCAGTAGGGGTTAGTTCCTACTCTCGTCCAACAGTCCTTTATCGACTATTGACCTCTCTCTACTCTCTTCCATCTTATCTCTGTCGTGGTCGGTCGCCCACAGTGTCTGACATTCCCCATGGATCCAGTAATGTCGTGAGAGCAACAAAGATGGTCTCTAAGATCTCTGTTGGGGTCAAGTCGATCAAAGGTCGAGCCCCTATTGATCCTATCAAAGGTTAAACCTGCCTGTCGGCCGTCAGATGTCGATCGGGTGGTTTTGCCTTGGTATGTTGGGTCAAGATGTGTCATATCACCCAAGATCTCGTATAGTTACAAATATTCTTCTTCGTCATAGGCATGGTCGTCTGGATAATCCTGAACTTGTTTTCCCAAGTGAAGATACCTAGGATTAGTAACGTCCATCCACCATTGATGGTGTTGAACATACTTTTATGGGGCCAAGGTTGGTCCCCCTGTCGTCGGTTCCATTGTCTCTCTAGAAATCGGAGAAATAATCTCCTCTGTTCGGTCACCTTGGGCCCTTCCTAACACGTTTTGGCTAAATGCCATTAATGGCTCCTGCATCTTTTGTGGACTAGCCACCAAGGATCGTAGCGACACCGCCGCATCAGCCATTTTTCACTAAGGTGTTGGTTGGATGGAGCTTAGGCCAGCACCTGGAGGAAATTCTTATGCCATGTCTCCGGTGAGATGAAGTTCCAAAAGATAGATAGACAGTGAGCAAGTAGGAAGCTTAAAATACACCAATAAAGCTCTTTTAATGGTGGTACTAGTCCAACAATTGTGGATCTATACCACCACCAGATGCATAAGGGAGAGTCTAAGCTAAGAAATAAAGAGGAATAAGATAATCTTTCCCAAAGGTGGTGCCAAAATGATGATGCTGGGGATCACCACTTAAATTTATAAGCAGTTCAAGCTCTAGCTTTGTTTACAATGGAGTAATGTATGAATACGGGAATGTAAATAATAAGAAGGAGGTGAGAGAATGGTGAAGACACAAGAATATAAAGTGGTTTAGCCAATAGGCCTATTCCACTATGAAAGGTTCGTGGTGTATGTATTTCTATAATTCTTTAATGGCTATGGATACAATTTCTCAAGATTTCTCTCTCTTCTGGTTAAAATTTGACAGAGTTTAGCTAGAGTTGCCAATTACTCCCTCCTTGTTGAAGAGTAAAAAGATTGCTTATATAGGCTCAGGGGTGCACAGTGCGTCCCCATGCATGTAGTAAGTGTACATGGCAATAGGTGACCAATAGCAGAAAGACACTTGTCCCTAGCACATGTATGTCATGATGAAGAGGATCCATTGCAACGGTATGGTCTATGTGGCTTACTGATGTACAAGTCAAGTGTGCCATATGAAATGTTGATGTTGGATCTAATAGTCCCAACCGAGCCGAGACTGAATAATGTAGCCTTCTAAGCAGGAAACTATGAGGCTAAGAAGATTACCTCAGGCTGGTCGATACGATCTCGGCCTATCAGTGTCGTATGAGGTCGACACCTGGCAGGGTGAGACACAATAAGACCACTAGGACTAGATAATGAGCTCCATCGATTAAAGGTAACTACCAAGGATTGATGGGGGAAACGTGTGAACTGTCGGGCCTCTTGATATGTGTATTTGATGTATGTTTAATTGGGACAAGACCAGACTTATGTATATCAAGTGACATTGTCTTTAAGGCCTTGAAAGTGAACTTTGTAGTTTTTTGTATTGTGTATTAGGCTTAGCTTTTCTAACAAGCTATGTTTTTCCTATTAATAAGGCATACCTTGTCCCCAACACTGAATTCTCGAAATGACTGCTTGGCATCAACATAATTCTTTTGTCTGTCCTTGGCTACCTGTATGAGACTCTTAATCATCTTAATCCTGGACGAAGTATCCTAAATCAACCCGATTCGAGTAGCTTATTATCCATCGGCTCTAGCCAACAATCAGGAGAATGATAAGGCCTACCGTATAATGCCTCAAATGGAGCCATGCATATAGTAAACTAATAGGAGTTATTATACGCGAACTCCACCAATGGAAGATACAACTCCCAACCTCCTCCAAAATCTAGGATACACATCTGCTGCATATCCTCCAATATCCGATTGGTCCTCTCTTTCTGCCCATCCATCGGTGGGTGATACGTTATACTCAACCGTAACTCAGTACCCATAACCTCTTGAAAAATCTCCCAAAATTGAGATACAAAAGTCTTGTCCCTCTCGGATATGATATCTAAAGGTACTCTACGTAATCGCACTATGTTAGCAATAAAAATCTGGGCATACTGTACTGTAGTATAATCAATTCGAACCGAAAGAAAGTGAGCTACCTTGGTCAATCGATCCACTATTACCCATACGAAATCGTGACCTCTCTGTGAAGTGGGCAACCCGATAATGAAATCTATGGAAATGCTCTCCTATTTCAACATAGGGATCTTTAATGGCTGTAGAAACCCAGTTGACCTCTTGTGGTCCACCTTTACTAGCCGCTAGGTGGCACACTTTGGGACAAACTGGAAAATGTCTCTTTTCATCACACTCCACCAGTAATGTCGTCTTATATCCTGATACATCTTATCCCCACCAGAATATACCATACATCTGGATCCATGTGACTCTCACATCACCGCATGTCGCAAGTCTCCCCCTCAGGAATAATCAGTCTCGTTAAAGCACAAGCCGCCCTCCGAACTCACCGAGTAAGACTTTGCTCCCCCAGCTAAGAGGTGTTTGATCTGCTCCTGAAAAAATGGATTTACTGCCTGTGCCTGCACCACTCTCGTGCAATCTCTAGAGTAATGGTAATAACTGACATAAACGATCGGGAAACCAAATTCAGATGTCTTAACTCCTTCCACTTCTCTTTCCATATCTCGGACACCTTGCCTACTGGCCTACGGCTCAAAAATATACTACCAGGTTAGCCTTTCCTAGGTGGTATTGGATATCGAACTGATAATCCTTCATAAATTCAAGCCACTTGAGCTGGCGCATATTCAACTCTATTTGAGATAACGAGTACTGTAGTGACTTGTGATGTGTGAACAGGCAGAACCTCTCCCCCAATAAGTAATGTCTTCAAGTTCGTAGAGGAAACACAACTACTGCTAACTCCAAGTTGTGGGTGGGGTAACTCCTCTCATGAGTCTTAAGCTTGCGGGAAACATAAGATATAGCCTGGTCCTCCTGCTTAAGTACACTCCCAGTCCTTGTAGGGACACATCAGTGTATACGATATACTCCACTCCCGGCTTGTGCAGTGTGAGAACCGGTGATGACATCAACTTGTCCTTCAACTCATCAAACTCTAACTGACAAGTATCATCCTAAATGAATGGTACCCCTTTGCGAGTCAAGTTTGTCAACAGACTCGTAATCTTCAAGAATCCGCGAATAAACCTTTTGTAATACCCAACTAACCCCACGAAACTGCGTATCTCGGTCGGTGTCGTGGGATGTCCCTACTCTCTCACCGCTGACACCATACTAGGATCCACCCATATCCCCCTATCTGATACGATATGCCCCAAGAACTGTACTTCACTCAGCCAGAGTCCACATTGCTCATACTTATCATACAACTGATGCTCAGGAAGTCTCTACAAAACTTGACACAAATGCTTGGCATGCTCCTCCTCAGTTTGGGAATAAATCAAGATCAAAGAATTGAAAAACTGATATCAAAACTATATAAACACCCTATCATTAAGTCCATGAACACAACTGGAGAGTTTGTTAGCCTGAATGGCATACCCCTCCGGGACCCGAACTAAACCCCCGGGTAGACTTTTCTAACTATCTTGACCCTTTCGGACATATTAATGCACTCAAAATAACCATTTGGATGAGTTAAAAATAATTCACCTTTTATTTCATTAAATTGAATCCCAACACGACTGACATGTGCGTCCCGACTAGATTATTGTATGTCGTCGTATTTTCACTCGCGACAACTTTAATATATTCATGATCATATATTACTCGTTAACTAAGTAATAATACATATACTTCACATAAACAAATATTAATCCTCATCCCGCTAATAAATATCTATTTTTATTCCTGATTAATTTTCCAATTTAAATTAAACTAATCACATAATTAAAATCATTAAAAATACGGGATGTTACTATTTGGCATCGTCACCATCCTCAAGGAACTCGTTATTTTTCAGCAGGGAAAAGTTAGGGGTTGAGTACCCATTTGTCGGTTGTGGTTCGGTTTCGTTACTCATCACCCAAGACTTTTTTAATCGGTATACTGGGATATCTGAGGGACGACTTACGTCTCAAGTGGGGGAGTTTGCCGATGATTACTTTGTTGTGTTGCTGCTCACTTCCCTCACTCGGGACGAGCTTGATTTTAAGAGCGAGAGAGTGATGTGAATGGGATCTTGAATTTATTTTATATTCATGTTTTATTTATTTATTTTCCTATTTTTAGTTGTTATTTTAGGTTAGGGGGTGGTATTTCCTTAAATTTTTTAGGACTATTTTTAGTCTTTTCACTTTTCAGGCTTAGCTTGTCTTGCAAACTAAGTTTGTCCTATAAATAAGGTCATTGGTTAAATATTGTACTCCTTTTACTTCTGAATATGAATTATAAATATTTCTTAGGCCCTTGGCTTCTAAATATATTCTGTTGTGTAGTTAGTAAATATATGTTTCGGCATTTTAACTTTATCTCAAAAATATATTAGGAGACTAACTTGCATTTAAATAAGAAGTATATTATTAAAGTTGTCTAGAGTCTTTAGGCATTATAATAAGAATTCAACAAAAGGGTACAGTAAGCAAAACAAAGGACTATTTTATCAAGAGTTATATTTAACCCTTGTAGGTTCATAAAAAAACAATAATCCTATATAGGAACAAAATAATGATGCCACACCTCGTAAATTCAAGGACCATTAATTAAATAATATTTTGGGAGATAAAGAATTTATTTTATTGGGAAGAATTAAATTGGTAAACTGGGAAAATTTCTAAATTGAGAAATTTATTAATTTGGCGAATTGAGGATTAATTATTTGGACTATTTTGTGTTGCATTTTGAGGTCAAAATTTTGGAGAATGTTATAGATTAATTCAGATGGCAATTTAGAGTGCACGGTTGAGTCTGGATGGGTCGAAATAGTTAAAAAAGAGTATCTACGGGTATAATATGGGTTTCGGAACCCTTCTGGACACATTTGAGCTCCCAAATAAGTGTTTAGGCCCTTTTTAGAAGGCCCATAAGTCCAAAAAAGGGATTTAAGTTAATACCCTAATTGACAGAGGGTGTGGGAACATTAATTCATTTTTGGAACGCCAAATTAAGGAAAGCCAAAGAAAGGAGCGACGTGAGGAGATTAAACCAAGAATAAGAAAGGAGACGATTGAATCAACCCATCATCTTCATCAAAGGATCTGATTCTACAAACCCTAAGGTAAGTGGTTTAACTTGCATTTGATTAATTGCATTTTTTCTATTCATATTAAAGAAGGTGTAAATTGATTAATATGTTAGGGTCATCTCTACATTTATTTGGGGATTTCATGTTGTGATTTAAAAATCTATAGAGATGATAAGAATATATGGATTGTGATTCTCCAATTTGAGTATATGATGTAGTTAGATTGAGTAAATCAAATGAGTGGATTTAGGATGAATCATGGAAGATTTTGGGAATAAAATCTATCCAAAATCGAAGGTTTTAAAGCTTTAATGGAGGACTGGATTTTCTGGGCAACGATTGGGGAGAGAGCACACTAAGGTCATTCGAACGACCTAGTGTCTCGTTCAAACGACAACCATAGTCATTTGAACAACATGGCCAGTCGCTTGAACGATGCAGTTGGTTCTGACAGGTTTCTCCCCTTCCCTGTTTCAGACCTGATTATTAAATTTGGGTAGAGGGTTCCTGTTTGGGTAAATCTCAATTGTGGGTTATAATTTAGGATTTACATTGTAGAAATTACCCATGGATTAGTGGAGGATAAATCCAAAAATAAATCTAGGGTTTAATTGGTGTAATGGTGAACTTTTCACTTTAAGTGGGCAAACTTATTTGATAGAAATTGTATGATAAATTTGGGGATGTGGATTTCGGGGCCGAGGGAGTGAGTCTGGGTGTATTGGTTGAGCGACGCCAAGATAATTAATTAATGTATGATTAATTCAATTGAGTCGGGATAAGGACTCGGGTGAAATTTGGACAAGTTCTACGAGCGGTTAGGCACAAATTTAGTTGAGTTAATTTATTATAGGAGTATATAATAAATTAAGGAATATTCGAATAGAAAAAGGGTGTTAACCGTAATATGTGGGTCTGAGGAATAAGTTCTACATGATGATTTCGTGCCAAGTGAGATAATCCGGGTAAATATTGTTGAGTGACATCAAGAGAATGAAATTAATTAGTGTGTTATTAATTGAAATTTGGGTCGAATTATAGAATTGAATGTGTTAGTCTAGTGTTATGAATATTATACACCGGTAGCCTGAATTTAATATATATCTATATAATAAAGGAGGAGAGCTTTTTTTGTCTCCTCCAACTAATAGTTGAGATTATATTTGAAGGGTTTAGTCTTTATCATGAATCAAATTTAATCTTGAGAGTTTGAATATAACGGTTATCAATACTTGAGAAGATTATTTGATCACAGAGGTACAGAGGACAAGGCTCGAGAGAATATGGCTCGAGATGTTATTGGTACCGTAAGCTTTGTATACTTTGATTTCATTTCAAGGCGAAAGGGTCTCTCTCTTAGAAACACATCTTCACGGTCAGCTATCCCTACTTTCTCCCTCAACCCTATCCAGTCAACATCCATCCGACGCCGACTACTGTTGTTGGCGTTTTATCTCTTACACCTAGTAGTGACAAAATGTGCCCAAATAATAAAACAATCCATATTAGCCCAGTCATCTAAATATGGGGTCCATATTTAAAAGCTATGAGTTAAATATGAGCCCATATTTTAAAGCTATGAGTTAAACATGGGACCCATATTTGAAAGCTAAGAATCAAATATAGAACCCAATTTTAAAAGATACAAATCAAATATAATACTCATTTTTAAAAGTTGTGAGTAAAATATGAGTTTTTTTACATATAACTCTAATTGTAATACTTATTTTAGTAGAAAAATAATGAGTTGGTCCAACCCATATTTGATCCGCCCATATTCGGCCCGACCCACATTTAACCCAACCCATATTTGGTCCAACCCACATTTAGCCCAACCCATATTTGACCTGTCCAAATTACGCCCGCCCATAATTTTGCCAGTGCTACCTACACCGCTAATTTTCGCGGCTGCTGGTGTTTCATTTCTGGCGATGACCTCCAGCTTCCGCCGCTCCTTCGGGTTTCATCTCCGGCGACATACATCCGACGCCGACTATTGCTGGTGGTGTTTTGTTCATTCGCTTCTTCATTTTTATTCCCTCTGTCCTCTCTCTCTCTCTCTCTTTCTCTCACCGGAAGTCAACAAATTTTTTTCCTGATTGTGTTCGTAAAAAGCAAAAAAGGCAAAATAAATTAATCAAAGAAAAAAACAAATCAAAGATTGACTGTATCTATGACAAACCTACTGATTCAGAAGTCTTTGTTTGCTTATAAACGAAAAAAACTACTAATTCAGATTTGATGTTCTTTTAGATGCATACCGAACCTATTGATTCAGAGGAGCAATGTTTTTTTTACAAAACCTATTGAGTTTGCATATAAAGATTTCTGAACCAGCGATTATGGTCCCTTACAAACGAAAAAAAAAATTAGCATTTAGATCTGATGTCAAGACAAATTTTGGCACTACTCAAAGATTGTTTCCTTGTTTCTATTCGTAAATAGGAAAAAAAGCAGAGCAACATGAGCATGGATACAAATAAGGGTCTGTTTGTTTTAAGAAAGAAAAATAAGGGTTTGTTTTAGATATATCATTTTTGTCTGTATGTTTCCATTCGTACTTCATTTAATACTTGGATGTAATTGATTTGTTTTAAATATACCATGTTTGTCTTTTAATACCAAATCAATTGGTTTTCAAGCACAGTTACTTGATTAAAAAAAATAGATCTAATAATTTCTTTGAAAATATGCTGCATGATTATAATTTTTTGCTGGATTACCATTTTTTTTATTACCATCAGTGTTGTTGATGTAGATCTTTTTTTTTTTTGACTAATATTTTTCACTGGATTTCATCATTAACTGTTTTTGTGGTTTTGATTATAGTTGAGAAGTGCGGAGAGAGGGAGAGAAGAAGATAGTTGTGAAGATATAATGGGTTTATGTTTTACACACTAATGGTAATAAAAAGATATAATGGATTTATGTTTTTTGGGGGTATTACACACTGATGGGTTTTGTCTTTTTCTTTTATAATCTTACTGACTGAAGTGTTTGATTGAGGTGTGCAAAAATTTTAGGGTCCGTTTGATACAAAAGTGGGAAAATGGAGAGCATGGCAAATTTTTCCATAATAAAATTTGTCATGGCAAAATTTGTGAAGGCAAATCCTATAATTTGCCATATAAGGTTATTTGATAGGACTAATTTACTAGGTGGCAAAAGTGGATTGTTCGATAGCATTAATGAAAAATAAAAACAAAAAATAGTTTAGAACAAACAAACAGTTTATGAATAAAAAACAATTTATGAATAAAAAATAGTGTTTAATAAAATAAAAATCTTTAAAAAAAACAGTTTTAACGAAAAAAAACATTTATTTAGAAAAACAGTTTTTAAACGAAAAAAACATTTTGAAAAAAAAAACAGTTTAGAACGATTTTTTTATAAAGAAAAGCAGTCGTAACAAAAAAATAGTTTTTAACCAAAAAAACAGTTTCAATGAAAAAAACACTTTTTAACAAAATAAAAACGGTTTTAACAAACAAACAAACAGTTTAAAAAAACAATTTTAACAAAATAAAAATATTTTTTAACGGAAAAACAGTTTTTAACAACAAAAAAAAAATTTACGGAAGAAATGTTTTTTTCAAAAAAAAAATTTTAATAAAAAAATAGTTTTTTTTAATATTTTTAAGAAGGATGTCAAATTTGTGGGGAAATTTTTCTTTGCTATATAAGTAAGCAAATTTTGCCAACAAAAGAGAGAAAATTATGGCAAATTTGTATGTGAACATGAGTATACATGAAATTTTTTCCATGGCAAATAATGGTCATCAAACACACAAAATAGTGGGCAAATTTGTGATTTGCCACCATTTCCACATTTTCCATGGCAAATGTGGCCATTCAAACGGACCCTTATTCATTATGGTTCCGGTACAAAATATTTATTTTGGAAGATCTGTTGTATATATCTAAAGATTTGGTTTATTTTGTTTACACATATTGATAGTTTTAATACATTTAATGTTCAGTACAGTAATGTAATTTTTTACTTCTTCATGTTTTATTAGTTGCAGTAGATAGAAACACAATTTTGGAGCAAGCTTAAAAATCTTTTTATATCTATTTTCAATATCTGTGTTTTTTTCTGGATATTTTGGGGCAAGTTTTTCCAATATTATCATCCATGAATGTTCTGGGGCAAGTTTTTTCAAGTCCATTTTTTTTGTTAATTGATCCATTTTTGCTTTCCACTTGTGTACACAACGTTCATTAATGGTGTAGTGTTTTTTTATAAATGTATTCTTGAAAAAAAAAAGGCACAACCAAGGTCTGTCACTTCGTCCAACTTCATTTTATTGTGTAGTTGTTGTTGTAATTTTTTGTAGAAACCCAGTAGTTTATTTTCCAACCCACCTTTTGTTCTCTTCTCCCAACTAAAAAAAATGTATTAAATAAAAACTAATAATATGCATTAATCATTGAAAACCTGTTTAATTTTTTTTAGAAGAAACTATTTTTTTAATTTTTTTTTAACTTTTATAGTTATTTAAAAAAATATTTCAATTATTTTTAAAAATCTCTTAACTATTTTTAAAAAAATGTTTATAAAAAGTAAAATGTTTAAAGTTGTTTTAATAAAAACTAAAAATCTCTATTTTCAATAAAAATATATTTTTAAAATGTTTATTCAACATTATCTTATTTTTAAAGGTTTGTGCCACCGGCACTCTAATTTTATATTGTTATTGAGAAGACATTGTCTTCTATGTATAGAATGAGAAGTATGATGCGCTTTTCACGTTTACTTCAAATTAATTCAATTTGTTTTCACAAATATTTTGAAACAAATTTATCATCGTGTTATCGACACGGGTATGAGTGTGTTATAATCATGTATACTAAGGAGCAAATTTAACACCGTGCCAATGGCACGAGTAGACCCTAGTATATATATATATATATATATATATATATATATATATATATATATATATATATATATATTGTAATACCCCGTATTTTTACGCATATTTATTTTATTATGAAATTATGGAAATTTGGATTAATTAATTTAAGAGAGAAAATTTAATTTGAAATTAATAGTAATAATTACTAGCGTGACAAGAGTTAGTAGTTATCGGAAATCTTTATGTTGAAATCATGTTGAGTAATAACTATGTTGAACATTACGTAGTGAGTAACGTACTATTGTTTCGAAAATAATAATATGGTCGGGGATGAGATATACGGCAGTTGAAATACAATTATTTGGGACACGCGTATGAGTCGTGTCAATACTATTTATTGAGGTTGAAAAATATAAATTATTTTGAAATAACTCTTATGGCCGTTTTGAGTGCGCCAGTGTATCAGAAAACACTACTCGGGAGTTTTATTCGGAGTCCGGGCATTTTAGCCCAAAGCTACGTGGGTTAGAGGTCGCTGTCAGTTTCAACCTACGTGAAAGAGAGAGAGTGAGAGAGAGAACCAATGAGGAAGAAGACCCCATAGGAGAACTCAAGATTTCACACCAACAATTATACCAAAGTGTAAATCGCGATGAGAGGATCAACCACACACCAAATTCAACCCAAGAATTAGAAGTCCATTCCAAGGCAAGTGTTTATCTTGCTCCACTTTTAGCATTATATTGTTCCTGTTGATTTAGATTAGATGATATAAACATATTACAAATAAAACTAGGTTCAATTAGACTATTTTGTGGAGAATCTTAAAAATTTGAGATAGGCATGCATGTAGAGGAATTTCTCTTTTGTATTATGATAAATCTGAAGGTTTTATGTTAAAAAATGAGTTAAGTAAAGGATTTGGAATAATAAAAATCTGCTGGGTTCTTTTTATGAGAATTTTAGAGATTTAAGAAATTGATGAATTCCCTTTGAATACATGTAAGGGTTGGCGCTCTAATTCACATTAATGAGGTCCTATGGTGGTTAGAAATAGTTTAGAAACATTAAATTAGAGTTGGGATGAGTTTTGGATTGGTATTGAAGATTGAAAGTTGAAAAAAAAAATGAATTTGGGAAGAACTGGGTCTGTCTAGATTTTTCATTCGAAGACCAGCCTAGGTCGTTCGAATGACCTTGTTCGAATGAGACTTCTAACGAGAAATCCAATGACCCTTCTAACGAGTTGTTGAGTTCATTTGAAGTGAAAACTTCATTTGAACGAACTCGTTCGAACGAGAATCCCTTGACTTCTAACGAGATTTTAGAATATAGTTTTTGAGTCCGATTAGGTTAAAAAGCATCCTAGAGTTATCCAAGCGAGAGGAATAACCTACGCGAATGACGAGTGAAGAGTTAATATTGAATTGGGAGTGTGATTATTCTCGGTATGCAGAAATTTCATAGAACCGAGGAGAGTTAGGTTCAATAGAGTATATATATATATATATATATGATCTACGGAGAAAGTAAAAATAATATGGTAAGTGGGTTCCGCGAATGCCTATTAAGTTGTATAAGTTGTGTGCATTCTTATTACTCCGAATATTATGTGTATGACATACCTAGCTACTGGCTATGGAACGGAGGTTAGCGCGTTGTGGACGACCATATCCTTTGTGCCTTCGGGGGATTTGGAGTTGTACCACTAGAGCATGGAACCTAAGTACGGGCTATCTGTGAGAACGATAGTGGTGATGGTCGCATGGGTGCATAGGTATGTGCATAGCCCATCGGATTGGAACTATTTTTGCCTCCAATATGTTTATATATTTTATTGGTTCCTGAGAGACCGAACCTGTTGTCCATTATGCGTAAGTTGCAATGGGACTAGATATCCGAGTATGCCTAACACCAAGGGTTTCTTAACCGTGGGTGCAATATTGATATATATATATATATATATATGTATACATAGTGAGATTTTATATATGTATACTGAGTTCCTATTCTGTGTTTCATGTTGGCTACTTTATTAAAGTATATACTTATTGGGTCACCAGTTGAGAATTAAGAATGCTATGAGAATGAGTTAAAGCATCTTTAAACCTATTCCTAAATAATAGAAATATATTAGCTTCAGAGTATTTAGATATTTTATCCGGCATAGTGGTTATACGACATATAGTCAGGCAGAGTATCGAGACTAGTATGGGTAGTTAGGCTCATTAGGTGTGCACATTAGATGAGAGGTGATCATCCCAAGTGAGTACGCTAAGTTAACATGAATAATATTTGTGCTAATTAAACAATTTAGGCACTTGCTATATTTAAATTGTATTCTACTCGGGCTCTCACCCGTTTTTCTGCAAAACTCTTTTCTTGTTCCTTTATTTTAGGTGCTCAACCACGGGGACACCAAGCTTAGTAGATTCCATTCAATTATCGAGTTGTAGCTGTTGTGGAAGCTACAGGACATTGCTATTAGACGCCTCAGTTATTTACTTCTTTATGGAGTACAATATGTCTATCCTTCTTTATCTATCAGTTATTTACTTCAGTTGGACATCTCGTCCCTTCCTATTTAAATTCAGATACTTAGATGTTTTATTATGATAGTAGACTCTCATTTCATGGTTTTGGATTATTGTATGGGATTTTATCTGGATGTGTTTACTCCAGTTCTTCGTATTATTTTATTTAGTACTTTCCTTATGCTTTTGTGTTGAATGGTGATGTTTAAATATTTTCCTTTTATGGCGATTACTGTTAATAAGATAAAATTTTGACATCAACATTTTTAAATATTAGGTGGTTAGTTTTAAATAATAAATCTTTCGACAGTGATTTATACTATGAACCAACCGGATATTATGATTTAATTTTATAAAGGACTGATTACCCGATATTTAATTAGGTAGGGTGTCACAGGTGGTATCAGAGCATCAGGTTCTAGTGTCCTTAGGATCTGTAAAGATTATTATGTTTTCGCGTAGCGTTATTCGATATAGAGCCCTATTGTTAGGACTATTGCATTCTTTGTTACGTGTTATAGATTAAGTACTTCTATACAATGTTATGTATAGCCGGTAAAATTATACAATTCTTTGAATTTCAGATGCCGCTTATGAGGGAGAGACAACCTAACCCTGTTGAAGAAGAAAATATGGGACCAAACCAATAAGAACCTCGGGTATATCAGGAAAGAGAGACAATCACTGAGATAGCAAATATTGTGGCACAAGCAGTGACTACTGCAATATTGCAGTACCAAAATCGCAGTGTACAGCTTACAGGGGAAAAAGAACAAGAGAAGTGGATCAATACGATAATATGAGGAATAAGAATAGTGAGAAAGTACCGTCACAGCGGCGACAAGTTCCTCGGATTCGTTAAGACCAAGGGTACAATGGAAATCACAGGAAGAGCCAAATCCGTCAGGGTCAACAAAGCAAAGGATAGAGGACCTTCACAAAGAGGTGTTTTAAGTGTGGAAGGAATGGCCATAAATGCCAAATTTTCCCACAACGAGCTGGAGCACATCCTCGTATAAATTAGCTAGGTTAGCTAGTTCATCAGGGCCAACAAGGTGCTCAATAGGACTAGGGAAGTAGAAATTTTGTTGGAAAGTGTTTAATATGCAGTGAACGGGGCCACTTCTTTCGAATTTGCCCTCAAAAGGGCAGGACCCCGCTGCAGGGTGCCCGCCTGGAACCACAAAATGCCCAACATGGGGAAGCATGGATATTTACCCCAACAGCGCTAGCTCCGCTCCACAACATCATCATGTAGTACAATATGGGGATATCTATAATTCCTGGTATGCGCTTATGCCACTCATAACACAACTGTCACCCGCATTTGGAGGTATGATACTTCATTATTTATAGTGCCTTTAAGATATAGTGGAAATATCGAATAACTTTGATGCGTTATAATTTATTGTAATACTTTGAGAAATGTGGGCATAAAAATGTATTACTATCCTGATTTGCGAACTAGCTAATGATGGTTTGAGTGATAATAGACCGTTACAATGATATTTTCGTGTTCGTTAGTATTTGTGCTAAGAGTCACCTGAGAGGAGGCGGGACCACATTTCCATATATCTTTATATGGTTTTGAATAAAGACTCCGTGACGTATGTCGTATGGTTATACCTAATCCTGGTGGGTAGGGATGTCTATTAAAGGGATTCAATAGTGGATGAAATATTTCTGAGCATGAGGATTATTCCGTAGAAAATTTTAAGAGTGTAACGTCGAGCTAGTAGGAGTAATGTGTTAAATTTCATCTTTCGTAACGTGAGGGTATGTGAGTTAATCTTATAGCAAGAAAAAGAGATGTAGGGTACAAGTCGGATATTGAAGGCCCACAAACCGTGTTGACTGACAATGTTAGTTAGTAGTGTATGAGGGGGGTTCCTTGTTTAGATTTCGTGTTGCGAGACATCCCACGCATGAAACCTAACAAAGGTCGAAAGTTGGGAAATGTTTGGCCTTTAGTACACAGGTTGGTACCCAGGTTGTTATCCATAAAGTAAACGATAACCTTAAGATTTATTATATCTACACTCACGGCCAGTAGAGCCGTATTATACGACGTAAGAACCATTACTAAATTTCTTACATCGTGAATAAATCAGTGTAACAAGGGAGGATATTATAGCTACAATGATTAAGGTAAGTGATACTAACCTTATTGAATATTTAGAGTTACAAGACCAGACTGTGCAGCTGTTACGTCAAGGCTTCATCTGTAGGAATATCTCGACTTGGGGTTTTCCCGTATTAGTTGTGAAGAAAAGGGATGGATCTTTTCGGCTATATTTTGACTACCAAGAAGTGAATAAAGTCAAGATCTTTACCCCAAATTGATGACTTATTCGACCAGTTGAGAGGAGCTTCCTTCTTCTCAAAGATTGACTTGAGGTCGGGATACCATCAGTTGCTTATCAGGGAGAAGGATGTGTTGAAGACTACCTTCTTGACAAGATATGGTTCCTAAGATTTTAGGGTTATGCCTTTTGGGCTAACTAATGCCCCAGCTGTGTTTATGGACTTGTTGAACAGGGTGTTCAGAGAGTTCCTGGACCAGTTCATCATCGTCTTTATAGATGACATTATGGTTTACTCGCAGACTGAGGAGGAGCATGCCGAGCACTTGAGGAAAGTTTTGTCGACACTGCGTCAGTATGAGTTGTACGCAAAATACGAGTAATGTGGATTTTGGCTGAAGGAGGTTCAATTTTTTGGACATATCATCTATGACAGAGGGATATCCGTAGATCTGAAAAAGTGTCAGTGGTGAGGGAGTGGGGACAGCCCGCGACACCGATCGAGATACGCAGTTTCTTGGGCCTACCCAAATACTACAAGAGGTTAATTCGAGGTTTTTCTAAGATAGTAGGCCCGTTGACACATTTGACTCGCAAAGGGGTGCCGTTTATCTGGAGTGATGCATGTTAATTAGCCTTTGATGAGTTGAAGACAAGTTAACCTCAGCACCAGTGTTAGCATTTCCCAGGCTGAGAGTGGAGTATCTAGTATACACTGATGTGTCCTTATTAGGACTTGTGGGTGTACTTCAATAGGAGGATCAGGCTATAGCTTATGCCTCTCGTAATCTTAAGCCTCACAAGAGGAATTACCCCCACCCACACCTTGGAGTTTGCGACGGTCGTGTTTGCACTTCGAATTTGGAGACATTATCTCCTGGGGGAGAAATTTCTCTTGTTTACAGGTCACAAGTCATTACAATACCTCTTCACACAGAAGGAGCTGAATATGCATCAGCATCGATGGCTTATGTTTGTGAAGGATTATAATTTTGATATCCAATACCACCTGGGGAAGGCTAACATGGTAGCAAATGCGTTGAGCTGTAGGCCAGTAGGTGAGGTTGCTCAGGCGTGGATAGCAAAATGGAAGGAATTAAGGCACCAGGATGCGGTGGCTCGATCATTCATGTTTGTAATGACAGTTATGCCCCAGATTATTATGAGAGTAGTACAGGCTCAGGCAACTGACTCATTCTGACAGAGTCAGATAGTACAGCGTCTAGAAGAGGGGGCGAGTCTTAGACCGTGGGTTTAGATGGGGGTCTACGTTTCAATAGAAGGGTTGTTATTCCATAGGGAGAAGACTTGCGACACGAGGTGATGACAGAGTCGTACGGTTCACAATTTGTGATACATCTCGGTGGGGATAAGATGTACCAGGATATGCAGAGACAGTACTGGTGGAGCGGGATGAAGAAGAATATTGTCGAGTTCATCTCGAAATGTGCCACTTGTCAGTTGGTAAAGGTGGACCATCAGAGACCGATGGGACTTCTATAGCCATTAGAGGTTCCTATGTGGGAATGGGAGAGCATTTCCATGGGCTTCACCAATGTATTACCCACATCGCAGAGGGGTCACGATTTGATATGGGTGATAGTGGATCGACTGACCAAGGTAGCCCATTTATTTACAGACCGAATGGATTACACCATGGGATAGTACACCTAGATATTCATAGTAGAGATAGTGAGACTTCACGGGGTGCCTCTTAATATCGTGTTTGAAAGAGATAAGGTGTTTGTGTCTCGATTTTGGGAGAGTTTTCAGGAGGTGATGGGTACGAAGTTGAGACTGAGTACAACCTATCACCCGCAGATGGATGGATAGATCATGAGAAATAAATCAGATGTTTGAGGACATGTTGCGATGTGCATCATTGATTTTGGCAGAGGCTGGGAGCAGTACCTTCTGTTGGTGGAGTTTGCCTATAACAACTCCTACGAGTTTACTATCGGTATGGATCCATTCGAGGAACTATATGGCAGAACTTATCGTTTCCCAGCATGTTGGTTAGACATGGGAGATAAAAAATTACTTGTTTCGAAGGTTATTCAGGATACTTCGACGAGGATTGAGTTGATACGGAATCGTATTCGAGTTGCTCAGGATTGACATAAGACCTATGACGACGCTAAGCGGTATTTTTGGGAGTTCAACATTGGGGACCAGGTGTTACTTCGGGTGTCTCCAATGAAGGTAGTTATGCATTTTGGGAAGAAGGTAAAGTTAGCGCCTAGGTATGTAGGGCCATTTCCTATTATCGAGAGGATTGGACCAGTTGCTTATGGACTTGGGTTACCGGAGCACTTGTATAGGGTCTATGACGTGTTCCATATCTCTTCACTAAGGAGATTTTTTCGAGATGATTTGGCCCACTCACATTGCATTAGAGGAGATCGACTTACAGCCTGATAGCTCCTATGAGGAGGGGTCGGTTGTTATCCTAGACCGAAGGGAGAGGAAGTTGAGGTCAAAGATAGTACCACTGGTCCATGTTCAGTGGCGGCACCATAATCTTAAGGAATCTACCTAGGAGCACGAGGATGACATGCGTGAACATCATCCAGATTATTCTTGCCAGGTATATTTTCATTTTCAAATTTGAGGACAAAATTCTGTTATTAGGGGGGAGTATGTAATACCCCGTACTTTTACGCATATTTACTTTATTATAAAATTATGGAAATTTGGATTAATTAATTTAAGAGATAAAATTTAATTTGAAATTAATCCGACTTAGTGGTAATAATTACTAGCGTGATGAGAGTTAGTAGTTATCGAAAATGATTATGTTGAAATAATGTTGAGTAATAACTATGTTGATCATTACGTAGTGCGTAACGTAATATTATTCCAGAAATAATAATATGGTCGGGGATTGAGGTTTAAAAAGATAAATTATTTTGAAATATCTCGTATGGACGTTTTGAGTGTGCCAGTGTGTTCGGAAGGGTCGAAATAGTCAGAAAATACTACTCGGTAGTTTTATTTGGAGTCAGGGGCATTTTAGCCCAAAACGACACCCCGAAGAGGTATTTTGGTCTTTTAAGGTTTTTCAGAAATAAGATGGACAAAAATTAGGATTTAAAATAAAAGCTAAGTGGGTTAGAGGTGGCTGTCAGTTTTAACCTACGTGAAAGAGAGAGAGTGAGAGAGAGAACCAAGGAGGAAGAAGACCCCATAGTAGAACTAAGCCAAAAACTCAAGATTTCACACCAATAATTACACCAAAGTATAGATCGCGACGAGAGGATCAACCACATACCAAATTCTACCCAAGAATCAGAAGTCCATTCCAAGTCAAGTGTTTATCTTTCTCCTCTTTTAGCATTATATTGCTCCTGTTGATTTGGATTAGATGATATAAACTTGTTGCAAAGAATACAAGGTTTAATTAGACTAATTTGTGGAGAATCTTAGAAATTGGAGATGGGCATGCGTGTAGAGGAATTTCCCTTTTGTATTTTGATAAAAATGAAGGTTTTATGTTAAAAAAACGATTTAAGTTAAGGATTTAGAATAATAAAAATCTGTTGGGTTCTTTTTATGAGAATTTTAGAGATTTAAGAAATTGATGAATTCCCTTTGAATACATGGAAGGATTGGCGCTCTAATTCGAATTAATGAGGTCCTATGGTGGTTAGAAATAGATTACAAACATTAAATTAGAGTTGGGATGAGTTTTGGATTGGTATTGAAGATTGAAAGTTGGGAAAAAAATGAATTTGGGAAGAACTAGTTATGTCTGGATTTTTCGTTCGAACGAGACTTCTAACAAGAAATCCAACGATCCTTCTAACGAGATGTTGAGTTCGTTCGAAGTGAGAACTTTGTTCGTTCGACGTCCTTCGAAAGAAAATCCCTTGACTTCTAACGAGATTTCATAATACACTTTTTGAGTCTGGTTAGGTTAAAAATCATCCTAGGGTTATCCAAGTGAGAGGAATAACCTACGTGAATGATGAGTGACCTAAAGTCCGAGTTAATATTGAATTGGGAGTGTGATTATTCTCAGGATGTAGAAAGTTCATAGAACCGAGGAAAGTTAGGTTCAAGAGAGTATATACATATATATGATCTACGGAGAGAGTAGAAATAATACTACTACTTACGTATTATGGTAATTGGGTTACATGAACACCTATTAAGTTGTATAAGTTGTGTGCATGCTTATTACTTAGAATATTATGTGTATGACATACCTAGCTACTGGCTATCGAACGGAGGTTAGCGCGTTGTGGATGACCATATCTTGTGTTCCTTCGTGGGATTTTGAGTCCTACCACTAGACCATGGAACCTAGGTACGGGCTATCTGTGAGAACGATAGTGGTGACGGTCGCATGGGTGTGTAGGTATGTGCATAGCCTATCGGCTTGGAATTATGTTCGCCTCCAATATGTGTGTATGTTTTTTTGGTTCCTTAGAGATTGAACCTGTTGTCCATTATGCGTGAGCATTGCAATGGTACTAGATAACTGAGTATGCCTAGCACCAGGGGTTTCTTAACCATAGGTGCATTAATGATATATATATATATATATATATATATATATATATTGTATGTATACATAGTGAGATTTTATATATGTATACTGAGTTCCTATTTTGTGTTTCATGTTGGCTACTTTATTAAAGTATATACTTATTGGGTCACCAGTTGAGAATTAAGAATGCTATGAGAATGAGTTAAAGCATCTTTAAACCTATTCCTAAATAATAGAAATATATTACCTTCGGAGTATTTAGATATTTTATCCGGCATAGTGGTTATACGACATAGAGTCAGGCAAAGTATGGGTAGTTAGGCTCATTAGGTGTGCACATTAGATGAGAGGTGAGCATCCCAAGTGAGTACGCTAAGTTAAAATGAATAATATTTGTGCTAATTAAACAATTTAAGCACTTGCTATATTAAAATTGTATTCTACTCGGGCTCTCACCCGTTTTTCTACAAAACTCTTTTCTTGCTCCTTTATTTTAGGTGCTCAGCCACAGGGACACCAAGCTTAGTATATTCCATTCAATTGTCGAGTTGTAGCTGCTGTGGAAGCTACAGGGCATTGCTAGTAGACGTTTCATAGTCTTTCCTTCTTTATCTATCAGTTATTTACTTCAGTTGGACATGTCGTCCCTTCTTATTTTACATTAAGAGATTTAGATGTTTTATTCTGATAGTAGACTCTTATTTCATGGTTTTGGATTATTGTATGTGATTTTATATGGATGTGTTTACTTCCTTGGCTATCTTAGGAGGTTGCACGATGTGGGTGAATCCCTTGGCTAGAAATGCACGGAGAGTATAATACCTAGGTTATAGCGTATGTTATTAGAGGTGAGACGTTATGGTATGGGACGGTCACTTTCGGGGGGAACTATGGCCGCCTATTATGCGATTATGATTGCATTTATATCTACAATATGTGTGTGAATGTTGTAGTATAATATTATGTATATATGGAGCATATTTATATACATGTAAATCTATGATGAGAATTGTATTATTTATATAACTTTTGAGAATGTTATATGGTATCCAATGGGAAATGATTTAAATAAGTTAGTGTGATTAATAACTTATAACTCGTATACTAAATTCACTCAGGAAATAGTAGTTGGAAAAGTAGTATATATATATATATATATAACAAGACTAATTATGGGGTAGATACCTAGATGGGTCATGTATAGGTGCGTTAGGCGTGCACATTAGTCGAGGGGTGAGTTGTCCTCAAAGGAGTGTGAGGCACTAACTTAAATATGAAGAGCATTCATGCATTTTAATTTACTGCATTTAAATTCACTTGCTAAATATTTTCAAAAAGTTTTGGGTTCTAACCCTTGCTATAAAATAATTTCAAAACCTTTTAGGTGTCCAGCCACAAGGATTCTAGAATTGTTCTATTCCTGGATTATGCAGCTGCGGCATATCTAGATGTTGCAGAACCTTGATTTAGCCATTTCTGTCATTTCATTCCTAGAATAGGATGTAATCAGTATTCCATTTGGGCATGTCTCCCTAGTTGTTCCGTTTTATTTCAGTTAGTTGATGTATTCAATTATTCCTCTTATGGCTTATTTTTGGTATTTGATTTGTAGCTGGTGGCTGTCTTGGCAAGGATTATATTTATTCCTTTATGTATTACCGATTCAGTGATTGTGTGAATGGTTAATTATATATTCTTTCGTGTGTTGTTAGTGATGTTAAATAAAAAGATAAGATTTGTCATCATGTCTTTTGAATACTAAGTGGTTAGTAAGTTTTAAAAAGTTTTCTACAGTGATGGTAAGAACGATCCAGATGAGATTCCTGTTTAATTTGATATAGGACTGATCACCCGGTGTTTTATTATGCGGGGTGTCACAGAGGGTATCAGAGCATCAGGTTCTAGTGTCCTTAGAATTTGTGCGGCTTTTCACATTTCAGCGTAGCGTTGTTTAATATAGAGCCTTATTATAGGGTTGTTGTATTCCTTCACATATGCGATTTATGTTCTCCTATTATAGGGTATAGTTTATGTGATTTATATACATTTTAGATTGAGCGTGGAAGATTGAATATTATAGAACGACAAGCGCGGGACGTAGAAGGATTTGCAGGAGGGAGGACTCAGCAAAATCCATGGGATATTATGGAATTAAGGACACGATAGGGCTTACCATGATAACTGCTGGAACAGTTGAAATGGGGTATCCACTAGGACACATTAGTTTCTCCAAGAACTGTCGTGAAGGACTATGGTTCAAGGTTAAAAACCCAAGGGTAGACGACAAGGGTTAAGGGCCGAAGAACATTTTATTTTAGAAGGACAATCCACTAGGATTCGAGGGAGGTGCGGAAGGGTGAGTCACCAATGGATAGAGAACCTCCAATTGGGATCATATGTGAGGGAGTGTAATAACACTCAAGTCAAAATTTTGGCCAAAGAAATTTTCTCTTAGAGGCAGTATGGGGGATGGGAACCAGTCACCACATTCATGGGGAGATACTGTGAATAACGAGAAATTTGGGGTGCGGGTTATTATGAATTCCCCACTAAAGGTAAATGGAGAGGGAAGGTAATTTTTAGAAATTTTCCAAAAAGGGTTTGTAAGTTAATATTAGACTCGTGGGTAAAATGTACAAGTGTGGATAGGAGATCCGGCTAAGATGACTGGTGTCGTTGTTGTCAAGGTTATACATATACATTAGTATCAATGCTCTCAAGAAAGGCGAGATAAGGGAGTTCGAGAATCTACCAGAAGAGTGAGAATTAGATTTTAGTGCTAGTAAGGCCCCAAGGGAAGGGATACCCATTAGAGAACCCAGAGTTATGATCGAGATCAATAGAATTTCTACCAAGTGATGAGGGGTTCAGTTAAGGCCGTCAAGGTCACCAATAAGTCCCAGGGGACCAACGAAGTTAACGGGACAATATGAGTAGAAATCAGGGTCAAGACTACCAGGTCCGTGAAAGGACAACCCCGACAGGGCCCGTGGGGCGAGAGAAAAGGGGGATGACAAGGAGATGTGTCTCATGTGTTAAAGAGTGGAAACACATGGGTGGATTTTTTCTGCGAAGAGTAATAGGGCAGGAGTTGGATGTCTAGAAAGGGAATCCGTTAGAAAAGTTTTTTTTGGTTAGGATAAGGGTGTTATGTCTAGTAATTGTTTAAGCCGCTAGCGTTAAGGGTAACCAAAACTTTGAGTTTTATTCTGAGATTATTGGGGTTTGTCTGGTACGATGTAAGCAGGTCACGGTAAATGTGTTATAACTAGATTCGTGTGAGAAATGGATTTAGTGGAGGTATCTTTAATATCACTAATATGTGTATTTTTACCATGGACTAGAGGGTAACTCTTCAATTTCTCCTACAAGGAATGGGTAGGTACATTGAGATGATGTATTTTTTAGGACTAGCTCCTTTGAGAGGTTATATTCGAGGTATGGTTTTGTTGTGGGTACAAACGAGTCCGTAATGGTGGGCGACCATAGCAAGGCTAACGTGTTCATTATTCCAGGACAGGATGTATATTCTCTTTGTGATGTCACACCTGGAAGAAGGTTGAGCCCGTTGAAATATCATGTGAAGTAGACTTTAGAGAGTACAGTTGTCTAGTTATATTGGATCCCGATGCGTTGGGACTTTTACTGATGAGATTCAGGGTATGTTGAGTTACCGTGGAGCGAAGATATTTAGCTCATTATTAATATTTAGTGCTAATGGCTTAGTGATGGTTTGAGCGTAGTAATGTATGACTCCTTTAGAGACACATGGGTCCATGATTAGAATTGTGTGTATAGGGGCAAGGTTTGATATTCTCGTGGATATGCTTTGGGTTCTGCAAAAATTGAGGATCGACAATGATGAGGAATAGTGCAGTAGAAAAAGTTCTTTTAGGCTTTGCTGGGAAGTGTTATACGCATAAGCCTTAATATAAATGTCGAAAGTGGGAAGACGTCACCGGATGCTAGGTCATTGGATTGAATGATAATTATTAAACGTGTGGAGAAAATACGTTGAGTAGAGAGCCACTAAGAGATAGGGACAGTGGAGCCGGGAAGTGTTTCGAAAGAAACATTGTGTAATACCCCGTATTTTTATGGCTTTTAAAATTGGGGATTTATTAAATTTAATTTGAGATATTAATTTAATATTAATCCAGATTTTTTTTTAATATTTACTAGCATGACGTGTGTTAGTAATTATTGGAAATTTGTTGAATATTACTGGAAGAGTAAAGTAATATACGAGATTGATTTTATTAAAATTGTCACGAGTGAAAAAAATGGCAATTATGGAAATTTAATTCGGGACGCGCCTATGTCGTGTCAGGAATAACTTATTATTTATAAAGTGAATAAATTATAAGTCATTCATATGGTCGTTTTGAGTGTGCCAAAGTGTCCGTAAGGGTCGAGATAGACAGAAAAGTGTACTCGGGGGTTTAGTTTGGGTTTTTGGGCGTTTTTAGGCATAATTGTCATCCTGGGAGGGTATTTTAGACATTTGGTATTTTTAGGTAATTAAACCCACGAATTTTCTTACTATATATTATCCATTTGGAGTTGTCTCTTAGGTTTAACAAACACAAAACCTAATCCCAGCCATTAGAGAAGAAGGTGAAGAGATTAGAGAATAACGTGAAGAGTTTCCAAGCAATCCAAGGCCTAGAAATTACCCGATTGCATCGCCACCACCACCAAAATGTAGATCGCACGACGAGGAACGAAACCACATATTTTTCATCAACAAATCAGAATCCCAGGCAAGTATCTATCTTGCTGATTTTCAAGTTAATGTACCTTCCATGTTAGTCTAGGAATGAAAATCATATATTTTAATCGAAGAATTATATATTTTGGAAGATAATTTATATGTGTTGTAGGGGGAATCATATAGTCTGAAATCTTGATCATATGTAGAGGATTAACCACGAATTTATTATGATATTTGGGAAGAAAATCTAGATAAAAATAGAGGGTTGTGATTATTCATGCAAATTTTGATTTTATAAATAAATCTGAGATTAAACCCCTTTTTGATTGATTCGTTGAGAATTTATTGATGTTGTTACGTTAGAACTTGTTTATATATGTCACTTATACATTTGGATTACATTGATGGGAGTTTGGGATGAAATTATAGAGGTTTGGAGGGGTTAGAATGTTTGAACCCGTAGGTTGAAAATTGCAACAAACTGGGCAAGAACTGCTTGATCGATTGATCGACCAAGAGCATTGAGATGGATCGACAATCGATCGATCAACCCCATTCCTCGATCGATCGATCCCTCCTGGAAAAGTGGATATTTTTCTCCTTTTTATTTAATCTGGTTAAGATATGTAGGAACCCTTGATTATTATTTTTGGAGTATAATGAGTTATGAAGAGGGCCAGTAGGGTCTAGATAAACTCCGTTGAGCGAAATTAAATTGAGATGAAATTGTGGGTTAACAGGGAGTTATTCATACATTGGAAATTGTGGGTACTTTTACTAAAAGATTGAGACTAGAAGGTAAGTGAGGGTATACCTAATGATATTTATACTTAGTGAGAGAGAATACTTCGAGAGATAAGAAGTAAGTATGAAGTAAAGAGTAAATGAGAATAAAAGAGACGAATCCTTTATGAGAGATAATTGAGTAAAATTTGTGCTTAGAACGGATAATAACAATTATGGGTCGTTGGCGTACCTAATTTTGAAAATATGAATATTTATATGTAAGACTGTCTGATTGTGCATTTATTATGTATCTGTGTATGACATACCTAGCTTACTTGCTATCGATGGGAGGTTTGCGCGTGAGGGAAGTCATATCCTGATGAATCCATTGGATTTTTGACTTGTCGCTCGAGAACATAGGACTTAGGTAGATTACCATTAGTGAGAACAATGGTATAAAACGATCATTTGGGTGCTTAGGTATGTGTGTAGCTCAAAGGATTTGGACTATGTTCGCCTCCATTATTTGTGATTTGATATTTGTGGTTCGAGCAATCTTTACCGAACCTATAGTCCCCTATACAGTGACGTGATGTATTGGGACAAGATAGCAGAGTAATGCAGCACCGCAGCTGTGCCTCGGGGTGCAGTATAGTATATATATATATATATATATATAATATAGTGAATGTATATATATACATGTGATGATATCTACTATGTGGCTAAAGTAAAAATGTAAGAGAGTTATGTATGAAAACACTTAGTTGAATTGAATTAATAAGGGACTTATCCATGTTGAATCTAAATGGATATATATGATTATACAATCATTATATGTATTATAAGGTTAATACATGGGAATAATTTGGGCTATAAAGAATGGATACATGTGGTTAATCTTGTTAGCGTGGGAAATATAACTAGGATGGCTTATAGGTACGTTAGGTGTGCACACTAGATGAGAGATGAGGATTCTCAAGAGAGTATCGCATACTAACATGGTTGTGATATTAGCTGGTAAGCATTTTAAAAACTTGCTAAACTATTTTTAAAATTGTTTTACACTCGATCTCTGACCCCTTTTCTGTCACTTCTTTCTTTCTTGTATATATACGTATGTATTACATGTGCCTAGCCACAGGGGCGTCATGCTTAGGTTCTTTAGATTGGACGTGCTGCAACTTATGTGGGAGTTGCAGGCCCTTGCTTTAGACGACTCCGTCATTGAATCAGTTCCTACTTTAGATCTTCATAGTTAGGGCATGTGTCACCCGATTTCCTATTCTAGTTGGATTTGTCAGAGATTTATGATATTTCCAGCATTCAGTACTCCTCGGGAGTTAACTCTTGTCAGGATGATTTCGTTTATAGTTCATAACTTGGTTTGGTTTATCTAGATGGTTTAAATGGTAGTGTAGTAATTGTTATCCTTTTCTTTATGTGACTCTTAAACTATTATTATTGAAAAGGTTTTCATATTGGTATTTCATAAAGGAAAAATGAGGTTTTAAATGGTTTTGACACTTAACTTAATTATTTAGGGTGTTCAAATTGGAAATATTATTTTACGATAGTCATGTTACGAATGAACCAACCGTTCACCTGGTTTTTAATTTAATAAAGGACTGATCACCCAGTATTTAATTAGGCGGGGTATTGCACGCTATGAATTTTTGCACCACAAGTTGATAAGTGGGGTAATATCGGGAAGAATCGCATAATACTAAGTATGGACATATGAAACATTTGAAGGACATAGCCATGTCTAAAATGTGAGAGAAGAACTTGAGATAAATAGGGTAACGTATGTGATGATCGGAGGTTTGGGCAAATATGCTCGAGAGATAGGGTGTATCGTCACCCTGGGAGGAACTAGAGTCTCTATTCTGTTCATACTTAGAACATTTGGGGAGGAGACGCAAAGGAAATGATTTTGGGTATATTCCAAAATAATGGGAATAATATGTTCCTCGGATTATGAAACGTCGAAGTGTGAGGGCATGTTTGGAAGTTCCATTGAGTATGTCACAACTTATGGTTTGTTACCACTAGGATATGAGAGTGAGATGGATACTGGGGGATGTGTTGGATGAAATATCCATAGTGTATATACTTATGTACCGTGGGATATTGGGGTTATTTGGTGTTAAGCACAAGAGAGTGGAGGGTACACTAAGAGGAAGGTTGCATTATACGAGAGATTACTACTTTCGAGAATTATGAGAGTAGCGTGGATGTTTTTTTTTCCAAGTTTCAACTGTGTAGCTATAGTTTGGGGATATAGTGGATAGTCATGGTAATACTAGGTATTCGCGGTACCAGGGTATGAATTATCAGTGCTAGGTTTCACCTGAGATAGGGTCTAACGTATATATATGGTAATCTATGTAAATGTGTTGCATATTAATGTATTAATATCGTTAATTGAAATCTCGGGGAGTAGGTACATTTATGATGTGATCTAGGGTAGTTGGACTTACTGTCGAGTGGGGAGATATATCTTGGGTTTTATTTTTGCGCAAGGAGATTGTTGATAGTAAGGATATGGTAGTGTATGTTGTCCTTTTTAGCATAAGAGTGGATATTTATACTTTTATGTCGATGGGTATTTAGAACGTTATAACTGTGGGATTGACGTTATATTATGGTTTAAGGTTTGGTAAAACTCGGATTTTATTTCGTGTGGTTAAGCACGGGTACGGGGTATATGGGCGCTCTGGTTAATTACATTCACTTAAGAAATATATGTAGCAATGCTAATGGTAGTGATTTCGGAACTAGTTCACTTTGGAGTACTAGGCTTATCCGAATTTCAAGGACAAAATTCTATCATAAGAGGGGAAGTATGTAACACCCTGTAAATTCAAGGACCTTTAATTAAATAATATTTTGGGAGAGAAAGAATTTATTTTATTGGGAAGAATTAAATTCGTAAATTGGGACAATTTTTAATCTGAAATATTTATTAATTTCGCCAATTGAGGATTAATTATTTGGACTGCTTTGTGTCACATATTGAGGTAAAAAATTCAGAAAAATGTTATAGATTAATTCAAATGGCAATTCGAAGTGCCCGTTTGAGTTCAAATGGGTCAAAATAGATGGAAAAGAGTGTCCATAGGTGTAATGTAGGTTTTGGGACCTTTCTGGACACATTTGAGCTCCCAAATAAGTGTTTGAGGCCATTTTAGAAGGCCCATAAGCCCAAAAACGGGATTTAAGTTAATAACCCTAATTGAGAGAGGGTGTGGGAACTTTAATTCATTTTTAGAAGACCAGATTAAGGAGAGCCAAAGAAGGGAGCAACTAGAGGAGATTTTGGGAGGTTAAACCAAGAACAAGAGAGGAGACTATTGAATCAATCCATCATCTTCATTAAAGGATTTGATTCCACAAACCCTAAGGCAAGTTGTTTAACTTGTATTTGATTAATTGCATTTTTCCTATTCATATTAAAGAAGGTATGAATTGATTAATATGTTAGGATTAGTTCTACATTTAATTTGGGGATTTTATTTTGTTATTTAAAAATCAATAGAGATGATAAGAATATGTAGATTGTGATTCCCCAATTTGTGTATATGATGTAGTTATATTTAGTAAATAAAATGGGTGGATTTATGATGAATCTAGGAAGGTTTTGGGAATAAAATATGTACAGAATCCAAGGTTTTAAAGATTTAATGGCCGATTGGGTTTTCTGGGCAACGATGGGGGAGAGAGAACACCAGGGTCGTTCGAACGACCTGGTGTCTCATTTGAACGACAGCCGGAGTAGTTCGAATGACATGGTCAATCGCTGGAATGACACAGTTGGTTCTGAGAGGTTTCCCCCCTTCCCTGTTTCAGACTTGATTGTTAATTTTGGGTAGAGGGTTCCTATTTTGGGTAAATCTGAATTGTGGGTTATAATTTAGGGTTTGAATTGTAGAAATGACCTATGGATTAGTAGAGGATAAATCTAAAAAGAAATCTAAGCTTTAATTGGTGTAACGGTGAACCTTTCACCTTAAATGGGCAAACTTATTTGATATAAATTGTATGATATATTTGGGGATGTGGATTTTCGGGCCGAGCGAGTGAGTCCGGGTGTATTGGTTGAGCGACGCCAAGATAATTAATTAATATGTGATTAATTCAATTGAGTTGGGATATGGACTCGGGCGAATGTGGACTAGTTCTACAAGCGGTTGGGCATGAATTTAGTTGCGTTAATTTATTATAGGAATATATAATAAATTAAGGAATATTCGAATATAAAAGGGTGTTAACCGTAACATGTGGGATTGAGGAATAAGTTCTACATGATGATTTCGGGTCAAGTGAGATAGTCCGGGTATATATGGTTGAGTGACACCAAGAGAATGGAATTAATTAGTGTATTATTAATTGAAATTTGGGTCGAATTATATACTAGAATGTGTTAGGCTAGTGTTACGAATATTGTACACCGGTCGCCTGGATTTAATATATATATATATACGATGATGTGTAGTATATATATATATGTTATAAATATTTGTGTGTAAAATATTTATAATAAAGCACACCAATTCTAATACTATCTTAGGAGGTTGCGCGATGTGGGTGAATCCCCTAGCTAGAGATTGCAGGGAGAGTTTAATACCCAGGTCATAGAGTCTGTTATTAGGGGTGAGCCATTATGGTATGGGATGGTCACTTTCGGGGGGAACTATGGTCGCCTCCTATGTGGTTGTGATAGCATTTATATCTACAATATGTGTGTGAATTTTGTAGTATGATATTACGTATATATGGTGCAGATTTATATGCAGGTAAATCTATGATGAGAATTGTAATAATTATATAACTTGTGAGAATGTTATATGGTATCCAATGGGAAATGATTTAAATGAGTTAGTGTGATTAATAACTTATAACTCGTATACTAAACTCACTCGGTATAGAGTATGGGAAAACTAGTATATATATATTACGGGGTAGATAAGTAGACGGGCCATGTATAGGTGCGTTAGGCGTGCACATTAGTCGAGGGGTGAGGGGTCCTCAAGGGAGTGTGTGGCACTAACTTAAATATGAAGAGCATTCGAGCATTTTAATTTACTACATTTAAATTCCCTTTCTAATATTTTCAAAATGTTTTGCGTTCTAACCATTTCTATAAAATATTTTCAAAACATTTTGAGTGTCCAGCTATAGGGATGTCATAATTGTTCCATTCCGGGGTTACGCACCTGCGAGACATGTCAATGTTACAGGACCTTGACTTATAGTCGGTGGTTGTCTCAGCAAGGATTATATTTATTCCATTTTGTATTACTGATCCACTGATTGTGTGAATGGTAAATTATATATTCTTTCACGTGTTATTAGTGATGTGAAAAAAATATAAAATTTAGCACCATGTTTTTTGAATACTAGGTGGTTAGTAAGTTTTAATAAGTTTTCGACAGTGATGCTAAGAATGATCCTGATGAGATTCCTCTATAACTTGATATAGGACTGATCACCCAGTATTTTATTAGGCAATACACTTCAAACTCGAAGAAAAATCACCAGAGACAATTAACTTAAGGTCTGTTTGATTCAAAAGTGAACAAAAGTGGGGAAGGAAAAATTTGCCTTCTTTCACTTGAGGCTATCACACAACCATTAGGCGAAATTAATGTCAATTTAATAACTTTTTTTTAAATATTTTTTAAAAATTTTGAAAAACAATTTTAAACAATTTTTATAAAATAATTTTAAAAAATTCTCAAACAGTTTTTATAAAACATTATTAAAACAATTTTTAAAACAAGTTGTAAAACAATTTTTAAAACAAGTTGTAAAACAGTTTTTAAACTATTTAAAACTGTCTTTGCATTTTTTTAAACTTTAAATTTTTTTTATAATATAGTCAAAACTTTTTTTAAAAATATTAAAAATCGTTTTTGCAATATTGTTATAGAAGAGTTTTAAAAAAAACATTGTATAACATTGTCTTAAGAATATTTTCTATTATTAAAAATAGTTTTTAAAACATAAAAACATAGTTTTTAAATATTCATAACTGTTTTTTAGCTATTTAAAATTGTTTTTTCACTCTTTAAAATATTTTTGTAATCTATTCAAAATAGTTATTAAAAAATTTTCAAAAATGTTAAAAACCTTTTTTACAATTTTTTTGTTAAACAGTTTTTAAACAAAATTTGATAAACATTTTCTTAACAATTATTTATAATATTAAAGACAGTTTTTAAATATTCATAAAAAAATTTAACTATTTAAAATAGTTTTTTTAAACTTTAAAACAGTTTTTATAATATATTCACAACATTTTTTAAAAATGTTAAAAAATTGTTTTTACAATATTTTTATAAGACGATTTTTAAAAATATTTGTAAAACATTTGGTTAACAATTTTTTATAATATTAAAAAAAGTTTTTTAAACATTAAAAAACAGGTTTTAAATATTCATAACAGTTTTTTAACTATTTAAAATTGTTTTTGAAATTGTTTTTCAAAACTTGAAAACTATTTTTATAATATATTCAAAACATTTTTTTAAAATGTAAAAAATTGGTTTTTAAAAATGTTAAAAATTGTGTTTACAATATTTTTATAAGAAGGTTTTTAAAAAAAATTGTAAAACATTTTCTTAAATTTTTTTTTATAATATTAAAAACAGTTTTTAAAACATTACAAAATAGTTTTTAAATATTCATAATAGTTTTTTTAATTATTTAAAATGGTTTTAAAATTATTTTTTAAAACATTAAAATCGTTTAAGAAGTTTGCAAATTTGTTTGCAAATATATCTCACCCAAATAGGGTAGAAAAGTTTGCCAATACCTTACGGATAAAGGGTATTGTACACTACAAATAATGCCAAGACAGTTTATGCAACCAAACAGCCAAAAAGTGGACAAATTTTCATATTTGTCATGTTTTTGGCATTTGACATTAGCAATCAAACAGACCTTTGCTTTTAAATTTTATAAAATTAAACTTTGTCAAATAAATGTTGATTTTTTTTTTTGCAAAACAAAAACCAAATGAACATTCACCAACTTAACTATTATTCCATTATCCTTTCCTTACCCAAATAGCAACGTATTCCTTATAGAGAAGCTGCCTCTTACCATTCTCCCAAAAGTGGCACCATCGTTCTATTATTATTTTCTAAAGCATGCTTCATTCTATATTTACTTCGTAAATAAAATAATGTACTACTCAAAACATAAAAATACGCATATATCAAAGTACACGAGCACGATCTTCTTAAGATGGTGTACAATTCACAATTATGAACCACGTAAATCAAAATTAAAATAGGTAAAAGGTGTGAAAAATGTAATGAAGCACCTTAACATTAATCTGTTTTTTCCCCATCATATGAAAAGTATATAATTGATTCGATTGAATTCCCCCCCCCCCCCCCCTTAATTTGTCCAAATGGGCAATTGAGCTTAAAAAATGATAATAACAAAGAACTTAAACATCTCAAAACAACAAAATACAACATACAACATACAATTGATTTATAGGTAAAAAGGATTAATATATAAACTATATCAAAGCACCAACCGAAACACATAAACATAAAACATGTGAAACACATATATCTACTTTACTAACAACCTCAGTTCGTTGTCAATCCAAAATATATAAAACAAATATATCTATAATATTATAGATTAGAAACTATATACATTTTTAATGACATGTTACGTGTGTGGTTGAAAACCAATTTTCACGACACCTAATTGTTTTTTAAATTTGTATGATTTTTTTATAATGCAACATGTTCTCATTTAATTTTCTATATCACCCATTTAATTTTAATACATCTTAGCCAAACACATAATCATTACCAAAAAAATTACAAACATTGAATTGGACGAAAAGGGTTTTGCAATCGTAAGCGCAATATAACTCAGAAGAATCGTGTCACAAGTAACCATGAAAAAGGGAAAATCCAAAAACTTTGAAGTGGTTTTCCACACACTCTACTTTAAAGTGGTTTTCAACATATTCAACTAAAAACTAGCCTTCCATATATTCCTCTTAGAGAGGGGCTCGGGTGCTGTAGCCCAATGTGGGACTCCCCTGCAGGATTTTTTGTAGAAAAAAAGTTTTAATTTTTAATTTTTTTGTATGGGTTATAAACATTTTAGGGTGCCCCAAAGGCTCCACCCCAATACCACATTTATCTAGGCTATTCTAGTATAATATGAAATGTAGTAGTTTATGCTTGGATAATTATAGACACTTCTAGAATACTCTTGAATGGAGGTGGGAATGTTTTATGCTCTTAAGCTAGAATGTTCTTAATTCTTAGATTAGTGACACTTGCATATCTCATGGCCATTTATTGTGATTGTATTTGCCTATAAAAAGGTGGGATCCTCATTTGGCCAAACCACCAAGCAAAGTTGTAAACTCTCTTCCTTAAGTGCAATACAAGTACTCACTGAAACTCAGTCTTTGTGTGCTTTCTTCATCCTTTTGCTACTTTAGTATTACAAAGTGCTAGATTGATAGGCTTGTTGAAAATGACCTTTCTGATGGCAATTATAAGCTTCCTATCAACTCGGCTGTGAAACAGGCCGAGGTACGTGACCCTAGGTACGAGGATACACTTTGGGCATATCACTTTGTTTTCATCATAAAATGAATATTGCACTTAATATCATCTTTATGCTTGAAAGTCATGTTATGATTCCATTGTTCTTTGTCCAAAGACTCAAACTGCATGAGGGTGATTGGCAAGGATTCATATTAGAAAGGGATGATAATGAAGACTTTCCATTTATAATGTCACCATTTTTTATATCTTTGGTAGGGTTGTCTTGGGTTAGGTTAATAGATATCTTGTGAGATATGAGACTTGGAATAGATTGGTGGGAAGAAGAAGTCATGGTAATGGTTTAGCATAAGGTGTGATTATGGTTAATAGGTACTTGAGCACATGGATAATGAATACTCTATAAATAACAGAAAGGAATGACTGATGTGGCTCCAAGAGACACAAGTGGCACTGGAAAGAAATTGTTCGATTTGGAAACAACTATTTGCAATACCCATTTCTCCCTTAAAATAATCATAATGTCAAAGGGTCCACTAAAGAACACAACACGATATTACAAAAAAAAAATATAAATGGTATGTATTACACACACACACACACACACACACACACACATATATATATATATATATATATATATATATATATATATATATAGTATGTGATAAAATATGATACAATACGATTTTTTGTCTGGCACGAATAAATAAAACATAATATGACACAATACAATTTATTTTATTTAAAATAAATACGACCAAATTAAAATGCGATTCAATGGGAAATAATACACTTTTGCTGACCCGAACACGATCCAATCAAAGCAATACATGACACAATTTTTTTTACTTAACGCAGAAGTGGATCAATTAAAACATGACACAAAACAAATATTTATTTACCTAACACGACACAAATCATTTTCTTTAGATAGGGTTCGTATGAGGTAAAAAATACAAGTCCATGTCGTGTTATATTTGGGTTATGCATGTGTTAGGTGAAAACAATATTTCGTGTTGTGACAGGTTTTATTTGATTGTCTTCATTTTGGGTAAAAAACACAATTTCATATCGTCTCGCATTTAGTTGGTCCAAGTTCTTGTTAGTTAAAAAATCAAGGTTTCATGATGTATCGTGTCTTAATTGAATTGTGTTTGTTTCATGTAAAAAAATATGATTTCATGGCAAAAAAACTATAATTCCATCTATTGTCACGTTCATTGGTGTCATATTAGAGTTAAGTAAAATAAGAATAAGGTGGTCGTGTTCTAATTGAATTTTGTTCGTATTAGGTGAAAAGGTATAATTTCTTCTTGTATCGTATTTGTGTTAGTTAAAAAATAAAACATTTTGAGTCATGTCACATACTTATAATTGTTTCAAGTTAGATACAAAAAATATAACTAAAGACTATAGTTGAATAGGTTACATAGTTGCATTGGTTAAATTATTAATTTAAAAACTAGTATGGACTATAATGAGGGCTATAACTCATCAGTAAAACACCTAAAGACGGGTTTTACTTTAGGCTAAATGGCTCAACTTTTTTTCTCACCGTCACTTTGTATTTGTTTGTCCTCTTATGATTGACACATTATCTAGATATTCGCTTTCAGTCAACCACTTGAACAAAATATAACTTTTTATAGGTTTTTATGGTCTAGCCCCTTTGAGTAGACATTTTGGACATTTGACTAGTTCAAACAAATTTTAAACTATTATGTCCATATAAATACATTTTTTAGTCATTTCATTATTTTTGTGATGATTTACCTAATCAATAATTTATTCTTTTTTCGTTCTTTCCAAGAAAGAAGAAATCAATTCTTTCGGAGAAGCGAATACATAAATTTTACTACATATTTTCCGCTGTCACAATTTGATCATTTATAAATTTATACTTATTATAAACAATTGTTTTGTGCGCCGATAAATTTCAATAGGTGTATGTATTTGGTTTCAATTCAATAAAATCATTGCAATTGGTTAATACATGTGTTGCAATAACTTCAATATTGACTAGATTATTTGATTATGTGTTTTGATAATTTGTTTTGTAATTTTATATGAATATGTTTTGACTATGTATTTTGATGTTTGAACATAAAAAATCAAAACATTGTTTTTGATTTTCTAACAAGTTGTGTATGCATATGTTTTGATTGTGTGTTTCATCTATGCTTGTACTTTACATTAAAGTGTTGTGTCATAAAGCATAGAGTACACGCATATGTATATTTCTCACAAAAAAATTATAGTAAAGTACATGCGTAGCTCTATAAAGTACATGTGAAATTATACCGATTTATTCTCATTTTGTGAGTTGTATAGCAGGTTTATTGATTTAAAATCGGGTTTTTTTCATTGAAGTACTCCTTTGGAAATAAAATTCGGTTCCTTGTAGTTTGTGACAAATATGTTCATTTTTTGTTGCATTGTCAAGTGATTGTCAAAACTGATTTTATTTGGATATATACCTTTGATTCACCAGCATTGCCCACTAATAAAATTCAAGAACGGGTTAAAGTCACTTATAGAATTTGTGAACGTGTTGCGATAGGGTTTACTTCACTGGTACAAGTAGAGAAAGAGTGGACTTTATATCATCAACCACTGTAGTTGATATTAGTAATGGTGTTGAAATTACTATTTATATTGGAGGTGTGGAGTCGAGTGCGTCAAAAGTTTATCTCTCCAATGATCGAAAGACATATATAATTTATGAAGAGCAATGTTTTGAAGGAGATGTGGTTGAATTTCAAGATAAATTACACAACTATGTTGTTGATGTTTGTTTCAAGTATATATTTTATGGATGATAAAACATGGGTGGCAGTAGAGTGCTCTAAAGGGACTATTGAGAATTGCATGTTGCGAGTTCATGCTTTATCAACAACAATAAACACTACACCAAATCTGCTGAATTATCACGGTCATTGACCTTGACATGTCGGACGACAATATTGGGGGTGACAACTTTTGTTGTCACGGACTTGTCACGGTCATGTCACGGTCCTTGACCTTGACATGTTTTTTCACAATTAAGGACAATGACAATGTTTAAAAAATTATCACGGTCAATGACCGTGACAAGTCCGTGACAACAATCTTTTGTCACAGGCTTGTCACAGTCATTGACCGTGACAATTCTGGGCAGAATTGAAAAAAAATCTGCTGGGAAGTTTGGCCACTACCACTGCCTAGCAGTATATTTGTACCTATTATAGCAATGTTGTACCTGTTCAAGCATCATATATCCAAATAAAATAGAGATAATGCAAATATACATTCAAAATAGAGACAATATGCATCACGATATAAACCAAATATAATTCAAATGTACTAACTTAAAAACAATTCAATTCAAATAATGTCACTACATGTCTTGGGTAAGGTTAAATATGAGGAAGTGAGTAGGCCACACGATATACGAATTGACACACCCACTGATATACGTCGTGCCACATTATTTGTGCAACCACAATAGGGAGTTCTCCTTCCCGAGTATCACATGCATGATGAGCACCTTGGACTCAATGTCTTGAAGCTCACGTCCATGAACTAGTCCACCTTGGACGATATTCGGGTCCCTCAACCCCCGCCCTATCCACTGGCCGTCAAATATGTCGAGTATAAACACGCTCGGCGAACCAAGTGTCGACATCAGTCGATCGAAGGGAGCCAAATATGTAAGTGGATCATCAAAGTCCGCACGTGTCGGCGATGCAGCAGCGAGGTCCACATCCTCATCATCCTGTACCTCCTCCTCCCGCACCTACTCTCCCACCACCTTCTCCTTCCCTTTACCCTTGCATTTTCTTCCCAACGAACGCTTCATGAATGAGAACATATCTTGGATCGTCGCCTCCAAACGGGACAGCTTCACATCATGCGAGTCCACCGTTCGAGCCAACCTGGTGTCGCTCGTCTCCAATCCAATGATCATAGACTTGGACACCCGTGAGATCACTCCCCTTGTCCTCCCCTTGTGATCAGAGCCAAGCACTTGGCTGAGTGCGTCTGTGGACAAAGATGCCTTGTCGGCATCAGATTGTGACTCATGCACTTCCTTAAGCTTTGCCAGAAATTACAAAAAGCACATAATTAGTAAAATAAGTAAATTAAAAAATTATAACGTAATTAAAAAAAAGTAAACTGCCGAATTACTTACAATCGTGGTCGCGATGCTCGGGGACACCTCCTTGTCCTTCCCCTTCTTCGTCCGAAGAGCCACATAAGTATCGAGCCTATGTGGCCTACCCCCAGGGCCACTCCCTATCCCCTAAAATAAAATAAAGTAAAATTAGTATCGGCCCCGCAAAGTAAAATAATGCAGAATAGTATATTTTTGTAGTTATAGAAAAATTAAATCTTACCATCATCCTATGCTCCACCTCGGCGAAGACGTCCGGTCGAAGTAGTGCAGGTCCGTCTTTTTTGGTTTTCCCTCCCCGAATGGCGAGATGCCAATTGTCGCTCCCCGATCTCATTGTCAACGAACTGTTGCCATTTTGCCAATGAGATCAGCTCCTTCGGCGGGACGGATTCACGCATTCGGATAATGGACTCTAGTGTCTTCCTAAAGTACCGGGTCCGCATATTTTTCTTCCACGTCTCGTGTTGCTCCCTCAACTACTCCAAGATGAAATTGTGTAGCTTTGGATCCAGGATGAATTTTTCCTGTCCAACAAATAAAATGTTAATTGCAAATAAATATAAACATAAATATAAAATGAAATTGAAATTAAAATATTCATATAAATATAAATACATTACCTGTAGTGCCACCCAAACAGATAACTTGAGTTCATTTGTCACCTCCTTCTAACTAATGTACCTCAGGCCAATGATGGTCTTTACAAGCTCGAGGGATCTCGCTAATAGCCCCGACTTGTTCTCAATGGCCATCCCTAATTTACCATATTTAGGGAGCCTAGGGGCCGAGGAGCCCTCGTCGCCTCCGCTACCACCGAGCCCAGACGACATCATCATAACCAGCATCATCATCCTCGCCTTAATACCTGAAGGAGACATTTGCTGTAACAAAATGTTAATAGTACAAATCAAAATGAATTAGAAGAAGACATGCAAATATGTACAATTACTACAAATAAAAATGAATTGTTACTGTTAAACATCCCCCCCATCCCTGCCCCCTGCCCCTTCCCCCCCCACCCTGCCCCAACCCTAACCCCCCACCACACACATGCACACATGCACTGCCCCACCCCCAACCACACACACACATACACACACGCACGCGTGCACACACACGCACATATATGTACAAATCAAAATGAATTGTTACTACAAATATGTACAATTACTATGCATACACACTCACACTACACATCCCCACCCCCACCCCTACTGCCCACACACACGCACACTACCCAAGAGTGAAAATGATCAAGTGCAAATCAATTAAAAGCATTAAAAATGGATGCTTGGATACAAATTTGAATATTTATTACAAATTTAAAAATTGTTTAAAATTCTGGTTATCATAAAAAAATGGATTGATATTCGGTAGGAGCAACCAAGTCATCCACACTACTATTTAGACACTTTGGCGCGTGTTGGACAATTGACCATGACTCGTTATTGATATACTCCGAGTAAAACACTAGGTTAACCTTTTGAAATGCACAAACAAACGGCTCATCACTCACGTGGTCATTGCTCTTCAACTTGGACAAGTCAACCATGATCAAATTGGTGACAGGATCAACTTTACAAGCATTTTTATCCTCAACTCTTACCCAGTCACAGTAAAATACAATCTCTTTGAAGCTTATATAATCCAATTCAAATATATTTTGGATTACACCATAGTAAGTCATTTCAGCTTCAACGAGGTTTTTATCTTTTGTGCTCACTCAAAAGAAAGTAAGAGCCTTGTATGAAATGCCCGAGTTCTGTACATTTGTACTTTCCTCATACACTTTTGTGCAGAAAATGTAACCGTTCAATAGATACTTTTTATACTCTTGTGCCACGAACAAGGGTCCAGTGGCTAGACGAGCAAGCCTTGATGTCGCATCACCCGTCTTTAAGAGCTGAGAATATAGATAAATTAATTATATTAGTTGTAAAATTTGAGTGTAATGTTACGTTATATGACGACTATTTTCATTATAATTATCTCTTGTGTCAACCATGGACTAAATTCGTTGTCTGATTGTACCATTGTTTTTCGTCTTTTATTATTCTCACAGGCTTCATATTTTTTGCATATTACAAAATTAATCATGTATAATATAATCTAAAATAATGTTAAACATTATAATAATTGAAACTTACTTTGTCCATTCTTCGACATCTTCATGTGTGTCAAATAGATAACAAGCTACTTGTTCATGTTGCAAACTCGTTAATTTCACTCGTTTTCCCATCACATGACCACCATCATCGATGAACTCATCAATGTCATCAACATTGGTCAAGTCAGGCATATATTCCCGAGTATATATTGATGAATCCACGGTGATGTTTTCCTCTACAATTGATCCTGCAATGTATCGCGTATTCTTGACGTAAACTTCAAAAAATTTCATTAATCTTTCAAACGGATACATCCATAGATATCTAACTGGACCACAAAGAAGTGCCTCGTCGCATAGGTGTACCAACAAGTGAACACTTATGTCAAAGAATGCTGGGGGGAAGTACTTCTCCAACACACAAATCGCTTCGGTCACCGCCAATTTTGCGGCCACTATGTATTCTCGATTGACTACCTTCTCACACAAGAGTGAGAAGGTAATACTAATTTTCATAATAGACCTCCACAAATCCTTGTGCTTGGAGAAGAAGTGCTTAAACAATAAAGGAACCAATTGCATGATCACATGCCAATCGGGGACTTACACTTATGTAAATCATGAGTAGCATAATTCACAATCCTTTGCAACTTGGATGCAAAATTAGATGGGGCCTTCAAATTACATATTGTGTCTAAAAGTAACTTCCTTTACCCACTCGTCAAAGTAAACGCACCAGGGGGAATTATTGTCCTTACCCTACTATCTTCTTTCAACCATAGTTGTGGCTTAAGTTTCAACAATTTAAGGTCTTTTCGTGCATTTCTCCATCCTTCGAATCACTCCCCCCAAGGAAAGTGCCCACAATATGTTCAGCGAAGTTCTTCTCTCCATGCATCACATCCAATACATAGCGCACCGGGTTATTCTTCCAATAAAGCAAGTCAAATAAAATTGACCTCCTAGACCATGACTTTCTTGTCTCAGTTTTATTCCCAGTTGGGGTCTTTTTATTCTTGACATTCTTAAATTTGGGATTCTTACCTAGCATATTAGGGCCACATTCAAAAGATTTACTTTCAATTTCTGAACCCGAAAGTTGTGTCGGCAATAGCCTATGTTCAACCCCGCCGAGAAAACTTTTGGGTGAGAGAGAATAGAGGACGGGGGATACTAGAGTTTTATCCCCCACGACTACTAGAGTTTTATCCCCACAGCTACTAGAGTTGACAAAATCAGTGACTCCAAAAATTTTACCTCTGAAAAAGGGAAATAAAAACTCAATATAAATTCATCCAAAACATACTTAGTGACAATCTTATTCAATTTCTTCCCTTAAAGCCCACTAATAAATGGTTAAAGATGACAAAAAGGACATGTTCATTATAGGTATCTACCTACAAACACAAACAAAATGAAATACCTCAAGGATGTATTTACCTATTTCAAAATTTTCTTTTGAATGTTACTCACCCACTCGCTTTGAACAACCTATAAACAAATCAAAATAGAGAAAGAAAATATAACATCAAACATATAAATCATCAAAGCCCTATAAATAAAAAGATGCACGTAAATCATTAAAGCCCCCAAGTAATTCCCACTACTAATTGATTGTTGAATGAAGAATCTAGAGAGAAATAGACTCAAACACAAAAAAATATATAAATGATCATAAATAAAAATATACCTCCGTATATTTTGCGTTGCTTCTCTAGTCCCAAACTCTGTTATAAGAGAACCGTGACTTTCGAAGTTCAATTTGATAATAAGGAACCAAATACGCCTAGAGGAGGATTAAATATTAATGAATTCCACAAATGATAACAGGGAAAACTCATAAAGTAAGGTAATAAATGAAGAAATTGTAACCTGATGCATGAGTATTAAATATTTATACAACATATTTACTATTTGATGATCATAAAGTATGAACACGTATAAATAATTAAGGCACTACTTAAAACATAAGTAGCTATTGAACTAAGATTTGAGTAGGCATTATCAATAAAAAACCAACTGCACTAGTATTTAAGAAGGATTTATCAATAGAAAAACCATTAAACTTTGTATCACATTTGATTTTGGTCCAAAGTGGCTTTAAAGGTCCAAGACGAACTGTCGCTAAAAATCCTATTAGATGAAATGCTAAAAATAAGTCCAATTGTATAATGACTAAATAAAAAATAGTGTATAAAGTTCACTGCTAATTTTTGTGATGAAGTCTTACAAAAATGACTCAATTAATTAACGCCATGAGAAGTTTTAACCTTCGTGAAGGAAAATAAGTCAGTGAAAAAATGCCCCGGGAGTAGATCAAAACAGCGCCTTCACTGCACAGCTTGCTTCTAATTCATATAGGGGTCGTGGAAGAACTTCATGGGGTAGATGTTTTTATCCAGATTTTAGTTCACAAGGATGTGGTAGTACACACAAATTCTAGCACAGGGAAGTAGAAAAAGGGGGCTTTATGCATTGGATGATGATGGATTTTCTGCTCTTACTGCGATTCGAACTGGGAATGCAAGTAGTGACTTATGGCATCAGCGACTTGGACATCCAAGTTCGAAGTCTTTTTGTGTTTTAGATAAAAGTAGTTGTTTAAATATTTCTAGTTGGAATAAATATCCTAAAGTTTACATTTCATGTCAAATGGGAAAGAGTTGTAAATTGCCTTTTCAGTTAAATGAAAAAATCAGCAATGTGCCCTTTGAAAAACAGTCCCTATGGAATTTAAAATAGTTAACTGAAAAAAATAATTTATCAAGCCACTCTTCCATACGTTACTCTTGATCACTACATGACCTCTCAAGAAAATCTCACTGACTTTTCCACTTTTAATCAAGGTTCTAAAAAACGCGGGACGTGACCGAGGCGTGGAGGTCAAGCCTTAAGCCTTAGAAGCCTAGGTGGGCCTTAGGCGTAAAAAAGCGTGAAAAGCCGTTTAGGCATTTTTTAATATAATTTAATATTTTTTTACTATGACAAGGCTATTAAAAATAGTAAAATGGTATATACCTTAAAAATATGTCTAAATATTTGTAAATTAAAATACTCTTTTTTTAAAATATAAAAAAAAAATTTCTTTTTTCACGCCTTCTAAAAAACTCGCGTTTTTTCACGCCTTACCCCCCCAAAACGTGAATTTTTTCACGCCTTACCCCAAAAATGTTGACCATCGTTGACCACGCCTTGATCCACGCCTAGGGACAAAACTTGGCGTATCTAAAAAGCCTCGTGCTTAGGCGCACCTTGGCGCTGCCTAGGCGCATTTTTTAGAACACTGCTTTTAATTAATTTAAAACAGTCACTATGGAATCTGATACTGATTTAAACTTTGAAGATACTAATTTACCTATATCCTCATCTTTTTCTCTCCGATTAGACTCTATACTTACCTCCTCATCGCTTCTTCTCTTGTCTAAACTTACCTCCTCATCATCTCATTTGTGTCCATCATGAAACAAATGAGCAGTTAAATGTTCAATGCTCTCAGCAGTACTGAGTGTAAGAGATAACGATCTCTCATTAGTGGATCAAAATCAAGTGTCACCAGATATAGCTGCTACTTAATACAATTCAAATATATAACTGATATAGCTGCTACTTAATAAAATGATCACGTGCAATCAGTTATATATTTGAATTATTGAATTGTCAATATCCAAATAACACCAGCTAGACACTAAGTCTACTCATCCTTCCTTAGTTATAAGAACTTTCATTTCTCAATTTTGTTGTAACAATATCACTATACAATGCTTATAAAAGCCCATGTATTTGTAGTCATTGGAATACACTACACCAAAATTTGTATTTTGTAACGAAAGTTTTTTTCAATTTTTAACGGTTTTTTATGTTACAAATTTGTAAAGACTAAAACCGTAAAAAAAAACTAGATTACCGTTGCTAAAAGGAGTACATTAGGATAGTAACAAATGTTACCGCTAATAATATATTTTTTGAAAAAATCGTTACAAAAAAAGACTTTCCCCTTATCGTCAAATTCGTTTCCCTCCCACTCTCTCCTACCAAACAACAAACCCTCGTCTCTTCCAAAACTCCTGTTCATGGCCATCCCCTTATCTACTCCCACGTGATCATAACAAGTGTGTCTCCACACAATTATAACAAGGTGTCAGGTGACAAAGAGCGTCGGCTTCTCCTCCCTAACAATAACACTAGTTGCGGCGTTCAATGAGATATTATCGGTGAGAGTAAGATAAGATTGAGGTGGTGGTGGTGTTATTGTCTATGACCGTTAACCGCCATAAATTGACTCGTTCACCACCGGTTGACTGTTCACCGTCACAAATCGAGGTAGTTAAATTTTATGGTTTTTTCATTTTTTGATGTAGTTTCTTAATTTAAATTTTGTAGTTTCTTTCATTATTTTTGATTCAAGTTGCTTAAATTTTGTGGTTTTTATGACCTAGTATATGATAATGATTTGTTTCAACAAAAAAAGGGTTGTGGGTATTTTTTATTTCCATCGTTTGGATGTGAAAAAAGTGGGAAAAGTGAAATATCCACTGTTTTAACAAAACAAATTGTCTTTTATCTGTTTTTCCAATTTTTGTGACAGGTGCGTGTACCAGCTTATCTCTATCTCAATTTTCACAAAGCATTATGTAAGTAGACATAAAACCTTGAACTATATTTAACTAATTTCTTATAAGGGTTATGTAAAGGTTTTGATCTTTGGGGGTATTATCGTTGTTTCCCACGGATATCACCTTCGATGGCGGTCATCGTAATTGTTATTCCAATTTTGAGTGGTTCCATACTTCAAAGGTGAAACACAAATGTCATCCTGTAGGCCTTAACAAATTGCGTAGGGAGTGACAAATATTGTAGGTCTTTATATAATACAAGTTTTTATCCTCGTGCAATGCACGGGCATTTTTTAAACTCTAATTGTAAATTAGGTTCGATTTTATTTGTTGGTTATTATAGAGGAAATCTTTGATGATACGTGACACTATTTGTGCTTCATTATAACCTTTAAGCATAGAAACCAAATATGGTTAGGGAGAATTAATATATGAAATTTTTAAATTCACCAATGTCTTATATAATTCATGTAAAAAATTTGAATCATAGGAAGTCAATTTGATTCAAAAGACTGAAATTTGATATAAAAATAGCTAAAATTTGAATCACCTTGTATCTAATACTGGAAAAGAAATTTAAAAAAAAATCAAGAAAGAAGGAACAAAAACTAATTTATATATTGTTTATGACATTTTATCGAACACGTGTTGATGCATCAATTGAAATTGCACAAACAAAAGTGTGAGCATAAAGTAAAAAAAGAGGAAATGAAACATAAAATGGATCATAGGTTTCCAAAAGTGTGAGCATAATATCAAACTATGCTCTCTAAGTTTCCAAACCTTGTGAGAAGTTTGTAAGATCAAGTAAAAAGTAAATAAAGCCATATGGACAAAGGCTTCTGAACTGTTCTCAATATAGATACTGTGTGATAATTTTCCTTCTTATGACAACAACAATAATGATAAAGGTCACTAAAATCATATCAATGAAAATGCACACTAAAATCATTTCAATGAAAATACACAGTTACAGTAACTCTATAAAAAATTAACAAACAAAATTGAAAATAAATTATTAATAAAGAGATTGACATTGTGTTATTCTTTTGTCTATTCTTTAATTTGGATAATCCCTCTATCAAGGTTAGTGTCATCATTACTTTTTTTGGTCTGTTTTGTATTTATTTGATGGTTTTATAATTTTCTTGTTGATTAAAATCTAATGAGACTACTATTTGTGATATTATTATTCTGCAAGAGTGTGACACGTGTAGGGTACCTCTGGAGAAGTGTTCATGCCTCCTAGATCACAACACAACACACACGTTTACACATGTAAAATGTTGTCTTTGCATTGGGGAGCATGTGGGACACGTATACAAATAATATGTCATATCCAAGGACGGATGTGGGGTCTCTAACCACCTCCATTAAAAAAGTACTTATATATGCAATGAAATTTTTTAATGGTAAAATGAGAATTTAAAACACTATAGACCCTCTTTAAATTTTGATGGCTATGTCTTCTTTTTCTCCCTCTCTATTTCTCTGGAATTTAAACTAATGGTTAATTTTAGGTAGTTGATTCTAGTTTGAATTTGATGAAATGTTAATTTAGGATAATGTTAATTTGATGAAATGTTAAAGGTTAAAGGTTAATGTTAGACTTTGATGAAATGTAAATTTGTGAATATCTAGGTTTGAAATTAAAATGTTAAAAGGTGTGAATCTTTATGATTTTAGGGTTGCTTTAGAGTTATAGTTTATTTTAATTTTAGGATTAAATCTATGTTATTTTTTATTTAGAAAATTGTGATTTCTGAATATTCATCATTGAAATTTAGAATGGACAATTTCATATATGTATTAATGTTGAAAATTAAACATGACACGTAATATTGTCCATTAACTGATACATATAAATGCGTGTGTATATATATGCACATACTTTATGTAAAACTATGTGTAAGGATATAAGTATGTTGGTATAATTATATTCTCAAGTAAATTTCAAGTGGCATATCATGGTTTTCATGATACATGAATGAAGAAGGCAATCATGAGAGATGAATTGTCACAGAATTCCAATAATGAGAGGGTTAGAGGTGTTTATGAGGATGTTGGTGGGTGTTAGTATTTAAGGACGTGTTCCTTTTGTAGAAAATCATGTGTTACATAGGAAAGAATTATATCCTCTAGTTATAAATGTCTTAATGATCTGTTTGGCGAACCAATTCCAAGATATGGAAATGGAATTGGAAGGCCAATTTTAATTCCACGAAATTGAAATTGGTCTTCCAATTCTAATTCCAAGCCTCGAACTTGGGTTGCTAAATGGACTCTAAATGAATTTGTAGGATATGTGGATGCCTATTAGCCTCAAAGGAGGTCTTCGCATCAATATTTGTCACAGTCATATAACAGTCAATTTCCTTAACAATACATGGACTTCAATTAAAATCCCCTTATGTTACACCCCTAAGAAAATATTTTTCATCAGCCTGCATGATCTTGTTTCCATTGCTATAACAAGAACCGAAAAATCCTTCGAGAGGTCCCTTCCACAGCTTTAGTGGTCGATGATCACTGAATGGTCCTACCTATCCCATATATTATAATCATACTAGTATCTTTACATATGGGAAACAAGGCAATACTTCTATAGGTTTTGAGCATCCTCAATTGCATCCCAGGGATCGACATCTTTTTATAAGAAGCTCAAGTGACTTTGATTCAGCCAATGGTGGTTTTAATTACCCCCATTTCTGGGTTACAACCTATGTTACAATTAATCCTCTACATACATGATATTAATTGCTAACAATTATTCATCAAACTCCAATCTAATCCTACAAATATATGGGGTTATTATAATGCATCAAGAAGCAAATTGTAATTTGTAATGTAAATTAAAAAAGAAAATTATTCCCTTAATATGTAGTGGAAGAATCCCTCTTAAATTTGGCAGCCTGCTTGTATATATATATACAAGCAGTCTACCAAATTTCTAATTACACATGTCTTTGGGGGGTTAAAATGGGTGTTGGGGAGAAAATAAAAAATAACAACCAAACGGCCCAAATTTAGGTACAAACACATCAAGTGATACCAAAGTAACTTATCAAAGCTAAGCGCATCATCATCAGACTCTCGGATGGTAAAATTGACTAGTATACACTTCTTTAGGGGGTTAAAAATGAGAGTTGGGAGGGGGGGGACCCCAAAACAAGTTAGCGACTAAGATTAAAGTACAAGAACATCAAACAATATGAAAGAAACTTATGTAAACTAATCGCGTCAAGAAATTAGTACAGACACATCAACCGATATCGAAGTAACTTGGCTAAACAACACCGTGACTTCATCGGACTCTCTATTGTCCAATTTGACTAGAATATGCTTCATTTTAGGGTTAAAGATGGGCATTGGGGAGAGAAAACTTAAAATAACCACCTAACAGGCTAAAAATAGGTACAAACTCATCAAGCGATACCAAAGTACCTTGCCTAAACTAAGCGAGGCCTTCTCTCGATTGGACAAATTAATTAGTGTACATTTCTTTTTAGGGTTAAAAATGGGCATTAGGGGCAAAAACTGGAATAGACAACCCAGCTGCCTAGAAATAGGAACAAAAATATCAAGCGATACTAAAGTAACTTGTCTAAACTAACCGCGTCCTAATGGGACTCTCGGTTGGTGAAACTGACTATTATATGCTTCTTTTTGGGGTTAAAAATGAGCGTTGGGGGCGAAAACTCCAAACAACCACCTAGCAACATATAATTAGGTACAAACACATACAACGATACCAACATAACTTGTCTAAACTAATCAGGTTCTAATCTGACCCTCGATTGGCCATATTGACTTGTATACGCTTATTTTCTGTGTTAAAAATGGGCGTTATGGGGCGAAAACTATAAACAACAACCCAACGTCCTAGAAATAGGTACAAACACATCAACCGATACTAAAATAACTTATCTAAACTAAATGCATCATCACTAAACTCTCAATTGGTAAAATTAAATTACACTCGTGCGATAGCACTTAAAGGTACTAGTCTTTTATGTTATTTACTAATTTATGTGTACACATTTACTAAGACCGATTTTGTTCAACATGTCCTTATTGGGAAACATGAAGATTACTTTTGGGAGAATGAAGTCTACTTTTGCAAGGAATATCATGAAGACTATTTTTAGGAGGATAATATTTTCGGAACTTAAAGCTTTTAGAATTTGTTTTGAGTACTATTATTGTTAAAAGCGAAATGGTTTCTTATAGTACATTTTGTTTTTGGAATTTTAATGGTGATGAATAAAATAGTTTTGGATCATTTTAATGTCACCGAAATGTATTGGCACTCATTTTTTCACGTGTGTTTGGAATTATGTTTTGAGTGAATGTTGTGAGCATTACCTAAGTGTAGACAAGTTTTTACTACTGTATTCATATTTATATGTTTAATGAGAAATCAATATTTTTTAAAAATATATCAATATTGCTAACGAACTTCAGTCGTTACAAATATATGATACTCCAAATCCGTTAAAATGTATTTTATAAATGTTTTTACGTGTTACAAAAAATAGAATTCGTAACGGGTAATAACCGTTACAATTCAATAAATTTCTTACTAATAAACGGGATGCGTACTAATCCTAAATCCGTTACAAAATAAATTTTAATGGATAAAATCTATTACAAATACTAAATTTGTAACAGATTTTATCTGTTACAATTTATGTTAGTATCAATAAATAACGCCAATTTTCTAACGGATTAAATTTGTTACAATTATTTTTTTGTAACGGGCAAAAACCGTTGCAATTACCCTGATTTGGTGTAGTGATATATGGGAATTGAGAGAAAAATCACCGCATAGTTTCCTTATTTTAAATTTCTCACTGAGAATATTCATATAATAAACTATTACATGAGTAGAGACATAGGGATTATGGTGCAATTACAATGCATTAAGTGAGTAAAAAGCTCTACTTTCAAAATCATGAAAATAGATGAGACAGGGGAATAACATGCGGGCGTCAAAGCAAAAAATTGAATAAATATTTGAAAACTCACATAAGAAGTCTATGATCAAATAGCCGTCGCAAAACCTTTCGGGTGGTGTTTTGAAGTAATTTTGTCCATTAGGTGGGGGTGGGGGCTCGACAATCGCTGCAACGAGCCCTCCCATGATGAAATTTTAGTCACCAAAGTTGAAAACTACGGGGAAGTTCAAATCAAATGAATAAATAAGAGGAAACCAGATAAATAATAAGGTGATAATATAGGGGATGAGGGCCATCTCTAGTGGCAGCACACAGCTTGATGGTTTTGAGTTGTTTGTTAATACCTCCTCTCATAAACAAAAGAAAAATGTGTAGTTGAAGTTAACTTTAGAGTTTGGCAAGCCCACATAATAGAATTGTCCATTTTAGAAATTACCAGTGTGGCCTTGTGTGCATTATAGCTAATAGAATTACCCACTTATATATCCATGGAAGTAAGACGCATAAAGTTTCGAATTACTAAAATTCATAAGAGTTTCATAGATGGTTATTTATGGAGAATATTTTCACAAAGATAAGAGTCAATAAAAGGTAACTATACAATTACCTTTTTTTCTGTGTGAGTAGGAAAAAGACTACATTCTGCGCTAATCGCAATTTTTCTTCTGATTTTCTATCTACAGTTTTCAAAAGGACATAAACAATTGTGACACCCCGCCTAATTAATTACCGGATGATCAGTCCTTCATTAATTAATTGCAGAATATCAAGTTGGTTCAGATAATGCATCACTGTCGAAAACTCAAATTTTAATTTAATAAAAACTAACCACCTAATATTTAAAAAGGTTGGTGTCAAAATTGTATCTTGTTATTAACCATCATCATTAAAGGGTAATATCTAAACATCACCTTGCATCACAATAGTATAAGGTAAGAACTAACTAGAGTAAAAAAAGAACTGGAGTAAACACATCCAGTCAAAATCCCATACAATAATCCAATAACATGACATCAAAGTCTAATGATATAATAAAAACAACTCTAAATCTATGAATGTAAAATACGAGGGACAACATGTCCAACTGAAATGAAATGACTGATGGATAAGGAGGAAATAGAATAAAAAACGTCTACTAGCAATATCTTGTAGCTTCCACAGTAGCTACAGCTCGTCAAATTAATGGAATCTCCCAAGTCTGGTGTCCCTATGGCTAAGCACCGAAAATAATAGAAGAAGAAAAGAGATTTACAAAAGAATTGGTCGGAGCCCGAGTAGAAAATAGTTTAAATACAACAAGTGCTTAAATTGATTTAATTAGCACATATATTATCCATATTAACTTATCGTACTCACTTGAGATGCTCACATCTCATCAAATGTGAACACTTAGCGAGTCTAACTACCCATACTAGTCTCGTCACTCTACCTGACTATATGTAGGATAATCACTATGCCGGATATAATATCTAAATAACCCGAAACTAATATATTACTATTATTTAGGAATAGGTTTAAGGATGTTACAACTCATTCTCATAGTATTCTTTATTCCTAACTAGTGACCTAATAAGTATATACTTTAATAAAGTAGCCAACAAGAAACACTGAATAGGAACTCAATATACATATATAAAATCTCACTATGTATACATACAAATATATCAATACAACACCCATGGTTAAGAAACCCCTAGTGCTAGGCATATTCGGCACGCATAAAGGACAACAGGTTCAATCTCTCAAGAACTAATCAAACATATACACATATTATAGGCGAACATTATCCCAAGCTGATGGGATACGCACATACCTATGCACCCATATGATCGGCAACACTATCGTTCTCACAGATAGCATGTACCTAGGTTCCATGCTCTAGTGGTACGACTCAAAATCCCCCGAAGGCACACAAGATATGGTCGTCCACAACGTGTTAACCCCCGTTAGATAGCTAGTAGCTAGGTATGTCATACACATGATATTCCAAGTAATAATCATGCACACAACTTATATACATTAATAGGTAATCACATAGCCCGAATACTATAATCCGTAAGTAATATTAATGCCATTACTCTCCACGATATTCGTATATATGTAGCCTCTCTAGACTTACATTCTATTCTAGTTTTTTCATATAAATTCAATACCCCGAGGACCATTACACCTTAATTCCCTAACACATTGGAATTTAAGCCACCCGTTACTCACGTAGGTTAATACACTCGCTTGGATAACCCTAGGATGGTTTTTAACTTGAACGGACCCTAAAAACCCATTCTGGAATCTCGTTAGAAGTTCCAGGATTCTCGTTCGAACGATGTTTTAGAACGAACTCAGCAACTTGTTAGAAAGGTCATTGGAAATCTCGTTAGAAGGTTCGTTCGAACAAGGCCATTCGAATGACCTGGGCAAGTCTTCAAACGAGAATTCCAGATAAACCCAATTATTCCAAATTTTGATTTTTCTCAACATTCCAAATCTCAAACTCAATCCAAATTTCGTCCAACATCAGTTTAAATATTTCTAAACTAACCCTAATCATCATGGTGCAATTTCTAACACAAATTAGTATTCAAATCTTTTTGTTTTCAAAAGGGAAACAATAATTTCTAAAATCTCTAAGAATCCTCGTATAATGAACCCAGCACTTTAGTTATTTTAAATCCTTAAATTCAATTCATGATTTATACATAAAATCTCCAAATTTGATAGTCTACAAATGGGGTAAATCCTCTACATGCAACCCATCACCAAAATCAAATGTTCCTTTAGGATTAAACCTAATGAAACCTAAATTTCCATTATATGATGTCCAAATCATTAATAGAGTTTAACAAGAACAATATATGCTAAATAAACTAGCAAGATAAACATTTGCCTTGAAAATAGATTTATGATTCTCGAACTAAAATTGGTATGGAAACGTTCCTCTTGACATGATCTACGCGCTAGTGTAATTTTTGGTGTGAAAGCTTGAGTTCTTGGCTTAGGGCTCCCAGGGAGTCTTCTTCTTCCTTGGTTCTCTCTCTCTTTCTCACGTAAGTTGAAACTGACAGACCACTAACCCTCAATGCTTTTAATTAAACCCAATTTTTGTCCATTTAATTACCCAAAAATCCTAAAAGACCAAAATACCCCTCCGGGGTGTTGTTTGGGCTAAAATGCCTCGAACTCCAAATAAAATACTCGAGTGGTGTTTTTGACTATTTTGATCCTTTCGAACACTCTGGCGCACTCAAAATAGTCATTCGGGGTTATAAAAATAATTTACCTTTTTAACCCCCAAATACATACCGATGACGCAACTCATACGCGCATCCCAAATAATTATATCATGACCGTCGTGTATCTCATCCTGGCCATAATATTATTTCGATAACTACTAACTCTGACCAGGCTAGTAATTATAACCACTAAATCGGATTAATTTCAAACTAAATTTTCTCCCTTTAAACTAATTAATCCCTATTTTCCCGAATTTCGTAATAAAATAAATATGCATAAAAATACAGGGTATTACATACTTCCCCCCCTAATAACAGAATTTCATCCCGAAATTCAGAAATGGAAATATACCTGGAAAGAATAACTCTGGATAACGTTCACGCATGTCATCCTCGTGCTCCAAGGTTGGTTCCTCAACATTATGGTGCCGCCACCGAACACGGACTAGTGGTACTATCTTCGAACTCAACTTCCTCTCGCTACGGTCTAGGATAGCAATCGGCCCCTCCTCGAAGGAACTATCGGGTTGTAAGTCAATCTCCTCCAACGCAATGTAAGTATGGGCCAAATCATCTCGAAGAAATATCCAACTTTATCCTTGCTGAAGTATCCTGAATCAACTCCGGACCAAGTAGCTTGTTGTCCCCCACCTCTAATCAACATGTTGGTGAACGATAAGGTCTGTCGTATAGTGCCTCGAATGGAGCCATACCGATAGTAAATTGGTAGGAGTTGTTATGGGCAAATTCCACCAGCGGGTGGTACTGCTCCCAATCTCTGCCAAAATTAATGATGCACATACGCAACATGTCCTCTAATATCTGATTTGTTTGCCCGGTCTGACCATCCATCTGCGGGTGATAGGCTGTGCTCAGTCACAACTCCTTAACCAATACCTCCTGAAAACTCTCCCAAAATCGAGACACAAACACCTTATCTCTGTTAGACAAGATATTAAGAGGCACTTCCTGGAGTCTCACTATCTTTGCTACGAATATCTAGGCGTACTGTCCCGTGGTGTAATCTATCCTGACTGGAAAAAAGTGGGCTACCTTGGTCAGCCGATCCACTATCACCCATATCGAATCGTGACCCCTCTGCGATGTAGGTAGTCCCATGATGAAGTTCATGGAAATGCTCTTCCATTTCCACATAGGAACCTCTAATGGATGTAGAAGTCCCGCTGGTCTTTGATCGCCCACCTTTACGAACTAACAAGTGGCATATTTCAAGATGAACTCAGTAATATCCTTCTTCATCACATTCCACCAGTACTGTCTACTCATATCCTGGTACATCTTATCCCCACCGGGATGTACCACAAATCATGAGCTGTGCCACTCTGTCATCACCTCGTGTCGCAAGTCTTCACCCTCAGGAACAACTAATATTCCATTGAAATGTAGACCCCCGTCTGAACCCATGGTATAATACTCGGCCCCCATCTGAACCAATGTCTACAAAACCTGCCTCAAGTGCTCGACATGCTCTTCCTTGATCTGCAAATAAACCAGAATGTCATATATAAAGACAATGACAAATTGTTCTAGAAACTCTATGAATAACTTGTTCATCAAGTCCATAAACACAGCTGGAGCGTTGGTTAGCCTGAAAGGCATAACCCTAAATTCATAGGAACCATATCTCGTCAAGAAGGTAGTCTTTGACACATCCTGTTCCCTGATGCGCAACTGATGGTATCCCGATCTCAAGTCAATCTTCGAGAAGAAGGATGCTCCTCTCAACTGGTCGAATAAGTCATCGATTCGAAGCAACTGATATTTGTTTCGTACTGTGACTTTATTCAACTCCTGGTAATCAACACATAACAACAATGATCCATCCCTCTTCTGAACGAATAGTACGGGGGCAACCCACGGCGAAGTACTCCTACGGATAAATCCCTGTCCCAACAACTTCTCAATCTGGTCATGTAACTCCCTCATCTCTGCTGGAGCCATACGATAAGGTGCACAAGATATCGATCGAGTGCCCGACGCTAAATCAGTGACGAAATCTATTTCTCTACTCGGTGGTAACCCCGAAATCTCCTGAAACACATCGACAAACTCTCGAACAAAAGGAATCGAGTCAAGCGATACCACCACCTCCGTAGAGGTCTCCTCCTCCATATAGAATAAATGAGTGGATGATCCTCCCTTAGAGTGAGGCATTGCCACTAGGAACATCTCCTGATCGGGTATAGCAAAAACAATACTCTTACTAAAACAATCAATCATGGCCCTATACCTGACAAGCCAATCTATACCTATAATCGCGTCATACTCAAACATATCCAATACGAGCATGTCAGCGAGTAAGATAAACCCAACCTTTATACCCACTCCCCGATAAATAAAAGAAATAACGAAACCTCTACTAAACGACGAATCCACGCAAGTGATCGTACTCTCTGTTGTATCAAATAATCCCATAGTACGTGCAAACCTCGTAGTAATAAAATAGTGTGTGGCCCCCATGTCACATAAAATGCATCACAGAGTCCCCTGGATAGAAAACATACCTTTAATCATGGGTGGGTCCTACGAAACTGTGACTTAGTGAAGATTATGGACCCATCCATACTGAAGCGTCTTTTGCTGAACTGGGGTGGATAGAATGGGTGGCAGTGCTAGAAGAGCTGCAGGAAATAACATTTTTTGGGGCTCCTGATGACCACCTCATTGCTGCTGGCCTCTACACTTCTAAGGGTAGTCCTGATGTTTGTGGCCAGTGTTGCGATAGGTGAAACATCTCCCTGGGCTGATGGTCGTTACCACCCCTCCCTTGGCCATTATGTATAATCGCTACAGCAGAATAATGCGAATTATTAAAAAAAATCCAATTTTAGTTAAACCCTAAAACATGCATGTAAGTGATTGAATTAAATATAAAAATAAAACCATCACAAGATCAAATATTAGGAACACCAAATTCAGGAAAAATCCCCGACGGGCAAAACCTTTTTATTTCACTATAGTTTGTAAATAACAACTTACACGGATTATAATGAAATAGGGTGACACACGAATACCCGTAGGTGTTGGTCGGCGTCGGCGGCAATGGAACAACCACAGCTACTCCATAAGAACATGCAGTTCTATCTTTAGCAATGAATTCACACGCAGCGAATCCACATGGACACGTAGTCCAATCTTCACAGAGACTCCCTCCACAATAGCAAGCAGCTCTCGATTGTAGAGATCTCCCCACAAAGAATAAATTTCAACAAAGTTGAATCTAGGGTTCCAAAACAATTCACTAAAGATTGGGATGTTTTGTGAATTGAAAACAAAAGGTTTAATACCTAAAAGAAGAAGACAAAAATCATTTCTGCAGTAGCAGTTTCGCATCTGAAAATTATGCAGGTCTCCGTATGAAAAATGGAGTTGGAGACTCCTATTTATAAAAAAACTTAAGGTGGCCCGTCGTTCGTACGAGGTTGAATATCGCTCAAACGAGATGCTATGTCGTTTGAACGACAAGAGCAGGACGCTCGAACGAAAAAACATGACACGTGGCAAATGTCGTTTGAACGATAAAAGCAGGTCGTTTGAACGACCTATCAAATGAGATTTCACGCGAGCTTGTAGATAATTTCGATACGAACGCGTGGCCTCCATTTTCGTATATTTTTATTTTTTATGAATTAGTTATGATTTTTCTATGAAAAGGTGTCACAGAACAAAATCTTTAGAAAAATATTTGAGAAAAGTTTTAATACCCCGTATTTTTATGGCTTCTAATTTTGGGATTTATCAAATTTAAATTGAGATATTAATTTAATATTAATTCATAAATTATTTTAAATATTTACTAGCATGACAAGAGTTAGTAATTATTGAGAATTTGTTGAATATTACTATATGAGTAAGGTAATATATAAGATTGATTTTATTAAAATTGTCACGAGTGCATAAAATGGCAATTATGGAAATTTAAGTCAGGACGTGCCTATGTTGTGTCGGGACAAAATTATTATTATTAAAAGTGAATAAATTATAAGTCGCTCTTATGGTCATTTAGAGTGCACCAACATGTCTGGAAGCATCGTTATAGTCAGAAAAGTATACCTGGGGGTTTAGTTTGGGCCTCGAGGAGTTTTTAGACCTAATTGGCATCCCGGGAGGGTATTTTAGACATTTTGTATTTTTGGGTAATTAAACCCACGAATTTCCCTAAGGTATATCAACCATTTGGGTTATCAATCACAAAAGTTAAGAACGGCCATTAGAGAAGAAGGTAGGAAGCTTGTCAAACAATCCAAGGCTAAGAACTCATCTTTTTGTACCGCCACTACCACCAAAACGTAGATCGCACGAAGAGGAACGCAACCATACCTTTTTCGTCCACAAATCAGACCATTGAATTTCCCGACAAGTATCTAACTTTATTTTCTTTTAGTGATTGTTTCATCCATGTTAGATTAGGTTTTTTGAACACATGTTTCACAAAAGAATTTGAGGAATTTGAGGATTTAGCCACATGTCTTGATGGAAATAAATATATTCTGGACATCCCAATCATAGGTAGAGAATAACCCACGAATTTGTATGAGTTTAAAAGCAAGAAATCTAGAAAATAATTAAAAGAATGAAAGTTTTATGAAAATTAGGATTCTTGTTAAATATGAGGAATTACCCCATTAATTCAATACCTTTGATGAATTTGGACATGTTTCACATAGGAAATCCTGTATATAGGTATATGTAACTAGTATTGATGTTGTTTGGTAGTTTGAGAATCATTAATGGCATCTTGGAGTAATTTGGAAGATGAAACCCGTAGGTTGAAATTGCAGTTTCTGGGTAAGAACTGCTAGATCGATCGATTGACCCCCTTTCCTCAATCGATAGACCCCTCCTGGAAAATTGCTTATTTCTCCCCTTTTTGTTTAATCTGGTTTAAATACGTAGGAACCCTTGATTATTATTTATAGAGTATAATAGGTAATGAAGAGGACCAGTAGGGTCTAAGTAAACTCCGTTGAGTGAAATTTAATATGGAATAAAATTGTGGGTTAACGGAGAGTTTAGTCACATTGGAAATTATGCGTACATTCACTAGAGAATTAAGAGAATCGTGAAAGACTTAGACCAGAAGGTTAGAAATGGTGTACCTACTGAAATTATATTTAGTAAGAGAGAGTACTTAGAGATATGAGAAGTAATTGTGAAATGTGTATAATTATAAATAAAAGAGATGAATCCTTTATGCGAGATAATTGAGTAAAATTGTACTAAGTATGGTTAATAATATTATGGGTCGTGAGCGAACCCTATTGGAAAATGTGTATCTATATATGAAAGTGGGACTGTGTACATATATTAAATACTTTGTCTGTGCATAATCATACCCGAGCTACTTGCTATCACGGAGGTTTCCACGCTGTGACAGTCGTATCTCGATTGGATCTTTATGGGGGGATATTAACTCGTACCCTAGAAGATAGTGTCCTTAATAAAGGCTATTTGAGTGATAGTCAGATGGTCCTAAGAGACGTGAAGGTATGTGCTGACCTCTTAGTGACTTGGAGCTATGCTTCGCCTCCATTTGTATGTGTTTTTTATTAATACAGTTCGAGAGTGATTCCGAACTAGTATTTCCCCTAGTATGAGATATACGGGGACTTGATAGTAGAGTATGCCAGCACCATAGATTTTATGTGGGGTGCCATTAGTATATATATTATATGTGTGACTAATATATATTTCTATATCTATATGGGAACTTTCTACTTTGCGTATAAGTAGTTAAGAAATGAATAAATACCTCAACTTTATTGTAAGTATCTGGGAACTTTATAACGGTACTGAGTTGTTCTAAATAGCGTAAGAAATCTTGAAGATATTGATTTTCTAAACTAAATATCATAAAAACCTATTACTTCTCGAGATGAAACTTTATGGAGATTAAGTGAGATAGACTTATGAGGTTTAGTAGTATGGTAGGCGTGCACACTAGATGATAGGTGAGAGTTCTCAAGAGAGTGTCCCATACTAACATGGTTGTTGCATTAGCCGGTAAGCATTTTAAATACTTGCTAAACTATTTTTAAAACTGTTTTACACTCGGGCTCTGACCCATTTTCTGTCTTTTTCTCTCTCTTGTTTATATATATATATATATATATATATATATATATATATATATATATATATATACATATTTATGTATGTATTACAGGTGCCCAGCCATAGGGGCGTCATTCATAGGTTCTTTGGATTGGACGCGCTGCAGCTGATGTGGGAGTTGCAGGTCGTTGCTTTAGACGCCCTCTTCATTGATTCTATTCTTGTTTTAGATCTTCTCAGTAGGGCATGTGTCGCCCGTTTCCCTATTCAGTTTGGAATTGTAAGAGATTTATATTTGTTTATATTTCTAGTATTAAGTATTCCTTTGGAGTTAACTTTTGTCAGGATGATTTCATGTATGGATATTTGACTTGGTTTGGTTAATCTAGATGGATTAATTCTTTTTTGTTGATTTCTATCCATAGCACTTATGCGATTCTTAGACTGTTGATTATTTAAAAAGGTTTTCAATTTGGAATTTAAAAAAATGGAAATAAGACTTTAAATTGTTTTGACACTTAGCTTAATTATCTAGGGTGCTTAATTTGGAAATTTATCTTGCGACAGTGATGCTAAGAATGAACCAACCGTTCACCTTGATTTTTAATCTAATAAAGGACTGATCACCATTAGGCGAGGTGTCAAAAAAGTATCCCAACACTGTAAGTGAAATTCTAAGGAATTAAAACACAACCTTAACAAACTTAATATCACGGAGGTTTGAATGTTGAAGATCTTGATATTCGGATCCGTCTTTGATGCTTGAATGTTCTTGAATGCTCTTCGACGGTGTAGAGGTATACGGCATACTAAATTGATAACGGACTTATAAAATATTTTCCTTACAAATCTCCCCCTATGTCATTGCCGGTACAAAATAAAAACTCTGAATTATCAAATCAAAGTGCCTATACAAATCTAATTTCCCCCATGAACCCAAAAATGGAAAATACTAAAATTTGCAAGTCTTCAAATTTTCTTCAAAAATCTTAAAGTTTAAATCTTCAAACCTTTATGTTCTTCTCATCAGGGTGTGCAACATATGATCATCACATTTTTACCTACACACATGAGATAAAACAAATACCTTCGTGACACATCGAATTTGAAATGATATAAGAATAAATCATTAATAAATTAAATCTCTCTCGTAATGCAAAAACTCCCCCATAACATGATAATGATAATTCATTATCCCCCTTTTTATGATGTCCGCAAATAGTTAGATAAGAAGAAACAAACTAAAACACGGAGTGTCACGATAAAAATGCATAGCAAACATGAATGAAACTACGCGCATGCAAATGAGTATCTCAAAAAATTCCACAAACTATTTTATATTTCTCAATTTTTTCAAAGGAACAAAAATGTTACAAAAAACATACACCGTGGAATTTATACTAAAATAACCAAGTCATGGAAATGGAATGTATAAGTGTGAACGTATTCGTTAGGTAAATCAACTCAATCAATCATATGTGCACGATGAATACGTGTACCCCTAAGGAATGAACATAAAAAATATCCTTGGGTGTAAAATTGTTGAATTTAGATGACATCGTCTTAATCAAATCAACAAATCAAAGTCTAAATGATTTCCATACCAATAACGTCCAAAACTATTTAGTGCCGTTTTGAGAACTTTTCAAAAGAAGTGCAAACCCATTGATATATCCATTCAAAACTCCCTCATATACAATAATGCAATTTTATTTTTCTAATGAGGATCTAATTTCACAAATTAAAGAAAACCTATTGGCCCAAATTTTTGGCATATTTCATTTTTTATTGCGTTCATTTTTTGTGCGGGCTCTTCTCAAACGGTGGATTTCAAGTCGTGATTATTATTCACTCGCAACCCTTTCCCATGTTCACTCATCGTTTTTTATCTTAAACAAATTCCTCACGGGTAATGGATCTTACATGCACTACTTTCATTACTCTCTTATTATTGCACTTGGTTCATCTGAAGGACGTGATTGAGATGAAAACACCCAACCAACATGTGATATGACAAGCACAATAATCAAACAAATTTGTGCACGTGTGCAATAAAGGAAATCATGAGTCAAACAGGTAGGAAGTAACACTTAATTACATTTTAAGGACTCCACACATTATAAAACACATGGATGAATTGATATATTGTCTCAAAACACTATCAAATAGTCACATGGATAAATGGAATGAAATTGTGACTCGGTCATCCTAGATGTTTATCCATAAATGGCGCTAAAAACTACAAAAATCTTTTTGGATTTTCAAATTTGACCAAAAAAATCTGAATGGACACTCAAAAAATAGAAAATCTTTTTGCACATTTCAAAAAAATTCGAAAATAAAAATAACTACAAAATGATACATCCCGCAATAGGCATATAATATCGATATGAGAATCATCCTGTGCTAGCAAATATTAATCACACAAATGAATCAAGAATCAAATTAGGTGTGATAAACCAACAAATGCAGTGTTAGCAACAAAGCATATATAACAGGAAAGACTGCATATAAACTGTCAGAAACAAACAGCAGTACCAAAAATAATATCAGGATGAATCAATGTACAGTAAACCGAATGGTCAAAGTCAACATGGTCGCTCAAACGATTTAGGCATGTCACTCAAACAACAGGGGATTATCGCTAGAAGAGACTTCGCACGAAAAAGACATGTCGCTCAAATGACATGATGTTCTCGCTCGAACGAGAAATCCAAAAAAATCCCAGTTTGCCCAGAAAGTCGTGCAGTTTTGCCCAGTGAAAGAATTACGTGAAAACAGTACCAAGAAAGTGCTGACAAATGCAAAACAGTTCTTAAACAGTAGCGAAACACACAAATGTAATAAATAAAGCAATGCGCGCTACATCAAAGTGAGTTATAACACTAGAAATAATATAACATGACGCATCGCTGGGGTATGAAAAAACATCCAACACAATCAACCAAGAGATCTCACATGGGGTGAATCGCGTGCACGAAGATGAGTGTCGTGAACAATTAGACCATAACCTTCTAAATCCTATTTCCTAACCCAAATTGATGTGTAACGGAGTATTGGGGTTTTGGGAACCAGTGTGACTCTCTTTTTATGTTTCCTAGGTCCATTCAAAAGCTGATAGAAAAAACAACTAAGATGACCTTGCCTATCGCAATGTGTGCAAGTGTAAATCGGGAGGTGAGTGTTACCTAAAGGTAACCTTCTCCTCGGATTCCTAGGTGGTTCTCTCTGAATTTGCCGAGGTGGTTCTCTCCTAATGATCCTAGGAGGTTCTCTCACAATGTTCCTAGGTGGGTCTGTCCTAAAAAACTTAGGTGCCTCTTTCTTAAGAGTCCTAGAAGGCTCTCTCACACGTGTGGGAATGGGTATATCATATTTTTCAAGACAAATCCCACCCCTATCCTTTTTTATCTCGACGGTGCCTACAATCTTATCATGTTTTTCTGACCTAGACTCCAAATCAAAATTTTCTTTACTTGAATCTTTCAATTTCACCTCAAGTTCATCTATTTTAGATTCAAGAAAACGCCTAGAGTCTTCAAACTCAAAAAGTTCCTTTTTCATAACTTCCATCACACCTCGAAGACTATCTCTCTCACCCTCAACATATCCTAATTTCTCATTAAGCATCTCCTCACGTGCCCTAAGATCCTTAATCAACGCATTAGTATTATCATTATCTAAAGCACTTTTCTTCAATTCAGCTTCAAGTTTCAAGTTTGCCTTTTTTATCATTCAAGATTTAAAATACAAATTATTGTAGGCAACTTGCAACTCACTCAATTCTTCTTCTTTCTCCTCACTCTTTTCACCCTCACTCTCATCACCAATGACACGGATGGGAAGCTCTCGCCTAGAAGCATAAAAGACTTCTTCTTCCGAATCACTATCGCTAAGGGTCAAAACATGAGATGTCGATTTATTCAATTTCTTATTTAAATTTATGGTACACTCATCTAACATGTGACCAACACCCTCACAACAAGGACACCTCTCAGAGTCATTTTCAAGAGAAGATTTAAAACAAAAGCTCGTGTGAATTTTCCTATTAACCTTTTCAAAAAGTTGACATTAAAATTCATCAAAACCACCAAAAGCCATTTTTGTGCAAAATCAGGATCAAAATACAATAACTTAGTGCAACACGCTCTGATACCAATTTGTAGAATCGCTACAGCGGAATAATGCGAATTCTAAAAAAAATCCAATTTTAGTTAAACCCTAAAACATGCAACTAAGTGATTGAATTAAATATGAAAATCAAACCATCACAAGATTAAATATTAGGAACACCAAATTTAGGAAAAATCCCCGAAGGGCAAACCCTTTTTATTTCACTATAATTTGTAAATAACAACTTACACATATTACAATGAAATAGGGTGACACATGAATACTCGCAGGTGTCAGTCGCCGTCATCAGCAATGGAACAATCGCAGCTACTCCACAAGAACACGCAATTCTATCTTCAGCAATGAATCCACACGCAGCGAATCCACGTGGACACGTAGTCCAATCTTCACAGAGACTCCCTTTATAATAGCACGCAGCTCTCGGTTATAGAGATCTCCCCACAAAGAATAAATTTCAACAAAGTTGAATCTAGGGTTCCAAAACAATTCACTAAAGATTGGAATGTTTTGTGAATTGAAAACAAAAAGTTTAAAACCTAAAAAAAACAAGACAAAAATCATTTCTGCAGTAACAGTTTAGTTTTTGAAAATTATGAAGGGCTCCTTTTGAAAAATGGAGTTGGAGACTCCTATTTATAAAAAACTTAAGGCGGCGCGTCGTTCGAACGAGGTTGAATGTCGCTCAAACGAGATGTTATGTCGTTTGAACGACAAGAGTAGGTCACTCAAACGAAAAACATGACACGTGGCAAATGATACGTGGAAAATGTAGTTTGAACGATAAAAGAACATCGTTGGAATGACCTATCAAACGATATTTCATGCAAGCTTTTAGATAATTTTGATACGAATGCGTGGCCGCCATTTTCATATTTTTCTGATTTTTTATGACTTAGTTATGATTTTTCTATAGAAAGGTGTCCGAGAACAAAATCTATAGAAAAATATTTGATAAAAGTATCCCAGCACTTTAAGTGAAATGCTAAGGAATTAAAACACAACCTTACCAAACTTAACCTTGCGGAGGCTTGAATGTTGAATATCTTGATATTCGAATCCGTCTTTGATGCTTGAATGTTCTTGAATGCTCTTCGACGGTGTAGTTGTATACGACATACTAAATTGATAACGGACTTATAAAATAATGTCCTTACAAATCACCCCTATGTCTATGCCGGTACAAAATAAAAACTCCGAATTATCAAATCAAAGTGCCTATACAAATCTAATATCCCCCATGAACCCAAAAGTGGAAAATACTAAAATTTATGAGTCTTCAAATTTTCTTCAAAAATCTTAAAGTTTAAATCTTCAAACCTTTATGTTTTTCTCATCAGGGTGTGCAACATATGATCATCACATTTTTACCTACACACATGAGATAAAACAAATACCTTCATGACGCATCGAATTTGAAATAAGATAAGAATAAATCATTGATAAATTAAATCTCCCCCGTAATGCAAAAACTCCCCCATAACATGATAATGATAATTCTTTCTCCCCCTTTTTATGATGTCCGCAAATAGTTAGATAAGAAGAAACAAACTAAAACATGTAGTGTCACGATAAAAATGCATAGCAAACATGAATCAAACTACGCACATGCAAATGAGTATCTCAAAAAATTCCACAAAGTATTTTAGATTTCTCAATTTTTTCAAAGCAAAAATAATGTTACAAAAACATACACCGTGGAATTTATACTGAAATAACCAAGTCATGGAAATGGAATGTATGGGTGTGAACGTATTCGTTAGGTAAATCAACTCAATCAATCATATGTGCACGATGAATACGTGTACCCCTAAGGAATGAACATAAAAAATATCCTTGGGTGTAAAATTGTTGAATTTAGATGACATCGTATTAATCAAATCAACAAATCGAAGTCTAAATGATTTCCATACCAATAACGTCCAAAACTATTTAGTGCCGTTTTGAGAACTTTTCAAACGAAGTGCAAACCCATTGATATATCCATTCAAAACTCCCTCATATATAATAATGCAATTTTATTTTTCTAATGAGGATCTAAATTCTCAACTTAAAGAAAACCTATTGGCCCAAATTTTTGGCATATTTCATTTTTTATTGCCTTCATTTTTTGTGCGGGCTCTACTCAAACGGTGACTTTCACGACGTGATTATTATTCGCTCGTAACCCTTTCCCGTGTTCACTCATCATTTTTTATCTTAAACAACCTCACGGGCAATGGATCTTAAATGCACTACTTTTATTACTCTCGTATTATTGTACTTGGTTCATTTTAAGGATATGATTGAGATGAAAACACCCAACCAACATGTGATACGACAAGAACAATAATCAAACAAATTTGTGCACGTGTGCAATAAAGGAAATCATGAGTCAAACAGATAGGAAGTAACACTTAATTACATCTTAATGACTCCACACATTATAAAAGCACATGGATGAATTGATATATTATCTCAAAACACTATCAAATAGTCACATGGATAAATGAAATGAAATTGTGACTCAGTCATCCTAATTGTTTACCCATAAATGGCGCTAACAAACTACAAAAATCTTTTTGGATTTTCAAATTTGACCAAAAAAAATATGAATGGACACTCAAAAAATAGAAAATTCTTTTGCATTTTTCAAGAAAATTCAAAAATAAAAATAAATACAAAATGATACATCCCGCAATAGGCATATAATATCGATATGAGAATCATCCTGTGCTAGCAAATATTAATCACACCAATGAATCAAGAATAAAATCAGGTGTGATAAACCCACAAATGCTGTGTTAGCAACTAAGCATATATAGTAGGAAAGACTGCATATAAACTGTCAGAAGCAACCAGCAGTACCAAAAATAATATCAGGATGAATCAATGTACTGTAAACAGAATGGTCAAAGTCAACATGGTCACTCAAACGATCTAGGCATGTCGCTCAAACAACAGAGGGTTATCGTTAGAAGAGACTTCGCGCGAAAAAGACATGTCGCTCAAACGACATGATGTTTTTGTTCGAACGAGAAATCCAAAAAAAATCCCAGTTTGCCCAGAAAGTCATGCAGTTTTGCCTAGTGAAAAAATTACGTGAAAACAGTACTAGGAAAGTGCTGAGAGATGCAAAACAGTTCTTAAACAGTAGCGAAACACACAAATGCAATAAATAAAGCAATGTGAGCTACATGAAAGTGAGTCATAACACTTGAAAGAATATAACATGATGCATCGTTAGCGTATGAAAAAACATCCAACACAATCAACCAAGAGATCTCATATGGAGTGAATCGCGTGCACAAAGATGAGAGTCGTGAACAATTAGACCATAACCTTCTAAATCCTATTTCCTAACCCAAATTGATGTGTAAAGGAGTGTGGGGATTTTGGGAACTGGTGTGACTCTCTTTTTATGTTTCCTAGGTCCATTCAAAAGCTTATAGCAAAAAGAACTAAGATGACCTTGCCTACCACAATGTGTGCAAGTGTAAATCGGGTGGTGAGTGTTACCTAAAGGTGGCCTTCTCCTCGGATTCCTAGGTGGTTCTCTCTGAATTTTCCTAGGTGGTTCTCTCTTAATGATCCTAGGAGGTTCTCTCACAATGTTCCTAGGGGGGTCTTTCCTATAAAACTTAGGTGCCTCTTTCTTAACAATCATAGGAGTCTCTCTCACACGTGTGGGAATGGGTGCAACATATTTTTCAAGACCAATCCCACCCCTATCCTTTTTTATCTCGACGGTGCCTAAAATCTTATCTAGTTTTTCAGACCTAGACTCCAAATCAAATTTCAGTTTACTTGAATCTTTCAATTTCACCTCAAGTTCACCTATCCTAGATTCAAGCAAATGCCTAGAGTCTTCAAACTCTATAATTTCCTTTTTCATAACTTCCATCATACCTCGAAGACTATCTCTCTCACCCTCAACATATCATAATTCTCTTTTAGCATCTCCTCACGTTCCCTAAGATCCTTAATCAACGAATCAGTATTATCATTATCTAAAGGACGTTTCTTTAATTCAGCTTCAAGCTTCAAGTTTTCCTTTTTTGTCTTTAAAGATTCAAAATACAAATTATTGTACGAAACTTGCAACTCACTCAATTCCTCTTCTTCATCCTCACTCTTTTCACCCTCACTCTCATCACTAATCACACGGATGGGAAGCTCTCGCCTAGAAGCATAAAATACTTCTTCTTTCGAATCACTATCACTAAGGGTAGAAACATGAGATGCCGATTTATTCAAATTTTTCTTTAAATTTGTGGTACACTCATCTAATGTGTGACCAACACCCTCACAACAAGGACACCTCTCAGAGTCATTTTCAACAGAAGATTTAAAACAAAAGTTCATGTGAATTATCCAATTAACCTTTTCAAAAAGTTTACATCGAAAATCATCAAAACCACCCAAAGCCATTTTTGTGCAAAATCGGGATTAAACCCATTAACTTAGTGCAACACGCTCTGATACCAATTTGTAGAATCTCTACAGTGAAATAATGCAAATTCTAAAAAAAATCCAATTTTAGGTAAACCCGAAAACATGCATCTATGTGATTGAATTAAATATGAAAATCAAACCATCACAAGATCAAATATTGGGAACATCAAATTCAGGAAAAATCCCCCAAGGGAAAAACCTTTTTATTTCACTATAATTTGTAAATAACAACTTACACGGATTATAATGAAATAGGATGACATACGATTGCCCGCAAGTGTCGGTCGGTGTCGTCAGCAATGGAACAATCGCAGCTACTCCACAAGAACACGCAGTTCTATCTTCAACAATGAATCCACACGCAGCGAATCCACATGGACACGCAGTCCAATCTTCACAGAGACTCCCTTTATAATAACACGTAGCTCTCGGTAGTAGATATCTCCCCACAAAGAACAAATTTCAACAAAGTTGAATCTAGGGTTTTAAAATAATTCACTAAAGATTGGGATGTTTTGTGAATCTAAAACAAAAGGTTTAAATCCTAAAAGAAGAAGATAAAAATTGTTTATGCAGTAGCTATTTTGTTTTTGAAAATTATGCAGACCTCCTTATGAAAAATGGAGTTGGAGACTCCTATTTATAAAAACCTTAAGGCGGCACGTCGTTCGAATGAGGTTGAACGTCACTCGAATGAGATGCTATGTCATTTGAACGATAAGAGCAGGTCACTCGAACGAAAAACATGACATGTGGAAAATGTCATTTGAACGATAAAAGAAGGTCGTTTGGATGACCTATTAAATGAGATTTCCCTCATTCTTGTAGATAATTTCGATACGAACACGTGGCCGCCATTTTCGTATTTTTTGGTTTTTTTATGAATTAGTTATGATTTTTCTACTGAAAGGTGTCTGAGAACAAAAATATTTAGAAAAATATTTGATAAAAGTATCCCAACACTTTAAGTGAAATGCTAAGGAATTAAAACACAACCTTACCAAACTTAACCTCGCGGAGGCTTGAATGTTGAAGATCTTAATATTCGGATCCATCTTTGATGCTTGAATTATCTTGAATGCTCTTTGGCGGTGTAGCGGTATACGACATACTAAATTTATAACATACTTATAAAATAATGTCCTTACACATTCTGGCCCTACTGGACCTGCTGCTGGCCCTGCTGGCCGTGATGACCCTGCTGGCCATGTGGAAAGCCTCCCTACCCATGTATAAAACCTCCTGACCTGAACCTCTTTGGATCCCCCTACTGGGAACCCTGGTCACTGTGTCTATGCTGACCCTGAACTGCCTGTGCCCCAGTGGCACCATTTCTTCCCGTCCGGCCCTGCTGGCTGGACTCTCCTACTCACTTAATCTCGGTCAGAAGAAAATGGTGGTCCTGGCAGTGGAGTAGTGCTGTATTAACCACGTCTGAATAGGTGACCATCAAATGCTGGCGGATTTCCTATCCATTGCTGGAGGATCCTCCATGTCAACCCATCCATGAAACGCTGAATCTTCTTCTCCTCAGTTGGGATCTCATCTGGTACAATGTTCATAAGGTTGATAAACTCCGCCTCATATTCTGCCATGATCTTTCCCTCCTGTTTCAAATTCACCAATTTCCATCTCATCTCTGTCTGGACGGCCGAGGGGAAATATTTACGATCGAACCGCACCGAAATGTCTCGAATAGTGAGTGTCTCTCTCTCCTCGGTGGTGGTAATAGACTCCCACCACTTTAGTGTTGCTCCCACTAACTTGAACGTGGCCAATATCTGACTCTGCACCTCCGTGCACTCATGCATTCTCAAGAGCCTCTGGATAACCTTCTTCCATTGGATCTCTACAACCATATCGGAGCTCCTAATAAATTCTAGAGGATGCGCCTTCTGAAAGGAATCCCTAACACATTCCCAAGCAGATGGGAACGCCTGGGCCTGAACTGGGGCCACCACCGGTGCCTGTTGCACAACTGCCAATGCGGTATTCACTGCCTGAGCTATAATGGCGACAACTTCAGTGGCATTCATCATACCCTGAGCCGGTGTAAGCTAAGGCTTGGGTTGGGAATCCCTAGGAACTCTCTGTGCACGTCTAGGAGACATCTGAAAGGAGAGAAAAGTTTTATAAGTATACAGTTATTATCTCAAAGCATCTGAAGAACGTAAAATACATAAAGAGTACAACAATCCTAAAATATAGGGCTCTATATCAGAGGACGCTACGCGGAAACATAACAAGCTGTACAGATCCTAAGGACACTAGAACCTGATGCTTTGATACCACCTGTGACACCCCGCCTAATTAATTATCGGGTGATCATTCCTTAATTTATTAGTTTCGAAATATCAAGTTGGTTCAGATAATGCATCACTGTCAAAAACTCAAATTTTAATTTAATAAAAACAAACCACCTAATATTTAAAAAGGTTGGTGTCAAAATTGTATCCTGTTATTAACCATCATCATTAAAGGGTAATATCTAAACATCACCATACATCACAATTGTATAAGGTAAGAACTAACTGAAGTAAAATAAAGAACTGGAGTAAACACATCCAATTAAAATCCCATACAATAATCCAATAACATGACAACAAAGTCTAATGATAGTATAAAAACAACTCTAAATCTCTGAATGTAAAATTGGAGGGACGACATGTCCAAATGAAATGAATTGACTGATGGATAAGGAGAAATAGACTCAGAAACGTCTATTAGAAATATCATATAGCTTCCACAGCAGCTATAGCTCGGTAAATGAATGGAATCTCCTAAGTCTGGTGTCCCTATGGCTGAGCACCTAAAATAATAGAACAAGAAAAGAGATTTACAGAAGAACGGGTTAGAGCCCGAGTAGAAAATAAATTAAATAAAACAAGTGCTTAAATTGATTTAATTATCACATATATTATCCATTTTAACTTAGCGTACTCACTTGAGATACTCACCTCTCATCTAATGTGCACACCTAGTGAGTCTAACTACCCATACTAGTATCATCACTCTACCTGACTATATGTAGAATAATCATTATGCCGGACACAATATTGTAATACCCCGTATTTTTATGCTATATTTAATTTGGGGATTTATTAAATTTAATGTGATGATTTATTTAATAAAAATCCGGAAATTAATTATGTTATAATTATTAACGTGACTAGAGTTAGTAATTATGGGAAACTTGTTGAATATTACTAACGAGCATAGTAATACATTATATTGGTTATATTGAATATCATGAGTGAATTAAATGACAATTTCGGAAATTTAAGTCGGGACGTGCCCGTGTCACGTCGGGACTAATTTTGTTAAATGAAAAGTGACTATTTTATAAGTTGTTCGTATGGTCGTTTTTAGTGCGCCAACGCGTCCGGAAGGGTCGAGATAGTCAGAAAAGTGTACCCGGGGGTTTAGTTTGGATCTCGGGATGTTTTTAGACCTAATTAGTGACCCGGGAGGGCATTTTGGTCATTTTACAAAATAGGGTAATTAAACTCACGAATTTCAGCCATCCTTAGTAGCCATTTAAGTCAGCCTTTTAGGGTTAGAACATTCAGAACCCTAGAACGGCCATTGGAGAAGAGAGGAGAGAGCTCTCAAGGTGATTCAAGGCCCAAAACACCACCGATTTCACCGCCGTCACCACCAACGCGTAGATCGCGAGGAGGAGAACGTAACCACACCTATTTCAGCAGGAAACCAGACTTCTGAAATCCTAGGCAAGTGTTTAACTTACGTATTTTCGTTAGTGCAATAATCATATTAGTGTAGGAATGATTAGGAGTATAATCAATGGATGAAAACCCCAATTTTGATAGGGATTTGCATGTAGAAATCATTATAACCTTATTCTGGAAATTAATATGTGAAGTAGATGATTAACCCACGAATTTGTAATGACTTGTTAGAAGGAAATTCGGGAGAAAACTGATTAGAACAAAATTTAATAAAAACCTTAGGGTTCTTGATGATTAGATGAAATTTTAGGTTGTTTAACCATGTTTAATGATGAATACACGCATGCTGATCGTTAAAGATATCCGGAATTATGTTAGGATGTTAGCAGTAGACTTTTTGGGTCGATTAGTGTTGGAAAATATGAGTTTTGATGAAGAAACTTAATCAATCCCGTCACTGCAATTTCTGCAGAATTTTTGCCCAGACCTGCTTGATCGATCGATCGAAGGTTTCGATCGATCGATCCCCACGCTTCGATCGATCGACCCCTCCTGGCAGACCCCTATTTCTCTTGTTTATTTAGTTAAATTAATTTATCGTGGAATAACCCTTGGGCTTTCTAAATAAAATGATTTGGGAGATATTGGGGACCAGTAGGGTATATGGATAAATGTTAGAACCTTTAATCTTCAACGAGAAGGGTAATTATGGGATATTTACTTTAGGATTGGTAGATTTATGAAACTTAAGGGTGAGGTGCGTAAGAGAGTTACGTTGGAAATCAAAATAAAGTCACTTACTGAATTTTAGATTGGTAAGGATATGACCCATGAGTATTAGGTAATGAGTGAGAAAACTCTTCGAGTTAAGGTTAGAGACGAAACCTTATACGTAATCATAATAATGGGAAATTTAAGATAAATGTTATGACTATGGGTTACGAGAGGAACCTATATGAATATGATGAAATGGGTATATTTATATAATTGTGTGTACATATATTATATACATGTGAAAAACGTACCCGCGCTACTTGCTATCCCTGAGGTTACCGCGCTGGGACGATCGTATCCTGTGTTGCTTTTGGGGGATATTGATTTGTACCCTAGAAGATAGAGATCCTAGGTACGGGCTATTAGATTAATAGTCGAACGGTCCTAAGAGATGTGTGGGTATGTACTGACCTCTTGGACTTAGAATCTATGCTTCGCCTCAACGTTGTTTTGTATATGTTAATACAGTTCGAGAGTGATTCCGAACTTGTATTCCCTTTGTGTGAGCGATACGGGGATTGGATAGCAGAGTATGCCCGCACCATAAATTTGTTGGGGTGCTGTTATATATATATTATTCGGATAGTTAGTATATATATGTATGGTTATAATCTTTAATCTGCCTACTATAATTTGATAAGTAGGACATAGTTGTTGACGCAATAATAAATACTTGTTTTGTGAAAGTATGAGAAGACACTGGGAAACTTTATAATTTAATGAAGCTAAAACGAGAGGAGTACTACAAACTGAAAATAACCTTTTTAAAACATTGTCATCGTTCGGTTTTGAAAACATATGAGTAAGCTAAGATAGACGAACCGTTGAGAAGGTTAGTGCGTTAGGAGTGCACATTAGAAGAGAGGTGAGTATTTCTCAAGAGAGAGACGAACTAGTATGATGTTGCATTGGCCTGTATTAATTTAAATACTTTCTTAACGTATTTTAAAATCAAACACACTTTCGGGCCCTGACCAGTTTCTTTTTCTCTCTCTCTCTTGTGTATATATATGTATATTTTCAGGTGCCCAGCCACAGGGGCGTCTTGCTTAGGATCCTTTGAGAAGAACGAGCTGCAGCTTAGGTGGAAGTTGCAGGTCACTTGAGTAGACGGCTTCTGTTATTGACTCCACTCCTATTACTCTCATTTATTGGGCACGTGTCGCCCTTTTTATCATTTCATTTATTGTTGGGATTTTTATAATTAGTTATTCCAGTATTGTTTATGGGATTTATTCAGGATGGTTTATGATTTTTAGTTTTATTATGTTGACATTCGATTTACGAATGTATGATTATTATTTAGTTCATCATGGTGTGATTCTTAATAGTAGAAATGTTGTTTTGTGTAAATAAATCTTTTCTTTAATTAAAAATTTGGAAGTTCGTATGAAAAATGTTTTTGACACTTAGCTTAATTATTTAGGGTGTTAAATTGGAAAATTATTTTTATCGACAGTGATGCTGAGAATGAGCCAACTGTTTACCTTGATTTAATTTAATAAAGGAGTGATCGCCCGGTATTTAATTAGGCGAGGTGTCACAGGTGGTATCAGAGCATCAGGTTCTAGTGTCCATAGGATCTGTATGGCTTATTTCGCTTTCAGCTTAACGTTATTTCTATAGAGCCCTATTTTTAGGACTGTTGTATTCTTGCTTTTGCGTTTAAGTCTTCAGCTATTCGAGATTTGTTGATAACTGTAGACTAATAAACTTGTTCACGTTTCAGATGCCTCCGAGACGTGCTCCGAAAGATAGGTGTGCCCAAGCCGAGCAGCCAGCAGCTCCGGCACCAGGCACAATGAATGCGAATGAGGTAGCTGCCATCGTTGCTCAGGCGGTAAAAGCCGCGATAGCGGTGATTCATCAGGCTCCACCACAGGTCCAGGCAGTGGCGCCAGTACCAGCACAACTTCCATCTGCATGGGAGAGGGTTCGGGATGCTTTTCAGAAAGCACATCCCCCTGAGTTCTCTGGTAGCTCCGACATTGTCACGGTTAGCCAATGGAAGAAAGAAATCCAGCGGCATCTTCGCATATATGAGTGCACCGAGGTACAAAAGCAGTTATTGGCTTCTTTTAAGCTGGTGGGAGCCGCATTACAGTGGTGGGAGTCCACTACTACTTTGGAGGAGAGGGACACGATCCCTATTCAGATGTTCTGGGAGCGGTTTGACCGCAAGTACTTTCCACCCGCAGTGCAGACTGAGATGAGGCGGAGATTACTAAATCTGAAGCAGGAGAACCTTACTGTAGCCGAGTATGAGGAGGAGTTCACGAGACTTCTCACTATTGTGCCAGATGAGGCACCCACGGAAGGCAAGAAAATTTTGCTGTTCGTCGACGGGTTAGCTTGGAGGATCCGTTAGCACCTTATTGGAAATCTATCCCTGAGTACTTTCACCGACGTACTCAATGCAGCGTTACTACATTGCCAGGACCACCGCTTTCATCTTCAGGGAAGCAAGAGAGCGGGAGAGTCCAGCCAGCAGGGCAGGATCGGGGGTAATAGTGCCGGTGGGGCACCAACTCATGGACAGACTCGTCAGCACGAGCAGAGTTTCCATCAGGGGGACCCTGCTAAGCGATTCCGTTCAGGTGATTCTAGGCAGGGATTCGGAGGATTCAGGCAGGGCCATCAGGGTCAGCCTAATCAGCAGGGCCAGCAGGGCCAACACCGACCGCAGGGACAGCAGCAGGGCCAGCAAGGCCAACAGCGTGCACATCAGGGCCAACAGGGCCAATGGCGTGGAGGGAACGGCCAGCAGGGCCGTGTTCATCAGGGACAGAGGGGAGGTAATTTCAGAGGGCGGTGTTTTGTTTGTGGCAAGCACGGCCATAAGTTTCAGGATTGCCCAGAGGGCGATAGGGCCCCACAGCAGCAGGGAGCCCGTAATGAGCCGTAGCGACCACTCTTCCCACCTGCCCTTCCAGCTCCAGCCCAGGTACCAGCCCTACCAGCCATTCCAGCAGCTCCAGTGCAGCAGGGGCAATTACAGTATGGATGTGTTTATAATGTCCACCAGGCAGCAGCTCCACAGGCACCACCCGCGATTGAGGGTATGTTTCTTATCCATGGTACTATGGGTAAAGTTTTGTTCGATACGGGGGCAACACATTATTTTATAGCTACGCATTTTGCGAAGTCCTTAGGGTTGTTAGCCACAGCAGAGAGCACCGTGACATGTGTCGATTCACCACTAGGAAGTGGGTCACTTATATTCTTTATATGCCGGGGAGTAGGGGTAGATATTGGTAGCTTGGTATTGCCTGCAGACATGCTAGTTTTAGACATGCACGAGCATGATGTGATTATTGGTATGGATTGGCTTGCATCTTATAGATCCATGATTGATTGCTTCGGTGGGAGCATTGTTTTTGCCATTTCGGGGCAAGAGATGTTTGTAGTGGCGATGCCTCGCCCAGAGGGAGGTTCGACCGCTCATTTATATTACATTGAGGAGGATACCTCTAAGGAGGTTGTGATTCCTTTGGATTCGATCCCAGTTGTTAGGGAGTATTCCGATGTATTTCAGGAGATACCAGGACTACCGCCCAGTCGTGAGATAGACTTAGTTATAGATTTATTGCCGGATACGAGACCTATAGCACGAGCACCGTACCGTATGGCTCCGGCAGAGATGCGAGAGCTACGAGATCAGATAGAGCAGCTATTAGGTCAGGGCTTCATTCGTAGGAGTACCTCACCTTGGGGTGCTCCAGTCTTATTTGTAAAAAAGAGAGATGGCTCACTGAGATTGTGTGTAGACTACCGGGAGTTGAACAAGGTCACGATACGGAATAAGTATCCGTTGCCTCGAATCGATGATCTATTCGACCAGTTGAGGGGAGCAACATTCTTTTCAAAGATAGATTTGAGGTCGGGGTACCATCAGTTAAGGATTAGAGAACAGGATTTTTCAAAGACTACATTCTTGACGAGATATGGGTCTTACGAGTTGAGAGTGATGCCGTTTGGCCTCACTAATGCTCCAGCCGTATTCATGGACTTAATGAATCGAGTGTTCAGAGAGTTCTTGGATCAGTTTGTCATTGTCTTCATAGATGACATCCTGATATATTCCCATTCCGAGGAGGAGCATGCCGAGCACTTGAGGCAGGTTCTTCAGACTCTGCGAGAGCATCAGTTGTATGCTAAGTACGAGAAGTGTGGATTCTGGTTGCGAGAGGTACAGTTCTTGGGCCATGTCGTTTCTGAGCAAGGGATAGCAGTTGACCCGAGTAAGGTATCAGCAGTGAGGGAGTGGGGACAACCCATGACACCGACAGAGGTACATAGTTTCTTGGGGTTAGCCGGTTACTACAAGAGATTTATTCGGGGATTCTCCAAGATAGCGGGTCCGTTGACGAATTTGACTCGCAAAGGGGTACCGTATGTTTGGGATGATGCTTGTCAATTAGCTTTTGACGAGCTAAAAGACAAGCTTACTTCAGCACCAGTCCTTGCCTTACCGAAACCGGGTGTGGAATACCTGGTTTACACTGATGCGTCTTTACGGGGACTTGGAGGAGTACTCCAGCAGGAGGAGAAGGCTATAGCTTTTGCTTCCCGCAAGCTTAAGCCGCATGAGAAGAATTACCCCACCCACGACCTGGAGTTAGCAGCGGTCGTCTTTGCATTGAGAATTTGGAGGCACTATCTATTGGGAGAGAAATTCTGTTTGTTCACAGACCATAAGTCACTGCAGTACCTGTTCACTCAGCGAGAGCTGAATATGCGTCAGCGCAGGTGGTTAGAGTTTGTGAAAGATTACCAGTTTGACATACAGTACCATCCGGGGAAAGCCAATGTAGTTGCTGATGCATTGAGCCGTAGACCAGTAGACGATGTAGCCGACGTTTGGAAAGCAAAGTGGAAGGAGTTGGGTCACCAGGAAGCAGTAGCCCGTTCGTTCATATCCGTCATGTCAGTCACACCCGAAATTGTTATGAGGGTGATAAAGGCGCAAACCACAGATCCGTTTTGCCAGGAGCAGATTGTGCGACTTCTAGCCGAGGGTGCTGAGTCCTATTCTGTTAGTTCTGATGGAGGTTTGCGGTTTAATGGGAGATTGGTGGTTTCAGAAGGAGCAGAGTTACGTCATGAAGTGATGACTCATTCTCATGGGTCCCGATTTGCAGTCCATCCGGGAGGCGATAAGATGTACCAGGATATGAGGCGACAATACTGGTGGAGTGGGATGAAGAAGGACATTGCTGAGTTTATGGCTAAGTGTTCTACCTGCCAGCTGGTTAAGGTGGACCACCAGAAACCGTCAGGATTGCTTCAGCCATTGGAAGTACCCGCGTGGAAGTGGGAGAGTATTTCCATGGACTTCATTACAGGGTTGCCTACATCACAGAGGGGCCACGATTCTATCTGGGTGATTGTAGACCGTCTGACCAAGGTGGCTCATTTTCTACCGGTGCGGACAGATTATACCACGGGTCAGTATGCTCAGTTGTTCATCGCTGAGATTGTCAGATTACATGGGGTGCCCCTGAATATTGTGTCAAATAGAGACAAGATTTTTGTGTCACGTTTCTGGGAAAGCTTTCAGGAGGCTATGGGTACAGAGTTGAGATTGAGTTCAGCTTATCACCCACAGACAGATGGGCAGACAGAGCGTACTAATCAGATGTTAGAGGATATGCTACGCATGTGTGTTCTCGATTTTGGAGGAGGTTGGGAGCCACACCTTCCACTGGTAGAGTTTTCTTATAATAACTCCTATCAGTTTACGATTGGTATGGCTCCATTTGAGGCTTTGTATGGCAGGCCCTGTCGTTCTCCAACTTGTTGGCTTGAGGTGGGGGATAACAAGTTGCTAGGACCAGAGGTGATTCAGGAGACCTCTGCGAGGATTGAGATGATCAGGAGTCGCATTCGAGTAGCCCAGGACAGACAGAAGAGCTATGCCGATGCGAAACGGTTCTTCAGAGAGTTTAATGTGGGAGATCAAGTGTTGTTGCATGTATCTCCTATGAAAGGAGTGATGAGGTTCGGGAAGAAGGGGAAGTTGGCTCCGAGGTACGTAGGACCATTTCCCATCATCGAGAGAATTGGGCCAGTAGCATACAGGTTGGGATTGCCAGAACATTTACATCGTATCCACGATGTATTCCACATCTCATCGTTGAGACGATATCTTCGGGATGATATGGCCCATACTCACATTGCAATAGACGAGATAGACTTACAGTCTGATAGCTCTTACGAGTAGAGACCAGTGGCTATTCTAGACTATAGTGAGAGAAGATTGAGGTCGAAAGTAGTTCCACTTGTGCGAGTCCAGTGGGAGCATCATAATGTGGAGGAATCCACCTGGGAGCGTGAGGCAGATATGCGCGAGAGATATCCAGAGTTATTTTTAACAGGTATGCCTTATTTTTCGAATTTCGGGATGAAATTCCGTTATTAGGGGGGAAGTATGTAATACCCCGTATTTTTATGCTATATTTAATTTGGGGATTTATTAAATTTAATGTGATGATTTATTTAATAAAAATCCGGAAATTAATTATGTTATAATTATTAACGTGACCAGAGTTAGTAATTATGGGAAACTTGTTGAATATTACTAACGAGCATAGTAATACATTATATTGGTTATATTGAATGTCATGAGTGAATTAAATGACAATTTCGGAAAATTAAGTCGGGACGTGCCCGTGTCATGTCGGGACTAATTTTGTTAAATGAAAAGTGACTATTTTATAAGTTGTTCGTATGGTCGTTTTGAGTGCGCCAACGCGTCCGGAAGGGTCGAGATAGTCAGAAAAGTGTACCCGGGGGTTTAGTTTGGATCTCGGGATGTTTTTAGACCTAATTAGTGACCCGGGAGGGCATTTTGGTCATTTTACAAAATAGGGTAATTAAATCCACGAATTTCAGCCTTCCTTAGCAGCCATTTAAGTCATCCTTTTAGGGTTAGAACATTCAGAACCCTAGAACGGCCATTGGAGAAGACAGGAGAGAGCTCTCAAGGTGATTCAAGGCCCAAAACACCACCGATTTCACCGCCGTCACCACCAACGCGTAGATCGCGAGGAGGAGAACGCAACCACACCTATTTCAGCAGGAAACCAGACTTCTGAAATCCCAGGCAAGTGTTTAACTTGCGTATTGTCGTTAGTGCAATAATCATATTAGTGTAGGAATGATTAGGAGTATAATCAATGGATGAAAACCCCAATTTTGATAGGGATTTGCATGTAGAAATCATTATAACCTTATTCTGGAAATTAATATGTGAAGTAGATGATTAACCCACGAATTTGTAATGACTTGTTAGAAGGAAATTCTGGAGAAAACTGATTAGAACAAAAGTTAATAAAAACCTTAGGGTTCTTGATGATTAAATGAAATTTTAGGTTGTTTAACCATGTTTAATGATGAATACACGCATGCTGATCGTTAAAGATATCCGGAATTATGTTAGGATGTTAGCAGCAGACTTTTTGGGTCGATTAGTGTTGGAAAATATGAGTTTTGATGAAGAAACTTAATCAATCCCGTCACTGCAATTTCTGCAGAATTTTTGCCCAGACCTGCTTGATCGATCGATCGAGCATAGAGTTTCGATCGATCTAAGGTTTCGATCGATCGATCGACCCCTCCTGGCAGACCCCTATTTCTCTTGTTTATTTAGTTAAATTAATTTATCGTGGAATAACCCTTGGGCTTTCTAAATAAAATGATTTGGGAGATATTGGGGACCAGTAGGGTATATGGATAAATGTTAGAACCTTTAATCTTCAACGAGAAGGGTAATTATGGGATATTTACTTTAGGATTGGTAGATTTATGAAACTTAAGGGTGAGGTGCGTAAGAGAGTTACGTTGGAAATCAAAATAAAGTCACTTACTGAATTTTAGATTGGTAAGGACATGACCCATGAGTATTAGGTAATGAGTGAGAAAACTCTTCGAGTTAAGGTTAGAGACGAAACCTTATACGTAATCATAATAATGGGAAATTTAAGATAAATGTTATGACTATGGGTTACGAGAGGAACCTATATGAATATGATGAAATGGGTATATTTATATAATTGTGTGTACATATATTATATACATGTGAAAAACGTACCCGCGCTACTTGCTATCCCTGAGGTTACCGCGCTGGGACGATCGTATCCTGTGTTGCTTTTGGGGGATATCGATTTGTACCCTAGAAGATAGAGATCCTAGGTACGGGCTATTAGATTAATAGTCGGACGGTCCTAAGAGATGTGTGGGTATGTACTGACCTCTTGGACTTAGAATCTATGCTTCGCCTCAACGTTGTTTTGTATATGTTAATACAGTTCGAGAGTGATTCCGAACTTGTATTCCCTTTGTGTGAGCGATACGGGGATTGGATAGCAGAGTATGCCCGCACCATAAATTAGTTGGGGTGCTGTTATATATATATTATTCGGATAGTTAGTATATATATGTATGGTTATAAACTTTAATCTGCCTACTATAATTTGATAAGTAGGACATAGTTGTTGACACAATAATAAATACTTGTTTTGTGAAAGTATGAGAAGACACTGGGAAACTTTATAATTTAATGAAGCTAAAACGAGAGGAGTACTACAAACTGAAAATAACCTTTTTAAAACATTGTCATCGTTCGGTTTTGAAAACATATGAGTAAGCTAAGATAGACGAACCGTTGAGAAGGTTAGTGCGTTAGGAGTGCACATTAGAAGAGAGGTGAGTATTTCTCAAGAGAGAGACGAACTAGTATGATGTTGCATTGGCCTGTATCAATTTAAATACTTGCTTAACGTATTTTAAAATCAAACACACTTTCGGGCCCTGACCCGTTTCTTTTTCTCTCTCTCTCTTGTGTATATATATGTATATTTTCAGGTGCCCAGCCACAGGGGCGTCTTGCTTAGGATCCTTTGAGAAGAACGAGATGCAGCTTAGGTGTAAGTTGCAGGTCACTTGAGTGGACGGCTTCTGTTATTGACTCCACTCCTATTACTCTCATTTATTGGGCACGTGTCGCCCTTTTTATCATTTCATTTATTGTTGGGATTTTTATATTTAGTTATTCCAGTATTGTTTATGGGATTTATTCAGGATGGTTTATGATTTTTAGTTTTATTATGTTGACATTCGATTTACGAATGTATGATTATTATTTAGTTCATCATGGTGTGATTCTTAATAGTAGAAATGTTGTTTTGTGTAAATAAATCTTTTCTTTAATTAAAAATTTGGAAGTTCGTATGAAAAATGTTTTTGACACTTAGCTTAATTATTTAGGGTGTTAAATTGGAACCCAGGACTTTAGTTATTTCAAATCCTTAAATTCAATTCGTGATTTGTACATAAAATCTCCAGATTTGATAGTATATAAATGGGGTAAATCCTCTACATGCAACCCATCACCAAAATCAAATGTTCCTCTACGATTAAACCTAATGAAACCCAAATTTCCATCATATGATGTCTAAATCAGTAACAGAGTTTAAATAGAATAATATATGGTATATAAACTAGCAAGATAAACACTTGCCTCGAAAATAGATTTCTGATTCTCGAACTAAAATTGGTATGGGAACGATTCTCTTGACACGTTCTACGCACTGGGTGTAATATTTAGTGTGAAAGCTTGAGTTCTTGGCTTAGGGCTCCAAAGGAGTCTTCTTCTTCCTTGGTTCTCTCTCTCTTTTTCTCTCTTTCTCACGTAATTTGAAACTCACAGACCACAACCCACAATGCTTTTAATTAAACCAATTTTCGTCCATTTAATTACCCGAAAATCCCAAAAGACCAAAATACCCCTTCGAGGTGTCATTTTGGGCTAAAATGCCCCGAACTCCAAATAAAATACCTGAGTAGTGTTTTCTTACTATTTCGACCCTTCCGAACACTGTCATTCACTCAAAATAGTCATTAGAGTTATAGAAATAATTTACCTTTTTAACCCCCAAATACATATCGGTGACGCGACTCATACACGCGTCCCAAATAATTATATCATGACTGCCTTGTATCTTGTCCCAGTTATAATATTATTTCGATAACTACCAACTCTCATCATGCTAGTAATTATTACCATTAAATTGGATTAATTACAAATTAAATTTTCTCCCTTTAAATTAATTAATCCCCATTTTCCATAATTTCGTAATAAAATAAATATGCATAAAAATACGGGGTATTACAACTACTACTATGCTTTCAATTATTATATATTTTTAATAAAGAATTACAATATGAGAGCGAGGCATTCAAACACATAAGGGAGAAGAAAAAGCTAATAATGAAAGAAATCTAAAATAAGAAGTTATATACAAAGTACATCGGATAACTGTAAGTGAATGTGCAACCCTAGGGATAGGGCTAATTAAAACATTATAAACCATTTGAGAATTTATTTCCTTTATCTACATGGTGCAATAATGGATCTAAAGGCCACATAAGTTTCTGCTTGAATAATACCAAGTAGAAAAATGAACAAAATAAACCAAAAAAAAGCCCGAAAATCCTACTTAAATAACCCACAATATGCCTGAAAAAAGAATGCTTCAACTGAAATAGTTTTATGCTTGTTTAGTCGCAATAGCAATTAACAATTGAGCCCAATTGCAAAAGAAACATCCATGGGTAAATAAAAAATTGAAGACCAAGAAAAAATGCCCCAAAATCTTGCAACACCATAAGTTAATACATACAATTCAGGACAAATGAAGAAAAATACAAACACAACCATATCATACCATTCATCCACAAATGTTAACATCATAATAAAACAAAAAGTAAAGAAAAAGAAAAACCCTTACCTGAGATTTTTTAGACCAATTCAAGAGTAAGCTTGGCAGAGAATCCACTCGCAGCATTTTTGTAACTGTATATCAGTGCCTCTTTTACCGCATCCTCACTACCACAATCCAATATACATATATGTAAAATAAAGATTATAACTAATGAAAAATAATTTTTTTACTTACCCCAATTTGATAATAGAACAATTAGACATACACCCCTAGAAGTTCAAAAATTAAACTTAAACCCCCTATGAACAAATGTGTTTCACTTTAAACAGTTATAAAATACAAAATCATATCCCATGTTTCTGTCCATGGGGAAGGCGGTGTTAATTTAAAAAAGCCCTAAAAAATATACAACTTACAATACATATATCTAAATTAAATTTTATTCCCAATAAGACTCCATTAGCGAGCCTAGTTATTAATGTTTGGTTGGTGAAAGAGTTCATATAATTTAGTGTTAATTTTCTCATTGTGAATTTTACTAAATGAGAATTTTAGAAATGTTAATGAATTACATGGTCTAATTGGATCTGTTAATGAGTTAAAGGTTAACCCCTGTATATGATTCTAAATGATTCATCATCTTCATGGATAATACCGGTTGAACACAAAACGACTTATTAAGAAAATGAATGGTGTTTGAATATAAATTTTTCACCTCATCAAAAAGTCGGACACGAACCCATCAGACCAGAACACGATAAAACATGACACAAACATTACTCAACACAATCAGGTTTACATATATGTATATGAGATGAACGAACGTAACATTTATTCTTTTTGTATCTCTATTACTTAAAGGGTATTTTAGTTTTTCATTCTTTCCCCTTTTAGTATATAAGGGTCCAATAGCTTGTAATTATACACATTTCCTTGGTATTTAAGGAATGAGAGAGAACCCCTTACTCTTAAATATTGCCATCATTGTATTTAATATTTTCGCTATGCTTACATCAAAATTGGTATCAGAGCTTGAAAATGTGTTACTAAACCCGTTTAATAAAATTAAACTGTTTAAGTAACTCCGAACAGTTTTTTGAAGAAACTCTTTTCTTTAAAATCAAAACTAATTGAACACAAGATGTGTTTAATAAAAGTATGAACGAGATCTGTTCAAGATTTGATTAACAGGTTTAACAAAACAGTTTAAAAACTTTAAACTCAGCACAACCAAGAATGAGATGAGGAGATGTAGAAAGAGTAAGAACAAGATTTTTTACGTGGTAAAACCTCACCCAACTGAGGAAACATCCACGACTCCCTCTACGGAGTAAACAAAAAAAATCCACTAAAACAAATTTAACAGTTACAAACTATACAGCAAATATGCATACAACTCAGACCTATATAAGTTTAGGAATGTACCCTCTGGTGTCCTTATAACTTCTCTGCAGTTCTGATTGTTGATGTCGTTCTCCCAGTTTGCTAACTTCCAATTTGTTCAAGTTCTTTACGTCGACTCTTGTTCTCAAGATCTTATTACCAACACTTTTAGTGTGGTAGGGTGAAAGTGTTTGTGGAGGTTCTTTCTAACACATGCATGCACACACACACACACACACACACACACTTATTTTATACAACCTGTCCTAACAAATTACATATAAGACTATATGCTGTGATTTTTCTTTTTCTCTCTTCTCACAAAACTTAACCTTATTTGACCTTTATAACAATCCCAGAATCCATGGCTATCTTGATCAGAAGACGTATCAAGATCTTAATCAATCTCGGGTTTTGAAAAGATTTTTGAGATTGAAAATCACCAAGTGCGATTCCAAACTAGGTTAAAGGTCTTGTTTCAAGAGAACTAGAAACAGAAAACATTATTGCTAATTTCAAAGTTAAAAACATTTACAGAAAAGAATCAACAATATATTTCTCAAGATGAGAAACAAAATACGTAAATCTAAGTGTAATGTAACATAAAGTACTCAGATCTGAAATTTCTATAAAGCAGAAACTAGATCTAAGAAAGAATGTTTAAGTTGGACACAAGATCTAAAGAACGAAGAGGTTACAACAACAAACCAACTACACAAACCAACTCTCAAACACTCAAACACTCGAGGTTGTGTTTGGGATATACAGGAGTTTGAAAAGAGGTTTAGGTTTGAAATGGTTTTGATGATTTAAGTTTAGGGTTAGGGTTTCTAACTCTTTCTCTCTCTTTTCTCTCTCTACTCTCTCTTTTCTCTCAAAAGGATGAAATGGCAAAAGTCTCAGAAGGCTGAGTGAAGGGGTCCTTTTATAGGAGGCTGAGAAGATTCGAGAATAAGGTTCAAAATCAAGGGTTCAGATTGAGTCATGGTTGATTGACTTTGATCCAAGGGTTCACGATATGCGATGATTAAAACTCTCCTGATTGGTTCATATGGGGTTCACAGGGATTATGAAAGAGCGTATGCAGATCGTTGATAAAAAAGATCCAAGGGTTGTAAACAGTCACAGGATTACTCTCTATAAAGAAACACACACTCCACCAATCAGAAGACAACAAATGTTGGCCAATAATAAGATATCAAACGCGCATCTAAAATTAATTATAAACACACCCTGAAGTCTCTGCCGCTTTCGGATTCTACCCAAGGCAACTTTAAGCCAATATAACCATCAATACTTAATTGCAGATTGACCCCCAAAACTTTTAAAAACAAGTTTTAATTAATAAAAACTTATTTAAAATGTTTATAAAATCCCCAAAAAATATTTAAAAATCAATTTTAGGGATTTAAACACACTCAACATATGTACACACAATTACATGCAATATGAAATGTATGAGATCAATTCTACTGTGTGTGAGTGTTGGTAATATGGTCTAGATCATTCAACCAAGAAAGATAAAATAGCAAAGCAAGCTCTAGGGTTCTTTGGATTCTAGGATAGACACAATTTTGTCACAATTTCCAAACTAGATGAACACTTATACAATATAGACTCAAGTGAGTCAAGACTATAAGGTGCTTCAGAGCTTTGTCTTGACCCCTCTCTCACTCCTACTCAAGACGTATAATGTTTCTTATATGGAGTTATTAGAATGAAAATTGGTTCAACTCTAGTTATTCGAGCCAAGTCAAGAGACATCTTTGTGGCACTTTTTATCCTTTGCCTCTACTTAAACCACACACGATAGAAAATTCATGTCCACCTCGCACTTGGGGCGTAACCCTAGTCCCCCATTACCACTACCACCCAATCCCAACATCCCAATTTGATACCTTCTTGGTTAATCAAAACACCCCTTGAATGACCATCCCCATAAGGTGCAAGTGATTCTCAATCGTCTGGTCAGTCCCAACATCCACTCAGGCGGGTTAGTTGGACACACGAGGTGTCCCGAAATGTGTCGACACTTGAGGAGGTACTTGCGAATATAGCCTACATTGAGGTGTGACACGAACGTTCATTCAAAGTAAAAACTTATATTAGATAGTAAAATACACTCCATGAAGGATCATGTACTCCCTATTACCAATTAATATCGTCCCCTTCTTAATTCGCTGAGGGTGTTCGGACCAACAAGTTCCAGGTGCAATCGATTATTGATCGATTGGTCACCACATCAATAATATCCACTCAAGAGGCTTAGCTGGACACATGAGATGTCCCATACTGCGACGACACTTGGAGAGAGGTGTTCTTCTAGCAAATATGGCCTACTATGAGGTTTGACACTTACACCTTCATTTGAAGGTGCTACGTCTGCTAAATAAAGAAGGGCTTAACACTCCATGTTAGATCATGTAATCCCCTCACCAAGATAGATAAGCCTTAGCAAATATTTTATCATGGGACACCCACGAACAACAAAGAACTATACTTTTATCTCTCTGGGAAATAACATATCGTCAAATAAAGTTCACTTCCATGGAGTTCCCTATAATATCACAGTCGATGGGTAATCTCTCCTCCCAAACTCCTAACCTTCTTTCCTCCTAAACATCAATGGTCAAACTTATATTGTGTCAAAGTCTTGAACATATTGTGTTATATTTATCAATGGATAATGGAGCAACAATATTTTTTCAAACAAACATGTTGTTTGTATCTAAGAAACATGTTGTTTAAATAGGAAATCACGAGTTTATTAAAGAAATATGGAAGAAACATTAACAAACAAGACTAAACACATAAAAAATATATATAAAAATGAACTAAGAAGAGTGATTACCTCAAAATCTCACATGCCAATTTGTAAATTGGCATGTTTTAAGAAAGCACGCGTAAGTATACTACAAATTCATGGTTGGTTTAAACCAGATTTATAACTTTTATGAGAACATAGCTTCCCCAAAATGGCTTGGCTTCCAAACAAAACTGCAATAAGTGTCATCTATAATTCAAAAAAATAAATAAAATTCAAACCAAATGAAAATTTCCAAATCAAGTCGATTTGTTGATCCACGGTACAGTAGCCAAACTACAAATAGGTTGTTTCAAAAATACTCATATGGAGGGTATTAGACCGTAAAAAGATATGCGTGCACAGTTCAGAACTACTAATTAATTCATATGAAATAGTCACAAATAGGAACATATTAAAGCCAAATTAAAACCAATGATATAGCAACAATATTAATAGCGTTGGATACCCATAAATGTTTCAAGCAAACAAAATTAAAGAACCATGTGCATAAAGATTCAGCAGTTCAGATACTCCAAGCATCAAATGCACATATGTTAAAATTCACATTCAGGTATTCTTTCGGATAAAAAGAGAACATATTCCAAAATATATAGAAACAAAAAAAAATATATTGAAACCAAAATAAATACTAAACCAATAACAGTTTCTTTCACTAGGAGCATAACATTTACAGTTTAAAATATTGACAAAGAGACTCAAAATAATGCAAAACTCTATCTTCAATATTTTATCAAACACAAAGAGTATTCCTTATTTTTTAATTTGTATTTTTATCCTAAAATTAAAAAAAAACAATGATTTATTTATTTTTCATTATCAACATTTAATTTGTACCAAACACTCTCACATTAAAAAAAGGTAATAAATATTTAAAAATGTATATATTAAACCCTAAAAATGCAAAACATGAATCAAATCATGAATTGCATAAACACTAGGATCAAATCCGATACCGTCCCAAGAATACTTTGAACCCTAACTTTGGCAGATTGCGAATACCTTTTAAGACCAAATCGTGAACACTAATCTTTATACCCATGAAAATAAAGGCATCTTTTTAGGTTGTCTTTGTAAAGTCTTAGGTTAAAAAAATATAGATGCTTTTAAAAATTACCTGAGCGAGTGAGTGGCGGGAGAGAGACATGAATGGAGAGAGAAAGATGATCGGCAAGTGCTACACGGAGAGAGATAGCTGACCAGAGAGTTGTGAACAGAGAGAGAGAGAGAGAGAGAGAGATGAGAAGAGAGAGAGAGAGAAGGATGAATGGGGGTGTGCAGGAAGGGGAAGGATGTTAGGGAGGGAGACCAAAGTGAGTATTAGTGAATTTTTTTAGGGTGTTTTATATTTTAGTCAAGTGTACTCAATTTTGGCACAATTTAAAACAGTGCCAAATTTTGGCATTGTTTTAAAGTGTGTCAGATTGTCATTAAACAGTGCCATAATTTGGCACAGTTTAAAACTGCGCCAAAATTTTAATATCAGGGTGTGCCAAATCGCTCTTTTTGGTGTAGTGTATCTTAGTGGTCAGCAAAGGTCCGACCAGATCAATTACCCAAATAAAAAATGTACCGGGAGAAGTGATGGGTGTTAGAGTCGCTCCTGATCCTTTATGGATGGTGGAGAATTTTTGGCGCTTATCACATTTCTTAGCGAAGGAAACACAATCTTCTTTCATTGTCGTCTAGTAGTAATCTAGCATTGCGATGCGTTGTCTTAAAGATCTCCCAGTTGTGTGAGATCCACTTGAGTGTTTATGTGCTTCTTTTATCAGATCATTTACTTCGTTTGGATGAACACAATGATGTAAAAATAAAGTATATCCTCTCCTATACAGAACACCTTTTTCTAGCACATAACTGGTTTATTTATGCCTCATCTTCTTAGGTTTTTCTGATCGGATGGTTGTGTTCCTCTTTCAATGTACTGTTTAATTGGGTCCATCCAAGAGGGACCTAATTCTACAGAGATGATGCTGATTTCTATCCCATAAATGCTTCTATGGGCAAGAATTTCCACTGGGATTATTTACCTGAGTTCTATCTGAGTTGCTGAAGCAAGCCGAGAAAGGGAATCTTCTCGAGAATTCTTTATTCTAGGATTTCTCACGATCTTGACTGAAGTAAATAAAGAAACCACTTTTATAGATTTTTATGGTACCTTAACATTATTTGTCCTTTGACTCCATATATTTATTGCATTTGATTTACAATAGTTGAGAATCAGTATGTACCAAAACCTAGTAGGTACCTAGTGATGAAACCATTTCTAGCCCTGTGATCAATGCTTTATAGTCGGCCTTATAATTAGAGGCCCTAAATTTGAATCTCAAAGCATACTCCACATCCAGGTTGTTTATAGTGTTGATGATGAGTCCAACTCCACTACCAATAACACATGAGGATCCGTCTATAAATAATTTCCAGATTGAAGTGTCATTGGAGAAGTCTTCCTCTACTAGTACTCCGTGTTTAAACATCTTTTTTCTTTTCTCAGCATTTTGTTGGATTCTTTCTTGAACAACCGATGATTCTTATTGATAGGCCAAAATCTCAGTTTTCTTTTGGGTTAAGCTCTCCTATGAAGAAATCTTCTCGACAGACAAACTAGGACTATTTTGCACCATTGCATACGTGAACTCTGCTATGAAGTCTGCCACTGCTTGCCCTTTGAGTGCAATTCTAGGTTCATACACAATTTTGTACTCTCCTAGTTTAAATGCCCAAGACATTAATCTCCTAGACTTTTCTTATTTATGTAATGCTTGTTGTAGAGGTAAATATATATAGACGACAATAGTGTGGGCTTAAAAATATGGCCTCATTCTCCTGGAATCTTCATTGAGTGCTAATGCTAATTTTTTCAAGTAAGGAAATATGATTTTCACTCCTAGAAATTCTTTGCTAGTATAAGACACTGGCCTTTAAATTCCTCCATCTAATGGGATCAAGGTTGAGCTGACCGCAGACTCTAAAACAACCAAGTATATATATAGTTTTTCTCCCAAAGCTGGTCAAAGAAAGAGAGGTGGAGAACCCAAATACTTTTTCAAATCCAGGAAATCCTTTTTTCATTCCTCATTCCACTCAAAAGTATTTTTTAAGGCTTTGATTTTAGCAGGGTTTTCTTCTATTCCCCTTTGAGTGATGATGTACGCTACGAATATTCCTTCATATAATCCGAAGATACACTTGATTGGGCTGAGCTTCATCTGATGTTTTTCTAGTTGATCAAAGGTTTGAGCCAAGTCGGCGGTAAATTTTCTCTTGGTGAGCATATCCTCTACTCACACTTCCATGTTTTTACTAATATTCTCTTCAAAAACCTTGTTCACTGCCTCTAATAGGTTGCTCCAGCATTCTTCAACCCAAAGGGCATGATATTGCGATAATAAGTTCCTCGGCTGGTGATAAAGGATGTGGTTTCTTTATTTTCAGGTTTTATCTTAATCTGATTATAACCAGAATAAGCATCCATGAAACTGAGAAATTCATGACCTGTTGTTGCATCGACCAATTGATCAATCCTTGGTAAAGGAAAATGAACTTTTGGACATGATTTATTCATATTCGTGAAGTCTACACACATAGGCCACTTATCATTCTTCTTCTTAACCATCACTACATTGGTCAACCAATTAGGATACTTGACATCTTTAATGAATTCTGCTCGTTATAATTTTTCCATCTCCTCCTGGATCGCCATATTTTTCTCAGAACTGAAGAATCTTCACTTCTGTTTGATCGGCTTAGAAGCCGGGTAGATATTAAACTCATGGAAAATGAAGTTTGGATCAATCCCTGGCATATCTTCATGACTCCAAGAGAACACATTCTTCCTTTCTATGTGGAATGTAATTAATTCCTATTTGAGAGAAGAAATTAGCCTTTAACCAATCTGGGTGGTTCCTTCTAGTTTCTCATTTTCCAGCACAACAACTTATGTTTCTTCCATAACTTTCCCCTTCACTGGCTCTTTCTATTCCTGAGGATCCAGAGTGTTAATGTGAAAAGTGGTGCCCTTCATTTGTACTTCTTGTTGGTCGAATGATATATAATAGCATTCGCTAACTTCTTTCTGACTTCCATTCACCACGCTAACTTTATAATTTGTTGGAAATCTCATGCATTGATGCAGGGTAGATGGCATAGCCTCCAATTGCTTTAATCCCACTCTTCCCAGGATGATGTTGTAAGTTGATGTGATATTTTTATCTAGCACAAATAAAAGAATTATTTCCCTCCTTCTCACTAACCATGTGTCGACCAATACATTTAGTTTTATTGTTCCCAAAGAGTATACTTTCTCACATACAAATCCTATGAGAAGTCTATGGTATGGTTCCAGTTTACTATCTTTTAGTCGTAGGCTACTGTAGCAGTTATAGAACATTACATCTGCAGAACTCCCAATATCAACTAGTATCCTTGCAACCCTTCTATGGTGAACTCTACATGTGATAATTGACAGATTATCATGAGGATAAAGTACCCCACTTATATTGTATTTGGAGAACCCGATCACTAGCCTGTCTTTGTTGACTTTCCTTGGCCGACTATCACTAGATTCGGCCTTATCAATCTGTCTGATATTTGGGTAGGGCTTGGCTTTATTTAAATAAGCCTTCATTTCTGCAATCGCATCTCCTCCTCCAGCATCTCCTCTTGTGATGAAGTTGCATCCAAAGGATATCATACCTACATACACCTCTAGTTCATCAGGCTTTTTCGATAAGTCTGGATCTTCTTCAAAATCATTATTCCATGCTCTTTTGGCGTTTTCCTATTCGCGAGGTGGAGATTCATACCTTCTGTGAGCATTTTAATTTCCATTCCAATCAACAAACATGTTCATTTTTCTTCGTCGAATAAGATTTTCAATCTCATTCTTCAAGTCTATGCAACCATTGGTATTGTTACTGTGATCCCTGTGTACCTCATAATATTTTGACTTATCCCTGTTATTGGGGGGAAATCTAGGTTTCCCTTAATTTCACCCTGGATATGGTGAAAACCTTTTTTACGTGGTGTATACTCATCATACTTCTTGATTCGATCAAGATTTTTATCTTTTTTTCCTTCTTGAATGGACTAGAATTATTTTTCTGACTTTCACCCTTGGTCTCAAATGCTTCCTCCTCGGCATTCATTATCTTCCCAGCCTTAGCCATTAATTATGTCATGGTTTTGGGTGGATTCTTCACTAAAACATAGTACATGTCTTTAGCGAGCAACCCACTCATGAGTGTTGCAAGGGATATTTTCTCCTCATAATCCACCTCTCTAGTTTTTCATTGTTAAAATGTGTAATAAACTCTCGAGTACTTTCTCCCGACTTTTATTGCAGAGTCAAGAGATGAGTGACACTCTTGATCGTCTTGGCCCCCAAACAAAAGTTATTAATGAACAATTCAACTAATTGATGAAAAATAGATATTTCACCTCTTGGGATATTGTTATCCTAGATTTAGTTTGGACCTGTGATAGAACTGGAGAAAGATCTACACCTCATCTAGTTGGACACTGATTAGATGTCGACGACAGCTTGATATTGTTCTATGTGTAGGAATGGATTAGTTTTCCCATCATACTTGGGAGCGACACATGGTGGCAACTTGGAAGGAGAGGCATAATCCACAATGGTCTGAATGAAACGTGAGCCTTTAATGAAACTCCTTTGCCATGGAGTCTTTGTTTTATCCATTTCTCCTAGTCGGTCTTAAAACCTCTGTATGGATCCTTCCTTGGATTGTTCTCATGATTTAGATTTGGTCGAAGTAGCTTTTGTGGCTTTGTTGTGCACATGTTCTGAACTCTCGTCTTGAGAAGTCTTCTCAGCACACATAGAACCTCTCATACCGAACCTTGACGTTATTGATCCATTTATATGCTTGCGATGACGTTCTGGTTCCCGACGCTAACTTCTATTTGCTCAGGGACCTAGACGGTCAAAATCGAACTCTTTACTCAGCCTTTCCAATGCACTTGATCTTTCATTGTAAAAAGATATACCATCATAGTAATTAGTTGCTTGGTAGTATAAACCAGGGAGGTATGACCTATCATGAGCAGATTTGGAATGATGACTCCTCTCATTACTAGCTGGTGGAGGCAGCATATCTCTCATGGAAATGGAAGATTTATCTTGCATCGTGCGAGCTAATTGGATAACTGACTATTGCATAGCTTCTTTCCCTCTGTCTAAGTTAAACAAGATTCCTTCAAGATTTGATCCAATGGGGGGAGCAGATGAATTTTCTTTTGGATTATTGGTTGCAGCTGCTAGATTGCTTTCCGGGAGAGTAGTCATTCTTCAGATAATGAAACTCAAGAAGTGAACGAAGGTAGAGAACGATGACAGACAGTCGTTCCCACAGACGGTGCCAATTTGTTGATGTCTAAAAATATATTTAATCTTGATTTATAATCATAGATAAAAATATAATAGTTTAATCAAATCACACACATAAGAGAAGATATTTTTATAGTGGTTCGGCTGTTAAATAGCCTACGTCCACTGTTTATGTTATTTATGTTGGGTTACAGTAGCTCAGTATGGTGTGCATATGAGTGATTCAAAATTTTCTAATGATCTGAGGGAGTATTTCGTATTTATAATGATGTAAAACCATAGAGATGGAACGTCTTTATATTTCCAAGCATTTATATCTGTGTATAATAAACGAAACTCTTGGAATTCACTTTTGGTTAGCTTTCCATCCGAGTAACTTTTGATATTCCCGATGGTTGGCATTTTGGAGTTAGTCGGCCTTACAGTCGACTAAGTATCTTTGATACCGATCAAGGTGGCTGGTCATCCACGTAGGATGACAAGTGTTCATTTACCATTGATCCACATAGGAGACTATTTTTTACATACAATAGTAATATTTTTAATATAATTATTGATAGAAAGAACTTTTGTGTGTGTATTTGTTTCGTCGTTGCTTGAAAAGCTCCTCTAATCAATATCCTCAAAATTACCTACAAAATATAACAATCTAAAGTGTAGAGGTAAGTAAGGGTATCAATCCACATCAAGGGGGTAAGCTAGAGACAAACTCAATTATAATTCACTTTTTATTTTCTTTTTGGCTTTTTACTTTTTCTATTTTTTTTAGCTTTTCAAATATAAAAACAATTTTTGGTGAGAAGAAGTGAAATAACACTACACTAAATCAAAGATCTAAACAATTAACAAAAAAGTGACTAAAATGGAAAATAAAATTTAACACTAAAATAAGAGATAAAGTGAGGTCAATAATTGTGAGAACAATCAAGGAGTGGGATTACAACACAAATTTTAGCTATTCTAACTAATTAATTTAATTAATTGAATTCTTCCAAATTAATATCAAACTTACAAATCAACTCTCGTTGCAAATGTAATTTTAATAGTAACATTTTATAAAATTAAGTTTAACACCCCACAACTCTAGAAAAATAGATCTACACTCCTTTTAATTAATCACCCGCTAGGATCGATCAATTAAAATTTATGTAAATCCTAGAAAAAAAGTTAGAGTTGAAATTCAAGTAATAATACCCCACTTAAGAAACCCCTATCTCTAGTTCGAATCTAAAATGGGTATTATAACTAGAATTTTGATTGTCTCTCGAAAATCATTTACCCTCTCTCGAGGCATAAATTTAAGGGTGAGGGATTAAAATTTATATTCAAAGGGGATTTTCAAGTAATCAAACTAATTAAACTAAAATAACATCAAATAAGGGTTTCCCCCCACGCCTTGAAAGGGGATTTAGCCTAACATGGTATAAGATTTGACAAATTAATAATCAAAGGCATAAAATAAATGAGAAGATAAGAGAACAATCAAACCCAATCTCTTGAAGTGAAATTGAACTCTTATTTCCTTGAAATCAAGCACCATCCATCCAATATGAGCATCCAAAAATAATAAACTCAATTTAATTTCACACATTTATCACTCATAAATATCTAAAATATAAAATAAAACTATTTACAAATATTTCTACCTAATTTATTATAACCTAACTCTCTACTTTTCTCTAGAATTTTCTCTCTCTATTTGATGATATCATTTCTCTCAAATGGGGTCTTGAATATTCTTTTATACTAAATGCATGGCACACATAGGGCTAAGGGGTAGTTTTGTGAAGGTTTAATGTGCATGGAAATAGGGTGTGAGGTCATGTGGGAAGTGAGGTGATTGTGGATAAAATAAGATTTGGTTTTAGGGGTATTTTGGGCAATTGGGGTAGAAGTGGTAGTTGGGGGTAATAAGGGAAAAGAGGGTTAAGTGGGGTTTATTAGTCACATGTGGGAATTGGTTTGTTTTTGGCTGTGTTTGGGATAGCGGGAAGGGCTCGATATGGGTTGCCACGACTTTGGGTTTTGTGGGTTGGATCAGACACATGAATGGGTTCCGGAGGTAATGGATGTAGGGTATCTAGGTAGTACCGATCGGGGCAGCGGGCGTCACCGGATCGGAGGCTGCGTGGCAGCAGGTTGTTCAAACCCTGGTTTGGAGATATTCGGGTAAGGAGCTTGACAGGTGGTTTTAAGTTTTCGGGTTTTTGGTTTTGTCTTATTGGGTTGCCGACTTTCGGGTTCAGTAGGGGTGGACAGGTGCTGGTCTCCGGTGGTTGACAGGGGGTGAGGTCGGCTGGGGTTGTCGCCGACGGGTATGGGGCTTTGGGTTACGAGTTTTGGGGATATTCAGGTAGGGAGGTTGGGTTTTGGTTTTAGATAGGAGATGGGTATTTGGAAAATGGGTTTGGGGTTTAATGGTGGATGTGTTGGGTTTGGAGGTGTATGGTTATGGTGATAGGAGAGAGAGTGTGGTGTGGGTTAGGAAGATAAAGGTGGGTATGGTTGTGTGTGGTGAGGGTGTATGAAATGGTGTGTGTGAGTGGGGGTTTAGTTGGGTGGGTGTGAGTTTATGTGTATGTGGGTGTGAGTGTGTGTGTTTAAATTGTGATCCTTAGAAAAAAATAATAATAACATCTAAAAATAAAATAAACTAAAAACAATAAAAAATAAAAATATTAAAACTAAAAAAATAAAATCCTAAGCTTATATAAAAACTAAAATAAAACAAAAGAAATAAAAACTTAAAATCTAAATGAAAACTAAAGTCCTAAAAAAATATAAAATATAATAAACTAAAAATAGACTCCTAAAAACTAATCCTAATAAAACTAAAAACTAATAAAAATCAAAATAAAATAAAATTACACTAATAAAATAAAAATAGAAAATAAAACCTAGAAATCCTAAATAAATCAAACATAAATCCTAAAAATAAAAACGACTCAAACTAAAAAACTAAAAAATATTAAAAAGGGACAAACAAAACACACACAGGGTTTGGGGTAGGTTTAGGCTAGGTTACGGGACAAGGGTATTTAGCATCATTCAACGCGCATTTACCTTGATATGTAGCTTTTGACACCGCAAACAGACGTTTGACCTACAAGATAAACATTTAAGCACATAAGACCCAAATTGTTGAGAATTAGCAACTAAAGTACGTCTATTCGGGGTATAAAATGTACAGTTTTGGGTGCTTATCAATTATTACTATATTTTAAGAAAGCCGGTGCAACGTGCGGGGATAAGACCTAGTAAAATACTATATATATCTAATCCATTTAATCAAGAAAATGGTACTTCAATTCTTTTTGTGTGACCATAAAAATCTACTTTTAACTTATTGTATTTTTTACTTATATTCAAGTCACAAATTACGAAACAACACATTTTTTCCTCTCTCTCTCTCTCTATATATATATATATATATATCTATCTATCTATCTATCTATCTATCTATCTCATTAGTTAAAACTAGTGTCGCCAAAAATAACTCAAGATATTCAAAAGGGTCATGCTAAAATCACCTTGAATTTTACTCTCCGGTACCATAGCATGAATTTTTAAGCATAGTATACAATCATTTTAGAACGTGTTTTGGTATTGGGGAGAAAAAATAAGGATGCATTTAGCACAACCCTTTTCAAAAATTACCATATCAACCCACTCAATGAGTCATGGGCTCCATTTATTTCGAACCATGGCAAAATTTGGATTAATATAGAAAAAAATGTGGGCCAAATATGGGTCACCCATTTATATTACTAAAAGCTATCGAATGGGACCCGCAACCCAATTTATCTATCAGTGCAAGCACCCATTTCTCTATTTTTCCTTCATGAACTAAAGCACTCACTCACATACACCCTTGCTCCTACTTTTCATTTACTTTTTAATTTCTAACCTTAAAATGTTAAAAGTGTATTATTGTATTGATCTCTCTCTCTTCCACATTTACCCATTTTCAATAGGTATCTCTCTCTTCATATTGGTTTCAAGTTAGTAAGATTTTTTTTTTATTATGTTTTAGACATTACCATTTTCGTATATATAATACATATATACAAACACATATTGCGTAACATGCATAGCCCTTTGAGAGAGGAAATTTGAAAATAAAAACGAGCTTACCCGACCCCACCAGTGACCTTTGCCCATATTTGGTCCACTTGAACCCATCCAAATGTCATTATCAGTTAAAACACATTCACTAATTTATTGTTCGTCATCATCTTATCAACCGCGACACACCTTCGATAACTACAATCATCAATGGAATGTATTTGATGTTGATTTTGTGAGAATTTTGGCTCGTGATGGAGAATACGTTAGTAGTTTCTTACTACCCCAAGACAAACTTTAATCCAAACATCTTAAGTATTTTCACAATAGGGTGCTACCTCAGCCAAGGAGTCTTATTCAAACATGACATCATATCCTTCCAAAGATATTCTTAGAATCTAAAGAGGCAAAGTATATTCTAAGTGACATCGATTAAAGTATTTACGGAGCCTACGTTATCCTAGGACTTCAGTTCACAAAGTCTTAAATCAAGGATACTTCTGGCCAACTCCAGGGAAAAAGGATAAAGCTCTAGTACAATTATGGAAAATTGACAAAGACATTCCAATGTTCCAAATTAGCCAACTGATAAGATGCCCCCATTTTCAGTCCATGTCCTTTTACAAAATGTGAAGTGGTCCTCTAACCCTTAGCAAAATTTATAATGCCATGGACTACTTCACAAAACATGCGGAGATGGAGACATTAAGTACAACCATATAAGAACAATATTACAAGCTTAATATGTAAGAATATCATTTGCGCTTTAGTATTCCTAGATCCATTATCTCAAATAATGGAAATCACTTCATAAATCCAACATTTTGAAATTTTCATTCAAACTATGACATTAGCAACCACTATTCCTACACAGGTACCCTCATAAAAATGGGTAGGTATAAGTCACCAATAGAGCCATTTAGCATGCTAAAATAATAGGTCAGAAATAGTGAAAAGCTTATAAGCAGGGAGTTCCTGAGCATTCTATGGGCCAATGGGACCACAGTCAGTGGTCCCAATTAGAGAAACACATTTCTCTTTATCCTATCGAACTGAAGAAGTAATACCAACTTAAGATTGAGATACCCACTTAAAGTATAACTCACTTTGAGTCATCCACAAACGAAGAAGGCCTCACACCTACCTTAAATAAGCTTGAAGAAAATAAATATTCATCACTAATTAAAATGACAACTTATAATTTGAAAACATTAACTTACTTTAATAAGAAGTTCTACTATGGATAACTTTAATTTGGAAACCTAGTCATCAAAGAGGTAGCCATAGAAAACATGAAATAAAGAACAGGAAATATGGGATCCAAATGGAAAGGCCCATACGTAGTTATAAAAATTACGAGATCGGGATGCTATTACATTTAAGACCAAGAAAGGAATGAGCATGCTAACCATTGGAATATTCAACATTTTATTTTTTTAGCTAGTCGTGTAATATATTAATGTAGCAAAATGCAAAGAAAGTTGTTAACTATATCATAGACCTCAGATAACCTCTCCAAAAGAATCACAGGGCCTTCATTCTTGGTTCTTAATTAAAAAAAATAGAGTTTTAATGCTTTCATCCTTAGCTTTAATAAATTTTAGGTCCAAGGACCATTAAATCAATCATTTATGATTTTTGAAGATTTCAACCTTAGTTCCACAAAGTATTGAGATCAACAAACCTTAGGCTTATCAAATTGTTTAGAAAGCCTTTCATCCTTAGCTCTAATTGTTATGAGGCATAAGGACCCTTCACTCAACAATTTTAGGAAATTTAAGTATTTCAACCCTAGTTCCAAATAGTCTTGAGGTCTGCAGATCCTAAGTTTCGATGTTTTTATCCTTAATTCTAATAGTTTTGAGGTCCAAGGACCCTTAGCTTAACACTTTTAGATATTTTACCAATTTTAAACTTAGTTCCACAAGGTTTTGAGGTTATAAGATCCTAGTCTTAACAAATTTTCAAATTTATAAGGCCTTTATCCTTATTCCTAAAGATTATATGCTCCAAGAACCTCTAACTTAAGAACTAATAGGAATTTTCAAATAATATACCTTTAACTCCGTGGAAACTCGAGGATCTTAGAAACAACAATTGTAAAAATTATAAGGAAATGCCACCTTATAACTCATCATTCCCGAAAAGATTTCAAGGATCCAATCCTACTCTCGTAAGGAAAAGTCTAGGTTTAAAGTTAGGATATCCCTCTATAGTTTACAACCCTATAGACTTAAATATTGTCCCTTCCACGAGAGAAATAACATGGGCTACTAATTATACCAAGATTGATCTTTAGTCTCATGCTCCCTAAGGAAACCTCAAACTCCAGACTGAGATCATAAAAATGGTTAATAACCCACATTCATTCTATTATTGGCCCAAAAAATATGATAAGTCACTTAATGAAGACCCAAGGGCCTAAGAGACCCCATAACATTCCATATTCAAAGCACAGTACACCTGTCAAGCCTCGATTATGGATGGTTAGGTTTGAACTGTGCATCAGGAACCTCAACACCTTCATAAAGTATAAGATTATACCATTAGAGAGTTGGAAAAGGTTTCTCATCCATTATTGAAGGCTCATTCAATGTCTTAAACTTAAAAACGGTCCATCGTAGGTTAAGAAATATTGTTCCCCTTAGATAATTAACCTCTTATCCTTATCACATCATTGCCTTAAACTCAAGGTCATGAATACTCTCAAATAACTCGTAATAAATCATCCACTCAACCTAACAAGGTGGTGAGAAAGTACATACATTGTTCTAATACCCCCATTAACTTCGTGTAGCATACCTTGTTGCATTAAATGGAATATAATTATATTACTAACCACCAACAACCTAGAAATCCTCCTTAAACACTCCACACCCATCATTATTTTAGACAACCTCATCAAAGTTCACCCATGTTGCATCATTCGTTTCTCATTAATTTTGAGTGGTTACCTATAAAATTAAGACTTTGGGAAGATTCTAAGGGGTTTAGTTCAAGATGTATAGGATTATAAGACAATTTATAATAATTATATTATGTATTTTGAAAGGGAAAGGAATGTTGCCTCCCCGAATATTATGTTATGAATGCAATACCGGTGTGACTAAGAGTTATTTTGTCTTGTGAGTGAGATCCTAAAGCACATAAACGAGTCAATAAATTACTTCCTAGAGGATTTATGTCCATTATAAAGACATTTGAACCCATCTTACAACCTTAACAAAAGCCTAAGGTTGGGAATATTTGTATTGTTCACCATTATAAGGAATATACAAGAAGGAAACACCTTCATAGTGGAAGTTGCCACCTCAATAGAGAAACTGAACTACTTGTAATATTTATATTTAATATATACTCACCTCTATCTCATCCTAGAAGGGTTATTTGTAGAGTATGAGGTCTTAGAAAATTTTAACGTCATTCATTCAACATAACCTGGTCTTCAATGGAAAACTCTAAATCGCATCTCCTTTTATTTGTGCAGCTCTTCTGCCTATTCTATGCACTCCTTGTTTGATATCGAATAAGGGTGACCTTCTTAAAGGTGTCCTGGATGAAATTAGTAACTAACAAATTGTTATCCCTTGCAACTAACCAACAAACCAGAAAGTGAAATCGGTTCAAATTAGAAGAAAATGTGACACCTTGGTCAGCCTATCCAATATATCCCATATGAAATCATGCCCACTCTGTGAAGTCGGTGAGCTATAATAATTTAATCTATGAAGATAGTCTCCCACTTACAACCTGATATCCCAAATGGTTGCAAAGTACCCACCTTATCAACACTGCCCTAAGTAATTCATTGTCATTAGGCATGAATAGCCTGCCTTGGAATCATAAACCCCTATTTGACCCGATATCATCAAAAGGCACTCCTCTTGTAAATAAATCATTTAACTTTATCATTGAATTAAGCATTTGTAGCTTAGGCATACACAACCTAACAATAATGTCTAGAGTCGCAAACAACACTAACATAAAAGAATTTAACAACTCATCAGTTTCTCTACATGAATCCGATTGAGATTCCTAGAGTTCGGGAAAACTATGACTCGGCATGTGACTCAAGGCGCCTACCATTGTATTAGACTTTATTAGATGATCCTATATTATAAACTAGTAATCCTTCACAACCCCTAACTAATGATATTGTCTCATGTTCAAGTCCATATGCTTGAATAAGGACTAGAGGATTTTATTATTGAACAAACTGAACCTATCCCCCAACTTATAATTTCCCTTGATCTATAATGCGATCAATTACAAAATTTATCTCCTGATTGGGTAGTAGTCGAGGTATCTCTGAAACATGTCGGGGAAATCCAAAACAATGGGAATCGTATCAAAATATAGAGCGGCGTTATTTGAAGTACTCTCCTATATATAGTATAAATGGGTGTCGGAACCTCCCTCGGGTTATGACAACAGTATCAAATATATCTCCTGATGTAGAATTGAAAATTTTATATATTTCCCACTATAATCTACATTGGATTTGGTATTGAGATAACCATCTAATCCCCAATATGAAATCATATGTGAACATGTCGAGAACAAAGAAATTCATCGCAAAGAGAAATATATATATATATATATATATATATATACACACACACACACACACACAGGCTCCTATGCATACTAAGTTTGCACATCATTTTTTTTAAATAGTAAAAAAAATATTTTTGAAATGATTTTTTGTGTGTAACATTTAAACATTTTAAGGAACCCATACAAAAAAATTCAACTCAAATTTTTTTTTAAAATATTTTTAATAAAAGATGCGAAAGTTTGACCATTTTTTTTTAAATAGCAAAAAAGATTTTTTTTATATGATTTTTTTACATGGGTCCGTTGAAATGTTTAAATATCATAAAAAATCAAATCAAAAATGCTTTTTTTAATTCTTTAAAAAAATTTGTGTGCACCAGCACTGTGCAAACTTAGTGTGCACAGGAGCCTCTCTCTCTCTCTCTCTCTATATATATATATATATATATATATATATATATATATATATATATATACACACACACATCTTTTCATGTATGGCATAACAAAGTACCAATACTAAGTGTATATATATATTAAGTACGGGGTTAACTTTATAGTTTGTTAGTCCAAATGATCGTAAAAATCTCATGGTAACAAATGAATGTGATGCCTTATCAAATAATATTCAGACAATGATGCCATGAATTGAAACTATACCTTTAATATCTTTCACTAGAGCCTAAAAATATATGGGGATGATGTTTACACATTCTCATACTATAATAGCAATTGTCCTTGTGGTGGTCCTGAGGAGGTGGTGTTGGCTATAACTAAAAAAATGGATGGTGCTAGAAACTAATGACGTTATCCCTATTGTCATTGGTTTTTCTTATTGAATTTAAATAAAATCCTATTGATATATCCAACCTTTCCATAAGTAAAACATTATCTTATTAATATACCATAATGCCTCTTGCCCCGATGTCCTTGTCCTTATTGCCCCTTGCTTAGTTGACCTTGATATCCCTGATTGCAGTGTCTTTAATGACTTTAATCATCTTATCCTTTATGCTTCTTAGGAGGTTTCTCCCCCTGTAGTGTCCCTCTATGTCTATGGGAAACCTTTTAACTGTGGGATGATTCACCACTACCGCCTACCTTGTGTCCACGAGTCACCCCACTCTTCACATTCTTCTTATTCTTCCTCGTTTGGAGGCCATAATGATCCTATCAATGCATCAGCGTGGAATCCACAACTTGAGTTTATGTGGTCTAAGATACATTACCCGTAAACATTTATCTAATCCTTGATGAATCATCGAATAAATCATTCCATCTTTTTTGCCTTAGTATTAATATCCTCAAGTGCGAGCAATCATAGGGTAGTAAAATCTTGCTCACACTCGAAAATTATTTATTCTCCTTGATCTAGACTTAGAAAACCCCTATTATTGGTTGCTTGGATGCCATACAAAAAATAATTCACCCCAAAGCACAATGTTCTCTATTAGTGTAAGCAATGTATTTCCACCACTTTAAAACATCATCAACCAACTGAAAGTTGGATAATATTTTCCCTTGAATGTTCATTTTTTCTAACATTATCAAGTGTCGCTTTATATTTTTTGACCACTAATGTTCTACTTTAACTTATGTGGACATAAAAAACTCAAGTATTTTACAATTATTAAAGACACTATGATATTTATCCCAAGTTGAAGTGTGCACTGTCACTGGTAGAATTGGGTATGGATGCGATGCCTAATTTTTCAATATTGCATCCATGGTTCCAACAATTGGATATACAATAATAGTCATCAAATCAAGTGAATATTGAGCCTATATATGGGGTTGATCCTTGTTTTGGATCATTGGTGACATAACACATATGGAGATTTCATCGCCTTCATGTATTTATCATCTAAAAAGAAAAACAAAGATCATTAATATCGCAATGATATAAAGAAAATAAATTCTTAATATTAAAAAAATCTATAGATCTAAAAATGTAAAACATAAACGATAAAAATAATCCAAAAATATTAGGGCGCTGGAAGTTGACTCAGATACCAATTGTGACAACCTCTATTATACCATAAGGTGGTCAATCTTATACATAATAAATCGAAGTAATTAATTAATTTATATTATTTTAATAATGCAAAAAGATTAAATAGAAAACGCATACAACCATATGATAATAGATAGTGAAATGTTAACTAATACAAGAATCCATCGACGTATAGTCCAACTCGAAAATCATAAACTGTAAATATCTTAATGCAACTTGTAACCCACCAGAGAGATCATAAACACAAGTCTAAAGGTAAGAGACAATAATAAATAAATAATGCAACTCGTAATACCTACATCATAAATAAAGAATTGGAGGTCAGTGAGAATGATAAGGATAGTCACTGAGTAGAAATCGTAGCCTCGTCCTTAATAGCAATGTTTATTTGTAACTGAAAAGTAATAAATGCAAGGTGGGTGGCACATACATCAAGGAATTCTTTATATTATCCCAAATAAATATAAAAATATATTATATAAAAACCATGTCATCTCCACGATGTACAATAATTCACCATACCAAACCCAAGGGAAAAACTATAGTCCGATAATAATATGCTAAATCCAATAAGCATAAGAGAACCATAATTTATTATATGGTATCACCAAATTAGGCTAATTCTATCGATAGGTACCTTAACCACATTACTGCACAATCCATAAATTATATAAGATAATATACTAACTACCATAGTCATAATAAAAGTATTCCATACCCATGTCCATTAATAATAGGGCACGATCCATAAGCAAATGTCTCGTGAAGATCAAAACCTTTAAGGATCTCGCATTCCCAACTACAGGATTTACCACAACTTAAATTCCCAAACCACACAAAAGGGAAATCGCTACGTGACCACACCAATAGTTTAATCACATATCAATGTGTACATGAAATGATGAAACCTCATTGTCCCTCGTGATAGACAATGACCTCAACATGTATGATCGAGAATATGTAGATCTATTCATAACCTGTGTCATCAGCTAGAGTGAAATATGCGCCCCTTTCTCACATGTCTCATTAAATTCCCGAATAATAGATTCTGCATGAGACTACTCATCCAGAATGTAACATAAAATTTGATCACTAAAGTTTGGTTCCTAAGCCTAATCTAGCTTCTACAAGTTATTCTGTATATCTCAGTAACGTTTAACATTCATGAATTCTAATGATGGAGTCCAATGTCTCATAAAATATCTATGTAGTTTTGTATAGATTTTTAGGTCCAAAACAACACCAAAATAAGCTAAATCCTCTTAAAGATCCTAATCCATCAATTGTGCTATAATTGTATTTCTCTAACGTCATGTAAGAGAGTTTTAATTCCAACTTCAAAATGGCATATTATCATCATTAAATTTACCCCAGACACAATCTAATTTTCACAAATAATTAGTAGTTAATTCAAGTAACAATAGTGTTCTATAACTATAACATTATGCGATTTAAAACTGTGAGGGCCTAAATATAACATAATCCCAATTCAAAATCGACCGACCAAGACCAGCATCATGTGGGGCACACCCATCTTATCCTATCAGCAATATGGAATTATTGACATCATTTATCACACAGATAACTACGAAATATCTGCAGTTATTATCAGCTCACATTGATTACCCAAACAAGATATTCAGGGAGTTGACTGCCTAAATAATTATGTCTCTAATGCGCGTGATTATGGCTCAAGTGTAAGTCGATCACTCAAGTAATAATTCGGTAAATCGGGTGTCAAACTCAAGGAATAAGACGTAAGACGAGACGATGAGTAGGAAAGACGATTAACCTTTCGACTGACTCAGCAAAAAGAAGGAAAAGATGATTGTTTGTGACTTTCCTATCAACTAATGCTATTTAACTAAACTAGCAACTTAACTACGCATGCGAGGATAACTAAGTGGTTTTAAATCAATGTGAGGAAAATGGAGTTAGGGTACACTCCCCCGAACCATTGGTAATTACTTAGAACATAAAAACTTCAAAAACCTAATTCTCAATTCAAAGTATAATAAAATAATCTCTAAGCATTTGACATATGTGGATTTTACGCCTCATAATATCAAATCAAAAATTATATTTGACAGGAATAACAAATTATCGAAACTCGCACTGCATCCTAAAACATTCCAGTTACCTAGGACAAGCCGTATTAAAATACCTACAATATTAATTTCGATAATAAATCAAGCCCTTAAATTGGTAATTAAATTTTACTCTCTTTTAAATCCATTCGTAACACCTAGTTTAGGTTCATGTACCCCAACCCGCTAATAGCTTAGTCGGACATGGTTACGTAGGTAATAAATGAAATTCTAATGTTGCATGTGATTGAAATCATGATGAACTTATATTTAAACATGCATGAAAGTATTAAAATCCTAGAAATTAGCTAAAATATGCAAACAAGAAGAATATTCAAGAATAATGTAGAGAAAACAAACTTTATGTATTAACCCTTGAAAAGCAATCAACAATTGTATACTTTAATGCATGAATTCAAAACAAGGATCTTCTCTCTAATTCACTCTAATTCTCTCTAATTATCCATTAAAAACTAATTAAAACTTAATCTAATATCAAACTACAACAATACATGGACGTTTTTGCAAGAGTTCGAACATAATACAACTCGAAGAAAAATCAGCAATTAAAAGAAATTTTGCGCATCGGGTGAGTCAAAATGGTTCGGGTGCATAGGCGAACCGGTTCGGACTCGAACCGATTTGGGGTTCAATTCTGGAAAACTTGTTGCATTGCTTGGTTCTTCTTCTTTCCTTAGATTTCTTTCCCAACTTCAAATGCTCATAACTTCTTCACCGTAGCTCGGAATTGGATGTCATTTCTTCCACTGTTCTCGTGATTTCATACTCTTCGACTTCTATTTAGGATCCTTTTCCAGACTAACGAAGAAAAATTAATAAAATTCCCTTCGATCTCCTTTCTTTGGTTTCCTTCACTATTTCGATTTCTCTCTCACACTAACTAGCATGAAATACCTGTAAAACACATGGAAGATACAGAGATCATGAAATACTCGCCAAGGAGAGTTAGTAGCATAAATATGAGATAAATCCAACTTAATTACGATTCACGGGATCATAAAATGATCGAAATTAAGGGGATAAATATAAAACATTTATGCTTTATCAATTCCCCCTAACTTAGAACGTTGCGCGTCTCGAACAATATAAAAGAATAAGAGTATGAGTTAAAGGCCCTTCAAAAAATTTATTGGGATAGAATACCTTTTTCGCGGGCAAGCGATCGCATTTAGTATATGCGATAAGTCGTTAAACCTATATGCTACCCTAGTAGGACCAGTGGTTTCTCGTGAGGGTTTGTAGTGAATATACCCACAAATTTTGGTTTTCGACTAAAAGGAAGTTAAAAATATTTTAAAAATTACAATTTAAATTCCCCAAAAATAGTCGCCGTAAATTTACATTCAATAGTCTCAATTTGTAGTGTGTGTGTGCAAAGACAATAATTAAATCGCTAACTTCCACCAATTGATCATTCCGTTACTTTTCGAAAATTTGTTTTAATTCAATTTTTCACGGATACACTCACAAACGAATCACTCGAATTGTGGATATTTTCTCTCGATGTGCATGATATATAAAGAGTAAATTTAATGAACACGAATTCATGCACACAAAATTGAAAGATAGAATTTTTAAGGTGAAAAAATCTCATCATCGAAAAATGGTCATTGAAAAACTGGAACATTGCCCCTTATTCACAACAATTAATCCCTCTTATTATCTTTCTGTGTCCTAGCTCTCCACGTGATAATTAATTTCGTTTTTTGGACTCGATTATTACTTTTTCTGGGTTTAAGGTGTATTGGGCAAAAAGTGGGAATGGATTGGAAATTCGGGATTGAAAAATTTTCTTATGATGTCTGATAGTGCTTTTTCGGGCTTTTGCTCATTTTCTCTTATTTTTCTTTTTTTCCCATTCTTTCTTTCTATTTTTGTTGAGCGTTTTTTTTACATTTTTCTTGCCCCTTTTTCTTGCATCATTTGGACTTAATTGTTGAATTTTTTTATTTTCACAACTTCGGCCTAATTGAGTTTTTTGGGTTAATCAAACGAATTGGAAAATTTATTCGGCTCAATTGGGTTTGCAAAAAGGGATAATTTTTCACGAATTTTTATGGCTCATATTTTGGGGTAAACAAACGATGGCCTAACTTCATTTATTCGAATTACTCATTGTTTTACCTTATGCATCTCGATAATATATTTAATTTAGACGTATTTTAGCACATTTTTCAAGACAACATTTCACTCGTTTTTCGTAACCGATCAAAACAAAGGAATAGAGATCCTTAACCACTTATTTAAAGTTAAATTGAACTTTGAGTTAATTTCAACTCAGATTGATTTAATTACTCACAAAAATTAAAGGCTCGAAATCTCATTAAGTTAATTAATCTTCACATTTATTCGTAAAGTCATCAATTTTTGCTCAATTTCGTTCTTTGGTCAATTTCGGCTTAGTACATTTAATTTTTACAATCCGAGACTTCTGAATTCTACTTTTTATTTTTTTTAAGGAAAATGTTTTTGGCTTTTTCGAATTTGTTTTATATTTTTGGAAAATTTCAAAAGTTTTCTATTTTTTGAGCGTTTTTAAAAATTTATAAAGTTTTCTACTTTTTTGAGCATTTTTAAAAATTGATAAAGTTTTATAAATACCCACTTGTCACCCCCCTAACTTAGACTTTCGCGTTGTCCTCAATCAAAAAGACAAAAATCTAAATAAGAAAAAATAATAAGTGCGATAAAGAAGACAAACAAATATTCAAAATGCAAATATTTCATTAATAACCACAAAAGACATACAAGACGGAAAGATAGAGCACTGCATAGTGTAATACCCCGTAATTGTGAATATTCTATTTAATTAAATTGGAGAATTAAATGAGAAAATACGGCTTAATTTAAATTACGTAAGAGTAGTAATTTAATGAGTTTTATTTAAAATTGTAATTATGGGATATTAATCGAGAGATAAATACCGATTTATATTGCCCCGTTATATTTACTTAGTGCGAGTGGTAAATAGTTACCTAACGCGTGTAGACCGTGTTGGGGTGAGAACGAGTAATATTTTTAAGTGTCTCAAATGATAATTTAGAGGTCACAGATGAGTCCGGAAGGGTCAAATTCGTCAAAATAGTATACCCGGGGTACTAGTTGAGTCTCGGGGTAATTTTGGACTAAACCGAGACCCTTCGGGGGCGTTTTGGTCTTTTAACGTGAGAGGGTATGGATACCTACGAATTTGAGAGCTTTTTATCAGTTGTATGAAAGAGGGGTTAGGGTTAGAACACCCATGACAACACCAATGCCATTAGAGAGAAGAGAGACACAATTTTCTAAGGCAAAAGAAAGGAGTGGGAAGGATTCAAAGGAGATTTTCACTATCAACTTGTTGGGGAAGAAGGATTGAAGGATGAAGATCATCAATCATTAACAACAACCACGAAATCAGACCCTACTGATCATAAGGCAAGTTGTTTATTGCAAAAATTATAAAGTTATAATACCCATGTGTAAGGTTTTTGAATAGTCTTGTTTAAATCAATATCTTGATAGGAGAAAAATGGTATTTATACATGTTGGGATAGGAATCGCATGTAGAATGATTTAACATATGTAGAGGATTAATATTCAGATTAGACTTGATGATTATTTCGGAATAAAATCTGGATTTGAATGAAAACATGGGAAGAACACCATAACTAGGGTTTCAAGAAATTATGGGTTTAATTCACTATTTCTTTGAAGGAATTGGAGTTTTGATGTATTTGACACGTTAGAAATTGTCCTAGTATATGTGGAAACATATTAGGATCATTGGGTCGAAGTTTGGTGGACTATAATGGAGTTTGGATATTTGTTAATGGAGGAAAAGATTAACGAAGAAGACGAACTGCGTATGTCCCTGTTCGATCGATCGATCCCGAATTATCGATCGATCGACACAAGCTATTTTTCCCGAATTTTTTGTGTTTAAGTATTCGTTGATTTTTTGGAATGAATGAGTATCCTAGGATTTACATTATACTTATATGCGAGTGAGAATAAGACCAGTAGGTATATTGTTGAGGTTCGATAAGGCCATTGGGGTAGAGCTTGGATTATGGACCGATGAGAATAATCCGATTTAGTAGAGTATCGGGGAATTCGGAATTGAGTTACGAGGCAAAGTAAATTCAATTTAAATAGTATACCAGTAGGATAAGTAATAACTACTGAAATTATATGTGAGGGGTAACTAGGACCCTTAGAGTTGTGTGAATACTCAAATAAACGCGTTTAATGAGATAAATCGTAAAGCAAATATTGTACGATAAATATAAGAGATTACAATATTACGTACGTATATAATTAATAGGTCGGGCGTGTACCTACTGAATTATATGATCTTTTAGGTCGAGAGATTTATACCTAAAGTAACTATGTTAGGTTCGATGTGATATTCCGAACTAACATAGGGTTATTATATGTTTGGGGTCGATGTAAAATGCCGAACCAAACCTTTGAACTGGTGGCGTGATAAAAGAGTTCGAGGCAGAATTTTGTGTATATAAATAATTGGGGTCGATGTATCATTCCGAACCAATTCTACCTTGGGGTCGATGAATCATTCCGAACCAAGAGTTCTTTATTTGTGTATATAAATAATTGGGGTCGATGTATCATTCCGAACCAATTCTTACTTGGGGTCGATGAATCATTCTGAACCAAGAGTCCTTTACGTGTGTGAAAAGGACAAGATAGTAATGACTGATATTTAGTATATATTGTGGGTGAAATAAATATACTTGATGGTATTCTACTTCTGTGTATTAGTAGATTGATAAATATTATGTATTTAAAGATACATACCAAACTTGCAAGTTAAGTAGTGAAGCTTAATTACGAAACGTAACGTTAAATAGAGAATATCTATTTAGCAATTTAAGTAGTGAAACTTATTTACAAAAGTGGGAAGACAGAAATTATGATTTTTGTAGAAATTTAGTAGTGAAACTAATGAGAAGTTTTGAAACATAACATAGAGGAAATGTTACTTGTGTATTAATTAACCTTCGTGAGATGTTAATGTAATGAATGTACGGTGTGGGAAGTATGAGAACTTAAGTATAGATAAGTTCATGAAAGAGGGGTTAGGGTTAGAACACCAATGCCAATAGAGAGAAGAGAGACACAATTTTCTAAGGCAAAAGAAAGGGGTGGGAAGGATTCAAAAGAGATTTTCACTATCAACTTGTTGGTGAAGAAGGATTGAAGGATGAAAATCATCAATCATCAACAGCAACCACGAAATCAGACCCTATTGATCATAAGGCAAGTTGTTAATTGAAAAAATTATAAAGTTAGAATACCCATGTGTAGGGTTTTTGAATAGTATTGTTTAAATCAATATCTTGATAGGAGAAAAATGGTATTTATACATGTTGGGATGGGAATCGCATGTAGAATGATTTAACATATGTAGAGGATTAATATTCAGATTAGACTTGATGATTATTTCGAAATAAAATCTGGATTTGAATGAAAACATGGGAAGAACACCATAACTAGGGTTTCAAGAAATTCTGGATTTAATTCACTATTTCTTTAAAGGAATTGGAGTTTTGATGTATTTGACACGTTAGAAATTGTCCTAGTATATGTGGAAACATATTAGGATCATTGGGTCGAAGTTTGGGGGACTATAATGGAGTTTGGGGATTTGTTAATGGAGGAAAACATTAACGAAGAAGACGAACTGCATCTGTCCCTGTTCGATCGATCGACCCCGAATTATCGATCGATCGACACACGCTATTTTTCCCGAATTTTTCGTGTTTAATTATTCGTTGATTTTTTGGAATGAATGAGTATCCTAGGATTTACATTATACTTATACGGGAGTGAGAATAAGACCAGTAGGTATATTGTTGAGGTTCGATAAGGCCATTGGGGTAGAGCTTGGATTATGGACCGATGAGAATAATCCGATTTAGTAGAGTATCGGGGAATTCGGAATCGAGTTACGAGGCAAAGAAAATTCAATTTAAATAGTATACCAGTAGGATAAGTAATAACTACTGAAATTATATGTGAGGGGTAACTAGGACCCTTAGATTTGTGTGAATACTCAAATAAACGCGTTTAATGAGATAAATCGTAAAGCGAATATTGTACGATAAATATAAGAGATTAAAATATTACGTACGTATATAATTAATAGGTCGGGTGTGTACCTATTGAATTATATGATCTTTTAGGTCGAGAGATTTATACCTAAAGTAACTATGTTAGGGTCGATGTGATATTCCGAACTAACATAGGGTTATTATATATTTGGGGTCGATGTAAAATGTCGAACCAAACCTTTGAACTGGTGGCGTGATGAAAGGGTTCGAGCCAGAATTTTGTGTATATAAATAATTGGGGTCGATGTATCATTCCGAACCAATTCTACCTTGGGGTCGATGAATCATTACGAACCAAGAGTTCTTTATTTGTGTGTATAAATAATTGGGGTCGATGTATCATTCCGAACCAATTCATACTTGGGGTTGATGAATCATTCCGAACCAAGAGTCCTTTACGTGTCTGAAAAGGACAAGAAAGTAATGGTTGATATTTAGTATATATTGTGTGTGAAATATACATACTTGTTGATATTCTACTTATGTGTATTAGTGGATTGATATATATTATGTATTTAAAGATACATACCGAACTGGTAAGTTAAGTGGTGAAACTTAATTACGGAACGTAACGTTAAATAGAGAATATCTATTTAGCAATTTAAGTAATGAAAGTTAATTACAAAAGTGGGAAGACAAAAATTATGATTTTTGTAGAAATTTAGTAGTGAAACTAATGAGAAGTTTTGAAACATAACATAGAGGAAATGTTACTTGTGTATTAATTAACCTTCGTGAGATGTTAATGTAATGAATGTATGGTGTGGGAAGTATGAGAACTTAAGTATGGATAAGTTCAGATGATCACTTAGTCCTAGATAGCTTGGAAGATATGGCTAGGTAGGCTAAGTGTATAACGTTAGGTGTGCACAAGAGATGAGGGGTGAGTAAACTCAAGAGAGTGTACGAGAACCTAACATGTGTAATCAATAACCGCATTTTATATTGTGATAAACGCTTGCTAAATATTTTCAAAATGTTTTGAGTACTAACTCTTGCTATAAAATATTTTCAAAACCTTTTAGGTGTCTAGCCACAGGGACGCTATGTATGATGATTTACTTCCTGGGACTCAAAGCTGTAGCACAATGGATGCTTACAGGATTTTGACTAGACGATATCTCTCATTCAGATCTAGTACAGGATCTCACACTATTCTTTGTATGGACTTATGGTCCGGTATGAATCTCAGATGTTAGTTGCAGACTAGTGGTTATTCTATTGTTGTTTTGGGATTTTTAGCCGATGGTTTATTCGGTAATACTTTTGTTCTATTGTACTTTTACTTTGTTGGTTGGGATATAGTACATGGTGTTTGTTTTACTATGTTATGCATGGTTGAATTATCTGTTTTAAGAAAGATAAAATTTGGCACCGGTCTAATTTTCACTTAGGTGATTAGTAATTAAAAAGTTTTCGACAGTGATGCTAAGAATGAACCATTTAAGAAACCTGTTTTAGTTTAATAAAGGTCTGATCACCCGATGTTTAATTAGGTGGGGTGACACACATAGTCCTTTCATAAAATCAGCAAATATAAACATAAAGAACTACACAAAAGATACCAACAATGGGATTGCTACTGCGGTGGGGGGTGGGAGGTGCCAAGTGCGCTCGGGTCATAGGGATCGTAAAAATATGCCAACAGTGAGACATTTTGACAAACTTGCAACTGGTACATTTTGTCTTGGAGCCGAACCATCATACTTGTGTCATGATGATAGGCCTATTGATCCGTACAATATTAATTTATGAGCCCTTTGAAACTCTCCTCTAGAGCTTTGATACGACGAGTAATGCCATCCCCCTTCGGCTCATAATCGGAGTCCACATCCTCCTCATGTTCTTTCTCTTCGTAATCTCCACCCACATCAGGTATTGGGGTGCCGTGCTCCATCTCCTACTCCTCATATATAATAATAGGTGGCATGAGGGGTCCACTCAGATTTGACGAGCACTTTGAGTGGTGGAAGTGGCCACAATAGGTTTTTGAATTTTGACGTGCGGGTAAGGGACCCGCACCCCGGCATCGTACATAATGTCGATGATAAGGCACGCATAGGGAAGAGCCGCTTTGACATTGGCTTCATAGGTGGCATGAATGTTCTTTGCATATAATAGATAGGCTAGACTGATGGTGCTTTTCAGGTCGAGGAAGTGATAGAGAAAATTCCTATGGCGTTAGCGAACCACCGAATCATTGGTCATTTGAAGAATCATTGTGTAAGTGATGAGGTGCGCATAGCGCACCATCTCCTACTTCTTTCCCATTGAAAATGAATCTTGAAGTCATTCCTTGCCCGGGTCCATGCACTTTATGCATTCAAATTTAGGGCACGAGGAACCTTTGGTGGGCTGCGCAAATGGGGCGAGGACAGTAACCCCTTTATCTCGCATCTTTCGTTCGATAATGGCAATAGAGAATGGGATGTGTATGTTTTTTACGAATGCCTCATGGAGAGTGGACGATTTTCAAACAAGGATTTCATAGTATTATCATAAATCTTCATCATAGACCCGATCATGTGTCAGGAAAATGAAGGCGCAATGCCCTCAGTGGTGCAAGAGGGCGGTGACTTCGCCGAGTAGCTCATCCCAAATGACCCAACGCTCAATGCGGATAGTGCAGGAGGTGCGAAACTACTCTTTTAACCAATCACATTATTGTTTGGAGTGGAATTCATGGTCGATCCCCTCATGGAGGATGGTGGTGAAGTCGTACTTGCGGGGTCGAAGGTGGCGACGGGGAGCCATGGTGGAGAAAGGATTTGGAGAATTGAGAATTTTATAGGAGCGTGAAGAATAGGTGAGGTATGAAGGTAGGGGGTTAAAGGGTTGTATTTATAGGTGGGGAGGGGTGGAATTTAGGGGGAAATAGGAGGAATGGTGATAGAAAAGGGTGGGGGGGAGAATTTTGGTTGAAAATGGGTCGGGGGAAGTATGGGAGGGGAAATTTTGTAGGGAGGGAAAGGTGAAAAAATGGAATGTATTGGAAAAGGGGGATGGATTTTGAAAGGGGAGTGAATATCTGATCAGGTGCCCTGAACCGATTTCAAGGGTGGAGGCGAACCGGTTCACCTGCAGTTCGCAAAACATTGCTTCCCTGGAACACAAAATGGACTTGTTTCTCATATTCTAAGTGTTCCAACCCTTCTACTCTCCCCTTTAATGTACCTCAAACCTACTTAAACACTCGATACCCCCGGGATACCTCAACCTCTCTCTCTAAATGTGCGTGTACGTTCTTGTGCGTAAAAACTCAGCGTAATGCTCTAAACTACCCTAGAACTACTTTACTCACTAGTATACAACACATACTTACCCCATATGATTCGGGGGTGTGATGAACTCTACTTTTATGCTCACTCAACCCTGTAAACGAGGACCGACAACTAAATTATGTTTTCCATTCACTTTAAATTTGTCTCCCTCCTTAGGATATTCTAACTCGATGGATCCATGAGGAAACACCTCTCTCACAACGAATGTGACAGTCCACTGCGAACGTAACTTGTCGAAAAACAAGTGTAAACGTGAGTTGTAGGGAAGAACTTTTTTACCCGAATGAAAATTCTTTCTAGGGATAATTCGCTCATGTGCGAGTCTCATTCTTTCTTAGGATATCTTAGCACTCTTGTATGCATCATTGCATATTTCTTCCAACTTATTCAATTTAAGCTTACATGCTTTACCGGATTGATCCAAGTTGTAATTTAACCTCTTGATTGTCCAATCTGCCTTATGTTCTAGCTCCACAGGGATATGGTAAGTCTTGTCATACACAAAGTGAAAAGGGGACATCTCGAGGGGGTTCTTTCACGTGGTTCGATAATCCCACAGCGCATCTTCAAATGTAGAGATCAATCCTTTCGATTAGGATTGAAGGTCTTTTCTAGAATATGCTTAATCTCACGATTTGCTAATTCGGCTTGGCCTTTTGTTTGGGGTGATAAGTCGTTCCAACCTTGTGGACAACCCCATACTTTCTCATAAGTTTTTCAAACGGCCTATTGTAAACGTGTTTGCCGTTATCATTAATAATTTCCTTCAGAGCTCCAAAGAGAGAGAGAGTATGTGTTCTTGTAGAAACTTTATCACCACGTTGTCATTTCTCTTTGTTGTTCTGGCCTCAACCCATTTGGACACATAATCTACCATGACAAGGATGTATAAGAAACCAAATGAGGGAGGAAAAGGACCCATAAAGTCAATTCCCTAATAATCTAATATCTCGATGATGAGAATAGGGGTCAACAACATCATGTCTCATCGAGTGATGGATCCCATCCTTTGGCATCTATCATAAGATTTTCAATAAGCGATAACATTCCAAAAAATGATGGGCCAATAGAGATCGCTTTGAAGAATCATAGCGGCCGTCTTATTCATCGAAACGCGGCATCCATAAGATTTCGTATGATAAAAATGAATGAGATTAGGTATCTCATCATCCGGTAAAAATCTTCAGATGATTTGATCCGCGTAATATTTGAACAAATAGGGATGTTCATAGAAAAACATGCACGACCAAGTTAGGAACTTCTTTATCTCTTGCGGTGTCCAATAGGAGGGAACGACCCCCATGACATGGTAATTCATTTTATTCACAAACAAGGAGAGAGAAGAAGTGGATAATAATTTCTCATTCTAAAAATATTCATCTATGGGTATGGGATCACTAGGTATGTCAGACAAAAGTCGAGATAAATGGTCGACTATGACGTTTTATACTCCTTTCTTATATTTTATGGAGAGATTAAACTCTTGTAGGAGTAGGATCCACCTTATAAGGTGTGATTTAACATACTTTTTGGAAAGGAGATACTTAAGAGACGCGTGGTCGGTGAAGCATATCATTGGCAAACCTATGAGGTAGGAGAGGAATTGATCTAGGGTGAAGACTACGGATGACAATTCTTTCTCTGTGGTGGAGTAATTGAGTTGTGGTCTGGTTAACGTCTGGTTAGCATAGTAGATGACGTGAGCCTTCTTATCTTTTCTTTGACTCAAAACAACCCCTATAGGATAATAACTCGCATCACACATAAGATCGAATGGAAGTGACCAATCCGTAGCTTGCATAATGGGAGCGGACACGAGCATGCTTTTTAATTTTTTAAAAACACTTTGGCAAGATTCATTCCACTCAAACCGGGCATCTTTCACAACTAGGTTACCCAAGAGACTAGCGATGGAACTAAAGTCCTTAATAAACCTCCGATATAAACCTGCGTGGCTAAGAAAAAGCACACGTCCTTTAGTGATTTAGGTGTGGTAAGATTGGCAATTACGTCTATTTTTGCCCTATCTACCTCAATACCTTTAGACAACACTATGTGCCCAATAACTATTCCTTCGGCAACCATAAAATGGAACTTCTCCCAATTTAGTACCAGGTTATTTTCCACACAACAGGCTAACACTTTTTCGAGATTAGTGAGGTAAAGGTCAAAAGAGGGGCCGAAGACACTAAAGTCATCCATAAAAACCTCAAGGCTGACCTTATTGCTAAAAAGACTAAGCATGCACCTTTGAAAGGTCACAGGTGTATTACATAATCCAAAAGGCATGCGTTTGTAGGCAAACGTTCCAACAGGACATGTGAACGTAGTCTTTTCTTGGTCTATCACAACTACCTCAATTTGGTTGTACCCAAAATAACCATTAAGAAAATAAAAAAATAGGTGTTCTGCTACTCGCTCTAGCATTTGGTCGATAAATAGTAAGGAAAAATGATATTTCCCATTGTCAACATTGATCTTCCGATAATTAATGAAAATGCGCCACCCGGTGGTGGTACGTAGTGGAATAAGCTTACCCTTTGCATTTTCGACCACAGTCATTCCCAACTTCTTCGGGAGAACTTGAATAGGACTCACTCATTCTCTATCCGAAATGGGGTAATTGATCCCCGCATCTAATAACTTAATAATTTTCGTCCTCACGACATCTTTCATCGTGGGATTCAACCGCCTTTGCATTTCCCTCAAAGGCTTCATGTCCTCCTCGAGGTGGATTTTATGGGTACAAATTAGGGGACTTATACACTTAAAATCCGTAATGCTCTAACCAAAATCACTACGGTGATTCCTCAAAATCGCTAATAATTTACCCTCTTTCTCTTTATTTAGGCTCGAGGAGACTACAACGGAAAATGTTTCATCCTTTCCCAAATAAGAATATTTTACGTTTGAGGGTAGTTTCTTCAATTCGAGAGTGGGAAATTTCTCGTCGAAGGGAACTGTGCACGACTCCCTAGGTGGTAATTCCTGGAATATAGAAACCCAACTAACGTCTCTCATATTCTCATCCATCGTACTCTCATCCAAAATCTCTCTCAACTCACCCACCTCCCTCTCGAACTTGATGTACATATCGTCAGTCTCACTACCCTAAATAAGGCCCGCTTCTAGCGAATCCCCACTAAAATTTCCCTCTATGTGCTAATCTACTAACTCGTCGATAAGATCCATCGCGTGAAACTCATCCTCATCACCCACTTGCTTGATGATATTGAAGATGTTTGTCTCAAGAGTCATATTCCCAAATGTGAGTTGCATTTGACCATTTTAAGTATTAATCAATGTGTTATCCATAGCTAAGAATGGGAAGCCAAGGATTATGAGAACATGATTACACTAGGGGATGGAGGGATCCGTATCCTAAATGACAAAATCTATCGGGAAGTAGAAAGTGTCCACTTGGACTATCACATCCTCAACAATCCCTCGAGGTATCTTCACGGTACAGTCCGCGAGTTGGAGAGTGATCTTAGTGGTCTTGAGGTCCCCCAAATCTAATTGCCGATATATGGAGTAAGGGATAATGTTAACACTAGCCCATAAATCTAATAAGGCTCTCTCAATGTGGTTGTCTCCAATGATGTAAGAAATTCTCGGTGCACTGGGATCTTTAAACTTCGATGGGAGGTCACTGAAAAGGACCGAGCTCACATTTTGTGCTAGAAAAACATTATTTTTCACCTTTAATCTACGTTCCATCATGAATAAGTCTTTAAGGAACTTTGCATAGGCAGCAATTTACTTGATTGCCTCGAGAAAAGGTAAATTAAGCTTGACTTGCTTTAGCACATCTTCACGGGAGGCTCCTTTAGGAGGAGGAACCAACCGTTGAAGGAAAGACACAGAAGTGGGTGATTTCACTAGAACTTTGAGCCTACTAGTATCACCATTGTCACTCTCATTTAAGGGACAGCTTCGGCCTCTTTTGTATCGGGCAAAACCTCCTTGTCTTTCGGCTCTTCGTGTGGGGGAGGTGATAAATCAACGACTCTCCAACTACGTAAAGTGGTCACAGCTTGACATTGTTCTTTATTATCATCGAAAGTAGATCTAATACTAGTTTGACATTGGGTATATCATTAGCCTTGGAGTGGAAACTTACCCTTCTCTTGGACACTTAATGATGATTGCAACTTAGAGATCGACGCTTTTAATTCGGCAAATTGTTGGGCATTTTGAGCGTTAATTGACGACTCAATTTACATAAATTGATTCAAGGTGTCCTCGAGATTTTTATGCGATGGGATGATATAAGGCGCCAGAGGTGGTTCTTTCATAGGTAGATCTTGTTGGAAATGCGGGGGCGATGGGGGCAACGTGTGAATTAGGATTCATCGTTGTATATGGTTGTCCTTAATTGAAACCGGGATGGTTCCACCATGAAGGGTTATAAGAATTCCTGTGAGGGGCATTAAAACTACCCTTAAAAGATCCTACCACTTCCACTTGCTCTTGAAGAATCACATTGTAAGTGGGTATTGTCGGGCATTCCTTTATTGGATTTACCGCCTCACAAATTGCACGCACATCTTCTATCGGTGCTTTAGTGGAGACGGATGTTTCTCTTCCTCTCAATTCGACAACGCCTTCCAACCTCTTGGCAAGTTGGTTGATTTGAAGCTTCAACTCGGCTTCTTAGTCCAAATGGTAAAGCCTGAATGCAAAAGTAGTTGTGAACGTTTGTCGAGCTCGAGTTTGGGTGTTTAGATCAGATGTGTCCCACTCTTGAGTGGTCTCAACGACGTACTTAAGGTGAGCCTCGGCATTGTCCGCATCAACCCTAAAAACTCCCCGGAGCACATGGTTTTAACGAGTTATTTGGAACTTAAGCTTAGCCCGTGATGAAAAAAGAAGATGAGTCTCCATTTCTCAAAATCATGGTGTGGGCACATATTAAGTAACTCTTTAAAACTCTCCCAACATCCATTGAAAGGCTCATTCTCTTGTTGTTTAAACATTTGAATTTGAGATTTTATGGAATTGGTTCAATGTTGGTGAAACAATTTCAGGATAAACTTAGCTGGCATATCTCTCCACGTTCCAATCGAGTTCGATGCCAAAAACCATAGCCAAGTATTGGCCTTATCCTTCAGGGAGAAGGGAAAAAGTTTTAGACGAATGATGTCTTGTGTTCAGGCTTGATCACTAAAAGTTTCGGATGCCTCTTCGAACTCGCGAATGTGGAGGTATGGTTTTTTTTTACTCCAGACCATGGAATATGGGAAGAATCTGAATCATCCCATTGCGAAAATGGAATTTCCCCACATTATACGAGAATATAATGCATCCCAGAGTGACGGTTCGCTCAGGAGATAAGAGGTATCTTATAAGGCGGTAAGGTTACACACCCTCACCCGAACCATAACTAGCATTATCAGATGTCACACTTTATCCTAATGACTCGAAATCCTCACTCGACGCCCTAAACGTGTGACTCAAAGTGACTCATGATGGAGTTGGGCAGTGTAGATGGTAGAACCCAAAATTGTGGAACGCGAGGAGTATGTGGGCTATCGGAATCGTACTCTACTATAGAATTTTCGTGAATTGTGGTAGGAGTGAATTGAGGAGTTGGTTGAGGATTTTGCGTGCAAGGAGTTGAGAGATTCTATATATTTCTATCCTTTTATTTTTTTGAATTTTTGAGAATTTTTGAATTTATGATTTTTTTTGGATTTTTAAGAATTAGAGTCAAATTTTGGATTAACTCGATCTAACCTAAATGTCTACCTAGTCCCCATCAACAACGCCAAAAACTTGACGCGAATAAATAATTGTGTCTCTAAAGCGTGTGATTACGGCTCAAATGCAAGTCGATCGCTCAAGAAATAATCTGGTAAACCGAGAGTCGAACTTAGGGAGTAGGCATAAGACGAGACAGCGAGTAGGAAACACGATTAACCTTTCGATTGACTCCGAAAAAAGAAGGAAAAGATGATTGTTTGTTACTTTTCTATCAACTAATGCAATTTAACTAAACTAGAAAATTAACTACGCATGCGAGAATAATTAAGTGGTTTTAAATTAATGTGAGGAAAATGAAGTTAGGGTACACTCCCCCAAATCCTAGGTAATTACTTAGAACATAAAAACTTCAAAAAACTAATTCTCAATTCAAATAACCATCAAATACTCTATAAGCATTTGACATATGCGTATTTTACTCCTCACAATATCAAATCAAATATTGTATTTAACGGGAATGACAAATTACCATAACTTGCATTGCATCCTTAAACATTCCGATTACCTAGGGAAAACGGAATTAAAAGACCTACAATATTGATTTCGGTAATAAATCAATCCCTTGAATCGGTAATTAAATTTTATTTCGCTTTTAAAACCATTCGTAACACTTAGGTTGGGTTCATGTAACCCAACCCGTTAATAGCTTAGTCGGACATGGTTACGTGGGTAATAAATGAAATTTTAATGTTTCATGTGATTGAAATCATGATGAACTTATATTTAAACATGCATGAAAGCATCAAAATCCCAGAAATTAGCTAAAGCGTGCAAAGAAGAAGAATATTAAAGAATAAGATAAAGAAAACAAACTTGATGTATTAACCCTTGAAAAGCAATCCACAATTGTGTAACTTTAATGCGTGAATTCAAAGGATATTGTTCTCTCTGATTCTCAATTAAAAATGAATTAAAACTTTGTCCAATCTCAAAGTATAACAATACATGGTCATTTTTGCAAGAGTCCTAACATAATACAACTCTAAGAAAAATCAGCAATCAAAAGAAGTTTCACGGATCAGGTGAGTCAAATCAGTTCAAGAGCATAGGAGAACCGGTTAGGATTCGAACCGATTTGGGGTTCGGTTCTAGAAAACTTGCTGCATTGCTTGGTTCTTCTTCTTTCCTTAGATTTCTTTCCAACTTCAAATGCTTATAACTTCTTCACCGTAACTCAGAATTGGACGTCATTTCTTCCATTGTTCTTGAGATCGCGTACTCTTCGACTTTTCTTTAGGCTCCACTTCCAGACTAAATATGAAAATTTACTAAAATGCCCTTTGATCTCCTTTCTTTTGTTTCTTTCACTGTTTCAATTTCTCGCTCGCACTAACTTGCATGAAATACCTGTAAAACACATGAGAGATACATAAAACACGAAATATTGGCCAAGGAGAGTTAGTAGCATATATATAAGATAAATCCAAGTTAATTACGATGCATGGGATAATAAAAAGACCAAAATTAAGGGGATAAATATGAAACATTTACGCCTTATCAGGAGTCACAACGCACGCTTATCTTAAGCTAAAGGAGTTCCTCTGTTGATTCAACCCCAACAATTTTGCACAACTATAAATACAACTCATACCCCAGAGCCAAGGGGGATGTATTTTCTTAACATAGAAGGAACTTAATAAAATACTGCAACCTCTCCGTGGACGTAGGTAATTTTCTGAACAATGTATGTTCTTGTGTTGTGTGATTGACATCTTATATTCCTTCTCTAATTGCTTTCTGTAATATTTTTAATTGTGATTAATTTTTACTCATGATTGGCACCATCCGTGGGAATTATTTTCCTTCCACGAAAGAGATCCTTTCAAAGATGTAGTTACGATGTCTCATCAACCAAATAGTGCACCCCAGTTAGGAGACGTGTGAGCTGATTTAGCTCCACTGAGGGTCAGGTCAGAGGTTCGTCAAGATGGGAACCCAAGGTTTCGACCAGAACGATAGCATTCGTGGAGGATGTGGTCCACACCGGTCAGGTTGACACTGGTCACACCAAGGCAAATAAAGGGGGTGACAAGAAAAATAACCCCAAGAAGGGGAGAAAAAAGCATAATGGTACGAAGAACAGGGGCATAACAGATTCCTCTAAAGTTTTCCAAGGCATCAACACAGTTTTCAAGGACCTAATCTACAAGATTATGGAAAAAATCAAAGCTCAACGGTTCCTCAAGTTGTCAAAGAAGATGAGGGGTCCCCACTAAGAGGAACAACACGATTCAATGCGTGTTCCATAAAGAGAATGGCCACAAGATTAAGAATTGTAAGGCTCTCAAAGCTCATCTAGAGGAGTTAGCTCAGGCAGGGCATTTGAACAAATACATTGAGAAGAAGTCTGACCAAGTCGTCACTAATGGCGATAAAAAAATAGACAACGTCCTGAATGATAAGATGGGACACGAGTTTGTGGTCATACATGGGGCATCCGACTGTACACAAATTCAAAGGAATATTGTTCGAATGGAGCTCAATAAGGTCGCAGTTGTGATGTAGGCTTTCTAGATAGATCCCGCTAAAAGCCAGGCTGGTAAGCGCCGATGACCAGAGGACGTCAATTACAATAATCATATCGTTTTCACAAAGGAGAATTTAGTTAGGGTACGAACCCCACACCATGATGCACTGGTAATTACCATCAGAGTCGCAAACTGGGGCATGGATAAGTTCGTGGTGGACAAAGGGAGCTCTTCAGAATTTATGTACCTAGAGCTCTTCCACAAGCTCGAGCCTAAGATGTCAAATCTCAAAAAGGTGACCATCCCCCTGGTAGACTTCGTGGGGAAAATTACCATGCCCTTAGAAAAAGTGATCCTGCCAGTAAGGGTAAGAAATATTTTGAAAGTTATAGAGTTTTTGGTAGTGGATATTGATTCGCCCTACCATGCCATCCTGGGCAGATGTTGGCTTCACGCAATGAAAACTATCCCTTCCACTTACCATCAGAAGATTAAATATATCACAGATTGGGGGCATAATGGAGATTAGAGGCAATCAAGTTGTTGCTCGAAAATGCTACATCGCCGTCATTCGACTTAGGAAGAAATATATTGAGGTTATTCCAGAGGCAGTCCAGGATGGGGCTACTCCATCTAAATAGCAACTACGGCACGATCGACCAGGGGTGGAGGATACCAGGGTCCACCCTGCTGATAGGGTCATTGAAAACTTGGAGGAGGTTATTTTTTATAAGTCCTGGCCGGAGAGAAAGTATTTGATCGGGATGAGCATGACCAACTTAAAAGGGAGGAGTTACTTTCCTTCCTAAGATGGAGGTTGGATGTATTCGTGTGGATGCAATACTATATGCTGAGGATCGACCCTACAGTTACTTGTCATCAACTCCATCTAGATCCAACTGTAAGGAAAAATTTCTAATATAATCAATTTGTATGTATTTGGCATTATTTCGAGCAAAACGTTTGAGTAATATGATAGACTTTGAGTTGATGATCCCATAAGCCTATGACGTTGTTTGATGAAGATGTAACGACCATGCTTCAAATACTGGATATACCGTGCCGTGTTTATCGTGTCAAGTTTATCTTCTCGTTTGTCGAGGATCTCGTAGGTATGAATGTATGTAGTTTATGAGTCCTTGGAATTTTTTTTAAGGGTGGTGTTTTATTTAAAAACATTTGGAACTTAATATTTTCGATTTTTTTTTGTTTATCTGAAGGCAGAGTTTTAAAGTTTCACTGACCTCGTTCGAAGCATTAATCAAATGAGGTTCGAACGAGGGCTGATAACAAGTATAAATTTACAAATGATCAAATTAATACAAAGGCAAATCTAGGATAAACAGAAGTGGAAAGAATTGATTTTTTCGAAAGAATTATTTTCTTCATTATTGGAGAGAACAAAGTTGGTTGAACAAAAGTGGAAAGAAGAAAAAGATTCTAAGTTATTGGAGGAGCTGCCAATCGCAAATTAGGTTAATTCTTCAAAAAAAATCTTTGAGAGAACAAAGTTATTTGCATAAGTGGAAAGAAGAAAGATAAGATCTTGGGTTATTGGAGAAGTTGTCAATCACTAATTAGGTCAATGATAATATAATGAATGAAATGACTGAAAAAGGTATTTATATGGACCTAATCATTTAAAATTTGTTCGACTCGATTAAAAAGTCCAAAATGTCTAGTCGAGGGGCTAGACCGTAAAAACCTAAAATTAAATTTTGTTTGACCCCTTGATGGATGTATTGGGTGATGAAGGTGTTGGGTTGAGTGGAAAGGCCATTGGGCTTATATATGGGCCTGCTAGGATTTCTAAAGAAAGAGATTCAGTTCGGATTTTAAGATTGGCACCAAGTGTGAAGGTATGGACCAGTTTACCCCTGCTTAGTTTTACCCAACTTATAAACCAGAAATCATAAAACACGCACAAAAAGTTAATTTAGCCCATCGTCCACTCATAACTCCCATTTCACCCCCACGACTTGTGAAAATTATTTAAAGCCCCTCCCAACTTTTGAAATTTATATTTCAACACATAAAATTTGTAAAAATCATAAATTTTGCCCAAAAGTTTTTAAAAATTAATTCCTAGCCCCTCAACCTTTCAAAGTTCACAAGTCAATCCCAAAACCCTCCAATTTAATCCCACCTACACCCAAAACTTACTTTCCTTCTGATTTATTGTGGGATGAAAGTAGTGATACCGAGTATGGGTTCTATATGTAGACTTGCACCAAATTTTATGATGTGAGATGTTCCATCATCAAGGAACTCCAAAATTTCCTCAATTATTGGGAGACGACGGGTTCCTCACTATTTCAAAAGCTACAAACCTTCCAATTAAGTGACAACTCCATTGAGAGGTATGAGAAGTGTCACCAATGCCTAAATCGGTGTCATGTCAAGTATCTTGATATGAAGGCGACACGTGATGAGTGGTAGGATGCTCATTCAAGCATTTGGCCCATTATTTTGGGTACTTGTCCACTGATATGACTTTTCTCCATCTGACGGCATCCTCGTACACGACGATGACACCCTCTTCTCACTCACGCTTAGTGAGGATGTCCCTAAGGATGTTGAGACCCCATCGGCGATTGGTATAGACTATGAGTTTCTTCCTTGTGATTTTTCTCCATATTTGAGGAGGGTGTATGGAATGCTCACACGGTTTTGAAATCAAGTGACTTTTGAGATTGGAAACTTCTTTACCATATAAAGGAAGAAGATATCCGTTTATCTATCGTGGTTCCTTCAATATTTTCGTTAAAGAGGATTGGGTGACTTGTACGCATTTTGCAAGTTGGAGGTGTATGATATGGCTGATTTCTTCCTACTTTGGGGAATGAGATTTTTTTTGGTGTGGCCAAGTTGGTTCGAGGGTATGTGGACCCATTGTGGGAAGCTTTTGAGGGACAATCGAAGGTTTTGTTGAAGGGTCTAGCCTCATGGGTACTTATTTTTGGAGACTTGGACTACATTTTGCATCGTCACCCTTCTTAAGGCATGTTCTCATTATTTTTCATCTAGGGAAAGTTAAGGTCAAGTTCCCATTTGTTGGTCGTGGTTGGGTTACGTTACTTTTCCCCCATGACTTTTTTCTAGTCGGTACACTTCGCGATTTAAGGGGTGACTTCCCTCTCAAGTTGGGGAATCCGCCAATGATTTATTTGTTATGTTACCGCTCGCTTCCCTCACTCAAGACGAGCTTGATTTTAAAAGGGGGAGAATGATGTGAATGGGATCCCAAATTTATTTTATATTTTTGTTTATTTTATTTATTTATTTTCCTATTTTTAGTTCTTATTTTAGGCTAGAGGTTGGTATTGCCTTTAATGTTTTTGAAGTGTTTTTTATTCTTTAGAATTAACTTGTCTAGCGAACTAAGTTTGTTCTATAGATAAGTTCATTAGTTAAATATTATACTCATTTTACTTTTGGATATGAATTATAAATATTTCTTAGGCCCTTGACTTCTAAATATATGTTTGTGTAGTTAGTAAATTTACGTTTTCGCATTTTAACTTTATCTCAAAAATATATTAGAAGAGTAACTTGCATTTAAAGAAGAAGTCTATTATTAAAGTTTTTTGGAGTCTTTAGGAATTACAATAAGAATTCAACAAAAGGGTAAAGTTAGCAAAACCAAAGGACTATTTTATCAAGGGTTATAGTTAACACTTGTAAGTTCAGAAAAAACACAATAATCCTATACAATAACCAAAATAATGAATACATTGCAATCTAGAAGAGAAATCACCAGAGACAACTAACTTACTTCAAAATTTTATGAAATTAAATTTTGACAAATAACAATTGAAAAAATATATTGCAAAACAACAATCAAATGAACATTCACCAACTTAACTATTATTCCATTATCCTTTCCTTACCTGAATAACAACGTATTTTACCATTCTCCAAAAAATGGTACCACCGTTCAATTATTATTTTCTAAACTATGCTTCATTCCATATTTATTTTGTAAATAAAATTATATACTACTCAAAACACAAAACCACACATATATCAAACTACATGAGCACGAGCTTCTTAAAAGTGTACACAATTCACAACTATGAACTATGTAAATCAAAATAGGTAAAAGGTGTGAAAAATGTAATGAAGCACCTTAACATTAACTTGCTGTTTTTTCCATCATATGAAAAGTATATAATTGATTTAATTGAATATTTGTTTTCCCTATTAGTTGTCCAAATGGGCAACTAAGCTTCAAAAATGTGAATAACAAAAGTTAAACAGTTTAAAAACATGAAAAAACAAATAAAACATACAACTGATTGATAAGTAAAAAATGATAAATAATATATAAACCATATTAAGGAACCAATCAAAACCCACAAACATACAACACGTGAAACAAATATATCTACTTTACTAACAACCTCAGTTCTTTATGAATCCAAAATATATAAAACAAATATATCTACAATATTATAGATCAAACCCTAATCAACATTTTCAATGACATGTTACGTGTGTGGTTGAAAACCAATTTTCACAACACCTAAAAATTATTTTTGAATTTTTATGACTTTTTTATAATGCAATAGCTTCTCATTTAATTTCTTATTTCACCCGTATAATTTGGATACATCTCTATCAAACACATAATCATTAAAACAAAACAAAAATTATAGACATTGAATTGAACAAAAAGGGTTTTGCAATCGTAATCTCAATATAACTCGAAACAATCGTGTTACAAGTAACCATGAAAATCCAAAAACATTAAAGTTATTTTCAACATATCCTACTAAAACCTAGCATTACATATTCCTTTGAATACGTCTCTCTGAAAATTGTATCACCTTCTCCCACAACTAAGTATATGTGGTTTTCAACATATTCTACAAAAACTACCCTTACATATCCCTCTCATAATTGTCTTCAGCTTGCTCAAAAATTTACAACGTTAATATACCTGTTTTTAAATGAAAGGCGAGGGCGCAGTCTTGTATCCCCTACTGAATATCTCTTTTGGTCTCACACTGTCAATGTAGATGATGAAATTATAACTATTGATTCAAAATGTAGTAAATAAATTTAAATAACACAAGTCATTACCCATTAATAGTAATATTATCCTTTACTATCTCATGAATATGTCATCCAATCGCGGTAAAGGCTTTAGGCCATCCATATAGAAACTAGGTCAAAATCAGGTACTCATCTTGACTTTGACGATGATCAAGTACATTCCTTAGGTAGCAGAGTATTTCAACTTTTTTATAATGATAATTTATTTTACTTCGTGCATCTCGAAAATCATAGACATCGTATCATAATATGTTTGGCACGATATGAACCCACCAATCATTCACCCCATCGAAGGTGAAGAGGTTATGATTTCCAAAATGCAGGAAACCAACCATTTATTTTTTAACATCCTCACCTTCGATGGGGTGAATTATAAATATGGTTAGTTTTGTGCATCTCGAAAATCATAACCTTTTCACCTTCGATGGGGTAAATGATTGATGAGTTGGTATCGGGCCAAACACAGTATGGTATGGTGTTTATTATTTATGAAATGCCGAAATAAAAAAAATTATCGTCATAAAAAAGGATTGAAATACTCCGCTACCTAAGGAATGTACTTGCTCACCGTCAAAATCAAGATGAATACCTGATTTTGACCCAATTTGTATATGGATGGCCTAATGCCTTTACCGCGATTGGATGGCAGCTTCATGAGATAGTAAAGGATAATATTACTATTAATGAGTAATGACTTGTGTTATTTAAATTTATTTACTACATTTTGAATCAATAGTTAGAATTTCATCCTTTACATTGACAGCGTGTGACCAAAAGAGATATTCAGTAGGGGGTGCAAGACTGCGCTTTCGCCTTTCATTTAGAAACAAGTATATTAACGTCTTAAATTTTTAGGCAAGGTGAAAACAATTGTGAAAGAGATATGTAAGACTAGTTTTTTGTAGAATACGTTGAAAACCACATATACTTAGTTGTGGGAGAAAGTGAGACAATTTTGAAAGAGACATATTCAGAGGAATATGTAAGGCTGGATTTTAGTAAAATATAAAATCATTTTGAAGTTTTTGGATTTTCACTTTTTTCATGATTATTTGTAACAATTTTTTTCTGAATTATATGGCGATTACGATTGCAAAAACCTTTTTGTTCAATTTCATGTCTGTAATTTTTTTAATGATTATGTATTTGACCGAGATGTATCCAAATTAAACGAATGAAATAGAAAATTAAATGAGAAGCTATTGCATTATCAAAAATTCATTGAAATTCAAAAACAATTTTTAGTTGTTGTGAAAATTGGTTTTGAACCAAAAAAGAATGTGATTGTATACTGCCCATAAATCATCACTAGCGAAAAAGATAAAAAAAAATATATGAGAGAAGATGATAACTCCTAATACCTTAAGTAAAAATAAAATGAAATGAAAATACTTTACCCTTTTAAAGGCAATGTATCTATCATGACCAAAAATTCTAAGTACGCAAAAGGCAAGTTTTCAAGGCATGGATGTTTTCTCACACATTCTTCCACTAAATATTTCAAATCCTCGAGATCATATTTCAAACTTGACTGGAAACCTAAAATAATGATGTAATGCAAAAGTTTATTATGCTACAATGTATATAATTTATTTTTTAAATAATTTAAAATTTTACTGGGTGATTTTCTAAACTTAGTCACAACAGCTTTTTCTAGAAATACTCCCTTTCTAACGTTTTCGCGAGAATATGGATTGACTTAATTGAAGGTAAGTTATATGTGAACAAGTAAATGTACGATAAATCTAAAAAAATAATAAGTAAATGTCAAACTCTAGTGAACTTGTGAGACAAATTGCAGATTTATAAGTTGCCACCCCTTACTGCCCATGCTGCAAGGGTGAGGTGTAACCAAAACAAAACCAGAAGGGAGGGTGATGTAACATTTCAAACAAAACAAAGTCCAAAACCACATGTCTTTATCCCATGTGAGAGACACATTAGGTCAATGAGTCTCCCGAACTCATATCGAGCCAAATTATAAATAACATAAAGGGTTTGTCTTCAAAATAGTGTTTACTTTATTATTCTTAAACAAAACCTTCGACTACAAATTATCTTACCAGAGGCATTTCCACTTTTACCTTCACTATCAGTAGGGGACTCATAATTTGTTAGCATTTGCAATGGGAAAAAATGAGAGGTAGGTAATAAGGGTGAAAATTCGTACTATATATATAAAGAGAATACATATGGTTACCGAGGGGGTTGAATTAATTGAAGAGAGAGAGAGAGAGAGAGGTGTGTGAATTAAAGGAGTCCAAGTTAGAGTACTGAAAATGAAAGAGCTGGGAGTGAAAACTCCGACATCCTTTGAGATACCGAGAGAGGAGGATGCGTGGTGAATGAGGGAAGGTTTTGGGTATTTTTCAATAATTTTTTATTGATGAATAATGAATGAGGAGGGTAGGAAAGGAAATATGTAAAAATGTCAATTGGAACCTGATGGCTTTCCATGCTTGGTTGGAGTTGTTTGGCTTCTGGGTTGTGTTTTCAGTGTTGGGTTGGTGTTTGTTATGGCGAGGATCTTGTCTTACTGGTTAGTGGTTCTTGGTTGTGTTTTCAGTTATGGTTTGCTGTTTTTCTGGCTGAGATTCTATGATTTAATGGTTAGTGGTTCTGTGTTTGTTGGATTTTGAGGTTTGGTGTTGATTTCTTTGGAAATCTGGTGTGTGTTGGTATTTAAAGAACAAAAAATTAAAGGAACTTTTCTACATCTCCAATATATTATGTGTTCAGCAAGTAGAAATAATGTTGACAAAGACAAGCCCTACCAATGCAATCTCCTTTTGAATACAAAAAAGGACGAAACTTCTCCCAATGCAAATCTTCGCCAAATATTAATGTGTACCATCAACTTGCTGTAAAAGTCATCCACCTGCAAATTTACTATTACACACAAGAGCTATGATAAGAAAGAGATAGGACCTCTTTTGTATTTGTGCGTAGGCAGCAGTTGGTTTTCCTAAAAAAAAACAGAAATTTTCTCTCTCTAGAAAGCTTGAGCTCCAACGACTCTGATGGCCCCAACTCAACTGTCCGTCCCCCATCCTCCAAAGCTGAGCTCTCGAAAAAAGATGAGGAGGATATCCGTGTACATAGTAAGAAAAAGCCAAAAGAAAACCACCATGAATCCATGCCTATGGAGCATCTTTCGGGCATTGTGATGGACTGTGATGCAGAGCCTCCTTCCTCTGTTAGAGAGGAGGCTAATATCCCTGCAAATGAAAACTCGGGTGAGCCATTGCACCCAGATAAAAAGATAATGAATGCTTCCTTCTCCTATAAGGATGCTGTTGAGAGCAAAAAAAACAATAACACACACATATATATATATATATATATATTGATGAGTCTACTGGGTCTTGGTCTAATGATGAGATGGATCTCAATGTGCAAGGGGAGTTTGATCTCAACCACAACCCGAATAGCGACCATGATCCGTTGTGCCCTGTGGTTGTTATCCCAAAGAAACATGTTGATAAACTCAGGAACAAGTGGAAGGAAAGCGTCATTATGAGCTTACTAGGATGGAATATAGGGTTTAAAATGCTTGTCAACAGAGTCCCCACAATCTGGAATCTCCAGGGGGACTATGAGATTATAGACCTTGAAGAAGGACACTATCTTTTTAAGTTCAATATGAAAGATGACTACTACAACGTCCTCACAGGGGGGCCATGGATAATCAATGGTCACTACCTTATAGTCTGAAACTGGACACCAAACTTTAACCCTACAGATACCTATGGAGTTACTACTGCACTATGGGCAAGACTGCCAAGACTACCTATCGAATGGTTCGATGAAAAAATTCTCTTCCACATAGGTAGCAAACTTGGTAAACCAATCAAAACTGATTTCAACTCAATTTCTTCATCTAGGGGCAAATATGCGAGGATCTGTGTGGAAGTAGATATTTCTAAACCACTCATCCCATGTTATAAATTAGATGGAAGGAAGTACAGTGTGGAATATGAATTCCTCCCATACATTTGCTTCATATGTGGGAGAATTGGTCATAAAAGTGAAAACTGTCACTCAAACCTGACTGTGAAAAATTCTGATGGGCCTCCGGAGAGCCACAGCCTACCTCCGACATGCATTACGACGCCACCAAGCATGAACAAAACGAACGAAACCTCTAATGGACATATTTCTGTAACTACAGGGAAATATGGCATGACATCGGGTCTGAATGGACAAGACACAGTGGACACTAGCTTTGGGCCGTGGATGCTTGTCAGGCGTAATACTAGTAACAGAAGACAGACCCTAGGCAATAACCAAAATAGACTTAACTCCCATAATAGGTTTGTTAGCCTCTCCTAGCACACTGAGGAAAACAGGTACGAGAATACACAAAGGATAACTAATCATGCTAGGACAAGAAAACTTATAAAACAAAACAGTAACCATGCTGCAGATAAAAGAATACTTTCGACAGTCTTAGGTGACTATATGAAAGACAGCTCCCACCCCACAACCAATGGTGCGTTGACAACAATTTTTTGCAAAGATGGTCTAACCTCGAATTCTTCTCCAAGTCTGTGCAACATGAAAGGTAGGCATGGTAATGTCACGACAACGGCGTAGGGTCCACATCAAAAATCAAATCAACCGCCATCTCACACTGTTCTCCCAACACTTGACGCTGCCACAGTGACTGAGAGCTCGGGTAATAAATTGACTACCACCAAGGTACGTAATAATTTAAGTCCCCCACCCACTATTCTAATATTTTAAATACGACTATTAACAAAACTGGTTCCAACTTACTTACAAGACACCACAGTTGCGAACCCTCCCACTGTGAACCACTTAGCGCCAACTCCATCATCATTGACCCTCCCCCCGAATCTATACTCGTCCCCAATGGAGTCCCCCCCCCCCCCCCCCATTCCCAATAGCAATGCTAGGAAATCTCCAAATACGGTATCTAAACCTTTTGGAGGGAAGGGTGGAATTCACCCTAAACCTAGAGACGGAAATGGTAATCTGCACGAGGGTGAAATGGAGTGTAACCCAGACATGCATTACGCTCAAAACCACAGAGGCGATAGGGTCAGACAGACAAATGATAGGGAGATTGATGGAAATGGCTTCATCCAAAGACTCCATCAGTAGGATCAAAAACTTCCTTCCATGGCCACCAAATGTGGATCTCCCTATTACAACAAACCTATTGTCTATGTCTGTGATCACATGGAACTGTAGAGGGGCAGGGAAACCCCTTTTTAAACCCACATTCACTGAACTCTGCAATAACTTCAAGCCTAGTGTGATCATCCTTATCGAAACTCAAACTGATTTTTCCAATTTCTCTAGCTTTTTTGAGGGGTTGGGATTCACCAACTGGGAGGTCTCAGAGTCCATAGGTCGCTCCATTGGTATCTGGGTTTTATGGAACCAAAGTACCATCCAGCTTCACTCTATCAATGTTTTCGACCAGGCCATCCATCTCCTTGCTACTCCCAAGGGCTATGATGACTGGCTATTATCCGCTATCTATGCGATCCCTATCTACACCTTGCGTCAAACCCTCTGGAACAATCTCAAAAATCTGGTCCAAGAACATGATACCCCTTGGCTTGCCACGGGTGATTTTAATGACCACTTTGATTCCTCCGAGAAGAGAAGTTATTCCAGACACAACAAGGAGTATATGTGTAATAAATTTGTGGAGAACGTCAATAACTGTAACCTCACTGACCTTGGCAGCATGGGTCCACGCCTCACGTGGACTAATAGTAGAGACGGGTTTGCCAACACCCTTATGAGACTGAATCGCTCGCTGGCCAACCCGGCTTGGCGATTACAATTCCCGGATGCTGTGGTCGAGAATATTCCTCGCACTGCCTCAGATCACTGCCCCATGCTCATCCGTTTCGAAGGTAAAAAGTCCAATATTTTCACTCCCCGCCCCTTTAGACTTCTTGCGTGCTGGTTTAAACGTATTGATTTTCAGAATATTATTTTAAATAACTGGAATATAAACCTCAGTTTCCAACACAACCTTGATAACTGTATTCCCCTAATTAAACATTGGAACCATGCTGTCTTTGGCCACATTAACTCAAATAAAAAACATATTCTTCGTAGACTTAATGGTGTTCAAATTGCACAAGAAACTCACTTTTCACACAACCTCAATCTTCTTGAAAATCAGCTTAAAAACAAGTACAACAACATCCTTCAGCATGAAGAACTTCTTTGGAAACAAAAATCCCACATCAAATGGCTTAGTGAGGGAGACAAAAACACAAAATTTTTCCACACCTCTACCATCATTATAAGGCGCCGTAATAAGATCGATAGATTAAAAATTGATGGGCATTGGGTTGATAATTATGAGATGATCTCGCTTCATACGAATAACTACTTTATATCTCTTTTCACCAGCACTTACCCCCTATTACTAGTGATAATTTCATTAACTTCAATCACCGCCGATTTGAGGATGTTGACAATAACATTATGGACCTCCCCTTGTCAATTGACGAGGTCAGGCGTGCGGTGTTTAGTATGAATGGGCTCAAAGCCCCGGGCCCGGACGGTATCCAACCGATTTTCTACCATACTTTTTGGGAGACTACCAAACTGTCCTTATTTAAATTCATTGAAGAATGTTTTACCTCTATATCCTTCCCGAAAAAGGCCAACTCCAGCCACATCACTCTTATTTCAAAAATTGACAACCCTGAGAATATTACCCAATTTAGACCTATAACCCTCTGTAATGTTCCCTACAAAGTTCTAGCTAAGATCATAGTTAATAGACTCCGACCAATCCTCTGTAAAATCATTAGCCCTAATCAAGCTAGCTTTCTTCCGGGCCGGCAGACTTCGGATAATATTATTATTACCCAGGAAATTATACATTCTCTTAATAAAAGAAAAGGAAAGAAAGGGGGTGTTATTTTTAAAATTGACTTTGAGAAAGCCTACGATAAAATTAGCTGGGAGTTTTTGGAACGTGTCCTCATTTGGTTCAATGGTAGCATTAAACTTAGATGTCTCATCCTTAGCTGCATAACCAATGCTTCCACTTCAGTTCTATGGAATAGGGCACCTCTCCCGCAGTTTAAACCTTCTAGAGGCCTTAGACAAGGCGATCCCTTGTCCCCTTACCTATTCGTCATGTGTATGGACTATCTAGGAGCGGCCATCAACTACCAGGTGGATCAAGGCAATTGGAAGGGTCTTAAGGCTTCCCCCAATGACCCTACCATATCACACCTCTTCTTTGCGGATGACCTCATCCTTTTCATCGAGTCCTCACATAGTAGTTGTAGTGTGGTTATGGAGACCCTCCACCATTTTTGTGATATCTCTAGTCAGACCCTTAGCCTTCAAAAATAAAAAAATTTCATCTCCCCTAACATCCCTAAACAGAGTGCGTGGGACATTGGTAGAAGTTGCGGAATTAATATCTCCAACGATTTGGGAATGTACCTTGGCAATAACCTCATCCATGGAAAAGTCACAACAAACCACTTCACCCATATCATTGAGAAGGTCCAAAAGAGACTTGCTGGATGGAAATCCAAACTCCTCTCTCTCGCAGGCCATTCTACCCTCATCCAGGCTGTCATCGCCACCATACCTGTCTACAACATGCAAACCTCAATACTCCCTAAAAAGATTAATGAAAAATTGACAAAATTTATAGAAACTTCCTTTGGGGAGAGTCGGATGATAAGAAAAAAGTCCATCTCATCAAGTGGGACACTGTGTGCCGCCCCAAAGAGCTTTGAGGACTTGGCCTTAGGAGTAGTGAGGAAAATAACCGTGCCATTGTCTCCAAGATTGGGTGGAAAATTATGAACGATAAAAATTCCTTATGGGTTTGTGTTCTTAGAGCGAAGTATAATTCACACGACAATACTAGAAACTGGACCCGTAAGGCCCAAGCATCCAATATTTGGAGGAGCATCTCTAAGTGTAAAAGTGATATTGTGAAAAATACCAAATGGATTATTGGTGATGGAAAGTCCACGAACATTTCAATGATTGGTGGGTGGGTACTTCCACCTTATCCACACCCCACAAGAACCACCAAGTGTCCATTGTTTGTGACCTAATAAATGGAGGGGCCTAGAACGAACAACTAATTAAGGACACCTTCAGTAATGACATTTACAACTTAATCTTGGGGACTCCCCTCCCCCACATTCCGAATCAATCTGATAGCCCTAGTTGGGGACCCTCCCCAATGGAAAATTCTCGATTAAATCTTCCTATGAATCCCTTGTCAAAATTGAACTCAACACCCCCTATCTTATTAACTAGAATCTCATTTGGAAACTTAAAATCCCTCAGAAACTTAAAACCTTCCTTTGGCTAATTTTCCACAAAAAAATCCTTACTAATTGCCAAAGATTTAATAGACACATCTCTAATTCCAAATTATGTGATTTCTGTGAGTATGATGAAGACATTGATCATGTGCTTAGAAACTGTCACCTTGCCACTGCTGTTTGGGAGCACACCTTCACCCCACGAGTGTGGAACACCCAGAAAAACATCTACTTTTTTTATTGGATTAAAGATAACATTTGGGATAGACCTATGCACACAGGGTAGTTCCTTTTTATTTCCACTTTATGGCACATTTGGACTACACGTAATAAACGCATTTTTGATAAGAAAAATATCTCCCCGAATATGGTTTGGACTAACTCGAGGGCCCTTGAAAGTGAGCTTGAGCTTATAGCTAAACCGAAAGTTAGTCCAAACCATGTTCCGGGAAATATCCCTAATTCCTCTTTAAGTGTCTACTCCTTTTCAGGATATGAGATTTTTACAGATGGCAGCTATGACCCATTCAGCAAGCTTGGTCGCTTTGGTGGCATGGTCAGTAGTAATGAGCAACGGTGGATTATTGGTTTTAGTGGGAAGATCATTGGTGATAGCAGCCCCATAAAAGCTGAATTAGTGGGCATCCTGCATGGGATGAACATACAAAACTCAAGGGATGGATGGGGTGTTTACTTCACAGTGACTGCCTGGATGCCGTTCACTTTCTTAATAGACAGGGTCACCATAACCATCCGCTGACTAACATTATCGATGAATGCATTTCTATCACGGCGTAGATGGAGATTAAGGTCTCACATATCAGGAGGTCGAACAATATGTTGGTTGATGGCTTAGCTCGAATTGGGAGACGGCAGGTTCACGACTATGCTGAGTATGATGAGATCCCGGAGTCTCTTTTCTGCCTCCTGGAGCATGTTGATCGGGGTAAGACTAAGGTGGCCCTCCAGGCTTGTACTGACCCTACTTACCGCATTGCTACGTTTGGGGGTTATGTCCTTGACGATCGGGGGCACTGAAAGATCGGCTATTATGGATGACTCAGGGGCACTCCTTCTCTCCTTCGTGCCCTGATGGAAGGCCTCTTGCATGGCATCAATATGGCCAAAATGCGTGGTTGGAAGGATATCCTTGTTGAAACTACCTCTCACGAGCTTATTGATATTTTTAAAGGGGTCCAATACCGTGAAACTGACTTTGAAAATATTAGGATCGACTGCTACGAGCTTATGAGAAAGGTGGGCACTGACTTCATCTATGTCAATCCTGGTATGGTTCGGGGTGCGGATTGGTTGGCACGGGAGGCTAAAGTCCAGGAGTAGACCTTTGTGGAAATTGAGGAGATCCCCAACACTTTGCGCAGGATCCTTGCTAATCCTACTATGTAGCTTGGCTCATCTTATGCTTTGCTATCCTTTTATTTATGTCTCTTTCTATGGTTTTTTCTATTGCCTTGATGGCCTATGGTTTCGTAATGTAATCTCTGTGTAATCAATTTCTGTTTCAATGTTTACCAAAAAAAAACAAAATTGGTTTTCCTCAATAAGAAGTAATTTTTCTTTGGGACTATAGTCCTATTTATTACGGCTATTTAACACCCATGTGCTGCTATTTTTTAGCCAACTAACAAAAGTGGTTATTATTCAATTTTGAAAATTCTCAATCTTCAATTTCTCTACATTCATCCTATTCACATGGCACTGCCCCAATTTAAGTGTAAGAGCATCCCTTATGGATAGGTTAAATTTCTATATATGCGGTTTATATATATGTTATGCGTAGGGTAAAATGGCATATATACACATTGCTAGGTTAAAAAATAACAAATATAGAATTGGACTAGTTGGTTTTTGTGGGCCCCAGGTTAAACGGAACATCATATTCCGCATAAGAAAAGAAAAAAAAATTGCCTTAAGCGGAACATCATGTTCCGCCCAAGACTTAAACCCAAATATCCTTATTTCTATTTTTATCCCCAAAATATTGCAAGGGATATATTTGTTATTAAAAACATTTTTTTTATATTCCTCCCAACATTTTTATATTCCGCCCAACATTTTTTCTATATTCCGCCCAACATTTTTTTTTATTGAAAACATTGAGGTATTAAATGTTGGGGCTAAACATAATAACATAATACTTTTGGGGAGGGAAAATGAGTTTTGGGGAACCCTTAAGCGGAACATTCCGCCCAAAGGTTTTCACTTTTCGACATTGTTCATGCTTTTAACCGCTTTTCGGCGTCGTTTTAAGTTATATTGTATATATGGTTTACCCCATAACAATTTATGCAGTTTTTGTAGTGTATTTTTAGACTAGTTTAGTGTATTTTTGGTCTACCCGTAAGGGATGCTCTAACCACTTAAAAGAGTTTTGACTAAATCAAACTCATGAGCCAATTTAGACAAAAGACTACTCTTATCTTTTTCTTGTGTGTATAGAATAAATAAAATAATTATCATTAGCATGATAAAATAAAATAATAAATTAATATAAGAGAATGACGATTTTTGGCCATTAATTCCAACATCTCCCATTCGGCCAAAAATCGATTTTTCTTTTCAGTTTGTCACTCCCATTGATCGAACATGTCTTCTAAATTTGTCTGATGCTACCGCCTTCGTTAGAGGATCTGCAACAATATCTTTAGTTGAAACATAATTAATAGCAATATAATTTTTATGAAACGTATCAATAACATAATGATATTGACGATCAATATGTTTCGTTTTGGAACTAATTTTACCACTTTTAATTGTGCTAATAGCTTACTGATTATCACACATTATGTCAATAGGTTTTGGAGGATTATTATTTATTTTTAAGTCTTCTAAAAATCTTTTTATCCATACAGCTTCTGAAGTTGCAACGCTACATGCTATATATTCAGCTTCCATAGTACTTTTAGCTACACGACTTTGCTTTTTACTACACCATGAAACTGATGCTCCACCTAAGAGGAATATATATCCTGATGTAGACTTTTCATCATCAATATCTCCACTAAAATCATCATCTGAATAACTTATGATTTCTAAGTTTTCATCATTACATTGATAAGTTAATTTATAATCTATTATACCTTTAATATACCTTAAAATTCTTTTAATAACAGCCCAATGTTATTCACCTGAGTTACTTTGAAATCTACTAACAACATTCAAAGCAAATCTAATGCCTGGCCTAGTACATAACATTGCATACATAATACTACCAACGGCCTCTGCGTAAGGTTTGTTATCCATATATTCCTTTTCTTCTTCATTTTTCAGACACATTCTTTTAGATAGTTTAGTTTGTTTGTGAATAGGAGTATCTATTGGATTCGAATTTTCCATGTGAAATCTCTTAAGAATTTGCTCAAAATATTGTTCTTGAGATAATTGCAATACTCTTGATTTTCTATCTCTAATTATTTGTATTCCCAAAACATAAGATGCTTCTCCCATATATATCTTTTCAAAATGGGTTTTCAAAAAATTCTTAATTTCCTCAATCGATTTGATAGCATTTCCAGCAATTAATATGTCATCTACGTATAGGGTTAATATGATAAAGTTGCTCCCATTATTCCAATAATATATACAATTATCAAAATCATTTACTATAAGACCATACAGAGTGATAACATTATGAAAAGTGATATACCACCGCCTAGATGATTGTTTTAGCCCATATAAGGATTTTTTTAGTTTGTATACTTTATTCTGTTACCCTTTTATTTTATATCCTTCGGGTTGTTGCATATAAATTTCTTCATTTAATTCGCCATTTAAAAATGTCGTCTTTACATCCATTTGGTACAACTATAAATCTAAGGCTACTACGATGGCCATTAAAATTCTTATTGAAGTTATTTTAGCTACGGGAGAATATGTTTCTTCATAGTCTACTCTCGTTTGTTGTGTAAATCCTTTTGCCACTAATCTTGCTTTATATTTGTCAATGGTACCATCAACTTTATATTTTCTCTTTTAAATCCACTTACAACCAATCGTTTTTCAATCTTTAGGTAAATCAACTAATTCCCACACATTATTTTTAATTATTGAATTTAACTCATCATCAATAGCTAGTTTCCATTTTGTTGATTCGGGTGATGATAAAGCATCTTCAATGGTTAAAGGATTATCAAAATCATCTTCGGCTACAAAAGTAAGGTAGTCTCTCAATTTTACGGAAAAAAAACTCTATATCGACATAATAAAACTTTTAAGTAAATTTAACACACATATCTAAAAACAGTACATCTGTCAAATCTATAAAGTGGTCACCAAGAGCGCATGGCTAGAATCATCTCAATAACTAGATTTTAGCTTTGCACGATGCGCGGACATTTAAAAAAAAAAATTTATTTAATTGGAACTAAATAGATCTTCAATACTATATACACAGATATATGTATTAAAGTGATATCACCATAAAATATGGTGTATATTGTTTTTAAGATGTATTATAACATTTACAACAGCAATACATGCTCTTAAATACAAATAGATATCAACAAAGGTTACTAAAATTTGTAGTAGAAATTACAGCATGGGAAGAATTTTAACTTTATTTTCTAAAAAATTATATATACAGATTAAAAAATAGAAAATTATATTTTTAAAATTAATAAGATTACATGAATAAATATAAGTAATCCACATCACCAGTGCGAATTGTAGAATCTATGAATGAAATACTCATGATTGACATCTTACAAATAACCCAATGTATATAGCTAACATTTATATTTTTAATAGTTCCAATAAAAGCACCAATCCAAATTATATAGCGTCCTATAATTCTTGAACCCTTTGATTGTCTGGAAATTAGTTCTCGTTTTATCAACATAAATCTTTAATATACAAAACACCCATTCATTTGTAATATATATATATATATATATATATATATATATATATATATATATATATAGAGAGAGAGAGAGAGAGAGAGAGAGAGAGAGAGGGATCAAGTGAGGTCCGGACCCTGAATGAGGTCCATTTTTTTAAATAGTAAAAAATTTATTTTGGAGTTGATTTTTTTCTATGGTTTTTAAACATTTCAGTAGGATCATAAAAAAATAATTAGCTCAAAATGAATTTTTTGACTATTTTAAAAAAATCAATCAAACTTTGCCAGTTTTTAACAGCTTAAAAACTGACACAATTTAACCGATTTTTTTAAAATAGCAAAAAAATTCATTTTGAACTGATTATTTTTTTATGGTCCTATTGAAATGTTTAAAAATCACAAAAAAATCAGCCCAAATTTTTTTTTTACTATTTTAAAAAAATGGACCTCATTCAGGTCCTCAAACTGGGACCTCACTTGATCCTTTCCATATATATATATATATATATATATATATATATATATATATATATATATATATATATATATATATATATTTGGGGGATTTAAAGACCCCCGAGGAAGGAAATTGTGAAATTACAAGTAAGGGTTACATAGAGATGGGTTAATGATGATTTGAGCAAAACAGACTTTTTAAATTTAGGACCTGGTAAATTTAGTCTTTATTTTATGTTTGAAACTAATACAACAGATTTTTTATGAAAATACTGAATTTTGTAGTAAGTTTTTTTTTTTATTATTTTCAATATATTTGTTTATATTCTGTAGTAAGTTGCATTCTTGATTCAAACAAAACCAATAATAAAAAAATCCAATCCAACTTCATATTTCTATTTAATCCGAACATGTAAGAAGTAGTAAAAGTCATATGAAGGCATATATTATCTGCTATGCAATTGAATTTAATTCCATATGAGATTAACATGTATAAAAGTCGTATACTGCAGATTTCGTGACATTTGAAGCATGTAAACAAAAAATAAATATATATTCAGCAATACATCCAAAAATGATTGTAATTTGAAACAACAGCAATACCTAATGAAGTGGAATATGCTACAATAATGCGAGGGCAATATGTTTGAGATCAATCAGTATGTGTATCCTCTAAATTTTGACTTATTTGAGGTATGGTCATCGAATCTCGTTGGTTGGGTCCTCTCATTATTCTATTAAATAGGAAAGAAAAAGTATTTAGATAGATTTAAAATTAATGTAATGAAATTATATGGACAGAAAACAGTTGATAATTGTAATAACCCTCGCTTTTGGGAGCCCATTTTATACTTATTTACTATGTGGAGTAATTATATATTAAATGCCGGATGTGGAGTAAGTATTAATTTGATGAAATAAGTTAATATTTACTAATAAGTTGCATAATTACCATGTGTGTAAGTGGTTATTACCATGTGGTGTTATATTTTGTCATGAAAATTAAAATGGCAATTTGGCTTAAAATGGAACCAAAACTTAAAATGATTTATAAAATTTCCAAATGATAATTTGGAGGGTGTAGTTAGTTCCGGGAGGTGCGAGACAGTCAAAATGTGTGCCATATTGTATTTTGAGATTTTGGGCATTTTTGACTAGTTTTGGCATATTGCATATTAGAAATTATATTATTGGGGTATTGACATTTAAAGATTGGAGACTTTTAACCTAAAGCCACGTTTTAGTCTCCCTAAGCCTTTCATTTCTCTTATTTTCCCTAAGTGTGTTCTAGCCCTAAGTGACAGAGAGAGTGGAAGAAACTTGTGGAGAAAGGGATACATTGAAGATTTGAGGATTGATCTTGCATTCTTCTTCATCCAAGTCTGAAATTGAAGCCCCAAGGCAAGTTTTCTACTTGCTATTATATGGTTTAAGATGAATAACTAGTATTGTGGTTATGTAATAGTTTTGGTGTAATGTAGTTATAGTTTTTGGTTGGATTTATGGGGATTAACATCTTTGGAGGAGATTTGATTGTGTATTGAGGTGGATAAATGTTGATGGAAGCATTTATGATCTATTAGTATCAATAAATGAGTTGGGTTGGTTTTGTGTTGGTAGTTGGTTTTGGGTTTGTATGAAAAATAGGAGAAATAGGTCTAGGTCTGCAATGGCCGGTCGACCGCGGTTCTCAGACCGGTCGACCGGGCCTTCGGAAGAAGGCACACTGCTTTCTTTCAAAGGCTTGTATTTAAGGGCGCGGTCGACCGCGGTCCCCCTACCGGTCGACCGGCTCGTCCGAAGTGAGCTTTCTGATTTTTCAGTATAGGCTAAAACTTGAGACGCGGTCGACCGCGGTCTTGGGACCGGTCGACCGGTCCCCTGTTTTCTCTCCCAAATTTCTACTTTTGTTTTTAAATTCTTTTCTTCTCATAAGGACTTAGGACTCTTCTTGAATGAAGTAAACCTTTGATTTTAGAGTCCTAGTTGAGTCGGTTGGCACCCTAGTGTTGAATGGGTTCACTTGGGGTTAAGTCCGGGGGAGGGGTTGTCTCAAGTGATGTTTAGGCATCACTTCTCTTGTGCATCCTAATAAAGGATGGGGGGTTGTAAGCCCATGTTTGGAGACTTTAGGGGCTTGAATTGAGGTATATAAGACTTAAAGTCTTAGGAAATTGTGATCCTTTAGAGAACGATTCGAGGTGCACATTATGATGTATATAAATGAAACAATCGGTAATTATGATTTCTAAAATAATGAAACACACTTATGAAAATGGAAAAAGAGTAAAGTATGGTTTTTATAGTAAATGTTAATTTACTTAAACACACCTCTCTAAATGCTATCATAAGGGAAGCTTGCGCATGAGGTGATGTCCCCTAACTAGTGAATGCAGGGAGACTATAGTCCTCGTCCATATGCGGGTTTATTATATGTATTTCTCTGCGCTAGTGAGGTAATTCCGGGTGTGGTTATGACTCACTCGCAGGCATATGGCCACTTCCCGATGTGCGTTAGGTACCCAAGCTGCCTTGTTTGATGGGCCCCTGGAAGATGATAGTCATTTAGGGGCGCGCCCAGTGGGGAAACTCGGAGGGGCGGTCTTAGAATCGTTATATGTATAAGAATATAACTTTTCTAAACTCAAGTGGGACTTGAGGGTTGCATATTTCCACTGAAATGTATAATGATAATTACATTCCTGCTAAGGAATAAGAATTGGAAAGAAACGAGTAAATGATGTTATTGTATTCCTGTTAAGGAATTGAAACTGGATTAAAGTGGAAATAGAGGATAGAAGCTTTTAATTTAATAATGCATAATTTTATTTCTCTTGCATAGTTTTACTCGTAGGCTTGTCATCTTAATTGTCTCATTTATGATTCTCTGTTAGGTTGTTAGATTTGATGAGCATTTTTCATGATTTACTGTTCATATTTATCATGCTTGTTGTTCATTTGGGAACTATATAAAAACCGGGCCCTGACCCGTTCATTCTCCTATGTTGTGCATGTTATTGTATCCGCCCAGGTGCTCCTCCGCAAGGACGCCCGTGTTGATATTTATACTCTTTTGCTTTTAAGGAGCTATAAGAAATTGCGGATATTACAGGATGTTTTGCTAGACGCCCTCATTTTTTATATCTAGTTATGATCGGGTCTGTCATTCGGGCGAGTGGCCCAAACTTTTTAATTGTTTAATGAATGTAATACGTAACATATAACTGTTGTGATTCCTTTTATGTAGCTGTGGACCGACAGCATATTCGGTCCTTCCCTTGTATATATCCTTTTTAGATGTATGTTATATATGTTGTTTCGGAATTCCACTATCTTTTAGAATGGGTTGTTCAAATTGTTTTCTTAACTTAAATTTTAAATCAAATTAATTATTTTGGCAACCCATTTTCTGAATTAATTGGTGGTTTTCCCGTATACTCTTACTATATTGGTGGTGCTGAGAATGATTTCCATCTATGATTTCCATATATGTCGGAGTATCGGGCTGGCCACCCCTTAATTCGGGATGCGGGTTGTCATAATAATTTGCTTTATGATGTATTAAATGAGGTCGAATAGTCAGAATACCGGTAATAATATTATTATTATTATTTAAAATGCAACAAGAGTATTCTCTAAGTAGATTCCATTGTATGATGCCTGCAAAAGATAATAAACTCCAAAAGTTATATGTATTGATATTGCTTGTAGTATTGTTCTTCCTCGAATTTCATTAATTCTTTTTAAGAAGATTAAATACTCACTCAATATCTAGACCAAGGTATTTTTTTGTTGGACGCATTGGGTGTGGATTTATGTTGTCATCGGACAGACTTGTGATTGAGGAAGATGCTTTTTTTTTGTTTGTTAAGTAATGTGTATGAGTAAAAGGCATTGTATTTTAAGTTTATGCAATATGATCATAAAATTCAGTGTATTTACCTGGGATTGAGAGATGGTAGGTGAATGATTATTGAGATCGTCTCTTCGTCTACGATTTTGGTGATTGTGTAGTTACGGGACCCATGTTTGAAATTATTAGTGTCAAGCATGATTGTGAATTGGTATGTCTTACCTAGAATATTATGAAGCAATGTGGGAATCTTAGTACTATCTTGTTCCTATAATAGAGATTGAATGGTTAAAGTATGGAATATGTATTGAAATCTTTTTTTAGTTTCTATAAGTGGATACCATTTCAACTATGTTGCGTAGCTGGGTGGTAGGGATATGAAGGAGCTTATATGCTTCCTTATCGAAAATCACAAAAGTCGTTGCACTCGTTGTGTCCTCGACTTTTACACTCAAGCAATACCTTCAGGAGAAGAGAGGCCATTAATTTATGTGTCATTATTGATGAAAGTTATGGCATAGTAATAGTTACCTTGATTTAGAGAATTTTGGCTCAATGTTGCAATGGTCGCACTAAAAGGTTGTAGATAGTGGGTAACACTTTCTATTACGCTAAGTAGAATCATATTTTGTATCGACGTCGATGATCTTCGCTTTCCATGAGACGAACATGGAATATATATGGATTGAATGTGAATTTTATGTAGTAATAGGAGAATTGAATAAAGAATTAATGTATTAGAAGAGGTATGAAAATTGAAATACCTTAAATTGTTTACTTGTTGTGATGGACAATATTTCTTCAATTGATTTTAATTCTTCTTTATGTTCAGTTATTGAAGTCATTTGAGTGATCTCTGTAAATGTTATGGAAGCATTGTAGAAAATTTCAGAGATTTCAAATAGTGTCTTGGGTGTATTCATAAATGAAAGACTTGATAAAAATTATATGAATCAATACCTGTCCATCAATGAAGCAACTTTCGATATTTCTAGATTGATGTAAATTTTGGAAGCATTTGAGGTGGAGAGTGAGTAATTACCTGGCAAAGAGGAGAGTAGAAAAGGATTGGAAATGAATTAGGTAGTTAATACTATCAGAGTGTGATGACTCCATGGAAATTAAGCTTATGGGCAGAGTGAATTAAGGGTATCAAATAGTGTAACTTGGAATAACTATATCAGTACCTTAGAATAACTATATATAGGTGTGGGTAAAAATCTATATCAGTGCGTAAGTTTACCTTAGAATAACTTAACAGTTGTGGATGAGATAACTACGATGATTAGTGATGATATGGTTTTTAAAGTATCTTCATCCAAATCAAGTGCATTATTAACCCACAACATTATTTGTAATTTTGCGTCGCTGTATTTGTATAGTGAATTAGGCATATTACTAGCCGTGATGATGGACGTATGTATTGTCCTTCATAATATGATTGTTGAAGACGAGGGAAGGGACTTAGATTGGGGTAAAGAATACGACGAACGATGAATTTCCAGGAGAAGACACTGAAGTTCAGCGAGATGATATTGATGACCATTACACTTATGCGCAGAGAAATGTTTACATACACGATAAACGTAACCACCTCAAGCTGCGTGTGGACATAATGAGACACATATAGTCTAGTTTTATGAATGCCTCTTTGTAAATTATTTTATCTTGCATGTTCCTTGTTTTTATGTTTTGATAAATTTTATGTTATGTTGATCGTTGGTTTAAATTTGGTGAATTTTGGATTGAAGAATGAAAGAGTACTCTTCAATTTAAAGTAAAAGGAAAACTAACCAATTATTCGATACAAATATTCAAACACTACAAATTGAATATACATTTAATATTTGAAAACCACAAATTTAAGCTACTATTGAAAGCTTATGGATGATGAGTAATCTTGCGAAAATGACATATGTTGTCTTCTACGATTCTTTATTTTTTAGACTTGATATTGATGGAGCTCAAGCTAGTTTGCGTTAAGATTTGATGTGTATGGAAAAAAAATCCAGATATAAAATATTTTGATTAGAAAACGCTTAATTTTTTTATAAAATAAGGAGTCGATATTGAGGCTTGGATCAAAACCGATGCCAATAGTAATAAAAATATTAAGATTGGGACTCATAATTACCAAATAATTGATCAAATTAATAAGCAACATTAGATTCTTTGGCTTTTCTTTCATGACCCTCTTCTATACGCCACTTCATTTTAATTTCCTCTTCTTTCATTTTCAAAGATCATTGCAAGTTTAGGCCGAATTGTTGGTTCATTTCTCTATCATCCTAGAAATTCATTATATATATTTCTTTGAATGATGAAACACCAGTCAAAACCGCATTGCTAACTTCAACATTTCTCGCCTTAGATTTTACCATTTTAAGTTTCTTCGCGTGTTTTCGGCTCATCGATTTAGGGTATGGTTACTCAACATATGGTAACCTATCGTCTACTAGACTAACTACTGGTGATTCATTTCACCTTTTTATTGCATGTCCCCACTAGGATAATTCATATCAAAATGAAATCATAGGGTCTAAAGGATTCTTTACGTGAGTTAAAACTCGTGAAACTCTTTTAAAACTAGGCAACCCCTCTCGAACATGAACTACTTGCATTTATTCTCCACATCAAACTTCGCACGGGCTCGACCGACTTAAATACGATGCATAAATTCTGAAAAAAATGCTTAAAAATTTTCATATTATATTTAAGAGGGTATAAATAAATTTAAACTAACCTAATTGGCATTGTACGTTCCGGTGTCGTGATTTGTAATTTTTCAACTGGGACACGTAAACCACGACTTTCTTCTGTATGTGGATAAACTTTGTTTGTAAACTAACTCAGTTTCCACTTCGATTATCTCCGGATTAGAAATGAAAATTTCAGCGATGTCGTCCCGAAATCAGCTACACTCGGTTGAGACGAAACGTTACCAACGTCAAGGTTTTGTCTCACGTAAGCAGTGCACAAACTCTCGTATTCCAACGGTGTTAAATTTCTACCGCACACCGTCGCAGATTCATGTTATACGTTGTTTATGATCATCAAACTTTTCATTTTAGATAGGTGTTTGAAAATATACCAAGTAAAATAAAGGTTTTACGTAGGGGATAAAATAGAAAAATTACAAAATTTACTATGCAGGGGTTGCAAATAATTTAAAAAAAAGTAACCTAGAGAGGTATTTCTTTAAAGGAAAATTAAAAAATATTAGGTCATTTTTTCGAAATATATAAGTAGTTTACGGAGTTGTTTGTGATTTTTTTTGAAAAATTCTACAAAAAATAGTGGTTTTATTGGATGGAGAAAACAAAAATTTTAATTGGGTAGTTTATCAAAAATATATATAAATGACTAAATTAAAAAATAATGAAATAATAAATTGTCTACTAAATTTAAGTAGCTAATGTAATATTTTGGCCATTCAAATAACATTTTGAGCAACTACTATAAAGAAAAGACATTTGAAAAGATTAAATGAATGATTATGAAAAGGTGGCTAGTTGGGTTTTCTAGAGTGAGGACGTAATGGTAACATTATAAAATATAGGGGTTAATAGTTATAGTTTTTTGACGGAACATTAATTGGCGTCTGAGATTTAAAAACTCAAATCTCCCACGAAGCACTTATTTCTGTCTGAAAATTTAGTGCACTTTATCTCTCAAATTTCGTATTGTTAAAAATTAGAGGGTTCGTATATTTAATGATCGGATACCATACCAATGTCCAAACATATTTGTTTGGTGATTGCGCTGCAAATTTATTTTGCCTAATTTGCAAGTATACTAGCACGGTGGGAATGATCTTAATAGGTCTTTACCTTTTTTTAAAGCTTAAATTTAAGCCATAATATTTCAACGTTTAATTCCTTCCATTGATTAAGCTCATTAGCATTTTAATGATAAATTATATTGTAAAACTACACATACTCACACAAAAAAACATTTTGTCTACCCGCCTAACAAGATAAAAATGGGTATACATTTTTAAAGCATTGACGGGACCCATTTCTATACCTGATGAGACTCATAACAAGAAGGTACAAACTTTATAATGCATTAAGTACAAAAAATAAATTTTTTTATGAATACACAAAGTTTTATTCATAATTGTTTGGTTTAATTGTACAAAGAAAGTCCTTGGTCTCAAAGGCACATATTTTGAGAAAATATCAATAGACAATTCAAATTGTACTACAATGCCGATAAATAAACTCTTTTAAACTCCTTTTTTAATGTTTACTAAAAAGCTCTTTTGAACCTATTTTTTAAGGTTTATTTTTTAACGTTTATTAAAAGACAGTTTACTTCTAAACATCTTTTTATAAGTAAACATGTCATAAAAAAAAATTCGCCATAAGGGGAGAAAATCCGTATACAGGAAATATATGCTAAGAACAAAAGGAAAATATTTTTTTATAAGTAAATGTGTTATTAAAACAATTTATTTATCAAAAAAATCATTTATTTTTAACTTTTTTTGACACTGCCGGTCCCAAGCCCGGAAAAAGGAGGAGGGTTGCGTTAGGTAGCTGACAACCAGCGTAAAACTTTGTCAGATCCTTATGAACATGAATCCTATGAATATACGTGCTAATGCTAGGGCATTCCCCTTAAGCGATGCGTTGCATCTGCCACCGGGTGTCTCGAAAAATAGGCAAGGGGAGTTGCGCCTGCCACCGGGTGTCTCGAAATAATTTATTTATTAAAAAAAACTTTATTTTTGTAAAAACAATATATTTCTAACGATTTTTGAAACAGTCTATTTGATTTTTTAAAACATTTACAATAAATAAAATTGATAAAAACGTTTTTTTTTTAAAACTATTTTTATATAAAATAAAATAAACTTTTTTTTATAATTAAAAAGTGTCATTCTAAATTATATATATATATATATGCTCTTGTGTGGATCAGTGCGCATTTTAAGAGTGTGGACCGAACATGTGTCGCTTGACGGTGAGCCTATAAATTATCGGTTAAATTATAGGCACACTCTCTCTCTTTTCTGTGCTCACCGCTAGGTGAAACATGTCTGATCCGCGTTCTTAAAATGTGGACTGATCCAGACAATAACAGTACTATATATATATATATATATATATATGAATGTGTTAGATATTTAAATAGTTATTTTGTGATTAGTCCTATGGGCTGTAGTTTTAGATGCCACCGATCCTGCATTTGTTTTTTAGTTGGCAGTCCCATGCTTACAACAGTTATGTTGATTTTCTATATTCTCTAAAATAAACTCATCCACTAACAAATCTCGAAATAAAGGACTAAATGCCTGCAATCCCATATTTAAATTCAAAACAAAATTTGATTTTTTTATTTAAAAAATATTTGAGGGGTTAAATATAATTTATTATTTCGTCAAATATAAGCGTATTTTTGGATTATACCAACAATTACTTAGAATAAAAGGTCAACTATGTTGATCAAATTATTTTTATTAAAAATAGATGTTGAACCTGCATAAAGAAAAAAAAGATGTCAAAGTGTTAACTGAGCAAGTTAATGAATATCAAAATATTTTTGATTCAAAATAGGTATCGAGCCTGCATTAAAAAAAAGGTGGGTGTCAAACTGGATAAATTAACGAATGAGAAAAGACAAATTAACTTTAATTAACTTTAGTGTGGTTGTTAATTAAAATAAATTTTGATTTTCCTAAAATTTGCTACTTGAAGTGTAGTATATTTGTAAATGTAATTTCAACGGCTTTATTTCTACAAATATATATATAATATTATTTTAATTAAAAAATTCTCTTATTTATCTATTCGTCGTTTTATTTAGGATCAATTACGAAAAATTCCCTCAAATATTTTTTAATATACATTTAGTTCATGCGTTTTTATTTTGTTCCAAAAAGTTCCTAAAACACTAATTTAACTAATATTCTCTTATTTTGAAAAGTATGCGCTAGCGGCACACATTGATTGTTGGACGAAATATCAAAAAGTTCCTTAAACATTTTTTAATACACATATAGTCCTAGCGTTTTATTTTGTACCAAAAAGTATCTTATTCTCTGATCTTTAAAGGTCCGCGCCAGCGGTATGGTAAAACCTTTTTCGCATGGTGAAGGACTTTTTGGTGCAAAATAAAAAGGCTTGGACTAAACGTATATTAAAAAAGTTCGAAGGACTATTTGATATATAACCCTTGATTGTTTTTATGTGATGAGGGATTTTATAAAAACAAATTAAAAAATTTAGATTAAACATGTATAAAAAATTATTGGAGAGAATACCCTTTTATTTACAGAATTTTAGGTTTTAGTGACTATTTTGAGAGCTCTTTGCAATGGTTGGATGATGGGCTGATTTGTTGGGGTCTTATTTTGCACAGGTGGTGCCGCGTTGGATATATTTGGAATTTGCAGTGATGGTTTTATGGGCGTAAGGTTTGGTATTTTACATTTTCAACTCAGAAAATTTCACTGTATAAAAGGATCATGAGAGAGGAAAGGAGTAGGGGTGTAAACGGATATTCGAAAATTCGAATCTGTCCGATACCCGAGTCCGAATTTTGCGGATATTTATCCGGAAAAATGGATATGGATACGAATATGAATAGTGTGTTAAAATATTCGGGAAAATGGATACGGATAGTATGTGTATCCGACACGGATGATCCGTATCCGAAGCGGAGTATCCATATTTGTGGATATCCGACATGGATATCCGTATCCGTATTATATTAAATAATAATTTATTATTAATATTAATTATATACAAATTGTAAATATAACTATGTAATATTATAATATAAAAGTTTTTTCATTTAACAAATAGAGAAACTAGTAGCAACTCTCGTTTGATATCCTAGTCTAGGGTTCCTTTTTTTCATTTCCAGCCGTCGACTTCTCTCTCTCACCTTAGTAGCAGCTCTCGTATTCTCTCTCTCGTGTAGGTGGTGTAACAGCTCTCATCTTCTCTATCTCAACATAACGACGGTATGAAATTGACCCATATCTGCTCTCGTCTTCTCTCTTTCTCTACTCGGGTTGGTATGAAATCCGTAGGTATGTGTAAACACAAACCCATTATCTGCTATATACTTACGGATTTACACGAGCATACCTACAGATTTTTGTTCTCTCTTTCTCTGCTCTTGCTCACCTTACGGATTTACATACAGATAGACTGTTTACACCAGAACTTTTGTAGAGAGAGTTGTACAGCTTCTGTGTAAAATTATTGTTGTATGAAATTATATTGTTGTATGACATTATTGTTTTAAATTTTTGTATGAAATTATACCTATAGATTTTTATATTGTATAGAGCATACCAACAGAGTTTTTTATTATTGTAGAAATTATACCTACAGATTTTTACATTTTACAGAGCATACATACCTACAGATTTTTATATTGTTGTATGAAATTATTGTTTCTGTGTTGGTAATTTTTTGTTATGTTGTATGAAATTATTGATTCTTTCTGATTTTGGTGTTTCTGTGTTGTTTGGAGATCTGAATGTAATTTTTTTGTTATGTTGTATGATATTATTACGAGTTTGCTATTTTTTTTCCAGGGCTGTTTTAATTTTTTTTTTTATCTCAATACAGTTTTATTTGTTGTTGTCCTACTTATATATTGGTGAAGTTGTATTTGGGTGAATTAGTATGTCCAAACAATTAATGTCTTAATTTATCTTTATGCATTACTACTAACTTGTGAGTTGTGATTACCTTAATGCTTAATTCGACAAGGATACAAAGGAAAGGAGATGAGAATGACACACTTCAGGAATTTAAGGGGTAAAAAAAACATCCCTTCTTTATTATAATATATTATCTGTTTTCTCCGTTAATATTTTAATTGAGTTATATTTTTCAGGTAAGATGATGTTTCACTTTCATTTTTGTTCAAACATTAGAAAAACTGAAGAGGATACAAATTTCAATGGCTCATAATTGAATAAGAAAATGCACATTAAAGGTTAGTACTTTTGCTCGAACCTTCTTTTATAATTTAATATAATGCTTTACACATTCTCTATATTATACATGGAATGAAAAATTATAAATTTAATTCATTGATTAAATTAGTGTTTAATAAGCTATGTGTATCTTAATGTATCTTAAACAATAAAAACGGATAAGGATATTATCCGAATTCGGGAAATCCGAGAGGATACGGATAAGGATAACTGAAATTTTTATCCGGGCGGATACGGATACGGATAGTGTGGAGACTTGGCGGATACGGATGTGGATACTATGGTATCCGCTCCGTATCCGTCCGTTTTACACCTCTAGAAAGGAGGTAGGCACAGGCTTTTCTCGTTTACAATCAGGTAGGACATATTCTCTCTTTCTATACATATGTACAATTAGAATTTAAGAGGGTGAAAATGGCTGAAATCTTGGTTGGAACATTTTGGTGAAAGTTGCAGCTGAGGGGTCACGGGTTGCTAGGATAGAATGGCGGATTAAATGGTGAGGTATGGCATCGCAGGTTGATACTAGATCGTACCTCTTTTGCAGGTATAGAGAGAGGTGGGTGACAGATGATGGGGTGACGGGGTGTTTGGGAGATGGGTTTAGGTTTAGCCCGGGAAGGTTACGTGGCACGGTCTTAAACGGAGTTGGGTTTTGGATAAAAGAAGGGCGGTTGGCTGGGGTGTGCGTGTAACAGGAAAGGAGAAAACGGTTGAAAACGATGATAGTTTTAAGTAATTCGATAATTATCTATATCTATATTATAGTTATAAAAGAATAGAAAAAGAGATCTTAATGAGACTACACCATATTTATATTACAGTTTTTTATACTAAAAATACATAAAATATGTATAGTTTTTTTTTAATATAAAATAGCCATTTCGTTTATCTCCTTTGTTTTTCGAGAGAACCATGCCCATTCATCTTCCATATCCATTTTGTTTCCACCTTTTGACTTTCCAATGTAATAGCCGTTCTAAGTACCTCCCATAGTTGTAAAAGTAAAAGGTCATAAGCATTTAATGAGGTGTAAAATTAAAACAATTTTCCGTCTTATTTGTCCTCTTATAACCCATCCATCTCTCGTGTCTCATACTTGAAACTTTTGTTTTAGATAAATACTTGAGGTGTACAAGGGTGGAGCCAAGATCATCTAAAAGGGTGGGCTAACATATAGCTAAAATTTTATAATAAAAAAAGAGAGATAAATCCATCACGAAACTTACTTTAATATTCGAATTCATACATAAAAAATAAATTCTACCAAAACTATGTCCAACTAGTCATCAAAGATGCAAATTCTTCAATTAAAAAAAATCTATCGAAATTGTAATCATCAATAGATAGATAAATAATTAAATCCTATAAATAAAATCAGATCTTAAATGGGAATCAACCTAAAAAGTTTAAACGTGAAATTTTAGTATTTCAAAAAAATATCTACCGAAATCAAATAATCAAATAATTACTTAAGTGGATAAATGTGATGTTTAAAAGAAGTCCATTAATCTAATCTTGAAATAAAAAATATAAAAAAAAAACAAGAAAGAAAGGGAAAAGAAAGAGAGAGTTTCAAACCATGAGCAGCAACGTAAGAGGGAGGAGTCGTTGGCCGGGATTACCGAGGTAAAAAGGAGTTGTAGGTTGATTGCATGGTGTGATAAGGGTTAGCGTTATCAATAGTTACATCACATAAGAGGGAGGGAAAAATTTTGGGATTTTGAATTTGGTGAGAGGGAGCAAAGATTTCCCTTGTGTTTTATTTTGGGAGCAATTACCTATCTTTTTTTTTGTCAAACAGTTGCAGCTTTTTACAAGTTTTACTTTGCTTATTATTTTTTTCTTTTAGTTCTTTTCAACACTGTTGGGCAAGTATTTGTACCAGGTGGGTGTCGAATTTGGTCTGGGCTAAGTTAATAGTGGGTTTGGGTATAAAGGTAACTAACATAATTTTTTTTGGACTAGGCTGGGCTGTAGCCCTGCTCAGCCCAGGCCCAGATCCTCCCTTGGAGGTGTGGATTAAAATGTGAAGTAATCTTTTGATTGCCTTTATTGGTAGCAAGATGAATTCAACTTCTTTACTTTTTAAAAACCCAAACCAAAATTGTGGCCATGGATGATGTTATACTAATATGTTATATTAATTTTTTGGCCGAAGGTTTGGAAGTTTGGTTTTTTATGATTGTTTTGAGACACGTATTTATTTTTTTGTTGGAAATTATTTTATGAGGCATTTTTTTTTGGGTGAAGAGAGTTTTTTTTTCTAGAAATAATTTTTTTCAACTGGAATGAGTTTTATTTTCATATTTTATGGATGAAAATTATTATTTTTTGGAAATTTATTTTGTTTACTGAAATCAGTTTCATTTTTTACTTTTTTGCTGGAAATTATTTTTTGGGTAGAAATTATTTTCTTTCGGTGAAAAATGTTTTTTTGGAAATAATTTTTTAAAACTAGAATGAGATTTGTTTTAATATTTTTCCTGCAATTTGTTTTTGGAAATATATAGTTTTTATTTAAATCAATTTTATTTTTTACTTATTTGCTGCAAATTATTTTTCTGGATAGAAATTATTTTCTTTGGTTAAAAACATTTTTTTTTTCTGGAAATATTTTTTTTTAACTTGAATAAGTTTTATTTTCTTATTTTTTGGCTGGAAATTATTTTGTTTCGAAAATGTATATTTTTTATACTGAAACCAGTTTTATTTTTTACTTTTTTTCTGGAAATTATTTTTTTTTCTGGAAATCTTTTTTGGGTGGAAAACAAATTTCTTTTGTTGAATTTTTTTTTGTGGAAAAAGTTGTTTTTCAGGAAATATATTTTATTTTGTTGAAAATCAAATTTTTTTTGTAGCCGGAATTTATTTTTTTCTTGGGAATATATATATATATATATATATATTAGCTGAATTAGATAATTTTCATTTTTTTGGCTGGAAATTATTTTTTGGGGGTAGATTTTTTTTCTTTTATTGAAAATCCTTTTTTTCCTTTGATTGAAAATCATTTTTTTCTTTGGTTGGTTTTTTATTTTTATGCTAAAATTTATTTATAATTTTGGGTTGAAAATTTTTGGTGATGTTGAAAATCATTTTTAAAGAATTACATTTTTAATATTTAGTTACAAATTTAACAGTTGTATTATATAGTTAAATTTAAAATTTCCGCGCATCGCGCGGGGTACAAGCTAGTTATACTTCTAATACAATATTATTATAGGTTAATGACATTTAATAAATACACCACACTATTCATTTTTACCGGTTAGTTTTACAATAAAGTTTCAAAAAAAACTCTTCATCACATTTCCCTTCACCTCCTGTTGCAATGGTTCATTTCTTCGGGTCCATTATTACACCATCCAATATAAAACTCTTCACTTCAAGCCCAATCCCACTTCCATTTTTCCTCTCCAATCCATTTGTTCTCATCGTTTTACCTCATTTGTCTTTAAGAACCTGATTGCCACCCACCTGTGACACCCCGACTAATTAAATACCAGGTAGTTACTCCTTTATTAAATTAATACAAAACGCCAAGTTGGTTCAGTTCATAGCATCACTGTCGAAAATATTTTAACATTTACTAGCCACCTAGTATTTAAGAAGTGAGTTGTCAATTTTAATTAAATCCGAATAACATACAAAAAGGAATTAAGAGAGATTAACACAACCAACACAATATATAGTCACAATAGAATAACCATCCAATACTAAAGAGTCTGGAGGATATACTCCTCACAACAATCCCAATACTGAAATAAATGAAAACAAAGTCTGCATCACTAAATAAATTACATCCATAAATTTTGAAATAACTGAATAGGTACAATGTCTCTAAAAGGAATGGGCGACATGCCCAACAGATGATGAAAAACTGATAATGGAGTCAAGATCAGAAATGGAGGCGTCTACTGTTAAGGCTTCCACAGTAGCTACAGCACGTCACCTGAATAGAATTCCTATGCATGGTGTCCTTGTGGTTGGGCACCTAAAAGGTTTTTACAAGAAAATATATTTGAAAGCAAACGGGTAAGAGCCCGATTGTGGAAAATAGTTTAAAATATAGCAAGTGATTTAATGACATTAAAACAATGAATGCAAAGTACATGTTAGGACGTGCTCTCACATGAAATGCTCACCTCTCGACAATTTGTGCACTCCTAACGTACCCGTACCCATTCTAGTTGCTCCCCTAACTATCTAGTCCAACACTAATTCTAATATCTCTATGTAAATTCTAATTTACATCCCAACATTTTCTATTAAAATAGAATATTGTACCTAATTACACAGTTTTAACCACTTTAGCACTTCAATTGACTTTAAATCTTACCATTTCCTATACAAACCGTTGTTATAATTTATACTCACAATTATTCACGTCAATTCATTTCAATTAACAGTATATTATTCTCACCATAAATATACAATACTAGCACCCCGAGGCTAAGCTGCGGTGCGCACGTACTCTATTATCCAATCCCGATACATCTCGACATAAGGACCATGCATTTCGAATCTCACAGGAATCGTTCTCAATAACATCAATCACAAACAATGGAGGCGAACATAGTTCACATCACAGGGTTCACGCACATACCTACGCTCCCATGATCAGCAGACTTATTAGCTTCTCAATAAGCCCTTGTCTGACCTATGTCCTCGAGGTACCAATCTAAATCCCCCCCATAGGCACACAAAGATTAGATGGCCCTAAACGAACGCCAACCTCCCATGATAGCAAGTACGGTAGGTATGTCATACACAGATAATTACATATACTAAGAATTATCACATCTTAGATATTATCATATTTTTATTAGTGATGTACTTCTCGTTCTTATATCAACTTTAAGTGTTATACAAACCACATGTCCCCGGTTTATATGCATTTAAGTCATCAATTATCCTCACTTCGTGATTAGTCACTCGCGTCCTAATCCACAAATGTTATCCGATTTAAGCCACTATTCTAAATTTTTACTCCTTAATATACTCCAAATCTCCCAACTATACCTACTAGTTAATGAGGGAAAGTTATCTCTCCATATAAACAAGGCTGCGAAATACTAGAAATCAAATCAGGCCAAAAAGGCCATTATGTCAACTCATTAGAAGTCTCGTTCAAACGAGGTCGTTCGAACGAGTTCGTTCGAACGAGTTCGTTCGAACGAAGGGCTTCGAACGAAGTACCAACTCGTTAGAATCCATACTGTCATCTCGTTAGAAGTTCGTTCGAACGAGGTCGATCGAACGACCTGGGCAGGTCTTCTAACGAGGTGGCAGTTTCGACCCAGAAATTCCCTACTTCGTTTTTCTCAATTTTTCTCTTCTCCAAACTCATCCTAAGATCATCCCAATAGTGTTTTAAGGTTCTTAAACATCACTAAACCTTCTTAGGTCGTATCTTAACATATTTTTGGGGTCCAATCTTCCTAAACAACATATAATTATCATAAATCCCCAAATTTTACCCCCAAACCCTATGAATATGAACCCAGAATTTAATGTCTTCAATTTCCATTTATAAATCCATTTTTACACCATAAAAAGTTGTATTTTGTATAGGACAATCATCCAATAACATTCTACATGCAAATCCCTATATATATCATGAATTTCTATCTCAAATTTCATGGGTTTTTTTCATCAAACACCCAATATAATGTGATTACTTCAATTCTAAGCATGGAAGAAACATTCACTTGAAATTAACGTAATTAAACCACTTGCCTTATGATTTGACTCGATGTTGAAGGATTGAAGGTTGGCTTTCTTCTTTCTTTCTACAGAATTTCTCCCAAAAATGGTGATGGCTTGATTTTTTTTGGCTCTTGTAACTTCTCTCCAACTTCCTCAAAACTCCCGTAGCCCTCTCTTTTAACTTATGCTGGTAATGTCCTGAGTGGACCTATTAAAATGATAAATATTAACTCTAATTTTCTTGAGTTTTAATTCCCTAAATTTCTAAATTACCAAAATACCCTTTTAAGTTGCCGAGATGGCCCAAAAATGCTCTGGGACCCAAACTAAACCCCCCGGCTAGTGTTTTCTGACTATTTCGACCCTTCCGGACTCGTTGGTGCACTCAAAATAACCATTCGGTTGATGAAAATAAAATTCACTTTTTAATTTAAATCATTACATTTCTGACGCGACTGACACGCGCGTCCCAACTAAATTTCCCAAATTGTCGTATTTATATTCATATATTGCCATATATACACAACATAATCAAATACCAACTCACATCTCGTTAGTATTTATATCCGGATTAATTTTCTATTAATTCACATTTAATTTAATTAATCCCTTAAATAAATATCGATAAAAATACGGGGTATTACATACTTCCCCCCTAATAACCGAATTTCGTCCCGAAATTCGGAACTAAAAAGTACCTGGTAAAAACAACTCTGGATAATGTTCGCGCATTTCATCCTCGCGCTCCCATGTGGACTCCTCGGCATTATGATGCCGCCACTGAACACGTACTAACGGTACTATCTTCGACCTCAGTTTCCGCTCGCTTCGATCTAAAATAGCAATCGGCCCCTCCTCGTAGGAACTATCGGGCTGTAGATCGATGTCCTCCAAAGCAATGTGAGTATGGGAAAAATCATCCCTAAGATATTTTCTTAGCGATGAAATATGAAACACATCATGAATCCTATGCAAGTGCTCCGGTAACCCAAGTCTATACGCAACTGTCCCAATCCGCTCGATGATAGGAAATGGCCCCACATATCTCGGTGCCAGTTTCCCCTTCTTCCCAAAATGCATAATCCCCTTTATAGGAGATACTCTGAGTAAAACTTGTCCCCCCACTTTGAATTCTCTGAAGAACCTATTCGCATCAGCATAGCTCTTCTGCCGATCCTGAGCTACCCGAATGTGACTCCGTATCAATTCTATCCTTGACGAAGTATCCTGTATCACCTTCGGCCCAAGTAATTTGTTGTCCCCCACTTCTAACCAACATGCTGGGGAACGACAAGGTCTTCCATACAACTCTTCAAATGGAGCCATGCCAATGGTGAACTGGTAGGAGTTATTATAAGCAAACTCCACCAGTGGAAGGTACTGCTCCCGTCCACCCCCAAAATCTATGATGCACATACGCAACATGTCCTCCAACATCTGATTTGTACGCTCGGTCTACCCATCAGTCTACGGGTGATAAGACGTACTCAACCGCAATTCAGTGCCCATAGCCTCCTGAAAACTCTCCCAAAACCGTGAAACAAATATCTTGTCTCGGTCAGACACAATATTTAGGGGCACACTGTGAAGTCTCACAATTTCTGCAATAAAAATCTGAGCATACTGTCACGTAGTGTAGTCTGTCCTTACGGGTAGAAAATGAGCAACTTTGGTCAATCGATCCACAATTACCCAAATGGAGTCGTGAACCCTCTGTGACGTAGGTAACCCCGTGATAAAGTCCATGGATATGCTCTCCCATATCCACATCGGAACCTCTAATAGCTGTAGAAGTCCTGCCGGTCTCTGATGATCCACTTTTACCAACTGACAAGTGGCGCATTTAGAAACAAAAACGGCAATATCTCTCTTCATCCCGATCCACCAATACTGACGTCTCATGTCTTGGTACATTTTATCCCCACCAGGGTGTACCGCGAACCGTGATCCGTGCGACTCTGACATCACCTCGTGTCGCAAGTCTTCCCCTTTCGGAACAACTAGTCTCCCATTGAAGCATAATCCCCCGTCTGAGCCAACGGTATAGGACTCGGCTCCCTCTGTTAGTAATCGAACTATATGCTCCTAACAGAACGAGTCATTTGCCTGGGCCTTTACTACTCTCGTAACAATCTGCGGCGTAACAGTCATCACAGACATGAACGATCGGGCCACTGCATCCTGGTGTCCCAACTCCTTCCACTTTTCCTTCCACACCTCGGCCACCTCATTTACTGGCCTACGGCTCAATGCGTCTGTTACCACATTAGCCTTCCCCGGGTGGTATTGGATATCAAACTGATAATCCTTCACAAACTCGAGCCACCGTCTTTGACGCATATTCAACTCCTTCTGCGTGAAGAGGTACTATAGAGATTTGTGGTCCATGAACAACCGAAACTTCTCTCCCAGGAGATAATGTCTCCAAATCCGAAAGGCAAATACAACTGCCGCTAACTCCAAGTCATGGGTGGGGTAATTCCTCTCGTGAGGCTTAAGATTACGAGAAGCATAAACTATGGCCTGACTCTCCTACTGCAGCACACCTCCGAGTCCTTATAAGGACACATCGGTGTAGACTAGATACTCAACTCTCGGTCTCGGCAATGCTAACACAGGTGCTGAGGTTAACTTGTCCTTCAACTCATCGAATGCCAACTGATAGGCATCGCTCCAAATGAATGGCACACCCTTACAAGTCAGATGTGTCAAAGGACCCGCTATCTTTGAGAAACCCCGAATAAACCTCATGTAGTATCCTGCTAGTCCCAAGAAACTACGGATCTCAGTCGGTGTCGTGGGCTGTCCCCACTCCCTCACCGCGGATACCTTCCCCCGATCTAGGCCTGTCAACGGGTCGGAGTCGGGTCGGATTTAAGGAGATCCAGATCCGTGTAATCGGGTTTTCATCGGGTCCGGGTCCGGGTCTTCATTGGGTCTACAATATTGGATCCAGACCCGGATCCTTTCGGGTCTTTGGGTCTCGGGTTCGGGTCCGGGTCTGGCCAAATATATACATTTATTTTATATTATCCCCCTTCTTTATTTTTTAATCTTAAAATAAAATATTTTGTAATGTATTATAGAATATTATTAGTATAAATAAAACATATATTATTTATATTAATTATATACATAAATATATATTACTTACATTTTATATTGATGAGATATATTTATAAATTTATAGTATATGTATATATATATTTAAAAAATAATAATGTATAATTCGGGTCGGGTCTTCGGGTCTGGGTCTTGTATAAGATCCAGACCCTACCCGTTTAATAAATGGGTATTCGGGTCTTCGGGTCTCGGGTCCAAAAAAATATGCTCAGACCCTATTATACGGATCGGGTTCGGGTCGGGTCCATACCCGACCCATTGACAGGCCTACGCAGATCTACCGATATCTCCCGGTCTGAAATGATATGCCCTAAAAACTGAACCTCCTTCAACCAAAACTCACACTTCTCATACTTTGCATACAGCTCATTCTGACGAAGTGTCTGCAAAACCTGTCTCAAATGCTCGGCGTGCTCCTCTTCTGTCTGGGAGTAAACCAGAATGTCATCAATAAAGACAATGACGAACTGGTCTAAGAACTCTCTGAACACCCTATTCATCAAGTCCATAAACACGGCTGGAGCGTTGGTCAAGCCAAAAGGCATAACCCTAAACTCGTAGGAACCATATGTCGTTAAGAAAGCAGTCTTCGAGACATCTTGCTCCCTGATACGCAACTGATGATAACCCGATCGCAAATCAATCTTTGAGAAGAATGAAGCTCCTCTCAGTTGGTCAAATAAGTCATGGATTCGGGGAAACGGATACTTATTCCGTATCTTGACCTTATTCAACTCTCGGTAATCCACACACAACCTCGACGATCCATCCCTCTTCTTTACGAACAACACAGGGGCACCCCACGGTGAAGTACTCCTTCGGATAAACCTTTGACCCAACAACTGCTCAATCTGATCCCGTAACTCTCTCATCTCGGCTAGAGCCATACGGTAAGGTGCGCGAGCAATAGGCCGAGTGCCCGACATAAAATCGATCACAAAATCTATCTCCCTACTCGGAGGTAATCTAGGTATATCATGAAATACGTCGGCAAACTCCCTAACAACTGGAATCGCATCGAGTGGTATCACCACTTCCTTAGAGGTCTCCTCCTCTATATAGTACAAGTGAGTGGACGATCCTCCCTCAGGGAGAGGCATCGCTACTAAAAACATCTCCTGTCCGGGAATAGCAAAAATAATACTCCTACTAAAACAGTCAATTATGACTCGGTATGAAACTAGCCAATCCATACCAATAGTGGCATCATACTCAGTCATCTCTAACACTAACATATCCGTGGGTAATGTAAACCTCCCTATCTCTATACCCACACCTCTACAAATAAGGGAAATCACGGAACCCCTACTCAACGGTGAATCTACACAAGTAACCGTGCTCTCGACGGTGTCTAATAACCCAATAGTGTGTGCAAATCTCATGGCAATGAAATAATGTGTGGCCCCCGTGTCAAACAAAATACGCCCCATAGCCCCCTGAATAGAGAACATACCCTCAATGGCCGGTGGATCCTGTGGGGCTACGACATGCTGGAGCTGATACACTCTCCCATACTGGAGATGTCCCTGTTGAACTGGGACCGCTGGAATGGGTGGTAGTGCTGCCATCTGTGGTGGTGCTGGGAGGGCGGCGGGAAACATAGGCCTCTGTGGCTCATGTCGTGCACCCTACTGCTGTTGCTGTGGGGCCCTGCCCCTATCAGGACAATCCTGGCATTTGTGGCCAATCTTGCCATAAACATAACACTTCCCCGGGAAGTTTCCCCTTGATGTCCCTGCTATCCTCGGCCCTGGTGGCCGTTACCATTCCTCCCCTGGCCATGCTGGCCCTACTGAAACTGCTGCTGCTGACCATTCTGACCGTTTTGACCCTGATGGCCCTGCCTGAAACCTCCCTATCCACTTCTGAAACCTCCAGATCTAAATCTCTTATGATCCCCCTGTTGGGAACCCTGGTCATCCTGCATGTACTGTCCCTGAGAAAATTATGCCCCGCTGGCACCATTTCCCCCGGTCCTGCCCGGTTGGCTAGACTCTCCTGATCTCTTGCTCTCAGACATGTGGAAGCGATGATCCTGGCAGTGAAGCAATGCAGTGTTAACCACATCAGAATAAGTGGCCAACGAGAGATTCCCTAACAAATGTTGACGGATCCTCCAAGTCAATACATCTGTGAACTTCGGAATCTTCTTCTCCTCAGTCGGTATCTCATCCGGAACAATGTTCAAAAGATTGGTAAACTCAGCCTCATACTCGGCTACAGTCCTTCCCTCCTACTTGAGGTTCATCAATTTCCTCCTCATCTCTGTGTGAACAGCTGACGGAAAATATTTGCGGTCCAACCGCACCCAGAACTCCTGTATAGTGAGGGTGTCCCTCTCCTCTGCGGTGGTAATAGACTCCCACCACTGCAATGCAGATCCTACTAGCTTGAAAGTAGACAGTATCTGCTTCTGAACATCTGTGCACTCGTACATCCTTAAGTGCCTCTGAATATCCTTCCTCCACTGACTGGATACCCCAACATCAGAACTACCTGCAAACTCCGGAGGGTGTGCTTTCTGAAAAGCATCACGGACGCGTTCCCAAGTAGACGGGAATGTATGAGCCTGGACTGGCACAACTATCGGTGCCTGGGGTGGTGCCTACTGTACAACGGCTAGGGCGGCATTTACCGCTTGGGCTACAATAGCTGCAACCTCGGCGGCATTCATGGCACCCTAACTGGGGCAGGCTGTGGCTCTGGCGGTGCAACCCTAGGAACTCGCTGCGCACGTCATGGAGGCATCTCAAATGAGAGTAAAGTCTTATAATTTCGCAGTTATTATCTCAAAATAGCTGAACAACGATACATACACAAAAGAGTACAATAGTCCTAAAATATAGGGCTTTACATCAAAGAAAGCTCAGCGGAAACATAACAAGCCGTACAGATCCTAAGGACACTAGAACCTGATGCTCTGATACCACCTGTGACACCCCGACTAATTAAATACCGGGTAACTACTCCTTTAGTAAATTAATACAAAATTCCATGTTGGTTCAGTTCATAGCATCACAGTCGAAAACATTTTAACATTTACTAACCACCTAGTATTTAAAAAGTGAGTTGTCAATTTTAATTAAATCCGAATAACATACAAAAAGGAATTAATAGAGATTAACACAACCAACACAATATATAGTCACAATAGAATAACCATCCAATACTAAAGAGTCTGGAGGAATACTCCTCACAACAATCCCAATACTGAAATAAATGAAAACAAAGTCTGTATCACTAAATTAATTACATCCACAAATTTTGAAATAACTGAATAGGTACAATGTCTCTAAAAGGAATGGGCGACATGCCCAACAGATGATGAAAAACTGATAATGGAGTCAAGATCAGAAATGGAGGCATCTACTGTCAAGGTCCTGTAACTTCCACAGCAGCTACAGCACGTCACCTGAATAGAATTCCTATGCATGGTGTCCTTGTGGATGGGCACCTAAAAGGTTTTTACCAGAAAATATATTTGAAAGCAAACGGGTTAAAGCCTGATTGTGGAAAATAGTTTAAAATATAGCAAGTGATTTAATGACATTAAAACAATGAATGCAAAGTACATGTTAGGACGTGCTCTCACATGAAATGCTCACCTCTCGACTATTTGTGCACTCCTAACGTACCTGTACCCATTCTAGTTACTCCCCTAACTATCTAGTCCAACACTAAATCTAATATGTCTATGTAAATTCCAATTTACATCACAACATTTTCTATTAAAATAGAGTATTGTACCTAATTACACAGTTTTAACCACTTTAGCACTTCGATTGATTATAAATCTTACCATTTCCTATACAAACCGTTGTTATAATTTATACTCACAATTATTCACGTCAATTCATTTCAATTAACATTATATTATTCTCACCATAAATATACAATACTAGCACCCCGAGGCTAAGTTGCGGTGCACACGTACTCTGCTATCCAATCCCGATACATCACGTACATAAGGACCACGCATTCCGAATATCTCAGGAATTGTTTTCAATAACATCAATCACAAACAATGGAGGCGAACATAGTTCACATCACGGGGGTCACGCACATACCTACGCTCCCATGATCAGAAGACTTATTAACTTCTCAATAAACCCTTCTCTGACCTATGTCCTCGAGGTACCAATCTAAATCCCCCCATAGGCACACAAAGATTAGATGGCCCTAAACGAATGCCAACCTCCCATGATAGCAAGTACGGTAGGTATGTCATACACAGATAATTACATATACTAAGAATTCTCACATCTTAGATACTACCATATTTTTATTAGTGATATACTTCTCGTTCTTTTATCAACTTTTAATGTTGTACAAACCACATGTCCCCGGTTTATATGCATTTAAGTCATCAATTATCCTCACTTCGTGATTAGTCAGTCACGTCCTAATCAACAAATATTATCCGGTGTAAGCCACTATTCTAAATTTTTACTCCTCAATATACTCCAAATCTCCCAACTATACCTACTAGTTAATGAGGGAAAGTTATCTCTCTATATAAATAAGGCTGCGGAATACTAGAAATCAAATCAGGCCAAAAAGGCCATTCTGTCAACTCGTTAGAAGTCACGTTCGAACGAGTTCATTCGAATGAAGGGATTCGAATGAATTACCAACTCGTTAGAAGCCATACTGTCATCTCGTTAGAAGTTCGTTCGAACGACCTGGGCAGGTCTTCTAACGAGATGGAAGTTTCGACCCAAAAATTCCCTACTTTGTTTTTCTCTATTTTTCTCTTCTCCAAAATCATCCTAAGATCATCCCAATAGTGTTTTAAGGTTCTTAAACATCACTAAACCTTCTTAGGTCGTATCTTAACATATTTTTGGGGTCCAATCTTCCTAAACAACACATAATTATCATAAATCCCCAAATTTTACCCCCAAACCCTATGAATATGAACCCAGAATTTAATGTCTACAATTTCCATTTATAAATCCATTTTTACACCATAAAAAGTTGTATTTTGTATAGGACAATCATCCAATAACATTCTACATGCAAATCCCTATATATATCATGGATTTCTATCTCAAATTTCATGGGGTTTTTTCATCAAACACCCAATATAATGTGATTACTTCAATTCTAAGCATGGAAGAAACAATCACTTGAAATTAATGTAATTAAACCACTTGCCTTATGATTTGACTCGATGTTGAAGGATTGAAGGTTGGCTTTCTTCTTTCTTTCTACAGAATTTCTCCCAAAAATGGTGATGGCTTGATTTTTTTTTGGCTCTTGTAACTTCTCTCCAACTTCCTCAAAACTCCCGTAGCCCTCTCTTTTAACTTATGCTGGTAATGGCCTTAGTGGCCCTATTAAAATGATAAATATTAACTCTAATTTTCGTGGGTTTTAATTCCCTCAATTTCTAAATTACCAAAATGCCCTTTTAAGTTGCCGGGATGGCCCAAAAATGCTCCGAGACCCAAACTAAACCCCCGGCTAGTGTATTCTGACTATTTAGACCCTTCCGGACTCGTTGGCGCACTCAAAATGACCATTCGGTTGATGAAAATAAAATTCACTTTTTAATTTAAATAATTACATTTCTGACGCGACTAACACACGCGTCCCAACTAAATTTCCCAAATTGTCGTATTTATATTCATATATTGCCATATATACACAACATAATAAAATACCAACTCACATCTCGTTAGTATTTATATCCGGATTAATTTTCAATTAATTCACATTTAATTTAATTAATCCCTTAAATAAATATCGATAAAAATACGGGGTATTACACCACCTCCGTCGGCACCAAGATGGAGAACTATTGTTGCTTATATTTTTTTAGTGGTATTATATATCTGTTGATTAATGACTATTATTATGGAATTGGTTTTGAATCTTATATCAGATATGGAAGGTTACACAGGTATATTTCCCCTCCTTTTTTCTGTTAAATTGATAGTTGAAATTGAGGGTTTTTTCTTTTATGATATTTTTCTTTTTATTAATGATGATACGTCGTTATATAACTGGTATTTTCCATTTCAAGGACATAATATGTGATAACTTTTGTAAATAAAGATCAGATGGACCTGCTGAACAAATGCTTTAAAAATAGTAAAACGAACGAATAAGTTTATGGTATTAAAGTAATACAAAATGAATGTATATTCTATTTTATTTTCCTTTGGTGTATTGACTAATCATTTATATACAAATACAGAATAATATTAATGTTGGAACTGTTCCTATTTACATGCACAGTGAACGTTGGAACTGCTCGTGTAATCTTGGAGCAGCCTTGACTTCCTATAATCTTGGAGCAGCCTCAGACCTTTTGAAATGCTTAACTTCACCTGTAGACCTTTTCACGTTTGTTCCTATTTGTATTTGAAGATAGATGTAATTAATATGTGGCAAAAACATGCTCATATCCTCATTATTGATACATAAACTCCACTTTTCCATCGCCATATCCCTTCAATCCATTCACTGTATCATCTAGATCTGTAACCTAAAAGAATACATAAATACATAGATCGTATATAAGTTTATTTAAGCACCAACAAGTTATTTTTTAAATGTTAATTTATAAAGGAAAATTGTAATGATATATTTGGGTACATGCTTTATTTTTTATTTAAAATTTACTAAATGGGTTAACTTTTGAATTACAAAATTATTTTGTGGTTTAATTTGGGCATATACCAAATAGTCTCTTAAACATTTTTTAATACACGTTTATTCCAAAACTTTTATTTTGCTTCAAAAAGTTGAAGAAAAGCTTTAATGCTAAAAGCTTGTTTACAAGGTTAATAATAAACTGTTATAAATTGTGTAAACTCCGAATAAACTCTTTGGGCAAAACTCTTTTTGAAAAGAACATAAAATGTGTTATAAAAACTTTTTGAATGTATAGTTTAGATTTAATAGTTGATTATCTTTCTTTTAAACTTTAAGAAACATCTACTAAAGTTACCATGCAGTCACAATCACAACAATAGTTAAGAATATTCAAAGGAACAGACATAGGAATTTTTAACGTGGTAAAACCCTTAATCAAGAAAAACATCCATGGTGCCCTCTATGGCACAAAACAAAAATTCAATAGAATAAAGAATCAAGTTACAGCACTTAGGCAAACACACAAGGATCCTAAATCTAAGTTCAGAATTATACCCGCATAAGCTACTCCACTCCAAAGGTTTCTGATCAGAACTGATCTCTTCTTTGTTGCTCCTTTGCCTTTTCCTTGACCTCTTTCTCTTTGAATTCTGACTCCAATAACTCTTTCAACTTTTAAGTTTCAAATAAACCACCGCGTCTAAGTGTTTGTGTGAGAAGTGTTTGTGATGTGCACTATATCCAGATATGCAACTCACCCTCTCAAGATTATTTATATAGACGTTCCTATCAAATTACAAACAGATCTAGAATGAATAGGATATTTCCAAGCCTGTATTTCACAAATCAAGACTTCTTGATATTTCTATTAATTCATAGATCTCAAGGTACCTTGCTCAAATGACGGCCAAGGTCTTAAAAAATTTCAATATTTTAAAAATATTTTTGAAATTGTAAACCACCAATTGAGATCCAAACTAGACTAGAAGTCTATATATTAAAAATAGAATTAGAAATAACGTGCAGAAATTGATTCAAAAATTTTGTAAATGAAAATTCTAAATCAAGATCAGATCTAGAAGAACAACCCTGCTTTCAAAAATAGCTAAGGTCCTATGTGTCTCTTTTTACTTTTGAACACGTTTATTTCATAAAATGTGAAATAAAACCAATAAACACAAACGCTCTTAAGGATCTGGTTTTTCTTGAAACCCTAGAAGTTTATTTTTTAAAAACTTTGGAATCAAATGGATCTGAAGATGGAGATCCAAAAAGAGAACTAAAAAAATAGGCGTGTGATGTTCTCTTTAGAAAATCTCAAGTTTCAATATATGAAACTTACTATTTTCTCAGAGAGTTGTTTTGAGAATGACTTAAAAATGAAAGAGGTCTTCTACAAGACATCAACCTAACTACCAAACCCACAGAAACCCTAGATTAGTTATATCTCTCATTATTTTTGGCTTCTGGTAAACGTGTTTGAAGTTTAAAACTATTTGGGTTGAAGGGATTCACTCAGAGGTGATGAAGGACGAAGATGGATTGATCTTCTTACTTTCTCTCTCTATTTTCTCTCGAATTTCTTCCCTTTCTCTCTCTTCTCTCTTTTATTTTCTCTTTGAGATGATTTGAACAAAAGTCTCAAAATGCGAAGGGTAAGTCCAGTTTTATAGTAGGTGAAGGAAGGATCTGGAACTTCGATTGCAATCAAGGGATTAGATTAAGTCACACAGTTTGATTAAAGATCCAAGGGTTTATAACCAAGTGGTGAAAAGAACGAATCTCATTGGATGAGAGTTAAGCACTGGGATTATAACACAAGACATGCATGCTGTTGATAAAACTAATCCAAGGGTTGAGATTGGTGATTGAGGTTGAGTCTATGAGAAAACATAAATCTACCTGTCTAGCTGCCAACACATGTATGGAAAAGATGAAAGTAAAGCGCGTGTTATAAAATAATTACAAAGACACCTTATAGTCTCTAGCGCTTTTATATTCTACCCAGGATAATTTTCAGTGAGCAAAGTTATTTTTTGAAATCCAAATTTTAGCCACAACACTTTTAAAATCAAGTTTTAATTAATTCAAAAATTGTTTTAAAATTATATAAAATGTTTTGAACTAAATTGATTTGATTTTGAAAAGTCGTAAAGTGTTGTAAAACCAATAATGCAAGTAGGAGATTTATATGATGCAGTGAGAGTGTCTTATAAGTGATTTTAAGGTTAGAAATAACTTCCCTTTTAGGATTTCTTTGAATTTGATTGCTTCTTCCTCTTCCTTCTTCTTGAACCTTTGGGTATGGAGCAACTGATAAATACTAATCCTACTTTGTCTCAATATCCAAACTAGTTGGAACTCCTATATAATGTACACTCAAGTAAATCAATTATATAGTCTGTTCTCAATCTCCCCCTTTGGATATTAGAGACAAAATTCCCTTAAGTATTCTGAACTCGTGGGTGAAAATTGAAAAATCCTAGTTCTCCTATACAAAGGTTCTAACTACCCATTCCCATCCTATAACCAAAAATAAATTAAAAAATACATCACTCAACTATATACAGACCAATACCCTACAAACGAGTAAGAAGCTATACAACGGGTCTGAAAATGCCTGTGATAAAATAAACACTAAATGGCATATTAGTTGAGTTAGAATCAAGAATAGATAGAAAAATCACTTAGTAATACTCAAGATCTTCTCCCCCCCCCCCCCCCCCCCCAATTTTTCTCAAATATACAACGGGTATAAATCACAAAAATACAGATTAAATGAGAGTTATCATACCTATAGCTGTTCGCAAATACTCAAATCGTATATTGTCTAAAGGTTTGGTAAAGAGATCTGCGAGCTTCTTTTGAGTGTTCAGATATCCAATGACGAGATCTTTGGATTCGACAAGGTCACGGATAAAATGATGTTTAATCTTAATGTGCTTAGTTCGGGAGTGCATTACAGGATTTTTGGAAATATTAATAGCACTTTGGTTATCACAAAACGTGGTTAATTGGTTTTCGGTGAGACCATAATCACTGAGCATTTTTCTAATCCATAGTAATTATGAACAGCAACTACCAACTTCTATATATTCAGATTCGGCACTAGATAAGGAAACACGATTATTTTTCTTACACGACCAACCTACGAGATTATTGCCTACGTAGTATCAAACACCAGAAGTGATTTTACTATCGTCTGAACAACCGGCCCAATCAGCATCGGTGTACCCTACAATAGAACTAGTCGTATTCTTTGTGTACCAAATACTAAATTTTAGAGTACCCTTAATATATTTAATAATTCTTTTCCCACATAATAAGTGAGATTCTTTAGGGTTACTTTGATATCTAGCACAAATACAGACAACAAAGGATATGTCGGGTTGAGACGCGGTAAGATACAACAAACTCCCTATCATACTTCTATAAAGAGTGGGATCAACACTTTTCCCATTATCATCCTTAAAAAGTTTAGTGAAAGTACTCATGGGGTATCTAGAAGGTTTAGCATTTTCTAAGCCGGATTTTTTAACTAAATCTGCAGCATACTTGGATTGAGAAATAAAAAGTCCATCACTACATTATTTTACTTGTAAACCCAACAAATATTGTAGTTCACCCATAAGTGACATTTGAAATTCGGTATGCATGGTATCAGAAAAATTCTCGACTTGTTTAGGACAGGTGGAACCAAAAATAATGTCATCCACATATACTTGTGCAATTAAGACATGTTGATTTTCCTTTCTAACAAACAACGTTTGATCGTTTTTGCCATGGACTAATTTGTGAGACAGTAGAAAAGTTGACAGTCGCTTATACCAAGCTCTAGGATCTTATTTCAATCCATATAAGGATTTCTTAAGCCTAAAGACATAGTCCAGGTATACAAGATCGACAAATCCTTTGGGTTGTTCTACGTATACTTCTTCAGATAAAATTCCATTTAAAAAGGCGAATTTAACATCCATTTGGAATAATTTGAATTGCATATGACAAGATATGGCAAGAAGGAGATGAACTGATTCAAGATGAGTAACAGGTGAAAACTTTTCGTCAAAATCAATTCCCTCAATCTGGGAGTATCCTTGTGCAACCAACCTAGCTTTATTTCTAATAACCTCCCTATTTTCATTAGTTTTGTTTTTAAACATCCATCTTGTGCCAATAACCTTCGAATATTTTTTTCTAGGAACAAGATTCCACACATCGTGACTCTTAAATTGGACTAGCTCTTCTTGCATAGCATTTATCTGAAATGAGTCTGAAAGGGCATCATTAACATTTTTAGGTTCCTTAAGAGAAACAAAACAAGAAAATTATGCCACTTTTCGAAGTTGGGATCTAGTTCGAATGGGTTTCGAAGGATTACCGACAATGGTTTCAGTGGAATGATCTTTAGAAACCCAAGTGGGTACTGAAGGACTCTCAGGTGGTAGTGAATCAATATCATTTTGAGGATCAGTGGATAAATTAAGTTCGTCCTCATCAAATGTTACTGGTTGACTGTCACTTCTCCTTACACTAGTGTCATTTACAATTACATTAATTGATTCCATAATAGTTTTGGTTCGATAGTTAAAAACACGCAAAGCCCTACTATTTTGGGAATAACCAAGAAAAAATCCCTTTTCTCCTCGGGTATCAAATTTTGAAAGTTGCTCTCTATCTTTACAGATGTAGCAAGTACTCTCGAAGGTTTTAAAATATTTTAAGTTTGTCTTTTTGTGGAACCATAACTCATAAGAGGTTTCTTTGGAATTGTTTCTGAGGTAGATACGATTAATAATGTGACACGTGGTTTGGACAGCTTCTACCCAAAAATATTTAGGGAGATTCTTAGCATGTAACATAACCCTAGCCCTTTCTTGTAAGGTCTTATTCTTACATTCAGCTATACCATTTTGCTGCGGGGGTTTGGGAGCGCTAAATTTATGTTTATAGCCATTAGCTACATAATACTCAGAAATACCAGAATCCTTGAACTCTCCACCTCTGTCACTCCTAATTCGACACATCTGGGTATCCTTCTCATTCTCAATTTTCAAGATGATTATTAAGAATTCATTGAAGGTATCCGATTTTTATTTCATAAAAGCTACCCATGTATATCTCGTAAAGTCGTCCACTATAACTAGGATGTAATAGTTTCCACATAAACTAACAGTTCTTGAGGGACCCATGAGGTCCATGTGGATAAGTTCTAAAAGCTTAGTGGTCTGGACATCTTTAACTTTCTTGTGAGGGGATTTACTTATTTTACTTTCCTGACAAGGTCGGCATATAGGATTAAAAGAATTTTTAATTTTAGGTAAACCTCTAACTATCTCTTAGGAACTTAATCTTCTAAGATTACCATAGTTTGTGTATCCCAATCTATTGTGCCATAGATCAGAACCCTCCAATACGACAACATGGCAAGATTCAAAATTAGGGATTACTATGTAACAATTTTTCGGGGTTCTGTTTCCTGTTAAAATACAATTACCTTTTTCATCCAAAATTTTGCAATCATTTTTTGAAAAGGTAACTGAGTGATTGGTGTCAAAAAATTGTGATATACTTAAGAGATTAGCTTTAAGTCCTTTAACTAAGAGAACATCATTCAGTTCAGGAAGCCCATGCTCACTCAATGTTTCCTTACCTATGATCTGAGATGAAACACCATCTCTAAACATGGCACTACCTCTAAGGAAGTCTGTCTTATTTTTCGATATTATTTCGTCCCCGGTTATATATTTAGAACATCCAGAGTCTAAGTACCATACAATTGAAGTTCTTTGTGCCTTTAAAGTAGAAATGACAATGTTGCACTTGAGCTGGGGTAATAGATCATCTTTTCTAATCCAAATAGACCTGGTTTTAAAAGTTTTATTGCCCTTTGATTTAGAAATGGTTTGAGAGGTCTTTTGGAATGATTTTTTCATAGACTTGGACCCTCCCTTTTTCTTTTTATAGTTAGTGTTATTTGTGGTATGTCTAGGGAGTACATAATTATTTCTTAATTTTCTAGAATAGTTAAAGTTTTGGTAGGTCGGGGTGTATAACCCTTTTTGGAAACATTCATTAAGAGTATGATAAAAAAATATCGCAGTAGGAATAGTACTGATGAGTATAGGACTTAACTTTATTACTAAAGTCTTTGAAAATTCGTTTGGATCTATTAGGTACAGTAGTCCAGTTTTCATTAGATTTAGGTTTCTGTCTTTGGTCTCTGGTAGAAGGACAAATATATTTGGTGTGACTATTTGGATTCATCTGTTGATTGTATCGATTATCTGTTGCTTGAGAGACATTGAGACGAAATTCACATTTTTGAACATTTTGACAAGTTTGGCCTTGTTTTACAAAAGTAACATTTTTAGGAGAAACTTTGGTCTTACTTGTGTGCACTATTTCTCCAAAGCTTAGGCCAGACTTATCTTCAGAGTCAAATTTGCTTCTAGTAATAATTTTTTCATAAGACTTAGTTTGTGTTTCAAAGTGTTGGCATTTTTTAAACACATTTGAAACCATTTGCTTTGACTCTTCTAGTTCAACCAGTGTTGCATTGTATTTTTGTTCAAATTCATGGTTCTTTTGAATCAAATCTTTTATTTTTAAGGCATAGTCTTCAATCTCAGTCTCGTGAGCAACACATTGGGCAGTATAATCTTCAATGTTCTTCCTAATGGTCTGGTTAAGCAAATTGATACGCTTACTTAAGGTTTTTATCATTTTTTCTAGGCAAGCACTCTTCTTTACTGTTTTAGTGTATAACTCATGTAAATCAGGATGATCATCATCAGACTCGCTATGTCCACCGTGTGAAGTGTCCCCTATGTTTTTGATTGGTTCTTTACTCACACACACGTTTAATTCGTCATCAACATTATCACTTTGACTCACACACAATCTTTCAGCAGTAATAGGAACAAAATTATCAACAATAACATTAATAAAATCAACAGGCATAGCAGGTTCATGAGAAGGCAAGCAAGCATGCATCATCATTATATATTATCTTAGCAAAGAAATACATGGCGTACTCATTTATCTGGGTTGACTCAATTTCATCCTCATCAGAATCACTAGAGTCGTCCCATGTCTTACACATATTGGCCTTGTTATTGTTATTAAGTCTAGTTGGACATTTACTAGCATAGTGACCTAGTTTACCACAACAGTGACATTTAACATCTTTTATGTCAGGTTCATGTCTGTTGGGGTCACAATTCTTCCTATTGTCATAAGTGTGTTTGGTATTCTCTCTGTCACGAGGTCTGTGAAATTGATTACCTTGATAATTTGATTTTCTTTATTTAGACGCTATCGCATTTCTAAATTTCAAAATCTTTTTGAAATGATTGCTCATAAGAGATATTTCATTGTCAAGGTTTTCCAAATCACTGTTTTCAAGACAATCAGTGTCAAAATCTAGAGTGTTCAATTTAGACACTGGCAATTTAGAAGAAAACCCAACATTTGAACTAGAGGCTTTATTAGTCTGTCTGGTCAATTGCTTTTTGAAGTCTAGTTCCAATTCTACAGTCCTCAGATTACTGCTAAGTAATTCAGGAGTCATATTAGGGTTATTCATTTCTTCAATAGCATATCTCTTGTTATCAAATTTAGATGGCAATGACCTAAGAATCTTTTGAACAATTTCCTTTCTACTGTAGGTTATACCATTGGCATGAAGTTATGTAAAGATATCAGTTAACCTTATGTAGAAGTCATCAAAGGATTCATTATCATTCATAATCAGGGTGTTATATTACTGGATGAGCATTTAAGGTTTTCCAGCCTTGACATGTTCATCACCCTCATGTGCAATGACTAACGTGTCCCATGCCTCTTTTGAAGTAGAACATATGGATATTCTTTTGAATTCATGTTCATTAATGGACATAAAAATGACATTCTTTTCTTTGTTATTATCTAAAGATGCTTTTTTCTCTTCCTTAGTAAATTCACTAAGAAGTTTCTTAATTCTTGTTGGATCAATGGAAGAATTAGGTTTAGTAGGATGTTTAAACCCTATTTAAATTATTTCCCAGACTTCATCACTAAGGGTTCCTTGAATGAAAGCAGTCATTAGTACTTTACAATATGAAAAATTATTTCCATCAAAGAGTGTTGGTCTGGATATGTTACCTAACTTCTCAAATCTTTCTTCCATATTCAAAAAATTTCAAAAAGAAGTTTCGAAAATAATTTCTCAAGTTTCAGGATCACAAAAGGTGTTCTTGCTCTGATACCAGTTCAAGAAAAGCTTTAATGCTAAAAGCTTATTTACAAGGTTAATAAAAAACTGCTATAAATTGTGTAAACTCTGAATAAACTTTTTGGGCAAAACTCTTTTCGAAAAGAACACAAGATGTGTTGTGAAAACTTTCTGAATGTATGGTTTAGATTTGATAGTTGATTACCTTTCTTTTAAACTTTAAGAAACATCTACTAAAGTTACAATGAAGTCACAATCACAACAACAGTTAAGAATATTCAAAGGAATAGACACAGGAATTTTAAACATGGTAAAACCCTTAATCAAGGGAAACATTCACGGTGCCCTCTACAACACAAAAAAGAAAAATTCACTAGAATAAATAATCAAGTTACAACACTTAAGCAAACACACAAGGATCCTAAATCTAAGTTCGGAATTATACCGACATGAACAACTCCACTCCAAAGGTTTATGACTAGAACTGATCTCTTCTTTGTTGCTCCTTTGCCTTTTCCTTGACCTCCTTCTCTTTGAAATCTGACTCTAGCAACTCTTTCAACTTTTTAGTCTAAAATAAACCACTGTGTCTAAGTGTTTGTGAGAGAAGTGTTTATGATGTGCACTATATGCAGATATGCAACTCACCCTCTCAAGATTATTTATACAGATGTTCCTATAAAATTACAAACAAATCTAGAATGAATAGGATATTTCCAAGTCTGTATTTTACAAATCAAGACTTCTTGATCTTTCTATTAATCCATAGATCTCAGGGTTACCTTGCTCAGAAGACGACCAAGGTCTTAAATAATTTCAGTATTTTAAAAATATTTTCGAAATTTTAAACCACCAATTAAGATCCAAAAAATATTAGAAGTCCATATTATAAAAATAGAATCAGAAATAACATGGAGAAATCGATTCAAACAATTTTGTAAAAGAAACTTCTAAATCAAGATCAGATCTAGAAGAACAACCTTTCTTTCAAAAATAGTCAAGGTCCTATGTGTCTCTTTTTTATTTTTGAACACGTTTATTTCATAAAATGTGAAATAAAACCAAGAAACACAAATGCTCTTAAGGATCTGTTTTTCTTGAAACCCCAGAAGTTTATTTTTCAAAAACTTTGGAATCAAATGGATCTGAACATCCAAAAAGAGAACTGAAAAAATAGGCGTGTGATGTTCTCTTTTGAAAATCTCAAGTTTCAATATATGAAACTTGTTATTTTGTCAGAGAGGTGTTTTGAGAAAGACTTAAAATGAAAGAGGTCTTCTACAAGACGTCAACCAAATTACCAAACCCACAGAAACCCTAGATTGGTTCTATCTCTTGTTTTTTTTGGTTTTTGGTAAAGGTGTTTGAAGTTTAAAACTATTTGGGTTGAATGGATTCACTCAGAGGTGATGAAGGATGAAGATGGATTGATCTTCTTCCTTTATTTCTCTATTTTCTTATGAATTTCTTCCCTTTCTCTCTCTTATCTCTTTTATTTTCTCTCTGGGCAGATTTGAACAAAAGTCTCAAAATGTAGAGGGTAAGTCCAGTTTTATAGTAGGTGATGGAAGGATCTGGAACTTCGATTGCAATCAAGGGTTGAGATTAAGTCACACAGTTTGACTAAAGATCCAAGGGTTTATAACCAAGCGATGAAAAGAACGAATCTCATTGGATGAGAGTTAAGCACTAGGATTATAACACAAGACATGCAGGTCGTTGATAAAACTAATCCAAGGGTTGAGAATGGTTATTGAGGTTAAGTCTATGAGAAAACACAAAACTACCCGTCTAGCTGCCAACACGTGTATGGACAAGATGAAAGTAAAATGCGTGTTATAAAATAATCACAAAGACACCTTATAGACTCCAGCGCTTTTATATTCTTCCCAGGCTAACTTTCAGCAAGCAAAGTTATTTTCTGCAAATTTTAACCACAACACTTTTAAAATCAAGTTTTAATTAATTCAAAAATTATTTCTAAATTGTATAAAATGTTTTGAACTGAATTAATTTAATTTTGTAATGTCTTAAAGTGTTGAAAAACCAATAATGTAAATAGGAGATATATATATGATGTAGTGAGAGTGTCGTATAAGTGGTTTTAAGGTTATAAATAACTTTCGTTTTTAGATTGCTTCTTCCTCTTCCTTCTTCTTAAACCTTTGGGTTTGGAGCAACTGAAAAAGACTAATCCTACTTTGTCTCAATATCCAAACTAGTTAGAACTCATATATAATGTATACTCAAGTAAGTCAATTATAAGGACAAAAATTTCCAATTGAGTCCATGTATTGTTTTGACTTAAATCTATGAATAAAACTGTGTTTGTAATATGCCATAGAGAGATTTTATTTTGTCACGATCCCACCACTTGGTCTATGACGTATTGAAGAACATTGAAGACGTTGTGGCAAAGCTTCAAAGAATTAATCATGCCGAAGTTTAATTGGTGCAAGTTTACTCTTCTTCGAGTTATTTGCATTTCAAGATCACTCCGGTATGAATGCGAATAATTAAAGACGCTCAGAATTATTTTTATAAAATATAAGGATGTATTTTTATGAAGAAAAATGATTTAAAGTGTTTTAAATGGTTTATACTACGTTTTATTCTGATAAACTCGAAATGGAGTTTGACTTATTTGGATCTCTTTTAAAAGAGACGTTTTTAAACAAAAAGTCAAAAAGTTAAACTAACGATCTGTCGTTCAAACGACATATGCTCTCGTTCTAACGAGATGCTCATGTCGCACGAACGATGTGGCTCTATCATTCGAACGACATATTTTTCGAGGCGGCGCTTAATTCCTATTTAAAGCGTGTTTTCCTTAGAGTTTCATATGTATACATCTGGAAAAATAGTTTACCATCTAGTACGTTATTTGCACGTATTTTCTAAGCTTTAAAAATCATAAAAACATCCTTAGAGTTTGCAAAGATCCGAGATATCATTATTACATGTTTATGTGATCTTGCAGCACCAAGAACGTTTGATCTACCATTGAACATCAGGGTTTTGCGGTGAAGAAAAAAGAAGGACTTCTTGTTCGACATCATAGACATATCAAATCCATTCAGTGGACAACGAGACATACGTGGACGCGTGTGTTATGGATAGGTATCGTGGAAGATGGAATTTTTGCGTGGGTACTATAAAAGAATGGTAGAAGATCAGAAGGAGTGTCAAGACCCGTGGGGATCGAGGCATTGAGTAAGGCTAATCTGTCTTTATAAAACCGTTGTTCATAGTGATTGTCTGGCTTGGGCCATCCGAGGTTGTTGTCCCGTTTTGTTTTTTTCCCTGTACATCCGACGTTGGGAGTATTCTTTACTTCACTTTACTTGCTTTAATCACAAGATGCATGTTTAGGATTAGTCAAGATAAAATTATTTTAAAGTAGGAATTGGGTTTTTACAACTTGGTTTGGTGCACATTAAAAGTTGGATATTTTTTTTGATAAAAATTGGTTTGATTTGAAACACACATAAGGGAGACCCAGGACTTCTTCAAATTGGTATCAGAGCTAGAAAAGATAATTTATTTGTTTTGTGATCCCGTGTGTTTTCAAAGATGAATTTTGGATATAACGAATTCTCTCGAACTCCTATTTTTTATGGCACTAATTACACTTATTGGAAGATGAGAATGAGAAGTGCATTAAAATCAATTGATGAGTGTATGTGGCTAGCAGTTGAGAAAGGTTGGACACAACCTGTCACTATTATAGGTGAGGTCACTAGCTTAAAGCTTATCGAGTCATGGACTGAAACTGAACATAGACTTTCACAATATAATTCTAAGGGTTTGCACGTTATTTCTTCACATGTCACACAGGAAGAATATAATAGAATTATGACTTGTGAAACACCAAAATAGGTTTGAGATATTTTGGCACTCACTCACAAGGGCACTAGCACGGTTAGGGCTCAAAACTTCAAAATCTCACTACACAGTTTGAGACCATTAGGATGTTAGAGTGTGAGACTTTTGATGAGTTTTATGCTAGGTTGTCCAATATTGTCAACTCGTCGTTTACCCTAGGTGAGAAAATTCTTGACAATCGTGTCATTAAGAAAATCCTTAGGTCATTGCCTAGTAGGTTTGATGCGAAAGTAACCATTTTAAACTCCTTGGGTAAGTTAGAGTCGACGAAACTAGAAGATATTGTAAGTGACCTACAAACCTATGAAATCGACATGATTACCTCCAAACAAGTGCCTAAGAAAGAAAAGGGTATTGCTTTGAAAACCCGAAAGGAGGAAATTAAATTTTAGGATTCTGATTCCGATTTTGAGGATGTTGCTTTGTTGGCAAAGAAATTTTAAAAAATTATTAAGTTTCAAAAGCAATCGAAAGATGCCATGAAATTTGAAAAATTCAAGAATAAAAAAGTTAATCCCTCCTCTAAGGATAAGTTTGAGAAGCCTAAGAGAGATGAGTCGGATAAGTGTTTTGGGTGTGAGGGGTACGGTCACAAAGTTAAGGAGTGTCCCACTAGACTTAAGAAAGAGGGCAAACAACCCATTGTCTATAGTTCTAGCTTAAGTGATAGTGATTCGGAAGAGGTAGAGAGTTCCCCCATTGATCGTAACTTTTTTTCATTTATGGCATGTCATGTAAGCAACGACGATTCTCATGTGCATCACACTTTCAAGGAGGTTTTGGGTGTATCCCATGTTAGTGAGGGTGAAGAAAGTGAGGAGGAGGAGATAGATGTGAAAGAGTTGCAAGTTGCGTTTAATGAGTTGTATGCCTAAGCGGTGAAGGTGAGAAAGTCTAACTCAAAATTGTAAGATAAGTTGAATGAGCGTGCTATAGAAAATAATGATAGTTTGATTAAGGATCTTAGGGCACGAGAGAAGAAGTTTAGGGAGAAACTAGAGTTTGTGGAGAAAGAGAGAGATAATCTCCGTGGTTTGATGGAGTCTTTGAAAAAGGAGATTTTAGCGTTTGAGAAGTCTAGGCATTTTCTTGAGTCTAGGATTCATGAGTTGGAGGAGAGATTGAGAGACTCGTCTAGAGTTAAGTTTGATTTGGAGGCTAGGTCGGAGAAGTTAGATAATATCTTAGGCACCGTCCAAATTAAGGGAGCTATAGGAGGTATAGGTTTTGATGAGAGAGTTGTTCTCATTCCCCCCGCACGTGTGAGAAACACTAGGAAGGTTAGAAAAGGTCCACATATAGGTAATCATTCCCACCATCGCTACACTTACACGTTTTGTGGTAGGAAAGGTCACCTTAGGCGTTTAGACAATCTCCTAGGAAGTTTAGGAATAACGTTTCCCCGGTTCCCCAAATCCCCATGCGTCGTTTTACACCTACTTGGGTTAGGAAATCAGATTTAATGGCTTTAGGAATTAAACTTCATGATTCTCGTTTGAGTGCACTTAATTCTTCTCATTCTAAATCTAAGGGATGATAGTGTTGTCGTGTTTGTCATATACTAGTTTGCTTCATGATATATTCATTGCTAGTATTATTACATGTGTATCATTTTGTATTATATTTCTCGTTTATTTTTTTTTTAGAAAACTTTTGAAAAATACAAAACGATTTTGTTTTTGAGAAAAATTTTAAAAAACCAAAAATATTTTGCTTTTATTTGAGTCAAAATTTGAAAAGCCAAAAAGATTTTCGTTTTTTTTTAGTTTACATGTTTGATGTGGCATATTGGTGTGCTTGGACCCCCCCCCCCCCCCCCCATCGTTTCATTATCCATGTGGCTAGGACATTTGGTCATTATTATCGATGCTTATAATGATCTTAACCATTGTTTATATAGGGTTGTTTCGAATTTGATATGCATTTTAATTCGGCTTTGTGTATATGCCAACATTACACACATGCACGGGTTTATATGGATGTTTGACTTCTCTTGCACATTTGAATTTGGTGAGGGGTTCTTATCTCAATCTTGTCATCTATGTGTAAGTAGACTTAAGGAGAAGTGTGCATGTAAGAATCATTTACCATGAGGATTTGAATTGGTATAATTGAAAAATGTTGAGTGATTCACAGGAAAGGGCTGTGAGAGTTCAAAATTAACTCGTTGTGAAAGCCACCATTTAAAAGAGCCCAAACGAAAAAGCAATATGTTAAGAAAAGGGCCAGTAAGATTTTCTCTAAGTTGAGAATGCTAGAAACCTCAAAAGAACTTGAAAAAATATGTTTATGAGGGAGTTTGGTTGGAGAAAATTTAAAGGGGTTTGCACAACTAATCCTAATGTTGAAACATTGTAATTTGACGGTATTGTTTGTAAAATCGTCAAAATTATATATTTGTGTTCATGTAGTATGTTTAGTTCATTAAGCTCACATTTTTATTATAAAGTTTGATGATTTATCGATATCAATTAGAGCTTCTTGATCGTTTCGATGTGTTGGAATTGTGACTAATTTGTTGTAGTTTCACGCCCATACATCCCATGTCCATGTTTGAGCACATCGATACTAGTTGCACATTGTTAGTTTTATGCATTTTTGCAAAAAGCTTACTGTTTTTCTACTGTCAGGCCCTTCCACTGATTTTTTCTGGAAATTTCTTCAGTGGGAAAAATATATAATATTTCTGGGAATCTAGGAAAATTTGGCAGGTCGCGAGAAGTCATCCAAATGACATATCCATGTCGCGTGAACGACATTTGTACTTCGTTCGAGCGATGTCCTCATTTTGTTTGAGCGACGTCCCTGGCTCGTTCAAACGACAGGCTGAATTCTTGCTTCTGATTGGTTTACAGTCCACTGTTTATTTTGGTGATATTTTTGGTACTGCTGAAAGTATTTCTGGACTGATAGGTTTATATGTAGGTTATATTGGTTCAAAATTGATTTTTTGCATATAGTTCATTTATCACCACTGATTAGATTGCTATATTCTTTGTGTGATTCAATGGTTTACTAGCTACAGATTTTTCATCTCTTGATCATATTTAGCTGGTTGTTTCATGGATATCTAGCGTTTTCAATTCTCAAATTGATTCAAATTGGTATATTCTCATGCTAGATACTTTGATCGGTTTATCTTTTCACCGGATTTTCTATTCGAGACAAAAAGGGGGAGAGATGTATGTGATGTAGGGGGAGATTTGAGCATGATTTGAGCATGTTTTAAATTACATATATTACAAATTGGTATTTCAAATTGATAGTTTAAATTTGATATCATTTTGTTGCTCAATTCGTTTAACAAATGATTTTTCAGAGCTTATTCATATTGGTATCTATTGTTGTTTGGTATCATTTGGATATATATATTGGTTTCATTTGTTCCTCTATAATTCACTTGGTATTTGTTTGTCTGTTTCATGTGTCTTCAGCGATTCGAGATTTCAAGTCTACATCACATTCAAATAATTCATGCTTGCCGATGCTATATATACTAGTCCGTGTCCTATAATTTTTGATTTTGGGTTTATGCGATGGGATTTAGGCGTCATATAGCTTGACGGCCCGGATTAGGCATTTCACTGGTTTAGTTTTGTCCCGGAATAGTCAAAGGGGGAGATTTGTAAGGACATAAATTTCCAATTGAGTCCATATATTGTTTTGACTTAATTCCGTGAACAAAAATGTGTTTGTATTATGTCATAGGGAGATTTTATTTTGTCACAATCCCACTTGGTCTATGACGTATTGAAGAAAATTGAAGACGTTGCGACAAAGCTTCCAAGAATTAATCATGTCGAAGTTTAATTGGTGCAAGTTTACTCGTCTTCAAGTTATTTGCATTCCAAGATCACTCAGGTATGAATGTGTATAATTTATGGTGCTCGGAATTATTGTTATAAAAGATAAGTATGTATTTTTATAAAGAAAAATGATTTAAAGTGTTTTAAATGGTTTGTTCTACCATTGAACATCAGGGTTTTGCGGTGAAGAAAAGAGAAGCACTTCTTGTTCGACATCGTAGATGTATCAAGACCCATGGGGATCGAGTCATTGAGTAAGGATAATCTGTCTTTATAAAACCATTGTTCATTGTGAGTGTCTGGCTTGGGCCGTCCGAGGTTGTTTTCCCGTTTTGGGTTTTTTCGTCGTACATCCGGCGTTGTGAGTATTCGTTACTTTACTTTACATGCTTCAATAACTAGATGCATGTTTAGGATTAATCAAGATAAAATTTGTTTAAAGTAAGAATTGGGTTTTCACAACTTGGTTTGCTGCATATTAAAAGTTGGATAATTTTTTTAAAAAATTGGTTTGATTTGAAACACACATAAGGGCGACCCAGGACTTCTTCATCAATTATATAGTGTGTTCTCAAAAGTCCCTCACCACATAAAAACACTCGATGTGTGCCGCTAGCACAGACCTATAAAAATAAGAGAATATTGGTTAAACGAGTGTTTGAGGGACTTTTTGGAATAAAATGAAAAGGATTGGACTAAACGTGTATTAAAAAAGTTTAAGGGAGTTTTTGATAATTGATTCTTTAATTTTTGAAATATTTGTTGTACTAATTACATGATATTGATCCTTGAGTGTATGAAGATGGGGTGATGATAGTTTCGGTATAATGACAAATGAAAAATCTAAAGTGGATGATAATGAATGTATAATTTTCTGTTATTTTAATTTGTTTTAGTTTGATCTCTACTAATATGGGTCATTACAATTAAGTTTTCAATATGTTTATACTATCTACTCATTCACATGTAAGTTTATGTATTTTCATCGTTTTGTTCATGTAGATTAAAATATTAGTTTATATATTTTTAGGGCCTAAAATAATATCAATTATGGATATAGGACAACAAATATTTGGTTTCCATTTTTAGTCCCCATTTTCAAATTATCGATAGAGTAAATTGTTTTGCAAGACCTGCTTATAGGTTATTGCTTTTGTTGGGCTTTCAATTTTAGGCATGGTTTACTTTGTAAGCATCATACATTGCGTCCCTTCACAGCTATGCATTCTGATGGAGTGTAGGGCATCAATTGCTTTAATACTTAGTTTACCATAATTTTTTTCAAATTCAATTACTTAGTTAGTTGAGTTAATTTATAACATGATGATTGAACGAGTTCAAAATCATTGAGCCTATGACACTAAAATGCATGTTGGTCAGGCATGAGATAAACTATGAAGCACGTAGATGAACACGGGACATGACATTTTAAAAAAATATAGGACATGGGAACACGTTAGATATAACATATATTTTTTTTAATATTAAAAATGTATATTTCATTACTCATCTTTTCATCAACTATTCAATAGCATCAATATCAAAGTACAAATTTAACAATTCAAATCTAATAAATCAACAATAAATAATAATAATAATAATAATAATAATAATAATAATAATAATAATAATAATAATAATAATAATAATAATAATAATATATTCACTTCGTTCTTTCATTAATTCATCCATCAACAATATTGTAGAAAGTGACCCTACAAAAGTTAACTTCACAAGGTGGTATCATAAAAAATCTAAAATTTCATCCTATCATTATATTATAGACCACATGGATATTCCCAATACTCCAAACAAAAATGTACCACAATCTAACCAACCCCCCAAACCGAACCCCACTAAACTAATTAAATTCATCTCCTCCATCATTTGACTCAACTTCAATAAGCTCATAATCACTTTCACCTACATCATCATCATCTGCAGAAAGAACGACTCATTTTTGGGCTCATGAACGAGAGATTTGCTAAATCAAGTACCCAACATCTTCAAACGAGTCGAATGCCTTATATGGATTATTGACGGAGAAAGTGAAAGATTCCACATCATATGGATATCTTACCAAATGAAAAATTTAGTTGTAAACTCAATTTTTTTATTATTAATTTTTATAATTTTTGTAAAGAATTTAAGAGCAAAAGTATTATAATATATCCAAAGGTATTATTTTTTTTTTTGTAAATACGTCTGTCAAGCATTGAAGCGTCATAAGGGCATCCAAGTGACTCAAATCAACAAGGTAAGCTTAAAGAAATACTGTTAAATATGTTTATTTCCACTTGAATATAAACTTATTATATAAAATATATATGCATTTTAAAATAAAAATGTCTTTTATTTGCAGGAGCAAGCGAATAGAGATCAGGGATTGAGTGACCACAATGATGCTTACAATGATGAAGACATTTCAATTTCTAAATTGCTTTTTCATTTTGTTTTGGGTTTTTCATAATAAAATACGGTTATAGGGATACACTTTTTCACAGTTAATGTTTGGAATATCAATACTATGTCAATGCATATGTCACTTTTATATAATGAAATAATGCATTGATGGGAATATATTGAAATAATATATTGCGTTCAACAATATTCGTAACATGCATTTGGGCTCGCGCATCGCGCGGGTTACATGCTGGTTATACCTCTAAAGAAGTAGTATTAGAGGTACAAATGCATTTCATCTCCACATGTATTTTTGTATATGTACATGTTACTCTTTCTTTTATGACCCATTATTATTTGTGTAGGTTTATAAACTTAAAAATCTTCTCAGTTCACCACCTTTTCTCATTCTCTTCTCCCGATCATAAGATACCCTCTATCTTTATTGGGTGTAAACCAAAAAACCCATCATTTTTTGGTTCCTTTCTTCTCTCTACAAACACCTTATATCAGGATGGGTAATACGAAAATTTGTTGGTTCTTTTATCCTCTTTACCAATAATTTCGATCACGATGGGTAATAAAAAAACATGCAGTTTTGAATTTTGGTTTTTAATTTAAATAATAACATGCTTTGAATTTTACCTACAGTTTAGATCAGAATTTATTTTACTCTTGATTTTTTTCCCAGTGTGTATATCAGCGCATGTTAGTAACTGTTGGTGATGGAGGAAATCAATAAGATCTTGCTTACCTCGGTTTCTTCTCACCAAGGTACACCATAATATATTATATTATATGCATGCCTACTAAAATCTCTACGCATACATGCATTGCATATACACACACACACATATAGCCTACCTGCCTTATATGATTTTTTTCCTTTCTATTCATGACCTTTGCTATGTATATATGCCTCAACCTCAATCAGTTATATTTCTTATTAGTATAGGGGCGACCAAATTATTTTGTGTATTTTTCCCTTCAGGTGTATACTATAAATTTGGTAAGTTTACTATGTTGTAATTGTTCTAGGTTGGACCCCATGTATCAATAACGTGTATTAGTTTTTTTTAGCCATTTCAGTCATTTTGGAGATGAGGCTTTAAAAGTTCACAGCTCCTACAACCGTCATTTTTTTTCTTCTAAAGTAGTTAGAATTTCGATGCACTAAACTTAACAAACTTTTATTTTTTAGGTTGAACCACAATAAGGGAGAGAAAGAGTTATTGTGGATTGGGTTTGGCGGGAAAAATAGACTTAGAGAGGATGGATGTACCTGTTATTGTGGATTTTCATGTACCTGTTAAAATTTTAAATTTTTTTGAAGGTGTAACATTGATCTTCCTTTTTAGGTATTTGTGGCTGAATTTGATACATGTATGTATGTTGATCACTGAATTTTTTGTAGTTTGAAAATTAATTCTATAATTTTTTTAAATTTTTTGAACTTGGTTTGATGAATTACCAAATTTTGAAATAATTTAAATACTACTTATAAAATTAGTTATAATATTACATGATATTAGAAAATTCTCACTATTTAATTTATGATTTTGAAAGATTGGACTATGTGGTCATGGTTTCAATTCAACTTTATGTCTATGAGAATTGATGTTATTTGGTCAGAACACTACACAACACATGGCTCAATGCCCTTTATTGAACAGAGTTTTTTTTTTATATTTTTTAGTCCCAATATTATTATAGAATACCCCATGTAAAGAATTTAAAAAAATAACAAATATTTTTGTAGAATGCATGTGTTTATCAATTCATGTATGTATTGTATTCTTTATTCTGAATGTGTTTTGTTTATTCTGATTATTTTTATATATTACATACATAGTAAAAATTGGATTAGTTTGAGATTGTCTATGATATAACTTCTTTAACAATCACCCCTAATTTTGAAAAATTATTTTTACTCTTACAATAAGATATAAAGCATGACATATTTACAGAATTCTATAAACTATTATCAATTTATATTATTCGGATTGCTATAAATAAATTTTAAGTATTTTTTCTATTAAATGCACACGCATCGCACGAATTACCTACTAGTTAGTATAACACTTTTATATTATTCTCCTAATACGATATTATTAAAACAATTAATGGCCTTTTAATACTTACTATTTTTAAATATTATATTTTTAAAAATGAAATAAATCCAAAATCTATTTGAAACAAAAAAGATGAATAAATTAAAAGTCTCTTGAAAACTAAAAAGATGACTCATTCTATACTCCATTAATTATTTTCTAGATCCACCCCAATCTAGAGTTAATTAATCTCCTTTCATCATTCTCCGCTCAAATCACATTACATAGTGCTACTAATACCGCTACATCTATATAACGTTTTTATTTCTAGAAAAAAGTTTTCAATTTTTCAAAAATATTTTTATATAAATAAAAAAGTTTTTTTTATAAAAATATTTTTAATGTTGTATTTATAGAAAAAACTTTAAGCTTTTATTTATAAATGATATAAAGTTTTTTAAACTAGAAACAAATAAAAAAATATATAATGTTTTTATATAAAAATACGTACAATTTTTTTGAATTTTTTATTTATAAAAATAGTTTTGAAGTAAAAAAAATTCAAAAATTCAAAATTGTTTTTAATATAAATAAAAAATGGTTATAAAAACATTTTAACATTTTATTTATAGAAAAAAAATTATGCTTTGTATATACAAATGCCATAAACTTTTTAAAACTAAAAACAAATAAAAATATGTATAATTTTTATATAAAATAAATACAGTTTTTTTGAAGTTTTTATTTATAAAAAAATATTTTTTATATAATAATTTTTTAAAAATAATAGACAAATTTTATTTATGAAAAAACTAACCTTTTATAATGGTTTTATGAAAGATATTGAATTTATGATATATACTAATTTTTTTAATTATCATTATATTTGTTTATTGTACATCATCCGTGCATTGCACGAGTTGTATGCTAGTTGTTTATAATATACGATAGTGCATACATTTATAGTAATAAATATTATGCACTTAAGGCCTCATAACTGATTGTTTTTTTACAACCCGTAATTAAATATGTAATTATTTGTAACATTTTTATAATATGCAATTTTTCTATGACACTTCAGGTTACGACTGTTTATTTCAGTTATCGTAAAACACTTTTTATGATTTTTTTACACATGAAGTTTGACCAACAAATATCTTAGGCTCGGGATTTTACTCTTTCATTCAATAACTCTCCCATTTCCCATAATAACGGTGAGTACACACGAGTGTGACAATTTTTCCATCGAAATTCAAGAAGCCTTGAATCAACTTATTGAATATGGGTTATGTACAACCCAAATCAACCATTCACAACACTCGAGGAAAATTATACTAATGATGTCAATAATATACTCTTTATGGGAGAGAGGAAAAAATCAATTAAGTATTTGAAGAGGGAGAGAATTTCCACCGAGAGAGAAAATTTTCATTAAAGTTATTTTGAACTTCCATATATACAGAGTTACACACCCTTGCTTATGTTCATGAATATGCCCAAATCGACACAGGTATCTCAATACCAAACTAAAATATCTATTCTTGAAGAGATTAAGTATTACCACGAGCACAAGCTCACAATTTTTAGATCACTTACATGCAGAATACTAATTAACTGAGCCTCGTTTGGTTATATATTCAGAAATTTCGATTTAAAAATAATTTTTAAATACATTTCTCGGTGTTAATAAATATTAGTGTGCATTTGTTAGATTTGTTTTCAAGTTCAATTTTATTAAAAATTAAAACCTAACACAGACAAAGTTAGTAACATCTCTCTCTCTCTCTCTCTCTCTCTCTCTCTCTCTCTCTCTCTATATATATATATATATATACACACACACAATTGTATGTATAATCCATAATAAAATTATAGACATACATCAATTGATGAGATTATTTAATACATATGTGCTATTTATATATTTTATGTTATTTCATATATGTATAATACACATACAAAACTATATATCACTATTATGTATGTATTGATATTATTATTTATTATATAGATCTTAGTAGAGTATATAATTTAATAATTATATACACATACGTAATTTTGGATGCATGAACATATATAATTTTTATTTATTATAATTATACACATATTAATGTATTATATATATATGAGTACAAATTAATCGCAATGAAAAATGAATCCATAAAGGAATTAAAGAACAAAATAAAGAGATGTCAATCACACAACACAAAGATGTATGTGGTTCGATAAATTCCCTACGTCCATAGAGAAGTCACTATTATTGTATTAAGTTCTCTCGAGTCTCGAAATTCCATCCCCTTTGACCCTAGGGAGAGGGTTACATTTATATTGGTGTAAAGTGGTTGAGTTATACAAGGAACTCCCCCAACTTGTTGTTAGCTCGTGTGGTGACTTATGCATATCTCATTCGAGATTGTTGGTAACCATTTGAGCTTATCAATACTCACATGATAAGTGGTCATATCTATCCACGTGATAAATGTGCTTGCTGATTTATTTGAACAATTGGGTCCCCAGAATTGTCCCTAAAATCTCTGGGCTGAGATTTATTGGTCTAACAGATTTTATTTCTTATTTAGGCCCAATGGTTTTTTAACCTTATTGATGAAGTTGGAGCGATAGGGAAAACTCGTGATTATGAAAAATTCCCAGGTGTACGCTCATCCGAGCAGAAAGTGAGTCTCCAAAAATCATTCTTGGATGTTGTACATGATGATTGTGCACGGGGATTCAAATAGAGATGGAACATACCAAACCGTCACTTTGCTTCAAATCGCCCCTCTATATAAAAAATAAAACTTCAGAGATTTCTCCTTTGCATTTCTCCATATTTGTAAGTCTCCATCTTCACTTATCGATTTCTTAGTTTTCTTCTTTTTCCTCCTTGTGTTTGTATTCGGTAATGGTAAAAAAATTTCCAAAAATTATTGACCATTCATGGGAAAAGTGTTGATGAGCTTAGGAAAAATTATTTAATTCTTCCTTGGGAGGAAATCAACTTTACCCCTATTCCTAAAATGTTAGGGATGCTTATGGAGGGCACTGGATTCACACCCTGGTTGTGGGTTGAAGAGGGTTTAATATTCCCCCGAACCCTCTGTTTTGGGAGTTCTTTGATTACTTTGAAGTAGTCACTGCTAGGGGTGTGCACGAACCTGAATGGACCAAACGGACCAAAAAAATTGAACCACACTGGACCTACTTTTTCAAGGTTTTTTAATTCAATCTTAAAATATGAAGAACCGCATTATTCGGTCCTGTCTCGTTCCCCGTCTTAGGTCTTAAAAAGAGGATTTGCACCAATCGGATCGTTTTTATTATATTTTTAATACAAAAATTAGTCAGCTGATAAGGACCAGTTATGTTAAGACACGTGCTATCCAACATGGCATAAATATATGTATCGAGGAACTCAAAGCGCTGAGCTACTCAGTATACTGAGCAACTAGCTGGGAAGACTAAACGACCAAGGCAGTTTCAATTAATATTCTCATTATGTGCTGATACGTATGCCTATTTAATAACAACGTATTGTCTATTCATATGGGTAGTCCAAGGGCTATAAATACATTGTAACACCCTCATGGTAGGGTAAGCTATCATAAGAAAAGATAATCAAGATTAAGACAAGACACCTAGCAATACAAGACAGTGGACGTAGGCCATTTCATTAAGGCTTAACCGCTTTAAAAATCCGTTGTCTTATTTCTTTGTCCATATTTATCTGTGATTAATGAATTAGATCAAATCTGGTTCATTACATCAACAGATTGGTGACGTCTGTGAGAACGACTATACGTAGAGTTTTTTACTAAACACTTATTAGAAATGGCTGATATCCTGGAATCAAGTAACATGAACAATGACGGGAATCCTCTAAACCCTTCTGCTCCTCCAAATACACTTGATATCACTGGGATCCTAGAAAAGTTATCTAGGGGACAAACAGCTATGCAGGAAACCATAGGACAGTTCATTCAAACTGTCCAAAATGGAGGAACTACCCAGTCAAGACAACGAAGCGTTCGTAGAAGCATGCGTCCACCGTCTTCATGATCTAAACATACTAAATTCTGTCATGCTATGAATTCAAATGATCCATCCTATCACCCTGGCCTAACTTCACCTATGAGAATTTTGGATTCTCAAGAAGATGTTACTCTAACTTCAAAACGAACAAGGGCTCTGGAAAGTTTGAGAAGAGTCTCTCCATTCGATCGTTTGGTCCCTAGGAGGAATAAAAATCCTCCTCGAATTACGTCGAGAAATTCTCAACGACCAAATAATTTAAGGGAAGGCTCAACCCAGTCACATCCCAATCCCTGGCATGTAGCTCATACAGAAATATCCCAAGAGGAGAATTCTGCGTGATCTGTTGCTCATGTGAATATAAATAGATCATAGGCTGGAAATGATGCTTAAAAAGGGTCTATTCAGAGACTAGAAGACAAATTAGGGGAAATGGTTAAGGCCAAAAACCCTCTTCAAAGAACCTTTATTAAAGGATCTACATTTGTACAAGCAATTATGGATTTCCCCACACCATCAAAGTTTAAGTCTCCTATGGTCACATCTAAGTATGATGGCAAAATTGATCATGTTCACCACATGGAGCAATATCAAGCTGCAGCAGATATCTATGCAGTCCCAGATGAAATGAGGTGCAGAGCATTTTCAGGAACTGAGAGGAGTGCGCTTGCGTTCAAATAAGGAAGTTATTTAATTAAACAAAGTTTTTACCACTCAAGTCCTAAACATGCATCTATATGTGATTAAATACGATAATAAAACATGCAAGAACACAAATATGAGGAAAAATCTCCTAAAGGGGCAAAACCTTTTATTTTCACAATAATTTTGTAAGAGTACCGCTTACACGGATTACAATGAAAATATATGACATAGAAATACCCTCGGGTGTCGGTTCTGATGTCGGTGGCTGGAACTATTCCTTTCTAGTAAGGCAGCAGTGAAGAAGAGAGCGGCTTCCTCACAAATTACTCCAGATGAGTAAATGATCTTCTTGAAGGTTTAAAGATTCACACACATATATGGGAATGGTTTTGTGAATCAAAATGGTTTAGAAAACCTTAAAAGGTGAAGTCTTATTCTTGGCTATTTTTGCAGAATTTTTAGATTGCAAAAAGACTTGAAAAATGTGTAGAAGGAGATCAGATATTTATACAAAAATTGAGGCGGCGGCTCGTTCGAACGAGATAGTCATATCGCTCGAACGAAGGATAGAAGTCGTTCGAACGATATCGCGCGACATGCCTATCTCACGCGAACGACTTTCAAAGTCATTTGAGCGAGCTCGTCGATCAAGGCCATTCACTTCTACACTTAGAAAAATTCTGTTTTTGATAAAAAAATTAATTTAGACTTCAAAAATAATTTTCAAAAACATTTCCCAAATATTTATGCAAATATTTAAGGCTCCAATAAAACATATTACTAATAATGCGTAGTGGGAATGAGCTGAGCAGCACATTACATGTAGCATGATGCACGTGAAGAAAGTGGATGCAATGAATTCGGATAGAGGCCGTCGAGGATGATCGTGTTGACGTGCCGAATGTAGCGGTATCAGACATGTGAATTGTGATCTAGGATAAAACAGAAAAATCCTAGAATCTACCCCGGACATTTATAAAATTATGTCCTTATAATTCTCCCCCTATGTCTATGCCGGTACATACATGTAAAATCCGAATTATGCAATCAAATGACATACAAGATAATATCCCCATTAAACCCTCAAACTAAGAATACTAAATGACATGTCTTCCAAATCTTCAGCTCTCCTATACCTTCCAAAGCTTTTCTCATCAGGGTGTGTAATCAAATACTGAGCAGTGTTGTACCTACACACATGAGATAAAGCAAATACCCGTGACAAGCAACAGTTTGAAAATATAATGATATGAAAAAATTGATGATCAATTAAGCTCAACCAAATCATTTATGCAGCAACCAAACACCAAAACAATTCTCCCCCATAATTCTTCTCCCCCTTTTTATGATGTCCCTAAATAAACAGATATGAGCAGAAATGAATGCACATGGAGAATGATACACGGGAATAAAATGCTATTTTTGAATTTTTCAAAATTTTTCACACATAGTATACAACAAAGAATCACACAATGAAAGATCACAAAAACAACCAAGTCAATGATAGCGAAAATGAAGGGGTGTGATCAAATTCGATAGGAAAATCAATGCATACAAACATGACATATGTGCATGATGAATATCAGATACTCCTAACGAATGAACTCAAAGTCATCCTTTGGTGCAAAAAGGTGGTAATGTGAGACATTGACTCAATCAAATCAACAAATCAAATCTCAAAGTGATTTCCACACCAATAACGTCCAAAACTATTTCATGCTTTTTCAGGACTTTCAAGGAAGTGCAAACCCGTATATATTCTTCAACCAAACTCCCTCATATTTTTATTTTGAATAGAGGCTTTCTAAATTCTAAAACTTTGGAGAATTGATGGTGAAACCTAATGGCCCATATTAGGCATGAATTGATTTTTATTGCCTTTATATTTTTTCGGGGATCTTTTAACCTCTTTGGACTTCGGATAATAAAATTCCTCCATTTTTAGGTCCTTTTGAACGGTGGCTTTTGTGCAAAGAAGAGATAATTACCTTTCGCAGCCCCTCCCCGTTCTTAAACAAACACTTAGTCTCACAAAAAACTATTTTTACATGCATTCCAATCTTGTCAAGTTTTATCGCATATTATTAGTTGTATAGACAGAATTGAGATGGAAACACTCAAGCCAACATGTGATAGACAAGTACAATAATAAAATAAAGCCGTGCATATGTGCAATAAAGGAGATAAGAGTCAAACATATAGGAAGATATCGACAATCACATCTCAAAGACTCCAAACAATGTAAAGCATATGGATGAAATGATGTAGCGTCTCAAATCTCTATCAAACCGTCACATGGATATATGAAGTGAAATTTTGACTTGGCTATCTTATATGTTCATCCATAAAAGGTGCATAAAAAATACAAAAATATTTTTGGGCTTTTTCAAAAATTTCTATAAAAGAAATTCTTTTTGGATTTTTTTGTTTAAAAGTATAAATAAATAGCTGTACAACAAGGAAATAATACATATAAAACAGACTAGCAATAGGACGCATATGATAAGAATGTGAAAAAGCATCCTATCTTAGACATAGACCAACCCCTCAGTCAACTGTGCAAATCCCCAAAGACTTCCTAAGACTCTCAAATCTAAGGGCATCTAAAGGTTTCGTAAAAATATCGGCTAACTGACGGTCGGTGGGAACAAAACTCAGGGATATGACTTTCTCCTCAACTAATTGACGTATAAAGTGCTCACGTATCCTGATGTGCTTTGTGCGCGAATGCTGGACTGGATTGCGGGATATGTGTATCGCGCTCGTGTTATCACAGGAAATGGTCATGGTGTCCTGTGAAATCCCATAATCCTCCAGCATTTGCTTCATCCACAAGAGTTGCGTGCAACAACTCTCGGCGGCTATGTACTCAGCCTCCGCAGTGGACAAAGAGATGGAATTTTGCTTCTTGCTCAGCCAAGAGACAAGAGCAGAACCAAAATAGAAACACCCACCAGAAGTGCTCCTACAACCATATACATCCCCGACCCAATCGGCATCTGAATAGGCAGATAGACGGTCATCGGTATCAAAGGAATACCAAATACCGTATGAGAGAGTCCCACTCACGTATTTAATAATACATTTTAGAGCAAGTAAATGTGACTCTTTCGGGGACACCTGATATCACGCATAGACTTCAACACTAAAGGCTATATCGGGATGACTGGCAGTCAAGTAGAGAAGACTACCTATCATACTTCGATATAAGGTTTTCTCTACGTCCTTGCCTGAAGTGTCCTTACTAGGCTTGGTAGTAGTACTCATAGGTGTACGAGTATGCTTACAGAGTCTAAACCAAATTTCTTTAGTAGGTCTCGAGCATACTTGGATTGGGAGATGAACATCCCATCCTCTAGCTGACCAACCTGGAGACCAAGGAAGAAAGTAAGCTCACCAACCATGCTCATCTCAAACTCACTTTTCATCTCCTCTTCAAAGTGATGAGCATGTTGAGAGAATGTGGACCCAAAGACTATGTCGTCCACATAGACTTGGGCAACCAAAATTGCACCGTCATCTCTCCTGACGAACAATGTCATATTAACTCCCCCTCTCTTGAAGCCACGGGCTAAGGGATAGGAAGTAAGCCTCTCGTACCAAGCACAGGGTGCTTTATTCAAACCATACAAGGCTTTCCTCAGATAGTATACGTACTCTGGGTTCTAAGGGTCTTCAAACCCTTTTGATTATTCCACGTAAACCTCCTCCTGTAGAATGCCATTCAGAAAGGCACTCTTGACATCCATCTGGTATAATTTGAAGCGCAGATGACATGCGATGGCGAGTAGTAAGCGGATAGACTCAAGACTCGCAACAGGAGAAAATGTCTCCCCAAAGTCTACACCTTCTATTTGTGTGTAGCCTTGAGATACCAACCTAGACTTATTTCTGATTATGGTACCATTTTCATCCATTTTATTCTTGAAAATCCATCTGGTACCTATCACATTTGTCTCACTAGGTCGGGGGACAAGTTCCCAGACATTATTCTTTTTAAACTGAAGCAACTCATCCTGCATAACAGATATCCAGTGTTCATCCTTGAGTGCTTCTTTATGATTCTTGGGCTCGACTTTGGATGTGTAGCAAAAATGGATGACAACGTTCTCTAGCTGAGCACGAGTCTTAAACCCTAGAGTGGGATTACCAACAATGGCAGAAGGGTCATGACTCTTGCGAACCCAAGCGGGTGTTTCCCCTAACACAGGAGTAGGGTCCACAGAGTGTGGGTGAGGTACAAGTAAATCACTGCTAGAAATATCCTCAACCTCACACTGAAGTTTAGAATCAATAAATGCCGAAGGTTCTTCATCTTGCACGGTGACGTTTATTGATTCCATAACCTTAGAGATCTTCAGGTTAAAAACTCGGTATGCTCTACTATTCGATGAATATCCCAACAGTATTCCCTCGTCGCTTCGGGAGTCAAACTTTCCAAATTGCTCTCTATCCCGTAGGATGTAGCATTTACTCCCAAAAACATGGAAATATGCAAGATTTGGCTTCTTGCCAGTCCACAACTCATACGGTATCTGCAGTGTGTGTGAACGCAGATAAACCCTATTTACCATGTGGCATGCAGTAGACATTGCCTTTGCCCAAAATCTCCTAGAAACTTTACGACCTAGAAGCATAGATCTAGCCATCTCCTGGATCGTTCTATTCTTTCTCTCAACAATCCCATTTTTCTGAGGAGTCTTCAAAGCAGAAAACTCATATTTGATCCCAAGGCTATCACAATACAAATCGACCTTTGCTTCCTTAAATTCAGTGTCGTTGTCACTACGTATCCTATTAATAGTGACTTCGTGTTGATTTTTCAGGACACGACACTTGGTCGTTAAAAATTCTATAGCATCGGATTTCTCTCTCAGAAAACCTATAATGGAGAATCTTGATAAATCATCCACCATCACGAGGATATACCTCTTACCACCCAGACTCTCGGAACAAGTGGGACCCATAAAATCCATGTGTATAAGCTCAAGAACACGAGAGGTGGTAATGGAATGCAACTTCCTATGGGGACTACGAATTTGTTTTCCTAACTAACAGGGTCCACAAACTGTCGAAGTTGGCCTTACAAGAGATGGTAAGCCATGTACTAGGTCCTTTTTAGCTAAGCGAGTGAGATCTCTAATATTTACGTGACCTAGACGTTGGTGCCACAGATCCATAGGAGTGATCGTGACGCTGTTGCAGACAAGTGAGGATATGGGCTCAGTCCCATAGCAATTATCCTTTGTCCTCACCCCTTGCACTAAAAGTTTACTGGCTTGATTATAGACCTTACAAGCGTCCCGGTCAAACTTTACGGCAAAGTCAACATCGCACAATTGGCTAATGCTGAGAAGGTTTGCTTTCAAACCTTTGACGTACAAAACATTTTCTAGCTTAGGAAATCTAGGTAACTCGATAATACCACGTCCTATAATGCTAGACTTGCTCCCATCTCCAAAGGTGACTCTGCCATCCTGATAATCCGCAAGAGATGTAAAAAATGAGGCATCACCTGTCATATGTCTGGAGCACCCACTGTCAAAATACCACTGTGAGGTATTATGTGCTTTGAGAGCGATATGAACAACAAAGGCTTTTTTATCTTTCTTAGGTACCCAAGAAGTGGTGACCTTTTATTTGCCTTTGTTGTTGATGGTTTTAGCTGGAATGTGAGAAGCATTCACTGACGGCAAAGACATCCGCCGGAATTCCTTCATCAAACTATGAGACGTGGCAGCTAAGAACTCAACTCGCTCTCTTAGACTGGTAAAATCATCAGTATGCTGAGGTGGGGCAATAGTACGTCGTGTCCGACCCATGCTATAGCAAAACTCCCTGAGGTGGCCTTTTCTTTTGCAATAAGTACAAAATAACACAGTCAAAGGCGGACCTTGGTTTTCTTTTCTTGGTCGAATTCTCCTTCGAGGATTTTGACGATGGCCATAAGGAGTCGTAGTAAACTCAGGAACTGGTCCAGGTGCAATTTGGGATGTGGAGGAACCATCATAACCTATTCCCTGCCTATCACCAAAACCTAAAGCGGGGCCGAGGAGAACCTTTCCCATCTTACCAGATTTGTCCTCAATTTGTACCTTGACTTCCCGTGCTTTCTCAAGATCATGAGTGATCTGGGCAACAAGGGCTTCTAGTTTCTTCTGAGTCTCCACAGAGGAATGGAGCTCACTCGTAAGACTAGCCACTTGTTTAGTCAAGTCCCCTCTTTCTTTCTCAAAACTACTCTCTCTCTCTCTCTCTCTCTAAACAAACTCTCTTTCTTAACGCAGGTAGATTCTCTCTCTCTCTCAGGGCGGTGCAGGTGGAGGACTCTCTCTCTCTCTCTCTCTCTCTCTCTCTCTCTCTCTCTCTCTCTCTCACACACACACACACACTTTTCTTAAATCTTCCTCTAAGTCGGTGATCTTAAGAACTAACGCTCTGTTACGCTTTTTAGTTTTAAATGACTCAGAATATAACTCAGCATAGGCGCGTTGAATATCACTCTCGCTCTCACTTGAGTCCTCCTCCCCCTCACTCACATCGATCTCACTGTCGAGGTGTCCCTGTGATGCAGTATCCTCATCGTCGTGAGAAGTACTCAACGTGCTCACATGACTAGCCATGAATGCGGTGAAGTTACACTCATGCGATGACTCATCTCCTGAGTCCACCGACTCGACCTCACTGTCGTCGCTAAGGGTAGCATTAAGGACCGCTTTCCCTTTCTCTCTGTTCAGACGTGTAGCACACTCAAAGGCTCTATGACCCCTACCGTCGCACTCAAAGCATCTCTCACTTTCTTTCTTAGGAGGATCTTTAAAATCTTTTTCATTTTTCTTTTCAAACTTATTTTTCTCAAATTTCTTTTTATCTTTAAAATTGCCATTTTTCTTAAATTTGAGAATCCTCTTAAAATTTTTTGCAAAAAGAGCCAAATCATCTAAGTCAAAGTCACAATCAGAATCTGACGTGTCACTCTCTCTCTTTCTAGATGACTCTACCCTCTTTCTAGCCAACCCCTCACTCTTTTTCTCATTGGCATTAAGTGCAATTACCTTATCTTTAGACCTAGCAGTTTTATGGAACATATCAATTTCATATGTTTGCAAATCTCCTACAAGTTCTTCCAATTTTAGCGTATTTAAATTACCCATAGAATTTAGCACAGTGACTTTAGGGATAAAACTCTTAGGCAGAGAACGGAGAATCTTTTTAACAACTCTAGCATTTGGAATATGTTCACAAAGATTAAAGCTAGTATTAACAATGTCAGAAAGCCTAGCATAAAAGTCATCAAAACATTCGGTTTCATGCATGGTGATGATTTCAAATTGAGTTGTCAAATTTTGCAATTTAGATTATTTCACAGCATTAGCTCCTTCATGGGTGAGTTGTAAAACATCCCATGCATCTTTTGACGTAGTGCACGTCATTATGCGTTTGAACTCATCAGGTGTGACAGACCCAGAAATAGCACTTAGACCTTTAGAATTGAATGATAACCATTTAAATTCTTCTTCAGTCCAAGAAGTGACAGGTTTTAAATTGATCACATTATCAACAGTGACGGAGGGAGGTATCCACCCTCTTTCAACCAAAATCCAGACACGTTCATCAATGGCTTTTAATGCCGATCTCTTGTGGGCTTTCCAATATGCATAGTTTGTCCCGTCAAAAACAGGCATTTTATTACATAACTTCTCCATAATGAACACACTCGTTTTCAAAAATCAATTTTTCAGAAAATTGATATCTTAGAAAAAATTTGCGGAAAATTACACGCTAAAATTGTGTAATTGGCTCTGATACCAATTTGAGAGGAGTGCGCTTGCGTTCAAATAAGGAAGTTATTTAATTAAACACAGTTTTTACCACTCAAGTCCTAAACATGAATCTATATGTGATTAAATACGATGATGAAACATGCAAGAACACAAAAAAAATCCCTCAAAGGGGCAAAACCTTTTATTTTCACAATAATTTTGTAAGAGTACGGCTTACACGGATTACAATGAAAATATATGACACAGAAATACCCTCGGGTGTCGGTTCTGATATCGGTGGCTGGAACTATCCCTTTCTAGTAAGGCAGCAGTGAAGAAGAGAGCGACTTCCTCATAAATTACTCCAGATGAGTAAATGATCTTCTTTAAGGTTTAAAGATTCACACACATATATGGGAATGGTTTTGTGAATAAAAAAGGTTTAGAAAACCTTAAAAGGTCAAGTCTTATTCTGGGCTATTTTTGCAGAATTTTTAGATTGCAAAAAGACTTGAAAAACGTGTAGAAGGAGATCAGATATTTATACAAAAATTGAGGCGGCGGCTCGTTCGAACGAGATAGCCATATCGCTCGAACGAAGGACAGAAGTCGTTCGAACGATATCGCGCGACATGCCTATCTCGCGCGAACGACTTTCAAAGTCATTTGAGCGAGCTCGTCGATCGAGGCCATTCGCTTCTACACTTAGAAAAATTTTGTTTTTGATAAAAAAAAATAATTTAGACTTCAAAAATAATTTTCAAAAACATTTCCTAAATATTTATGCAAATATTTAAGGATCCAATAAAACATATTACTAATAACGCGTAGTGGAGTAGTGGGAATGAGCTGAGCAGCACGTTGCATGTGGCATGATGCACGTGAAGAAAGTGGATGCAATGAATTCGGATAGAGGCCGTTGAGGATGATCGTGTTGACGTGACGAATGTAGAGGTATCAGACATGTGAACTGTGATCTAGGATAAAACAAAAAAAATCCTAGAATCTACCCCGGACATTTATAAAATTATGTCCTTACAGGAACCATTACTGGATCCCCTCAGATATGGTACAATAGCCTTCCTTGAAGAAAGATTCTGACCTTCCATCAACTGGTCGAGCTCTTTATAGGAAATTTCTATTTTGTTACAAAGCCAGTTAAAAGGGTAGCACATCTATTGAGCGTTAGACAAAAGGCAGGAGAAAGCATCAGGGACTATATCACTCATTTTAACAACAAGAAACTGGAAGTCATTGACTATGAGGAGAAGGCAACCATCACGTCTCTTATGAGTGGTCTTTTACCAGACAAGTTGTACTACACCCTGGCCAAGGATCCCCCAAAATCTATGGCTGAATTGATGGACAAAGCAGCTAAAATTATGAATGTCGAAGAAGCTATGGTTACGAAGAAGAATGCTGAGGCAAAGGCAAAAACTAAAGTTGAAGGTGAATCGGAGAGGAAAGATCACAAGCATAACGGTGGGAGCAAGCAGTCAAAAGGCAAAGAAGTATTAGAACACATGAGGAAGTATACAAATTATATTCCCTTAACGGTGGATATAAACCACGTTCTGGAAGAGATCAAGAACAGAGAGGAACTGAATTAGCCAGAAAAATTAAGGACAGCTCCCGAAAGATGGGATAAATCCAAGTATTGCGAGTTCCATAAGGATCATGGTCACACGACCAAGTAGTATGTAGCTCTCCAAAATGAGATAGAGGCACTCATTAGACGAGGAAAGCTGAATAAGTACGTTGATTGCCAGAATGGTGGGAGGACCAACAATAGAGCTCGACAGAGGTCCAAATCTCCTTGTCGACTAAGAGACAATAAGATAAGGGACCATAAAGATGAACCTGAAGATGACCCCGATCTCTCAAAAAGGCTAAGACAACCTGAGCATGAGGTATTTTCAATTCATTTTGGTTCATTCGATTGTAATATAATTACAGGTGGGGATATAGGAGGGGGTGAATCTTACCTCAATGAGGCACAAACTTGTTCTTATATACAACGGATAAATCTAGCAGAAGTGGATCGCCCAAGGAAGGTTAACAAAGATAAACTGGTCATTAGTTTTTCCAAAAATGACCTGGAAGGCATTTTGTATCCTCATGATGATCCTCTAGTGATCAAAATGAGAATGAAGGATGTAATCATCTTAAGAGTACTGGTGGATAATGGTAGCTCGGCAGACATCATGTTCTACCCTTGCTTCGATAGTTTGAACTTAAAACTTGGTCAGTTGGAGCCATATCATAGGCCCCTCATTGGGTTCTCTGGAGAAAAAATTTTTCTTCTTAGGACGATTAAGTTAAACACGTTTATTGGTACCTAGCCTGCTTGCAGATCAAAAAAGGTTCACTTCTTCGTGATGGATAAAAATATCCAATCAACCTACAATATAATCATGGGGAGAGTAGGCTTGAAAAAGTTTGAAGCATTTCCATCCACTCTAAATCAGTGTTTAAAGTTCCCGACCAACTTTGGGGTTAGATTTGTGAAGGGCAATCAAAAAATAGCTCGAGAATGCTACTACTCATCTTTCAAGCAAGAGGAATTAGAGGACTCCAGGAAGAAAACTACTACTTATCAAGTGGATAAATCTGATGAGTCTAAGATTGAAACCTTAAACCCAAGAGATAAAATGGAGATCGTTAAAGGCCAAGTCATAGAGGCAACGAAAATCATTATTCTGGATGACGAGTAACTAGAAAGAACAACTCAGATTAGTGCTTCACTTGATCCAATATTGAAAAAAGATCTGGTGGCCTTTCTGAAGCACAAAAAATAGGTATTCGCGTGGAGTCATGAAGATATTCTAGGGATAGACCCATCTTTCTTATGTCACGAACTCAGCGTCAACAAAGAGATCAAACTAATGAAGCAACGAAGAAGTGTCTTTAGTTCGGAGAAGAATCAGGCTATTCAAGAGGAAGTGGAAAAGTTGCAAAAAGGCTTATTTCATCGATGACATTAGATATCCTGATTGGCTGGCTAATGTTATAATTGTGAGGAAGAAGAATAACAAATGGAGAATGTGTGGAGTTCATAGACCTGAATAAAGCTTGCCCAAAAGATCATTTCCCTCTGCCAGAATAGATCAGCTGGTAGATGCAATTTCGGGGCATGAATTGCTAAGCTTTATGGATGCCTACTCCGAATACAATCAAATTAAAATGAAGCCAGAAGATAGGGAAAGTCCATCTTTAACTACCCCACGAGGAACATATTGTTACAATGTTATGCCTTTTGGTCTTAAGAATGCAGGTGCTACATATCAGCGACTGATGAACAAGGTGTTTACAAAGCAGATTAGCAAAAATATGAAGGTGTACATAAACGATATATTGACCAAAAGCAAGAAAGCAGTTGACCATAGAATTGATTTGAGCCAAGTATTTGACTAATTGGAGAAGTACCAGATGAAGTTGAACCCGACCAAGTGCATTTTTGGCATACAAGAAGACATGTTCCTCTGGTATATTGTGAATCAAAGAGGGATTGAAGAAAATACTGATAAGATAGAATCCTTGCTAGAATTACTATCCCCAACCACCAAGAAGGAAGTGCAAAGCCTTACGGGGTGTGTTGCAGCTCTCAACAGATTCATCTCTCGAGTAACTGATATATATCTTCCATTCTTTAAGGTTATCAGAAAGACCTTTAAGTGGAATGATGAATGCCAGATGGAATAGACATAGAATATGCTCTTCATTTCCAATTCAAGGCTTTCAATAATGAAGAGGTGTATAAAGTATTAATTATGGGCTTCAACTTAGCTAAATCATTTAATGCAGAGCAAGTTATTATGTTCAATGATTCGCAATTAGTGGTAAATCAAATGCTCAGTCTTTACGCAACAAAAGGGGAGTTTATGTCAAGATATTTAATTAAAGTTATGGAGATTGTATCCAATTTGGCAGCTATCCAAGTGATTAGAATACCAAGACTGGAGAATGCAAGGGCGGATACACTTGCTCGGTTAGCTTCAGCTATATGCACCGAGCTGCGAAGAATAATTCCCATTGAGATACTGGCAAGCAGAAGTATTGATGAAGATTTAATGATGAACTTTGTTACTTTAGATATGGGATCTTCTTGGATGGACCCCATTAGGGATTATATCGAAGAAGAAAATTTACCAGCCGATCAACTTGCAGCCAAGAGGTTAAAGTTTAATGCTACTAGATACGTCTTAAATAAGGGAGTTTTGTACAAAAGAGGTGTGATATCTGGTCTGCAAAGATGTGTTCTTCCAGCAGAAGTCAAAGATCTAATCGAGAAAATTCATGAAGGATCTTGTGGGGCTCACGTAATAGGTAGAAATCTTTTTTACAAAGAATAAATACGCAGGGGTACTATTAGTCAACAATGCACACTGATTGTACAGCTTATGCTAAGAAATGCAACAAGTGTCAACGATTTTCTACCATACGAAGAACTCTTCAGGCATTGTTAACACCAATCACTTCACCTTGGCCATTTGCTATGTGGGGAATAGACTTAGTTGGGCCTCTACCCACTACAAGAGGACGATTCAAATATTTGGTGGTAGCTGTTGATTAATTTACCAAATGGGTGGAAGTTGAACCTCTCATTGATATGGACTATGAAAGGGTCTATCAATTTATTTGGAAGAATATTATTTACAGATATTGTCTGCCACATGCTTTTATCACTGATCATGGTATCCAATTTGACAATGATGAGTTTACCACATGTTGTCTGTAATCCAACATTCAAAAGATCCATTTCACACCAGGTCATCCCCAAAGTAACGGACAAATAGAGGTGACGAATAGAACTCTACTACCGGGGTTGAAGAAAAGATTCGACGATGCTAAAGAGAATTGGATCAATGAGCTACACTCACTGTTATGGGCATACCGAATAACTCCCTGAACAGCAATTGGGGAGTCCCCTTACATGTTGGCTTTTGGAAGTGAAGCTGTCACACCTGCTGAATTAGGATTACCTACTCATAGGGTGCTCAATTTTAATTCTTCGGTAAGTGATTTGATGAGACGCTTGGACTTGGATATGCTCGACGATGTCAGAGAAGAAGCAGCAATTCGAAATGCATCTTATCAACAAAGGACTGCCATGTTCTACAATAAAAGGGTCAAGAAGTGCGATCTCAAGGAAGGAGATTATGTTCTCAAGAAAGTAATTTAAAAAAATAATAAGTTGGAATCCAACTGACATGGGCCCTATTGTGTCACAGCTGTTGTTCGACCTGGCACCTACAGAATAGAAACTCTAGAAGGGGAAGAATTAAAAACTCCTTGGAATGCAGAGCACCTGAGAAAGTACTACCGGTAATATAACTCTACACGCTACAGCTAAATCACTCTGTAGCAACACAAACCTTTGTTCTCTCAACTAATAGTTGGTCGGCATCAGCACACACACCAACAAAGTTGGTCGGCATCAGCAATCACCAACTACTAGTTGGTCGGCATCAACATAACCAATAAAGTTGGTATGCCAATCGAATAAGGAAAGTCTTGTTTGATTATGGGTGACCCAAGTGGCATCTAAACCAGGCAAGAAGATTGGTAAAATAGCCACTGCCTAGGCACCAAGGCAATTATTTACTTAAATGATTGCTACAACTAAGCGGGAACATGGGATAATAATAATTCCATTGCTTAGGCACTTATGCGTGATAAGTCACTATAACTAGGCAAATATATGGAGCAAAGTTTCATTGTTTAGGTAGCTAAATCAACAAAGGACAAATTGCCCATTTATACATATATATATACTCAGTGATTGACAAGTACAACATTATTATAGTTGATCTCAAAAAAACTGACAAGATAATAGGATAAAAATCACACAGTTAATTTATTTCCAAGGAAACAAAATTACAAAAAGATGATTTTTCTTCGTTACACAATCACTCACGAAATACAAATAGCGTATTCTACTGACTTCTTTCCTTCAGATTTAGGTACAGGATCCATTCCAGCTGGAGGATCATCTAAAGCAAAAGAAGAATTGATAAAGTTCAAATCTCGCAACATTTTGGTATTGATCGTACTTGGTCAGTCAAGCAAATGTGGAGGTTGGGATATCTCAAAATATTTATGCAGATTGTAGTCACTAAGGTATTTGGAAACCAAAGACTAAGGAATGGATCTAACTGGAATCCAGCTAATGTTTAGTTTGAAAGGAGGTACTGGGAGATCAAGTAATTTAGGGTCATATGAATCCCACAAATCATTTCCATCCTCAACCTTCATCACAATTCAGGCATTCAACCATACCTGTTTGTATACCTAATTATTTGATTATTTCAACCTGACATCAAGATGACATAAAGCTTTGTTGTATCCCCCATCCAAAACTCTCTGGGCTGCTTGTGGAATTGATAAGTCAATCTTTCATCATGCTGATAAAGCCTCTTCACCAAACTTTCTTTGTTCTCCAATGCAGAGATTTGATTGAAAAGTTGATCGGTAAGAGTTTGAATTTTTTGGGACATCTTAACCAAAAGATTGATTTTTTTCCTTTAGTTGAACAACCTAGTTTTCTAAAGCTTGTTGAGTCCTAGTGTCTTCAATACTGCTCTGACCAGCTCTTGCTCTAACCCGAGAAGAGGATATAGGTCTGTCTCTTTTCAAAGCTTATAATTCTTCTCTTAATGAATAATTTTCAGTCTCCAAAAAGGAAAAAGCTTCATCATTAACTGGGACTAGAGCTACAGAGGAAGAGGCAGATTTTATTTGTCTCAATTCTTCTCTCAGAGCATTATTTTCTTCCTCCAGGAACTTGGAAATATTTATGTGATCTTCAACCTCAATATTTAGCACACTCTCTCTCTTATTATGGGCTAAGATAAATTTGTTATATCCCCGATCAACGCTCAACTATTGGTACTTCTTCTCATAACATTCATGTAAAAGAGTAGTGGCTTCCTTGTGTTGAACTTGAAGTTCTTAAATCATTCCTTGAAGAACTTCAATCATCTCATAGTAAGACATATTATTTGCTACAGCCCGATCAAGTAAACATTTTAAATATTGGTAAGCATCAATTGCTCGCTCAGAGGCATCAGATCCAAGAATATCAATTATTTGTGATTCAGTGAAGTCAACACGACCAGCTTTGAATTAATCAGTATACTTCTTCATCAACTCTGTATAATGAGCTAATAATAATTCCATCCTGGCAATAAACTAGAAAAGAAAAGTAAAAATAGATCAACAACAGCATAGCTGTAAAGGAGAAACTCATAATAAATAATAAAGTCCATTTATTGATTATAAGAGAAAAGGGTACAGCTAAAGGTACAAAACAAAAGGGAAAATAGAGAAAAGTAACAAAATACTGAACAACTTTACACCTTCTCCTTATTACCAATAACATTTTAGCTGGTTTTAAAGAAGGAATCGATTGCTCGGTGGACAGTTGGCATTGCTCGGTAGAGATTATTGCCCGCTGAACTTGCTCGGAGGATTAAGGGATAACGGTAGCAGAAGTTTTTTCTACTATCAACAAAGAAGATTCATCAGATCCAGCTTCATCTTCTTCTTCTTCAATAGAAGGAGGAGTACCGTGAATATGTCTCTGAAATAGTTCAGAGTCTTCAACAACGTTCAACTCCTTCAATGTTGCAACTCATCCATCCCTAAAGAAATTTAAACTTACATACTCCATTTGGGTAGAGGCAGCAGTTATGGCTTTGTTCCACCCTTTGTCCTATCCAGAACTAAAGGACTTATTTATAGCAACTCTTCTCTTCGCCCTCTCCGAAGAAGTATTCTCCCTAAGAAGATCTTTAACAGATTGTACTTTCTGTTCAAGTTTTGTTTTATGTCGTTCAACCTCTTTAAGCTTGCCCTCATCTTCCTCCTTGATAGAAATGTCCATCTTTAATTTCACCTCTGCCTCCTTAGAAGCATTTACAGCCTCTTATTTAGCATTCATAGATCTCTATCGAGCTAGATCAGCCTCTATAGTAGCCTCCACAGCTTTTTGTAGAGCTGTCTCAATAGACTTGATTTTATCTTCTCAAGCAACTTTGTCATCCTTATACTTCTACCGGGATTCCTCCAAAGATTTTGACAACCCAGCAAGGGCTTCTTCTACTCCACTGGAAGAAGTTGTAGCTTTGATAGCTTCATCCTTTTCCAAGATATTATTAAAATACACCAAAAACTGTAAGATGGAGAGAAGCTCAAATCTAAAAAGGAACGTTGTATGAAGAAAAAAATGATAAGTATAATGACACTTACTGATGCAAGGTGTTAGGATGCCAAGTCATTGACCTTCTCTCGAGAAGTGTAAGTCACAGCAGCTCGGCAGTCAGGAAGAGTTCCATACCTGATCAATTTCTTGGCCAAGCCAGGAGAAATGAGTGATGGGGAACTAGCTCTCAAAGAAGGTACCTCAACCCCAAAAGGTTGAGCAGAAGCATCCACGGTCTTCTTAGTAAGACCCCTTCTCAATCTTTTTAAAAGTAATAACTTCAATCAAAGGTGCTGCCTCTTTTGGATCAACTGAGGGCTTCTTGCTGACTTCCTTAACAGTTATGAATGCTCCCCCAGATGGGGCAACATCCTTTTTCTTAGTCCCCTCAGCTGGGACATCTTCTTTGCTCTTCTTCGCCCCATCATTGCCAGGGGCAACCTTAGTAAAAAGATTAGGAATTCTCCTCTTCTTCATCACCAGGTCAGCAATAGAAGTGCCCAAATCAGAGGAAGATTCTTCAATAATTGAAGAAGATGCTGGAGCCTGCTCAAGATCAATCACCAAAGGAGGAGCGAGAGGCCGAGCAATAAAAGAGGAAGTGTTGTTCTTGTATCTCAGCAAATAGGAGGCAAACCTCACGTGTTCCCCAGCTATTCCTTGATGCAAACCCTAGATAAATTTCAAATCTTTTATATTAATATCACTCTCTTTTGGAGATTTTCTCTTGCTGTCAACTGCAACATAAAAAATAAATGCCAGTGACACATTTTATCAAACAAAAACAGAGTTAATTTGAAAAATAAAACAACCTATCCCATTACTATAAAGTGGACATCTGGCACCTTGGTACACGACTTTACCCTTTAGTAGGGGATGTTGACAATTTTTCATCACAACCCCATGTTCAAAATAATCCCTATTAGCATCAAGGAGATTGACGACTAAAGCTCTATTAGAAAACCTAGTTTTTAAATAAAAGGTGGTGTCTCTGGTAACCCATTTATATCAGTACATAATTTCAGGAATCCCTAGACGAGTTCCACGAATTTGATTCAATCTATGTACGCCATTAACTACCCTCCATGTATTTGGAACTCATCTTGCAGGAACAATATCAAAATATTGGCAAAATTCCAAACACAAGGGATTAGGCAAGAAAGAAAAATCACATTTGGCCACAAAAATAGAAGGAAACCAATGTCCCTCAGCTAGAGAAAATAAATCAGAAGGGAAAGAAGGTTCTTCTAGAATAACCCAAGAAGGAATCCTAAAATTGGCCCTAAACTTATCCAATGATTCGATAAGGTAAACCATGATAGCTAAAACAAAGAAAGGAAGAAGAAAGGAAGAAGTTCTTACAGAAAAATTAAGAAATCAACTAAGGCAGATGACAGAGAAGAAGATCGTAAGAAGAAAAGTGAGAAGACAAAGAGTTTGGGAATCTAGATGGCAAAATGTAGAAGATAATTTGCTTTTACCGCCTTTATGTACGCTGCTTTGGAAAATGGGAAAATAATGATCACAGATGACGACGATTGCGTTTTCGGCGGCTGAAGACGCAAGTACCCAAGCGTTCGCTAAAAATTTAAAATATTTACAAGTTACCCACTTCGAGCTCAAAACTATTATGCTAAGAGGAAAATTTCACAAGTGTTGAAGGTCGGTAACCAAACAAAACATGAAAATATGCCCGAACAGCTTCTGGGTATAAATTCTACACTCTCGCATCCAACTTCGACTATTATATATTAGGGGCTTCTGTTGATACAAAAATTAGTCAGCTGATGTGGACCGGTTATGTTAAGACACATGTTATCCATGTAAGGACATATTTTTATAAGTTCGTTATCAATTTATTATGTCTTATACCTCTACATCATCCAAGAGCATTCAAGAATATTCAAGCATCAAAGACGGATCCGAATATCAAGTTCTTCATCATTCACGACTCTGCGAAGTTTACTTTGGTAAGATTATGTTTTAAATACCTTAACTTTTCACTTAAAGCTTTTGGGATACTTTTTACATAATATTTTTCTAAAGATTTTGTTCTCGGACACCGTTCCGTAGAAAAATCATAACTAATTCATAAAAAATAAAAAAGATACGAAACTGGCGGCCACGCATTCGTATCAAAATTTTCTACAGGCCCGCGTGGAATATCGTTTGATAGGTCATTTGAATGAACTACTTTTGTCATTCAAACGACATAGCATCTCGGATCTTGTTCGAACGACATTTGTCCTTCGTTCGAGCGACATGCTGATCTCGTTCGAACGAGCTCTATTTTTGGAGTGGCATAATTTTCTATAAAATCTCATTCTCTGGTTCCGTTTTCATTAAGAAGTCACAGCGTTTTGACGAACCGAAATACTGCGAAAGCAGAATCCTTTTTGTCTTCGTCCTTTAGGGTTTTAATCCTTTTTGTTTTCAATTCACAAAACCCCCGTATGCTTTAGAGAATTGTTTGGTGTTTAAGAACAACTTTTCTTTTGTTCAACCTCTGTGGAGAAGGGATCTCCATATTTGATCGGTGGATACCGAGCGTAGTCATTCTTTGTGTGGACGAGCCTAAGACAATGAACCGATGCCTAAAGGGTATTTCACTGTCTCTCGTATCTTTGAAGATTTGCTGAAGGCACCGTGCATTACACCCTTGTGGGCAATTATCAGGTTGTATGTAAGTCAAAGGTCTTGTGAATTTTTCAAAGTGTTTAGAAAAGTTTTTTTACCCGAAAGGGGTTTTTTCCTATATCGGTTGTCTTTATTTTTCATGCATGGGTTGAATTTCTTATGATGTTTAGATGCATGTGCATGGGCTGAATTAGTTTGTTTAAAAATAGACTCTAATTAAATAAGTGTGCCAAATTAGATATTTGTAAATTTAATCAATTATCACACAGTTATGTTTTCACAAATTGGTATCAAAGCTTATTTAAGCGATCACCACGTTTACAAATTGGTATCATAGCAGGTTACGCTGGTTTGTTGCGTATTCCTATTTTCTACAAAATTGTGTGATATTAATTTTTTAAAATCAAGTTTGTGAAAATTCACAATTTTTCTTGTGGAGCACTTATTTAATCAGATGCCTATGTTTGACGGATCTAATTATGCCTACTGGAAAGCTCGTATGAAATCTACTTTAAAATCTATTGACAAGAATGTTTGGTTGCTTTATGAAAATGGATGGAACCCCCCCCCCCCCCCCCACGGTCACCATTAATAATATCACCTCTTTAAAACCCGTGTCAGCCGGGACTGAAGACGATTATAAAATGTCTAATTTTAATTCCCGTGGTTTGAGTGCTATTTCTGGAGCCGTCACTCCCGACGAGTTCCGCCGAATTATGACGTGCACCACGTCTAAAGAGGCATGGGATGTTTTGAAATTGACACATGAGGGTACGAACGCGGTTGAAGAATCTAAGTTACAAAATTTGGCCACCCAATTTGAGACTATCACCATGTCTGAGTCTGAATGCTTTGATGATTTTTATGAACGTTTGTTGGACATTGTTAACACCTGTTTTAATCTGGGTGAGGTGATTGATAGCACGCGTGTCGTTGAAAAGATTTTGATATCTCTTCCAAAACGTTTTATTCTTAAAGTCACTGTTTTGAACTCTTTGGGAAATTTGAAATCACTTAAGTTGGAAGAACTTGTAGGAGATCTTCAAACCTATGAGATTAACATGTTTCCCCAAACCATTAAGGCTAAGGATAATGGCGTTGCTTTAAAGACTCATTTTAAGAAAAAGAAAGAAAATGTTTATGAGTCTGATTCTGAGGAAGATTTTGATATGGCCTTGTTTGTGAAATTTTTAAAAAAGTTTCTCAAAATGAATAAAGAAAATTCTTCCAACAAAAAGAGATCTTTTGAGTCAAATAAAAAGAAAGTGGAGGCTAAATATAGTGACAAGGAGGATGAGATCAGGTGCTTTAAGTGTGAGGGAAAAGGGCACATACTAAAGAGTGTCCTAATAGGATAAGGAGAAAGGGCAAAGATATTGCTATGCCCGCCACTCTTAGTGATAGTGAGGGTGATGAGGGAGATGAGTCCGATAAAGGTTTAGGACATGGGATGGTTGTCACTTTTTCTAATCGTTTGAGCGCACCCATTTTGTCTCACGAGAGTACACACGAGAGTGATGATAATGATTTGTGTTCTTAGAGTGAGGAAGAGAGCTAGGAGGAGAGTGGAGATGAAAGTGAGCTCCAAAAATCTTTTAGAGATTTGTACACCGAGACCTTGAAAACAAAGAAGTATAATGGAGATTTAGGTCATCGGGTTTTAAATTTGGAGAGAGAGAAGGAGGTTTTGAGAAAGGAGAAGTGTGATTTGACTGACACGTTGTCTAGTCTGACGACACGTGTATCCCAACTCGAGAGTGATCTTAAGGGGAAAGGTGGGAATGTAGGAATAAGTCATGACGGTGCTTCTACTTCCCAATTAGCACCCGATCCAGTTCCCACTTTAGTGATATATTCACATGAGTCTCACCCTCACCCACCTAGGCGTCCCATTCCTATTAGGAAAGTGCGTCCTAGAGTTTTTGAGAGAGGTGTTCTGAGGCCTATTTATGTTTGCTCTCATTGCAAAAAGAGAGGAAACCTTAGGGAATTTTGCTTTAAGTTGGGGTATGTGTCACGTTTTGCTTCTACACGTGTTTCTAATACACATGCATCCACACATGATTCTTTACATGCTCCTGGAGACTACATGAGAGAGTTTGCACATTTAGGTGAGCAAGTTAAGTTTTTAGTCAAATCTTCAAAATAATTGAAGGAGGTTTTTCATAAGTTATTACCACCTTTGGAAAACCCCTCCGCACCTAATGATTGAGGTTTGACTTGTTTACTAGCATAGGATGATTTTCATGATGACATTGTTTACCTATTGCTAGTATGTATCATTTTTGTATGTTTTATTTTTTTTAGGAAAAATTTTGAAAAATACAAAAAGATTTTATTTTGATAAAATCCAAGAATATTTTTGTATTTTGTTTGCACCGTTTATTGATGGACACTTAGGATGATCGAGTCACAAAATGACTCCATTTTTCATGTAACTATTTGATAGTGTTTCGAGACAATATATCATGTCATCTTTGTGCTTTAAAATGTTTGGAATCATTGAGATGTAATTTAGTGTTACTTCCTACATGTTTGACTCATGATTTCCTTTATTGCACACATGCACGGATTAGTTTGATTATTGTTCTTGACTTATCACATACTGGTTGGGTGTTTTCATCTCAATCCTATCCTTAAAATGAACCAAGTGAAATAATACGAGAGTAATCAAAGTAGTGCATGCAAAAACCATTGCCCGTGAGGAATTTGTTTACTTTGAAAAAATGATGAGTGAACACGGGAAAGGGCTGCGAGTGAATAATAATCACGTCGTGAAAGCCACCGTTTGAAAAGAGCCCACACAAAAAATTATGGCAATAAAAAGATAAAATATGCCAAAAATTTGGGACAATAGGTTTTCTCTAAGTTGAGAATTTAGTACCTCTTTAGATATAAAGAATTGCATTATTATATATGAGGGAGTTTTGGATGGATATATCAATGGGTTTGTACGTCCTTTGAAAAGTTCTCGAAACGACACTAAATAGTTTTGGACGTTATTGGTGTGGAAATCATTTGACTTTGATTTGTATAAGACGATGTCAATTAAATTCAATAAATTTTTACACCTAAGGATACTTTTGATGTTCATTCCTTAGGGGTACACATATGCATCGTGCACATATATGATTGATTGAGTTTATTTACCTATCGAATGTGTTCATACCCATTCATTACGTTTCCATGACTTGGTTGTTTGAGTTTAAATCCATGGTGTGATTTTTGGTATCTTATTTTTGTATGAAAAATTTTAAAAATCAAAAATAGTTTGTGATTGTTTTTTTTGAGACATACCTTTGCATGCGCGTAGTTTGATCCACATTTGCTATGCATTTTTTTGTGACACTCCATGTTTTGATTTTTTCTTCTTATCTGTCTATTTTTGGACATCATAAAAAGGGGGAGAAAGAATTAATGTGTTATGGGGGAGGTTTTTGCATATGGGGGAGATTTGATTTATTAATGCTTTTAATGCTTTATATCATTTCAAACTCGATGCGTCACGAAGGTATTTTTATTTATCTCATGTGTGTAGGTACAAAGACTTAAGATCATTATGTTGCACACCCTGATGAGAAAAGCTTTGAGATTTGATGAAAACTTTTTGAAGAACAGTTTGAGGTCTTGTAAATTTATTCATAGGAGGATAAATTTGTATAGGCATTTCGGTTTTTGATAATTCTTATATTTTTATGTATGTACCGTCATAGACATAGGGGGAGATTTTTAAGGACATATGTTTATAAGTCCGTTATCAATTTATTATGTCTTATACCGCTACACCGTCGAAGAGCATTCAAGAACATTCAAGCATCAAAGACTGATCCGAATATCAAGTTATTCATCATTCAAGACTCCGCGAAGTTTACTTTAGTAAGGTTATGTTTTAAATACCTTAACTTTTCACTTAGAGCTTTTAGGATGTTTTTTACAAAATATTTTTCTAAAGATTTTGTTCTCGGACACCTTTCCGTAGAAAAATCATAACTAATTCATAAAAAATAAAAAAGATACGAAACTGGCGGCCACACGTTCGTATCAAAATTTTCTACATGCACGCCTAGAATCTCATTTGATAGGTCGTTCAAACGACCTACTTTTGTCGTTCAAATGACATAGCATCTCGCTAAATCTCGTTCGAATGAAATTTGTCCTTCGTTCGAGCGACTTGCTGATCTCGTTCGAACGAGCTCTGTTTTCGAGGCGACACGATTTTCTATAAAATCTCATTCTCTGGTTCTGTTTTCATTAAGAAGTCACAGCGTTTTGAGGAACGAAAATACTGTGAAAGAAGAATCCTTTTTGTCTTCTTCCTTTAGGGTTTTAATCCTTTTTGTTTTCAATTCACAAAACTCCCATATGCTTTAGTGAATTGTTTGTTGTTTAAGAACAACTTTCCTTTTGTTCAACCTCTATGGAGAAGGGATCTCCATATTTGATCGGTGGATACCGAGCGTAGTCATTCTGCGTGAGGACGAGCCGAAGACGACGAACCCACGCCTGAAGGGTATTTCGTTGTCTCTCGTATCTTTGAAGATTTACTGAAGGCACTGTGAATTACACACTTGTGGGAGATTATCAGGTTGTATATAAGTCAAAGGGCTTGTGAATTTTTCAAAGTGTTTATAAACGGTTTTTATCCGAAAGGGGTTTTTTCCTATATCGGTTGTCGTTATTTTTCATGCATGGGTTGAATTTCTTATGATGTTTAGATGCATGTGTAGGGGCTGAATTAGTTTGTTTAAAAATAGACTCTAATTAAAGAAGTGTGCCAAATTAGATATTTGCGAATTTAATCCATTATCACACAGTCACGTTTTCACAAATTAGTATCAGAGCTTATTTAAGCGATCACCACATTTACAATCCAGCATGGCATAAATTTATGTACCAAGCAACTTAAAGCGTCGAGCTACTTAGCGTATCGAGATACTCAGTATATCGAGTAACTAGCTGGGAAGACTAAATGACCAAGACAGATTCAATGAATATTCTCATTATGTACCGTTGCATATGCCTATTTAATAACGACGTATTTTCTATTCATATGGGCATCCCAAGGGCTATAAATACATTGTAACACCCTCATGGCAGGGTAAGCTATCATAAGAAAAGATAATCAAGATTAAGGCAAAACACCCAACAATACAAGACATTGGACGTAGTCGATTTCATTAAGGCTGAACCACTTTAAAAATCCTTTGTCTTATTTCTTTATTCATATTTATCTGTGATTAATTAATTAGATCAAATCTAATTTTTATATCAATATATATATATATATATATATACACACACACACACACACGCTCGCTCTTACCCATAATGACTAACCCAATAAAACAATCCAACCCTAAACATCTCGTCTTCCCTCTCTCAGTATGGCCGACCTCTTCTTCTTTATCTCCATTCCTCTCTCTTTCTCCGGCCTAAACACCACCCTTGCTACGATCTATGACCTAAACATCACCTCCCATGTCACGATCTGTGGCCTAACCCCAACACCTTCCTAAACGCTCAACCCACCGGCCTAAACTCCAAAGTTTTGTCCAATAGTCAAGGCACCAATAGAAAATTCCCATGTAAGTTTTTGTTTTTGTTGGGTTTTTGAACAAAGAAATTTGGTTGTTGTTCATATTGCTCTGTTTTTTCTCAATAAAGAAATTATTGGATTTTTGAACAGACAACTACCATCCCCTTGGTCGAATTGGGGATCCAGTACATAACCCGCATTTGATTTTAATTTAGGTGCTAGTGTGACAACCAACTCATGATTAATCATAAATCTTAGACGAGCTACGTGTTTTATATTTCTTAACAACTTTATATGTGATTTTTAAAGATCTCTTGTTACCACTTCTTTATGATGAATAAGATTTCATTGAACTTTGTTTGTAGCCTACAACAGTTCATATCTATTTATTTTGAACTTTGCCATATAAAGAAATTATAAACTAATTCTCTTGAGATGGCAGTAGCCTAAAATAGTTAGTAAATTGAATTTTGTTTAGGTTACTGAATTAGGTTTTGTGTTCTTTGAAAAAAAGGTTGAATTTCATCTCTCTAATTTGATTTCTTTTATCAATTTGGGCTAAAGAAAGTAATTGAATAACATAAAATGTCACATGGACAAAAAGAAATATTTAGAGACTAGACCTATTCAGAATTCAATTTTCGGACTTCAATTTTAACTCTAGCTCCAAAAAAATTCTCCTGAGCGGAGGTAGTTCTTTGCAATAAATCTTGAAGGCAGTCAATTGAATTCAAGGTAACAATAATTTTTAATGTTTGTATGTGCCATGCTTAGCTCTATTTATGGACCAAATAGGATCGAGACCAAACCGGACCGCTTGAAAATCGAATAGGACCGAAACTGATTATTTTGGTTCGGTCCTGATCTATAATTTTCTAGGACCGATTAATGCTATCCGATCCCAAAAATACCTCAAAACCGAACCAGACCAGATTATGAACACCCTAGTCCTTACTCAGTGTGCCACCAATACTTGACGCATATGCGATGGGGTTAATCGGATCAATGAACTTTATAGGACCAACTTGGCCATCCCAGAGATTAAGTTCTTCTACACTTGGTCTAATACCACTGATGGTATCCTCTATCTGAATGCGAGGAGGTCCAACAGGGTACTGGTAGTAAGCCTCCCTGATTCTAATAAAGGGTATTGGGATCAGGGGTTTATTGCCAGAAATTGGTAACATCTGCCACTCCCTGAAGGAGATAAGTACATGGGTATTTGTGCCCTGACTGGAGGGAGGACCACATAGGTTGATATTCGTCTTTTCATTTGCTAATTGTTTGCTTGAAATCTTATTTTGTTTGCTAACTATGCTTTCATGTTACCATTGAGAAGTTTGTAAGAAAAATAAGGAGTCATCCTTCCGAGATATCAAGGTTGCCGACCTCCTTAAGGCTTAGAGGGGGAGAAATCATATGCCTGATGCTGAACACCCCAGGTCATTGATGTTCTTGCTCGAGTATACCAATTCCACCAGCAGCTTCACAGCTCGCCCGGTGGATGACATACTTAATGAGGAAACTTTTGCTTATTTTGAACCTTTAGACGTTGGGTCAATCTAGTTATAGGAGGAAGACTCAATGGCTCCCACCAAAAAGATAGTTCTTTTAACTACTGATGATGATGTTGATGATGATGATGATGATGTTCTCCTTTATTCTAGGGTCGAATCCCAAAACAGGGTGGAGGGTGAATCCTCCAAGTCTGGTGACCCCAACTTGGTCACTAAAGAGGAGAAGAAGAAGAAAGAAGGAAAAAAGTGAGAAGAGGAAAAAAAGAAGGAGGAGTAGAAGAAGGCCATTACAGCTTCTTCGAAGAAGGACAATGTTGCGCATTCCCCCCCCCCCCCACAACATCTTTACGACCCAATATGTGGCCCACAATATAGCCCTTACCCCGTGCTTGCTGAGGTCGATAGTGCTCACAAGTGATCGTGAGCGATTGAGGATGCTGGGAACTAACCATCTCTCCTTCTGAGCTTCCAAACTTTGTCTTTGGTAAGAGCTTTTTTCCTCTATCTTGCCTTCTTCCCTTTTTTTTTTGAGTTGTTCGAATATAACTTACTAATTTCTTTATCATTTGTTTTGCAATTTTGGTAGAGTTTACTGGTCTTTTTAATGGTCGCGTCAACCATATAAAACATAATGATGAGTTAACAAAACCCTCCAAAAGTCAAAGGAGCCCATGGAGAAGGCGCAAGAGGTCTAAAATAAAGAAAGTAAGACCACCATCGAGGCTATGGCCTCGCTGAAGACTCGGAGCAACCTACTAAAGGTTGCTGAAGAGAAGACTACAATGAATATTTCTCGGTTGACCAAGGCAGTAGAATAGATCCCTTCATCAAGGATGCCAACTTCGAGCAAGGCTGAAACGAGGCGTGTCACGATATCAAAGTTCAGATTGCCTATGCTCAGAAGGCAAGCTTCAAGAAGGGCTAGGAGAAAGCTATGGTGGAAATTAGAGTCCCTTATGAATTTGAGATATTTGAGAAGCACCATTCAAGTTCCCCTCCTTCTGTGGATAAAGAGCCATCTGCCAGCCATATTTTCGACCAAATAAAAGACATGGCGTCCCAAGAGAAGGAGGTGGTGCCCAAGGGGAAATAAGTTGAGACATAAGAGCAAGTGAATAAGTGAAGGCTATAGTTAGTTTTTTTTTCTTCTTTCGCTCATGCATTGTACATTTTCTCCTTAATTGGATTGTAATGGGTTTGCTCACCCCCCATTTTGTTAATGAAAATAGTATTTTCCCCTACTGATTTGTCTTTTATTTTTCTCTATTTACTCTATTATAATAGTTTATTATCGAGGAGACTTTCTCTTCTAGAAACATTAATAACTTTCTTGGGTGATATGCGAGCGAACAGGCTCATCGAGTATTAAAAAAGCCTGTATAACATTAAAGACAAAAACTAAAGTATATAAATATCAATCTGCCCTGGCCGTAAAGTTGAAAGATGACCTTCAATACTTGGAGGACATGAGTTCCTTAATGTGAAGGAGATAAATGACATAAAGGCCCATCTTGCGAAGAGCAAGGATGTAAGCTTGGTCAGCGCCAGGGTTCAGTCCAAGAATGATGCCTGAAAGAAGAAGTTAGTTGAGTTTGAGGAAAATGCCTAGAGGACAAATGTCATTATTACTAGGTTGTAACACGACGTGGAGAAGCTTTAATATTGGTTTTGGATGGGTCCTCGAGCAGCGTGGTTGGCTATCTATGATGAGTGGGCAGGATGCCCCTGTTCGGTTACAAGAAGACCAGGTTGTAGTATATAAGTATGCGTGGTTAAACGCCCTCAAGGTGGTCAAAGAACCAAAGGAGTCTTAGTTATGGTACATATACCAAGTAGATTGCAAGGCATACTGCCGACCCACTTTTGGAAAAGATAAAGAGTGGGTCCTTTTAGATTCCATCCCTCTTCAAATGGTTAATGACTACCTTGTTGATCATGATAGTGAGTATGAATATCCTCCCAATATTGATAATGGGTGGAGGAAGAAAATAAAACAATTTTTATCTCGTTGACCATAAACCATAGTGTATTTTTTGTACTCTTTGAAAGCTGTAATGTAATTAGCACATTTTATAATTTTGGCTTTTGCCAAATGAATAAAATTGATACCAATTGTTGTTGCATTTTTCTAGTCTAATATGCCTCTGCATGTGTTATTCCATCTTCCTTACCTTTTAGGTCGTGTCGTCAGACTCCCATTGGGCAAGGAAATACAATGGTAAAAATGCACCTGGTTTATGGGCAATCCACTCATTCAGGATTTTATTGACCAAGAAACGTTGGTTTATTTACTAAGGATCCCCCGTAGGCCTTTTTGTCTTGAATGAGCAAGTTGCGAGGTCGCATGTGTAAGTTATAACAAGGACTTGTGGATTTTGGTTTTAATTGTAATAAGCAAGATTGCCATTGTAATTAAATTAAAGTCTGATCGCCTGATCGTATGGTCGATGACTTTCAAAGATTAGATGCCAAGTATGAGCCAGTTACTTAGGAAAGAATGTAAATTAGCAAATAATATTAAGAGATTTGAGCACAATATGGAGGAAATGGCCTTTAGTTATTCATTACAAAAATAAAAATTGCGAGCAACATAAGTTTGAAATGAAAATTTGCGTAAACTAATGTGCTGAGACATAAGAAGACTAAAAATAGAACTTCTTTAGGTTGGTTGCATTCAATGTCCTTGGTATCTCTATTCCCTCCATTATTTCTAAGTGATATGTTCCTTGCAGATCATATTTGGAAACTTTGAATGGTACCTCCTAATTGGGATCCAGTTTGCCGTTTAACGGCCTTACGGCGCTGCCGAGAAGTTTTCTTAGGACGTAATCTCCTATCTAGAAATTCCTCGGATTAAAACTTTTATTGTACTGCTTTGCCAATTATTATTGATATGAGTCCAGCTTAATTATGGCTTGCTCCCTTTATTCCTTAACAATGTCAAGTTCAGCGCGAAGGGCGTCATCCTTGGTCTATAATTTTCATTGTAATGTTTGGGAGACCAGCTTGAAGTGGTATGATAGCCTCCATTCCATAGGTGAGTGCGAAGGACGTTTCCCTGGTTGGTCTCCTAGGCATCGTACGCCATGCCTAGATAACATGAGGAAGATCTTACACCCAAGAACCTTTCACTCTTTCCATCCTCGTCTTGAGGCCATCAAGCATCATTTTATTGAATGCTTTTGTTTGACCGTTACTTTGAGGGTACCCTGTTAAGCTCAAGTGGTGCTTGATTCCATGCCTGTCATAAAAATTTTAAAAAGGACTACTCTCGAATTTCATGCCATTATCATTTATGATGGATCTTAGTACCCCAAAACCTGTTATGATGTTCTTCCAGATGAGCCTTATCATATCGATGTCCCTGATGTTAGCTAGTGATTCTGCCTCTACCCACTTAGTGAAATAGTATTTGCCGACCAAAAAAGACTTATGATTCCCAGGTTGCATAGGTAATTGTCCCACGATATCCAACCCCCATTGTGGAAATGGCCATAAGCTGGTTAAAGGCCTTCAATCGTTAATCGGTTAATAAACCATAAGAGAGAATTTTTGGCACTTCTCTCACTTTCAAACATAAATACTTATGTCTCTCTTCATATATGATCAATATTAGCCTTCATTGATTTCTCGGAATGCCAAAGATCTACCTCATGCGTGACTTCCACATATTCCATCATGAAATTCATAAAAAACTTGCTCGACGTCTTTTGGGTTTACACACTAGAGGTAGGGACTGCGAAGGATATTTTGTAAAGAATGACCCCGGGGTCTAAGTAAAAATGAGCAACTTTGACTTTGACTTGATGAGCCAATTTTTGTCGATGAGTAATGTCATATTTTGCAAGTATGCAATGATGTTGTCCATTTAACTAGGACCTTTATCTATGTAGATGATGTGTTCGAGGCTGGTGGTTCATAAATATTGGTCCTGGTGAGGATTTCCACTTTGATGGTCCTTTGAGTCCACTGTGAGCTTAGTGCTGCTTGGGCGTCAGCATGACTATCGTGCCCCCGAAGGAACTGTTGAATTTTAATTTCCTCAAATTCTATGACCAACTCGCGTATGGCTGCCAGGTAGGCTTCCATTATGTCATCTTTGGCATTGAAATCCTCACTGACTTTATTGGACACTAATTTGGAGTTGCAATAGATGTTGAGTCTTTTTTAACCCGAGCAGACCTGCATTATGAAGTCCAATGATGAGAGCCTCATATTCATCCTAATTATTGGAGGCGTCAAATCCTAGTCTGACCCTTTCCTCAATCATAACATTCTCTTGGGTTACAAGGATAGTGACCAAACCTTCCCCCTTTTAATTAAAGGCACCATCAACATACATGGTCTAAATTTTGCCTTGGGCATGTCTGTGCACCTCCGATTGATCAACCAACTACTGGTCGGTGGGACCATTCCTAGTGAATTCTAAGATAAAATTAGCCAAAACATGTCCTTTGATTAATCTCTTTGGTTGGAAGTGAGTACCTAACCTCCCCATCTCTACTGACCACTTTGACATTCTTTTAGAAAGGTCAGACTTGCGAATAATAACTTTAAGGGGGAAAGAGGTAATCACAGTGATGGAATGGACTTCAAAATAATGCTTTCAATTTTCATGAAGTGATTACCAATGCATAAATTTGCTTTTCTAGAGGCAAGTAGCATTTTTCAGAATCCGAGAGCCTCTTGCTAGCACAGTAAATAGAAAACATCTTCACCTTTCTTTCACAAACCAAGTCTAAGTTAACTGCATGGATTGATACTATTAGGTAAAGGTAAAGAGGATCCCAATAATCAGGGATTGCAGTAGTGGAAGGTTGCTAAAGTAGGATTTGATCTCCTATAGGGCCTTAGAGCACTCATCATTATAGGTGAGGCTCTTTTCCTTATTAAGTAGCTAGAAAAATGGGCGGCAGTCCTCAGATGTCTTTGAAATGAAGAGGTTGAGCGGTTCGAGTATTCTCGTGAGCTTTTGGACTTCACATAATGCCTTTGGCAGTTGGACCCTGTTGATAGCATCTATCTGATCTGGATTAACCTTAATCTCCCTCTTATTGATCAGATAACCCAAAAAATTTCCTGACTGGACCCCAAATGAAACTTATTGGCATTAAGTTTTATTCGGTATCCCCTAAGGATTTCGAAGGTGTTAGACAAGTGTCAGAGATGGTCGCTCTTGTTCTTGATCTTGACAAGCATGTCATTGATGTACACCTCCATGGTCTCCCCCATATGGTGTTAGAATATCCTTGTGACTAACCTCTAATATGTATATCTAGCATTCTTATGTATAAATGGCATGACCTTGTAGCAGTACAGACCAACTAATGTGATAAATGAAGTTTTGTCTTGGTGAGGAACAAATAAAGGGATCTGATGATACCTTGAGTAAGCATCCGATAAGCTCATCCGCTCATGGGCTTTTGTAGCGTCGATCATCTAGTCTATCTTCGACAGGGTAAGTTATCCTTGGGACAGTCTTTGTTGAGGTCAGTGAAGTCTCTGTAGATTCTCCAACCCCCATTTCTCTTATGAACCATGACTGGATTCGAAAAACACTTTGAGAATTGAACTTCTTTAATGGACTCTACCTCCAGGATTTTCCCTACTTCATTCCCTACTACCTTTGACTTCTCTGGGGATGTTCAACCAGATTTTGGTGTGATCGGCTTAAATTTTAGGTCCACGTGGAGCTGATGACATGCAACAGTGGGATAGATTCCTAACATATCATATGGTTCCCACGTAAATACATCCAAGCTTCATTTTAGGAAGGCAATTAATTCCTCCATTTCAAAGTTAGTGATGCTTGTTTCGATAGAAAATGTTCTCTCCGATCGGGCTTTGTCAAAAATAACCTCCTTTAGGTTTTCAATGACCCTTTTGGTGGGGTGGAACCTGGTCTTCTCCACCCTAGGTTAGTTGTGTCATAACTTCAATTTGGATGGACTAGCCCCATCTAAGGCTACCTCTAAAATTACCACATTCTTTCTTTTTTTTATTTGGGCCTAATGGCGGTGATGTAGCACTTACGAGCAACGACTTTATCACCGTATATCTCCATTATACCCCTGTCAGTGATGCACTTTATCTTCTGGTGGTATCTGGAAGGGACTTCTCTCATAGCATGAAGCCCCCCTCTGTCTAAAATTGTGTAATAGGGTGAATCGTTATTCACCACCAAAAAATCTATGAGTTTTGAAATATTCCATGCGCTCACTAGCAGGATCACCTTCCCTAGTGTCATCGTCATCTTCCCCGTAAAGTCGAATAGAGGGACGGTTGCCTCCCTAAGGTCCGATATCTTCAACTTGATTTTATGAAAGAGCTATAGGTACATCACCTCTGAAGAGCTCCCCTAATCCACTACTAATTTCTCCACAACCCACTTAGAGATTCCGAGAGTGATCACTAGCACATCGTGGTGTGGGGTTTTTACCCTAACCAAGTCATCCTTTATGAAGACGAATGTGTTTATCGTAGTCAACGTCCTCTGGTTGTCGACGCTTTCCTGTCTGGCTTTTGGCAGGATCAATCTAAAAATCTTCCATCACAGTTGTAACTTTTTTGAGTTCCCATCCGAATAACATTTAATTGGATTTGGTTTAGTCAAATGCTTCGTGTATGATGGAAAACACATGTCCCATGTCATCATCTAGGAGTCTGATTTTTAGTCGCCATTACTTGTGACCTGATCAAACTTCTTTTCAATAAATTCGTTTCGGTGCCCATCTTGGGCAAACTCTTCCAGATGTCCTTTGAGTGCCTTACCATTTTCGGTATCGTGGCCTTCTTCTTTGTAGAATGCGAATCTAATCATGTTATTCCTTTTGGTCGGACCTCCTCATATCTTCCTTAGCAACTGGACGAACTGTTGATCTTTGATTTTTTTTAGAATCTTGTAGATCGACTCCTTGAAAACTGTGTTAACTGCATTGGAGGAATCTTTATTATCCCCTTTCTGGGTGTCGTTCTACTTTTTGTTCCCTTTCTTGGGATTACTCTTTTTGTCGCACCCTTTGTTTTCCTTAGCGTGACCAGCCTCAGACTGACTAGCATGGACCACGTTCTTCACTTGGCATACTTCTCAATTTGTGACATGAGATCATTAATCATATTAACTTCCTTTTTGGTAAGGGGTTATGGAAGTACTTAGGTATACTTATTTTGAAGGATGCTATGTCGAACTGCTTCGATCATTCCTCCACTTCATTGAAGACCTCCCAATAGCGTTTGGTGTACTTGCGTAGAGACTCCCGAGGCTTCTTTCTCATCATAACTAGTGAATCCATTCTCTTAGGATGAGCACTACTGGTGATGAATAGAGTAGATGGAGTGAAAGTGTTGCCTCCAACCACAAGACTGTTTTCTAGAATTTTGTCCTTTGGAAAATTTCCAAGATGAACTAACAAATGGAATTGGTAGAGAACTATGACGAACAACCGCTCCCATATATCGCGCCAATCTATTAATGTCCAAAATTAGTATAGATAAAATCTTAACTATTAATTACCAATTTTGTAATCACAGATAATTATGAAAGTAACGAGGAAGAAAATAAACAAGACAACAAAGATTTTTAATGTGGTTCATCTATGGGAAAGCCTACATCCACGATTATAATATTACTGCTGAGGGTGGTTACATAGAATTTTGTGCAGCCTTGCTTATGTGTAATTCTCTTATCAGTTGAGCTAAGGGAAATGGTATATTTATATTGGTATAGAAACCAATATGGTGGAATGCTTTTATATATTTAGGCATTTACACTCATGTACAATGAATAAGACTATTGATATTCATAGGCATGTGTAAAATGGTATTGATATCCCCACGTGAATGATCTTTCCTATTCTTAACAGTTCGCGTTCTTGATGTTAATCTACCTGTTGGCCGACTTGGTATCTATGGAGCCGACCAAGTTTATGAGGAATCTTGAAGCATCCATGTATGAGGACATGTGTCCTTTTCTCATCGGTCCACATGTATAAATAATTTTGACACTCAACAAAAGCCCCCAATGCTCCATGCTTGCTGATTTATTGAAAGGATGGAGGATTTATTTTTAATAAAAGTTATTCGATATATGCTGACCTTTTGTACTTGTAAAGTTTTCACTGGTATATCAGTAAGTGACATTTCGATGAATAATTTGAAAATTAGTGAATCGCCAAGGGTACGCTAGTCTTGTATCTCTTTGGAAGCCGTGCAGTCGTAGTAAGTCTAATCATTGGTTCAGTTCATTATTTGTTCTCAAGTTTTGAGATGAATTTACAGAATCTATAAAAAGGATTGTTCCCTCCCATTTTTCTTTACCTCAAAACCTTCGAACTCAAATTTTCAGTACTTCTCAAGCTACGTTTTCTTCTACTTCGTTCTTGTAGCAGTAAGGGAACTCAGTAAATTTTTTTCTTTTCATCTATTTATTTTGTTACTTTAGAGAACATAGTGTATACTATAGATGAGAGTTATGTAGAGGAATTTAGGTAGCAAAGGATAATTCCTGAGTGGCTAATCGTAGAAGTGGTTGATGGCCCCATGGATATGCTGGCTCTAGAGGAAGGACATTGGATTCCTACCCTTTTCAGTTCTCAATGTGGATTTACTTTTCCCCTTAACCAGCTATTTTTAGAATTTTTCTAGTACTTTGACATTGTCCCTATTAGGGTAGCCCTTAACACTTAGTGCGTGATGAATGGGGTTAATAGGTTGAATGGAATCTGCGACACTCACATAAGAATAACTGATTTGATGCACTTCTACAAATGGGGAACTACATGAGATAATACTTATTATTTGAAGACTAGATAAACTAATTGATATTGGGTGGTTAATCTTCATAATTCCAATAAATAGTATTGGGATTATGGAGTAGTCGTGAAAAATTAGCAATATGCTCTCCTTTCTGAGGGGGTTAAGTATAATGGTCCAAGATGCCCCCAGGAAGGGCATGGCATAGGTCGGCTATATTTTCAAACTCTTTCTTTAATTACCTATGCTTGTTAAGTGTTTGATAATACGCCGACTAAAATTTGTATTTTTTTTTATATACAAGGAAGTAAAATAAAACTCCCTCGTGAGTCATAGGTTAACTTTGTAGATTTAAAGTTCCTTTGGTCCATCCATCAAAGAGAAGGAGAAGAGTATCCCAGTTCGGCATCCATTCTACTTGACTATAAGATTGCAGTTACTTCATTCATTTCTCGACCAACTGATTCTATACCAGAATCCCCCATTAACCTTGAAGAGGAAGAAGAGCATGTTTTTACTTCTTCGGTTGAAAGGGAGGTAATAGTTGGATAAACTTTTCACTCCTTTGAATCCCTTGATATTAGCACTATAACGAGTTCATTCTTAGAAGAGATGGGGAATATAATTATACCCAACTTGATGTCTCCTACCAGGAAGCCTGTAGCAGGTGAAGGTAACAAAAATAATGGTGAAGGTTCCAAGAACCCAGTATTAGATTGTTGTTCTTATTTTGTTGCTTTTACAGTTTAATGCTAGGAGAAATGCCATTAGTTCGGCTGAGACTGATTTATTAAGAAGTATAAATAGTTTGTTTGGTACTAGACATGTAAGTCTTACTGACGATGAGCTATCAGGGTTGCTCGGTGGAGATGCTTTAAACCAGGTCAAATAAGCCTATGTGCATCTGCACTGTCTTTTCGATAGAGCTGTGGTGAATAATGTAACCTACTATGAAATGATCGCGCAACTTCAAGACTAAAATCTCTCCCGTGCTTTGCTTCATTCTGATTATGAGTCCAAGTTTGATTCCTTGAGTTCTGGTTAGGGTTTTGACAAAAATTTTAAGAGATTACATCGTCTTTCAGGAAGAAGGAGTTCCTATTGAATATGGAAGTGGAAAGTTCTCTGGACATTGTAAATATTATTGAATAAGAAAACAACAATCTGAGGAATGAGTTGGACAGTTTGAGGAAGCCTCCTAAAGTTGTGTCGAGCGAAGGTGATTCTTTCTTGTATATTGAAAATGCCAGACTTATGGAAGAATTGGGAAACTTGAATAAGAAAACCAAATCTAGCCAATCCTCTAGGCAGGTGATCGTTGCTCAGCCTAGTGAAGATGAAAAAAGGACCAAGAAAACCTTGGCTGATCAAACAACTTTGTTTAAGGATAAAGATAAAGGTATCATAGAGCTTCAATACCAAGTGGATCGATTGACCTTTCACTTTCATTAACAACACAAAACTGTCTGGATGGATGGCTATAATGAGGCCATAACTCATATGGAGGATTAGTTGGAGCAGTCTCGCCGAGAAGGTTATAAGCGGGGGTGGTTGAATGTGCTAACATTGTTAAAGATAGATGATAAGAGTAACTTGTGGTATTAGAATGATCCAGGTATTCTGGATTATCCTAACCCTCCATTCCATATCGATGCCCAGTAAATTCCAACTGATGTGGTTCCCCAAAGCTTGGTGAGAAAATACTCAGGTGATTATGGCCTTCGTGGTGAAGATTCCTACAGTCGTCCTCTTTATTTGTTGGAGCAACCAAGTACTAGTGTTTTCAATAGGTTGAGGGATTTTAGGACCACTACTCTACCTAGGGATTTCAGGACCATTGTTGTGTTTTATTTTCATCTTGGAAAAATCGCTTAGATGCATGTGTAGGTTTAAAAAGATAAAAATTGGTTTAATCACAACAATGGTGTAGTTTTGGTGCTATTTAAGTTCGGGTAAGTTTAATATAATTTAATTCAAGTCGGCTTTAATTAATTTGGCAAAATGAATGCTTAGGTTTGTTTGTAATTTCAACTTGAATTGAATTAATTTTGTTTGAGTGTCAATTTAAATATTTATTTTGTTTAATTTCATTTTAATTTTGAAAGAAATTAAAAATTACTTTAAAAATTTTAAATTTGGAATATTGTGTGAACCATCTCATATTTGGAGATTATAAATTGGGGTATCATGACCATATCTCATAATTTGACCCCTTTCGGATAAACTGCTCAACTTCCCAGGTCGTTCGAATGACTTTTTAATGTCATTTGAACGACTTTGTTCGAATGATGTAGTAACGAGACAATAGAGAAAAATGCACAAATGTCTTTCGTAATCTCGTTCGAACAACTTCGTTCTAATGACCTACCTAATGAGAAAATAGTGAAAAGTGAACGAATGTCGTTACAAGCTCGTTTAATAAAGAGATAAAATGTTCATGCGACTCAAAATGTGTCTCTAGTGCGTGCTAATTACGGTTCAAGTGTAAACCGGTCGCTCAAGTAACATCCCGATAAACCAGTTATCGAACACAGGGACTAAGAGGTATACACGTAATGACGAATAAGGAAGGACGAATGACCTAAATGATTGACTCACGAAAATAAGAAGAAAAGATGATTTTTATAAAATTATATGCTACTACTACGAAAGCAATGAAATCCAATCTAAATTAACTACTCATGCAAGACTTAACAAACTATGGATTGATTAATATGAAAGAAAGATAAGATCGGAATACAATCCCCCAACCCCTTATGAATTCACTAGATACAAAACTAGTCGAGAATTAAATAGTTAATTAAGGATAAACTTTATTCCTTTCAAGCATTACACATATGAGGGAAGGAACCCGTACAATATGAAATCAAGAATCCAAATAAAGTACGTGACAAAATGGTCAATACGCGCATCACACTCTTAAACACCCACGTTATCTAGGGCAAACGAGGTTAAAAGTCCTACGATGGTTGTATTAATGATCCGGCACTTTCCAACTAATTATTTAACTCAAGAATGTATTTTTATATCCATGTGAACCATTTAGGGTTGGGTTCATGCATCCCAACCTACAAAAATCTAGCTGGACATGACGTAATTGCTAAAACAGATGATTTCTACGTTGCATGTAAGAAGAATTATGATGAAATTATGGCTAAACATGTATAAAGAACTTTTATCAAGAGAAGGCTAAACATGTATAAAGAACTTTTATCAAGAGAAGGCTAAACATGTATAAAGAACTTTTATCAATAGAATAATGAATTACCAAAGAGAGAAACAGAAGAACGATATTGAACTTTACTTGTCTTGAAGAAAAAACCTTGAATTATACGCAAAAAGATGAATAAATTGTTCAAGTTGAACAATCCTAAGGTTCTTGCCTTCAATAATCTCCCAAAATTATGTAAAAACTACTTATCTAATGTCTGGTAATACCCTAAGATTAGACCTGTCAACGGGTCGGTTTGGGTCGTGTACGGGTCGGGTTAACGGGTTAACGGGTGAAAACACCCTTAACCCGTACACGACCCGTTAAGCCTAACGGGTCTAATAACAATACCCAAACACGACCCGTTAATATTAACGGGTACACGACCCAAACCGTTAACACCCATTAATATTAACGAATCATTTTGGGTCGAAATGGGTAACGGGTTGGGTGACCCTATAATACCCGTTAGTCTTCAATACTTTAAAAATAATGGATTTTAATTGTAATTTTTATTGGGTATAGATTGGGTGACCCTATAGCACCCGTTAGTCTTTAAAGATTTAGAAATAATGGGTTTTAATGGTTATTGTTATTAGGTACGGGTTGGGTGACCCTATAGTGCCCGTTAGTGTTAACGGGTGTTAACGGGTAGAAACGGGTTAAAACAGGTACAGGTAAATTTCCAAACCCGAACCGTTAGTGTTAATGGGTCTACCGTGTCAACCCGTTAATGACCCAAACCCAATAAGGGTAAACCCATTAACTTATAATTTCGTGTCGGGTCGTGTCGTGTTAACGGGTTATCGTGTATTTTGACAGGTCTACCTAAGATATATGTCCCACATTTTTTAAGTGTTTCAACCATGCACAACTCTAACTTTTAGAAAAAAAAAATAGAAATTCCGCCGCGCTCCGCCAAACCGTTTCGATTTTTGCTTTTTTAATGGGGTGAACCAGTCCGGTGTTTTATAGAGTGCTGCATTGGCTCGAACTATTTTTCATCGGTTCGGTTTGCTCATTCTAGTGTTGGAGACCAATCCGGTGCATATTCCATTGGTTCGGTTCGTTTGGTATTTTTCTTCCCATAGTTTTTCTTGATTTCTTCTCAACTTCAATCTTCATAACTTTGCAACCGAGACTCGAATTTGGATGTCATTTCTTACTATGTGCTTGTAGATTCGAGGTATTCAACTTTCCTTTAGGTTCCGTGCCCAAATTAGTGGTGTAAATTTATTGTTTTGCCCTTGACTTTACATCACTTATTTCTTTCTTGAGTTTGAGTCTTCTCTTTTCTTCACTTGTATAAAATGCCTACAAAATGTAAGCGAAATACCCGAAACTCGATGCACTCGATGGAACATGTCAATGGCAAGTATATGAGATAAATAAACATAATTTACATCGTATGAGGTGATAAAAGCCTTTTAAATTACGGGGATACATACGAAGAATTTATGCCTAATCAAAAGTCATTCGAATGACTTTTTAGAAAAATTTATTTTTCTTTAAAAAATAAAAAATCATTTTAAACATAATTTTAGTAAAAATATAACACCCAAAATAAATTTCCAAGTCCCTATATATATATATATATATATATAGATATATATATATTAAATTATTCATACCATTAAAGACCTTGGAAATAGTGAAATGTTGATGACGTTAAACATGGCACAAAAATCGGCAATGATAACATCTTCAATTAAGCTTGGTCGCTACGTCTTCAACACAAACGTCATAGGCTCGAAGGAAACAACAAACTTCTATCTTATGACACAATTAGTTTTATCCGGAATTAAGCCAACACTACAATTTAACTCTGTAAGGACACAAATTTTCAATTGAGTCCATATATAGTTTTGGCTCAATTTCGGACAAAAACATTTATTCATAGGATAGTATTCAATTGTAATATTCTCAAGCCTATGAAGTGTATGTTGAAGACGTAGCGGCAAAGAATTTAAAGCTTCATCAAAATGCCGGTTTGTGTGCCTCGTTTCTACGTCATAGACTATGGTTCCATGCTCCCAAGGTATGAATGTAATTATATTTATATAGGAGCTTGGAACAAAGTTTAATGGGTGTTAGGTGTAATAAAAACTCCATTTTAATTTTAGAAAGAATCAATTTGAACTTTAAAATAAGTATATAAAAGTTTCTGGTCCAAAATCGAATTTTCCAATCTTTCTGGTCGTTCATTAGAAATGTCGTTCGAACGAGTTTTGTCGTTCGAACCAGGTTTCGTTCGAACGAGTTTTGTCGTTCGAACCAGGTTTCGTTCGAACGAGTTTTGTCGTTCGAACCAGTTTCGTTCGAACGAGTTTGCCAACAACCCTAAACTGGTCAGTCGTTCGATATGTCGTTCGAACGAGTTTTTCATTCTAACGAGGTATCTAACGAGATTCTAACGAGCCCAGGCTGGTCGCTCGTTAGAAATCTCGTTCGAACGAGAGTCGCCAGAGCGAGAACGGTTTTGAGCAGTTTTTGGCAGTTTTCACCCCATTTTCCCACTTGTTTCTTAACTGATTTTTTAAGGCTTTATCAAGGACGGGAATCACTTTTTAAGTGTAATCTTTTTCATACCATACAAACTCCTAGAGAGTATTTTGAGACACAATTTGTTTAAGGAAAAAGATCATGTTTTGAGTGTAATTCTTTCAAGAAAAATTTCATACACACTCTAGTTTACACCCAATTGTTTATCCAAGTTTCTATATAAATATTAATTGCTTGGAGATTGTTTTGGCACCGATTTTTCTCTACACCTAATTGAAGAGAAGTTCGTTTCATTTCTACCCATTTGGAGAAAGGCTCCATGTTAGGGTGACGGTGTGCCTAATTGCCCGATCGGTGGGAGTCCGAGACCGCGGTGGAGCTCCGTTGGTTATCCGCTAATTGGAGGTCGATACAAGAAGAAGCATCACGGCTTGAGAGGGTTCGAGTTTAGGAAGTAAGTCTTTTGTCTTGTATTTTGTAATACCGTTTTTAGTGGATTTGAGGCTAGGGTCGTCCCGAGGTTTTTTCCCGTTAGTGGGTTTTTCCTCGTATATCGCGGTGTAGTGTGACTGTTGATTTTATCTTGATCTATATCACTTAGAACGCATGCTAGATTAATTTCAAGATAAAATTTGGTTTTACAATCACACTAATTTAAATTGGGAATTTAATTTAATATTGGGTAAAATTGGTTTATTCAAGTCACTTACATTAATTTGGTTTGGCCTAACTTGGAAATATGAACAATCATAATTTAGGCAAATTCTAGGACTTGAATTTAATTGGACTTAATCGGTTTTAGTGATAATTAATAATTTGGTTTGTTTAAGTTAATTATTCACTTTATTTTGTTTATGTTAAAATTGGACTTTTAACATTTGAAGTTGAACCATCATCACACCGTTTACGCTTCCGCATCTAAATTAAGTTTTTACAAAAAGGAAATTATAAGTTTGATTTTAAATTGTTGAAGCAACTTTTAAAATCCGGGGACCCTCACGTTCCAACAAGTGGTATCAGAGCCAAAAACGATAAATTATTTCGTTAAGATCCTTTAATTTTTGGCTAAAATGGAATTTTCCCCATTTTCAAAATTTCCTATTTTTGATGGTTCAAACTACGCGTATTGGAAAGCGCGAATGAGATCGGCACTAAAATCTATCGACGAGAGAGTTTGGATGTCTGTTGTTAACGGGTACTCCCCACTAACTCATTTAATTGAAAATGAACGTGTTCCCAAACCCGTCGATAGATGGACTGAAAATGAGTTTAAGCTAGCAAATTTTAATTCCCGTGGTTTAAATGCTTTATTTAGCGCTGTCACACCGGATGAATTCCGACGCATTATGACGTGTGAGACCTCTAAAGAAGCTTGGGATATTTTACAATTAACTCATGAAGGAACAAGTGTCGTTAAAGCTTCTAAACTCCAAAACCTCACCACTCAATTTGAAACTATCAAAATGGATGAAAAAGAAACTTTTGATCAATTTTATGCTAGACTTTCTGATATTGTTAATTCATCTTTTAACTTGGGTGAGAAAATACCTGACGACCGTGTTGTAAAGAAAATTTTAAGGTCCCTACCCGATAGATTTATTCCAAAAGTGACCGTTTTAAATTCTTTACCCACTTTAGCCTCTACGAAATTAGAAGAGCTTGTAGGTGATTTACAAACCTATGAACTGGATATGTTTCCCTCTAAAAATGAAAAGAAAATTGAAAAGGGCGTTGCTTTAAAAGCCCGAAAAGAGGTTAAACAAGTAGTAGAGAGCGAGAGTGATAGTGACTCGGAAGATATGGCTTTATTTGCTCGTAAATTTAGAAAAATTCTTAAATTCAACAAAGATAAATTTAAAAATGATTTTAAGAAATTTGAATCTTCTAAACATGATAAAAGCGAGAAGATTTCTAAAGTCGAAAAGATCCCTAAGTCTAGCAATGAAAATGTTGATAGGGACGAGTCTAATAAATGTTTTGGTTGTGAAGGTTATGGCCATAGGGCTTTTGAGTGCCCCACTAAACTAAGGAAACAGGGTAAACGACCCATTTCATATAATGCGACCCTTAGTGATAGTGATAAGGAAGAAAAGTCCGATTCCCCCACAAAGAAAAATTATGTGGCTTTTATGGCAAGTCATGTGAGTGATAGTGAGAACTCATCGATTGATGACACGATAGCACATGCCACTTCCAAGGTCATTGTTTATGATTCCCTTGTTTTTGATGATAGTGAGAGTGGAGATGAAAGAGAGAGTGAAAATGAAGAAGAGGTTGATGAGAGTGAACTTCAAAATGCTTTTCATGAATTATATAAAGAATCTATTAAATTGAAAAGAGCTAATTTGAAGTTAGAAGCGAGTTTAAGAGAGAGTGTCAAGGTCATTGATGAAAGTGCCTTAATAGAAGACCTTAGGACACGTGAGAGGACTCTTCGAGAGAAGCTAGAATATGTAGAAGGCGAAAGAAATAGCCTTAGGAATTTAATGGAATCCTTGAAAAAGGAGCTTCTTGCTTTTGAAGAGCGAAATTTTTCACTAGAATCTACCATTTTAGATTTGGAAAATAAATTAAAAGATTCTAGTAATGTCAAATTTGATTTGGAATGTCGTTCGCAAAAACTTGATAAAATGTTAGGAACGGTCCAAATTAAAAATGACACTTTTGGTTTAGGCTTCAATACTTGTAATGAATTTAACTCTAAAGTCAAAACCAACATTTTAGGAGAATCTACTAGGAATGCATTTAAAGATCACTCCTTAGGTAAATCTTTTCGACATGTTTTCACTTGTTCACATTGTGGTCGAAAAGGTCATCTGAGGAAATTTTGTTTTGATCTTAAACGAATTCCTAGAAAATCCCATTGTAAAGTAACCACGATAGCTAATGTTCCTACACCCCAAGAGTGTCATTCTTCATTAATTTGGGTTAGGAAATCCGATTTGGTTGCCTTACAAAATAGGGATTTTGATTCTCATTTACTTTCACATGTTTCCTCCCATGCTAAATCTAAAGGATGAATGTGTTAGTAGTTGCATACGTTAGCTTTTGTACTTCATGCTATATTCACATGCTAAATGTATGCTTGTTTAATCATTTTCGAGTCTATAATCCATGCTTATCCCATGCTAGAATTATGATTCTTGTTTATCTTTTGTATTATATTTCTTTCATTTTGTTTGCTTTAAATGAAAAATACAAAAAGATTTTTGTTTATCATTTGGACTTTATCTTTTGATAATTAGAGCTTAATGAAAGTTTCAAATGATTTTTGTTTATCCTTTTGAGTATATATATTTATTTTTGGTTAAAAATGTTAAAAGCTCAAACAGATTTTATTTTGTGTGTATTTTTGTTTGACACACTTTATGTGGCATATACTTGTGTTTGAATCCCTCCTTTAACGCTCCCACGTGGCTAGAACTTTGGTTTAGATTATCAATCCTTAAAATGTTCTTTACCATTTTTTTTGGAGTAGTTGGATTTTGTATTGATCAAATGGATTCTATTTTCATATGCCTCTATTTCACACATGCACGAGCTCTTTTGAAATTTTAACTTCATATGTATATTTGAGCTTTGTGAAGTGTTCTCCTACCAATCTTGTCATCTACATATTTGTGACTTAGGAGGACTAGTGCATGTCAAAATCCGTTGCATGTGAGATTTGTACGAAAATTTAAAACATGATAATTATAAATGTGCACGGGGAAGGGCTCCGAAAGGACTAAGTGATCCTTTGCGAATAGTAAGCCACCGTTTTAAATGGACCTAAAAGAAATACGTGGTCCAAGGCCTAAAAACATAATATATGGCATTCAAAAGAAAATAAATTTCCAAGGCCTATGTTTGATTGATATATTCATTCAACATTAATATAAATGCAAATTGAGGGAGATTGGATGATATATCAACGGTTTGCACAATGTCCGTTTATCCTAGTTGCATATTTCATGTCATGACTCTATTGGTTTGTAGAATCATTAATATGCTAGGCTTGTATGCATTGTGTATGTTTGTTCATCGAGTTCAATCTATATTGTCACATGAGGTTATATTTAAATGTGATGAAGTTTGCAATCAAATGAGAACTCCGTGAACGTTTATTAAGTGTTTGGGTCTAAATTTAATTGTTGCTAGTTCACACCCCTACACTTCCGTTTCCATATGACACATTTTTGCCATACGAGTGTGCAAACTTATTGTATTTTGTGTCATGTGTGTGTTTATATCTATATTTATATGCAAGTGCTCTATTGATATATTTTTAGTACATATATATATGATATTTGTTTATCTTTGCCTTGATTTCTAGTCCATCCATGCTTATACTTCATTATTGGTATCTATCTTGGATTAGTTATGCTTTTGTTGCCCGTATGCCTTCATGATTATCACTTTAAGCTTCAATATGCTTTCATGTTTTGATTCTTTAACCTTTGTTTATTCCTGAACAAAAAGGGGGAGAATGATGATAGGGGGAGAAATGGTATCTAAACCTATTATTATTGTATCTTAGTTTGGGGGAGATTTATCTTAGGGGGAGACGTCTTTCTAAGTAAATGTCATTGTTTTGATAAAGGGGAGAATTATTTTAGGGGGAGTATTTAATTAATTGCATTTAATATTTTGATATTCCCTATGCATTTGATGAGTTTGCTTAAGTGTGCAGGTATTATTCTAAAGCGGCATCTTTAAAAGGCAAAGTATTTAATCCTTGGGTTGAGTCAAGTTTGGGCGGGTTATGTTTTGAGTCTAGTGAGCTTGATGGCCTTTTAGGATTTTTGTTTGGTTTTTGTCCCGGAATAGCCAAAGGGGGAGATTTGTAAGGACACAAATTTCCAATTGAGTCCATATATAGTTTTGGCTCAATTCCGGACAAAAACATTTATTCATAGGATAGTATTCAATTGTAATATTCTCAAGCCTATAAAGTGTATGTTGAAGACGTAGCGGCAAAGAATTTAAAGCTTCATCAAAATGCCGGTTTGTGTGCCTCATTTCTACGTCATCGACTATGGTTCCATGCTCCCAAGGTATGAATGTAATTATATTTATATAGGAGCTTGGAACAAAGTTTAATGGGTGTTAGGTGTAATAAAAACTCCATTTTATTTTCAGAAAGAATCAATTTGAACTTTAAAATAAGTATATAAAAGTTTCTGGGCCAAAATCGAATTTTCCAATCTTTCTGGTCGTTCGTTAGAAATGTCGTTCGAACGAGTTTTGTCGTTCGAACCAGATTTCGTTCGAACGAGTTTTGTCGTTCGAACCAGTTTCGTTCGAACGAGTTTGCCAACGACCCTAAACTGGTCAGTCGTTCGATATGTCGTTCGAACGAGTTTTTCGTTCTAACGAGGTATCTAACGAGATTCTAACGAGCCCAGGCTGGTCAGTCGTTAGAAATCTCGTTCGAACGAGAGTCAAGTTCGTTCGAACGAGACGCCAGAGCGGGAACGGTTTTGAGCAGTTTTTGGCAGTTTTCACCCCATTTTCCCACTTGTTTCTTAACTGATTTTTTAAGGCTTTATCAAGGACGGGAATCACTTTTGAGGTGTTATCTTTTTCATACCATACAAACTCCTAGAGAGTATTTTGAGACAAAATTTGTTTAAGGAAAAAGATCATGTTTTGAGTGTAATTCTTTCAAGAAAAATTTCATACACACTCTAGTTTACACCCAATTGTTTATCCAAGTTTCTATATAAATATTAATTGCTTGGAGATTGTTTTGGCACCGGTTTTTCTCTACACCTAATTGAAGAGAAGTTCATTTCATTTCTACCCATTTGGAGAAAGGCTCCATGTTAGGGTGGCGGTGTGCCTAATTGCCCGATCGGTGGGAGTCCGAGACCGCGGTGGAGCTCCGTTGATTATCTGCTAATTGGAGGTCGATACAAGAAGAAGCATCACGGCTTGAGAGGGTTCGAGTTTAGGAAGTAAGTCTTTTGTCTTGTATTTTGTAATACCGTTTTTAGTGGATTTGAGGCTAGGGCCGTCCCGAGGTTTTTTCCCATTAGTGGGTTTTTCCTCGTATATCGTGGTGTAGTGTGACTGTTGATTTTATCTTGCTCTATATCACTTAGAACGCATGCTAGATTAATTTCAAGATAAAATTTGGTTTTACAATCACACTAATTTAAATTGGGAATTTAATTTAATATTGGGTAAAATTGGTTTATTCAAGTCACTTACATTAATTTGGTTTGGCCTAACTTGGAAATATGAACAATCATAATTTAGGCAAATTCTAGGACTTGAATTTAATTGGACTTAATCGGTTTTAGTGATAATTAATAATTTGGTTTGTTTAAGTTAATTATTCACTTTATTTTGTTTTGGCTAAAATTGGAATTTTAGCATTTGTTTTGTTGAACCATCTTATTGAACGCTTCCGCATAAAAGATTTAGTTTAAAAAGGAAATTACAATGTTTGATTTTAATTGAAGAAAGTTTTTTAAAATACGGGGACCCTCATATTACAACAGACTCAATTGGAAATTTGTCCTTACAATGGGGCTTTGTGGAGAGTGAACTACAACTTGAACAATTAATGTCTTCATTTTATAAAATTTTGATTACATTTTTTTTCTTTTTTTAGATATTTTCTATTATTTTTTTAAATAATTTTTTTTCTTTTTCTTGCGATACATTTTACCTTTGATTACCCAAATGAATACATTTTAGATTTAGATGGGAGTTGGGATATATGGATGGTGGTAATATGGGAAAATGATTGGCGATATATGGATATAGTAAATGTATGACCGAAATGGTTTACTACTCGGGACAAACAATAAGACACGTGTTTCTTACAACACAAAAGTGATTTCATTCTCAGTGATTATGCCAATTAAATGAAAAATGATCAGACAATGGAAGGACTAAGTGTGGTATTCAAAGAAAATTGTGCCAACTTGTGACAAATTGTGTAAAAAATTCTCAAAAGGTGAAAAGCACGAAAACTCACTAGTTTTAGTCTCCAGTAGTGATACTTAAGATTTTCTTGAGAACTGTTACACTCTTCAACTTTAAAATGTTATGACGTATATGTGTGTAAAAAGTGTTGAGTCTAGGAATTTATTGTGCAAACATGCCTTAGGAGGTATTATTTAAACTTATAAGATTAAATTATCAATCACGAGTATTATTAAACTCTAAACGAAATGGATGATGGATAAATCACGTCAAAAATGAAATAAAAACGGCTTAAAAGTGTTTAAAAATTATTTTTTCTAACAAAATTTCAAAAGAGATATGATTTTAATAAATTTTCCACCCTTAAATAAAAAGAGAACATCATCCTCAATGTTAAAACCATATGTGAAATTGAACGCACATGGTAGGAAAGAAATTATCACAGTCAGTTGGTAAGGAAATTGTACCTGAAGATGTATACAAGAGGAAGCTTGAATAAATGATGGTGCGACAAGTCTATACAACATATGTAAAGATGTGGGGGAGGATAAAAAAACATCCTAAATAAAATAAGACTCGTACTCATAAATAAATTAGAATGGGATGCCTCCCAGTAGAAGTAAGTTTAATGTCTTTATCTTAGAAATTAGTAACTGATATGCCCTATATGTACCCAATAGCTCAGAGACACCAACCTCGGCCAAAGAGATGGCCGAGGTTAGAAGGGCCCCAGATTGGCAACCAGTGGTCTCGTCCTAATCAAGGTCGGCCATGGCCGACGTTACTAGTTGCCTCACAATCAGACAACAACTGAGGTCTTCGTGATCCATGGGGAGAGTTATCCATCAGGTCGGCTGGAGCCAACATCACGCCTACGTCATACAAAAACCTCGACTGGGTGTAAGCCGAGGAAACAGGGACAGCACAATCATCGTAATTAACCTCGGGTGGGAATCAACCGATGTTCCAACTACTCCTACATAACCCCGACCCAGGCCGACGTTATAACTCCACCTGCCTTAACTCAGATTTCTACTGAGCCGAGACCATCATAAGTAACCTAGGATTTATCAGTTTCCAGACTTCACCAACCTCATACTCTTCCAGGCTGAGGTTGGTATCGATCGAAGACAGTCGAGCTTTCAAATGCACATGCATAGCAGGGAACGCGGGTGATAAATCAGTTATAATCGAATCGTTCCCCTCACATGAGGGAATATTTCATCATCATTCTCTACATGTGACAGTGACAGATGTCTTCATTAGATTGCCTAGATCAACACACACATGCTCATTGCATGCATGGGGGGTGCATTACACCCCCGACACACTATATATACTTGCATTCTCCTACATGGAGGGGGATCCCCCAAAATTACAACGCTAGCTGAAACTCTGTCCGATCATACAGTAGAGAGAGAAATCTTGAGAGATTGTATCCATGGCCGTTAGTGCCTTATTTTAGTGACCTTACTCACTCACGTGCACAGTGGACGTAGGCCTAATTAGCTGAACCACTTATATATTGATGTTCATCCTCTTCTCCTCATCTCCTATATATATATATATACTTACATCTATATATTCTCCTGTGCTGCCATTGTCATCACTGATTTGAGATTACAAACACATTGAAGGGTGGTGGTGTTTGAAGCATCATCATTTTGGCGTCGTCTGTGGGAATAAGAGAAGATATCTCTTCCTTATTTTCTGCTTAACCTCACCGGAGACTCTAGAGGTGAACCAGGCCTCACCCCTTGTGTGGAGCTATTTCACCCTTGAAAGAGGTCCATTAGGGTACTAAGCTCATCTACTTCACAAGCTCTTTAGTGTTAACGTATGGAACCATAATTATCACCACCTCTTCTACCGCCTAGTGCTGGAGGACATAATTCTAGCCAGGCACCACCTCAGCCCAAAATGGCGGAGGTGGCAACAGCCTTGAGGTCTTTGCATACAACACAACAAGTAATGAAGGAGAAATTTGCACAAATCAGTCAAACACATGATGAGACCACCTGGGGTCTCACCGGAGATGATTACTCTGGTGGCCGCTCAGCCCCATCCTGATGCCAGGGGACCACCCCAGGCACCGTGGAAAGACCAACCAACACCTCAGCGGAGGAGGGACGTTGCTGACCCTAGGCGCTTGCATTTGGGGAGGCAAGGACACCCTTTCCCTGAGGATATGTATGATAATTTGGAGGCAGAAGACGCTCTAAAAGATTGTTGGGAGCCGTATCAGGTTTCAAATAACACAGTGCGTCCTATCCAACAGAGCCGAGGTTGTGTAGGCAGAAGAGGTGAAGGATCCCAACAAAGAGGATCATCTTTTGATCGATTGAGCAGAGGGTCGGCCTTTGAAAGGCTCAGCTCAGTAAATGACCTAAGATAGAGGTTGTCCAGGTCTAGAAGTACAGCCGACCCACAAAGGGAAGAGGTGGAACGTCGGCCTCATTAAGGACGAGGTAGGGACCAGGAAGAGGTCAACATTCAACGTTGTGCTGCGGCTGGGGAACCCTCAGTCCACCCCTTGGAGGTGGCTGGGGACAACTTCGGCCAGGCCGACGTTGCAAGACCATCGAATGACTCCATCCAATGTCTTGAGGAAAAGATAAGATACCTCATTAAAATCCGATACCCACTGCAAAGAGGTTTCTCAGAGGGCTCTACGTTCGTGGCCAAGATAGTGAGCTTCCCAACCCCTGCCAAGTTCAATCCACCAACGGTGTCTCCCAAATATGGTGGTAGCACCAACCCTGTACATCATATTGAGATGTACCAATCTACGATGGACATTTACTTAATACCAGATGAGATGAAGTGTCGGGCCTTCTCTGGGACTTTGATGGGAGCAGCGCACATCTGGTTTACTTCTCTTTCGAAGAACTCAATAGAGAATTTTAAGGGCTTGGATGAACGGTTCATTCACAATTTCTATTTTGGGGTAAGACCTCAAAAGAATACCACCCATCTGTTGTGTGTCAACCAAGGCAAGAATGAAAGTCTAAGAGACTACATTGTTAGATTCAACAAAGAAAAACTGGAGGTTGAAGATTACGAAGATAATATAGATATGACCGCTCTCATAGGAGGTCTCCAGAAAGGGAAGTTATTGTGGAAGCTTGCAGAAGACCCTCCCAAGTCTATGGCAGAGTTATTGGCAACTGCAAGTAATGTCATGAATGCTGAAGAGGCCATGGCCGAAAAGTATGAGGATGAAAACGGCAGTGGCAGCGAGAAGTTCTAAAGAAAGAAGGACGGAAAGAAGAGGTCAGCTGACGATAAGTTTGAACGTTATACCCCTCCAACTGTGAGATGTGAACACATCCTCAATAAGATCAAGAATGACCGATCTCTGAAATGGCCAGAGAAGTTGAAGGCTCCTCCTCATAAGAGGAACAAGAACTTGTGCTGCGAGTTCCACCAGGACCATGGCTATGTGACAGACAAGTGCTTTGCCTTAAAGGATGAGATCGAGAAGATGTTGAAATTCGAAAAGTTAAGGAAGTATGTTGATGGCAAGGCTCCTAAGATGGGAAGAGATGACCCTAAAAAGAAGAGAAACGACAGATATCGTGATGATACTCCAGTAAGAAAAGACGATGATTGGGATGATTATGATGAAGATGATCCATACCTCCCACCAAAAGATGACAATGCCCTAGTAAAGAGGGTTGGTATGATCTCCTTCGGTGTTAACACCATATGCGGAGGACTAGCAGGGGGTGGCTATGAAGTGGCTGACCAAAAAGGTCATATGGCAAAGGCCAAGTCAATGACTAGACTAGAAGTGGTAAATCTGGCATCTTCAGAAACCAAGCAGAAGAGAAAGAAAGTGGATATGGGAAATCTTATAGTCGAGTTCTCCCAACTCGACTTCAAAGGCATCTTAGCCCCGCATGATGATCCTTTGGTAATTACAACAAGAGTGCATGGATGCGAGGTACAGAGAATTCTTGTAAATGGAGGAAGTTCAACAAATGTAATGTTCTGGCCTTATTTCAAAAGCCTAGGCCTTAGCAGAGCTAGGTTGGTACCCTATCATCATCCATTAATGGGCTTTAGCGGCAAAAAGGTCCATCCGTTGGGCATGTATGAGATGAACGTGCGGATGGGGGATGAGTGGACTACGAGGTTTACCCGAAAGATTAATTTTTTTGTTATGGACAAAAACGTCTTCTCGGCTTATAACCTCATCATAGGAAGATTATCCCTTAAGGAGTTTGAGGTCGTGCCATCAACGTTCAACCAGATGCTAAAATTCCTGACCCCCTATGGGGTAGGGGAAGTGCAGGGTGACCAGACCATAGCTTGAGAATGCTACGTCAACTCAGTCGAAGAGAGAGAGGCCCATAAAAGAGCAACCACCATGTATAACATTGATGCACTTGACCCTAGAGATGAAACGAACTTGAAGAAAGGAGAGGCCGCGGAAGAGGTAGAATCCATCATCCTCAATGAGGATGAACCGAAAAAAACCATCCAGGTCGGAAAAGCCTTAAAAGTAGAGATCAAGGAAGAGCTGATAAATTTCTTGAGGAAGAGGCAGAGTGTCTTCGCATGGAACCACGCAGACATGCCTGGCATCGACCCTGAGGTTATGAGCCACAAACTCAACGTGACTAAGGATGCTAAGCCAATCAAATAAAGATGAAGAGTTTACTCAAGGGAGAAGTATGACTTCATCCGGGAAGAAGTTAGGAAGTTAGAAGAGGCCGAGCTTATCAAAGAAGTTATATATCCGGAGTGGTTATCAAACACTGTCATCGTGCCCAAGGCCAATGGAAAATAGAGGATGTGCGTAGATTTTACCGACCTAAATAAGTCTTGCCCAAAAGACAGTTATCCCTTACCTCGGATCGATTAGATGGTAGATGCAACTGCAGGGCATGAGTTCATGAGCTTTATGGACGCGTACTCAGGATACAACAAGATCTTCATGGATGTTGAAGACTCAGAGAAGACAACCTTTATCACAGACAAGGGGACATACCGCTATAAGGTTATGCTCTTCGACTTGAAAAATGCAGGGGCAACGTATCAACGTCTTGTGAATAAGATGTTCAAAAATAAAATAGGTAAGACTATGGAGGTGTATGTAGACGATATGTTGACGAAGAGCTTGAAGGACTGCACTCACGTGGAAGACCTGGAAAAGACCTTCGATACCATGGACTTGTACAGAATGAAACTCAATCCCGCGTAGTGTGACTTTGGGGTAGGAGCTAGAAAATTTCTTAGATTCGTTGTCAATCAGAGGGAAATAGAGGCTAACCCTGAGAAAATCAAGGCTTTACTTGACATGAAGACACCAATAAATATCAAGGATGTTCAGAGGCTCACTAGAAGAGTAGCTGCACTCAACATATTTATTTCCAGAGCTACGAACAAGTGTCTTCCATTCTTTAAGGTGTTTAGAAAGGCCTTTGAATGGGACAAATAGTGTGAGGAGGCTTTTAATCAACTCAAGTCTTACCCCGGATCTCCCTTGCTCCTATCTCGGCCCATAGTGGGAGAGAAGTTGTATATTTATCTAGTAGTCTCTGATTCAGCTACAAGTGCAGCCATAGTATGGGAAGACGTTGGGTTCCAAAGGCTTGTATACTTCAATAGTAAGGCCCTTCAAGGGTGTGAACAGAAATACCCTCGGATGAAAAAGTTGTCCTACACTTTGATACATGCTTCTAGAAAGATGAAGCCCTATTTCCAATCCCACTCTATGGTCATCCTCACTGACTCCCCTTTAAGGCAAGTCTTCCACAAGCCTGAGAAGTCGGGAAGGTTGATGACCTGGGTCATTGAGTTGGGTGAGTATGACCTTACTTATCAACCCAGGGTGGTCATTAAAGGGCAGGCACTTGCAGATTTTATTACTGGGTTCACATGGGAAGAGGCCGAGGTTGAGAATAACCTAGAGACTACAGAGGGATCAAATGGCAACTTTGGAGACCCGGAAGAGGTTATGTCCAATAGAGCCAGAAACGGAATAGCAGAGAATGAGGAAAACAGGTACCTCTTTAATAAAGGAATCATATCAGAAGGGAGCTTCTCATCAGATAAAGATGTTTGGAACCTCTTTTTTGACGGGTCTTCTTACGAAAGTGGAAGCGGTGCAGGACTGATACTCTCAGCTCCGGATGGTACCAACGTTGAATATGCACTAAGGTTTAACTTCAAGGCCTCAAACAACGAGTCAGAACATAAGGCCATGATAGCGGGACTCTCCTTGGCAAAGACCCTTAGAATAAGATGACTCCTACTCCATAGCGACTCTAGGTTAGTTGTTAACCAAGTGTTTAGAGTTTACGAGGCCAAGGATGAAAGGCTGGCCAAATACCTGAAGAGGGTAAGAATGATGCTAGAAGGTTTCGAAGAGGTAAAAATAAAGAGGGTACCTTGATAAAACAACAGCCACACAGATGCACTAGCAAGGTTGGCTTCAGCAACAAGGATAAATATGAGAAGGACAGTTCCGGTCGAGATCCTGCTCAAGCCGACCATTGAAGAAGAAGAAGAGGTTACCAACCCTTGCCTCAATTAGAACCTAAGGGACTCATGGATGGACCCCCTTATCATATATATCAGAGAGGGAGAGTTATCGGAATCAAAGCTAGAGAGAAGGAAACTGAGGTACAGAGTTGTAAAGTTCTCAATAATAGGAGATGTCCTATATAAGAAGGGATTTTTGTTACCCCTCCTCATGTGTGTTCACCCCACAAAGGTTCCCCACGTCCTAAAAGAGGTACACTAGGGTTCTTAATCCAGTCACATAGGAGGAAGACCTTTAGCCAAGAGGATTATCATGCTGGGATACTGGTGGCTGACCTTGGCCAAGGATGCTACAGCTTATGTGAAAAGTTATGACAAATGCCAAAGATTCTACCCTATCCCCTATCAACCTCATCAGCCTATGACATCAATAAGTTCTCCTTGGCCATTCACAGGATGGGGAATTAACTTGGTGGGTCCCTTACCAAGGGTTGCGAACAACTACAGGTTTTTTATAGTTGCCATCGACTACTTGTCCATGTAGGTAGAGGCTGAGCCGATGATCATGATTACAGAGCTGAAGACCTTCCAGTTCATTTGGAAGAGCATCATATGCAAACATGGCCTTCCAAACACCCTCATCTCGAACAACAGTACCCAGTTCAAGAATTCTTCCTTGGAAAAGTACTGCGAGAAAGTTAAGATCAAACAATTTTTCTCTTCTTCGGGCCAGCCTCAGGCAAATAGTCAGAACGAAGTCACAAACAGAATAATCCTCGAAGGGATTAATAAGATCTTAAAAGAAGCTAAGGGGAGATGGACTGAAGAGGTTTATGCTGTATTATAAGCCTACTGAACAACGGCTAGGACACCAAAGGGTGAAACCCCATTTATGTTGGCACATGGCTCAGAAGTTGTCATACCAACCAAGGTAGGGCTCCCACTCACAGGGTTCAGACCTATGACCCTGAGAAGAATGGGGAGGAGAGAATACTTGACCTAAATTTTATTGTAGAGATAAGGGAAGACGCAGAGATCAGATAGGCATCCTACTAGCAGAGAATAACGAAGTTCTACAATCAAAGGGTGAAATCAATACCCATAGTCCTGGGAGACCTGGTGTTGAAGAAGACGTTTCAGAAAGCAAACAAACTTCACCCAAATTGGCATGGCCCTTACAAGGTGATCGAAGAAGTTGTACCTGGGACCTACAGGTTGGAAAACCTTGAGGGAGAACCTTTTTCCAATCCATGGAATGTTGATCATTTGAAAAAGTATTACATATGATGTTGCAATGATTCCTATGTAAATTTGTCAACTTATGAGGAGATTATTAATGAGAAGATCAGTTCCTGTGTCAACTCTTGGTTCATTAATTTGGTGAATATTTTATGGGGTAACATCTTAGTTGATGACCTCAGACCTTAAACATCATAGTTTGGTGACAAGGTCTGAGGTGAACATCACACTTGGATGACCTCAGACCTTGAACATCATTAATTTGGTGAATATTTTATGGGGGTAACATCTTAGTTGATGACCTTAGACCTTAAACATCATAGTTTGGTGACGAGGTCTGAGGTGAACATCACACTTGGATGACCTCAGACGTTGAACATCATTAATTTTGTGAATATTTTATAGGGGTAACATCTTAGTTGATGACCTCAGACCTTAAACATCATAGTTTGGTGACAAGGTCTGAGATGAACATCACACTTGGATGACCTCAGACCTTAAACATCATTAATTTGGTGAATATTTTATGGGGGTAACATCTTAGTTCATGACCTTAGACCTTAAACATCATAGTTTAGTGACAAGGTCTGAGGTGAACATCACACTTGGATGACCTCAGACATTAAACATCATAGTTTGGCAATAAGGTCTGAGGTGAATATCACACTTGGATGGCCTCAGACCTTGAACACCATTAACTTGGTGAAAAAATATTTATGAGGATAAGATCTTAGTTTATGACCTCAGACCTCATAACATCATGATTTGGTGATAATGTCTAAAATGAGACATCATACTTGGATGACCTCAGACCTTAGACATCATTAACTTAGTGAAAAATTATTTATGAGGATAACATCTTAGTTGATGACCTCAGACCTTATAACATCATGATTTGGTGATAAGGTCTGAGAGGAGACATCATACTTGGATAACCTCAGACCTTAGACATCATTAATTTGGTGAAAAATTAATTATGAGGATAGCATCTTAGTGGACGACCTCAAACCTTATAACATCATGATTTGGTGACAAGGTCTGAGGTGAGACATCATACTTGGATAACCTCAGACCTTAGACATCATTAATTTGGTGAAAAATTATTTATGGGGCTTATTAAGACACCATTATATTAAGGCTTCAGGCCTTAACACAAACACATTACATGACATAGAAAACCATTCAAAGAACATTCAACAACTAAGAAAGAAAGACCTCTTCAGAGCTTGATATAGCATGAAGTTAAGAGTTACAAGCTAAAAGGTAACAAAATTTGTCATCAGATGTTACAGATCAATGTTAAAAATTACAAAGGGTTCAAAAAATGGATTTAAGTATCTACAATCTCAGGGTTAGTAGCCATGCCCCCATCTCCCTGGCTTAGGTGGGTCACTTCTACCCCATTATCGTGATGACCAATGTCTTCAGTCCTGGTATCTTCCTATAGAACAGTCTTGTCAGGTGCGGTATCTTCTTTCTCCTCGACCTCTTGTAAGACCTGAGCGAACCGAGGATCGGCATAACCCAGAATAATGAAGTCAGAGGCTTCGAGGCTCCCTGACTCTTTCTCCTTCATTATAGCCCATTTTCCAGTGGCCTTAACACCCCTTTTGAGGTACTCGAAGCCGAAGCTGACGAACTCATCAGAGACCTTATAGTCCTCCAAAATATTCTATGAGGCATCATCTAAAGTAGCCTTCACAGCAACATCGACCTTGTGTTGAAGAGAGTCAGCTTGAGTCTTCAGGGCAGAGCTATGATCCTTCTTAAGCTTGTCCATGTCCTTCTCCAGACGCTTAACACTAGCCTCGAACTTCTCTAAAGAGTCCCTCAGACGCTCCACTTTAGCGTTCAGAGTAGCCTCAATATTTTGGGCCTCTTTGCCCTTATTAATCAGAGGAAGTTTCCTCAGAGTCCAGTCAATAAACTAGTGCATGGTGAAGAGACCCTGCACAATATGTGTAGAGATGTCAGTTCAAGATTTGGCATAATTCAAAGACGAGGTTACACTTATTCAGCAAAATAAAAAAGTCTTACTTGGATAGATCGATGGAGGGTGAACTCGGCCAGCAGAGGGGTATCTAGAGAATGACAGAAGCATTTGTCAGAGTCGGTCATGATGTTGCCGATAACGTCTAAGGCCTTCAGACTCTGGCCGATAAGCCTGTCGCCAATCTTCAGTTGCTCCAGACGGGAAATTAGCACGTCCTCAAAAGAGATGGGGATAGCACAATCCCCTTTTGAAGTTTTCTTCTTCTGCCTCTGATCTTCAGGGGCAGGTTCAGTAGATCTCCTCTTTTTGAAGGCCTCATCCCTTGAAGTAGTAGGGGGAGGAGGATTCGTAGTAAGTCCTACTTTCTTCACAAGTTTGGTAAGACTGGGCGTTGTCATCTCCCAAAGGTAGTCAGAAATTCTTTTTATGTGCTCTGCAAACAGAAAGATCTGATTTAAAAAATCAGAGGCATAACAAAATCAGAGGTATCACTTATTGAAATGATAAAGTAACTTACAGAGCTCGGTCAGAGGACTCCTCCCAAGGCCAGTTTCAGAGAGGTAGTAGGGGGTCATCAAATGCTCGTACTTGACCAACATACCATGTTCCCCCTGATCTTGAAGGTCTTTGACCTTCTGAAGATTATTTTGGCTTAACCCAAGGTCGTCCCTAGTAACCATTGACATCTTTACCCATTTCAGAGGTATTCTCGGCTCTAGGGAAGAAGAGGGGCACATGGGCCAAACTCCCATAACCCTGAGGCGAAGAAATATCGTGGTTTCAAGTTGTGGTTCGAAGTTTGGGTAACCAGCAACATCTTCTTATTGGACTTCCGAGCTACAAAGTGGTAATAACTCGGATGATTCCTAGTAGAGGAGGGGATGTAACACCCTGTGAAGACCTGGACGGGAAGGTCTGAATGATGGACTACCCTCCATAAGACTATAGCTCCAATTATCACCCTCCATGCATTGGGGGATAATTGGGAAGGAGCCAAGTTAATATAGGACAGTATAGCCCTAATTATTGGATGATTAGGAAGGTGAAATCCTAACTTAAACATCTGTTCGTATAAGCATATCTCACCGTCTAGGCCTCCAAAGGCCCTCTCATCCCTCAGAGGTCTCCTAAGTTTTATGGATGGACTTATAGAATACAGATGTCTGAAAGCTAGGAGGTCGAGTTCGCTGACAGTGCTCTCTATCTCGGCTGCCTCTGAGGTGTCAACATCACTTTCGCTACCATCATCCTCATCCCGGACAACGTCGGCTCGAGCAGATGATGGAGCACCATCAAGGAACCTCTAAGCAAACTCATCTCCTGTGGCAATTGACAGGGAAATAGCGTCAAGGATTGGGGGAACAACCCCACTAAGTCCTATAATTTTGACATCGGAGGAAGAATGTGAGGTGCTAGAACTCTTGTGAGATGAGGCATGGCTGGAAACCTCAGCTTGGTCAGGGGCTTGATCCATCCGAACAGAATAGTCCATGGCCTCTTGGAAACAATCCACAGACATAGGGTCTGAGGTTGACGACTCAGACTCTGACTCAGACATCAGAACAGGTTCTATTGGGACCTCTGCAGGCACAGATGGCTCAGGGTATACCACTTTTAGAGGGGGTGGGAATATAGGCCTGAGAGGGAATGCCTCTGCCCTATGAGCTTCCTCTTGGGCTCGTTCTATTTGTCTAATCTTATCTAAGGTTTTCTCCCTAAGTAAACGGAATTCCTCCAAGAGTTGATAAAAGGGTCTGAGAATATGGGGATGACCTTACACTTGTAGACTCAAGATAAAAACAAATAGGATGAACATAATAATGAAAGATCAAACGTGGTTATTTGAAAGATTTATAACAAGAACAGTCCACTGATAAACTACTGCCGAAAAACTCAAGTTGATACCGGAAAATGCAACAGATAGAAAAACAAGGCAGAAAAAATGGCAAAGAAGAGGTAATAAACAATACCTGATGAAATACGGGGAGAAGAAGGGGAAGACTAGCAAGAAAAGTCCACCAAACACACTCTTGATAAATCTCTGGAAGAGAGAGAAAGCAAAGAAGGTTCAGGTGGGAGAATGAAAGGAAATGAAGAAGAAAGAGAAATAAAAGGGTTAAAACCCTCGAAATTCACTTGCACGCATCCCATGGCCCATTATTGCCTTGGGAGCACAAAAGACCACAATCATTGCACTAGCCAAGCACACAATCTACTTTAGAAGCTGACACTTGTCAAGAAAATATGGGCACTTAAAGAAATCCAACCTCGAACATACATACCCCTTAGTCACCTTTTCACATAAGTAACTAAGGGCTAGGGGTGATTGATATGCCCTTTATGTACCCAACAGCTCAGAGATACCAACCTCGGCTAAAGAGATGGTCGAGGTTAGAAGGGCCCCAGGTTGGCAACCAGCGATCTCATCTTAAGCAAGGTCATCCATGGTCGATGTTACTAGTTGCCTGATAATTAGACAACAGCTGAGGTCTTCATGATCAATGGGGACAGTTATCCATCAGGTCGGTCGGAGCCGATATCACCCCTATGTCATATAGCAACCTCGTTTGGGTGTAAGCCGAGGAAACAGGGACATCACAATCATCGTAATCAACCTCAACGAGGAATCAGTCGATGTTCCAACTACTCCTACATAACCCCGACCCAGGCCGATGTTATAACTCCAGTTGCCTTACCTCAGATTTTTACTGAGCCGAGACCATATAAGTAACCTTGGATTGCTCAACTTCCAGACTTCACCAACCTCGTACTCTTCCAGGCCGAGACTGGTACCGATCGAAGATAGCCGAGCACTCATATGCACATGCATAGCTGGGAGCACGTGTGAGAAATCAGTTATAATCGAATCATTCCCCTCACGTGAGGGAATATTTCATCATCATTATCTACATGTGACAGTGACAAATGTTTTCATTAGATTGGCTAGATCAACACACACATGCTCATTGCATGCATGGGGGCTGCATTACACCCCACACACACTATATATACTTGCCTTCTCCTACATGGAGGGGGATCCCCCGAAATTACAACGCTAGCTAAAACTCTGTCAGATCATATAGTAGAGAGAGAAAGCTTGAGAGATTATATCCATGGCCGTTAGTGCCTTATTTTAGTGACCTTACTCACTCACTTGCACAATGGACGTAGGCCTAATTTGCTGAACCACTTATATATTGGTGTTCATCCTCTTCTCCTCATCTCCTATATATATACTTACATCTATATATTCTCATGTGCTGCCATTGTTATCACAAATTTAAGCTTACAAACACCTTGAAGGGTGGTGTTGTTTGCAGCATCATCAGTAACTTCCCCCTAAAGATATGAATTAGCGTATAAAGGTGTTGAAGAAAAGTAACGGTGATGGGAATCACCCCCAAACATGACTGCCAAGTCAATCTTCGAAGATCGGATCAATATGGTCAGTGCGGTTATATGATGAAGTTCTTAATATGATGGAGAGCATTAATTGAATGTGGGGGAAAAAGAGTGAGGCCACACAGAAGGTGTGAAATGAATATGGTATAAGGATAGTGTGCGCGGTACTCATTGAGTGTAAAAGTGAGAGCAACAAGGGCCCTATAAGCATGGTGATCGAGTTAAAAAGGGAGGCAAAAGGGATTGGCAATGGATATGTGATGGGCCTCTAAGTAATCACATGAATGTTCTATAAACCAAAAATAACAACACAAACATTTGGAGGCGAACGTAGTTCTCATACCCACGGGTCACGCACATACCTACGTTCCCATAGTCAGCGGACTTATCAACTCCCTAATAAGTCTTTCATAGACCTATGTTCTCGGGCGACAAATAAAAAATCCCATGGATTCATCAGGATATGACTCCCCTCACGCGCAAACCTCCCACTGATAGCAAGTAAGCTAGGTATTTCATACACATAAATCATCAATCAATCAAATAGGCATTATCATCTACCTATAATATAATATCAACAAGGTAATCACAACCCTAAGATAAATCCCATACGTAGCATTATATCTCTTTAAATCCTACATATTAAAGCTCCATGTCAAGTGATGCGGGAGTGTAACCACAGACACTCTCATTGATGAAGGGGTGGAGGAAGAACTCACAAAATGGCTCATGGAGCTCAAGGGTGGAGGGCGTGTGCAATGAGGACCTATATGGGTTAATAAAAATGGTTGAGGTATGCGAACAATGTCCAAACATGATGGTGGGTTGGGTGGGATAATGAATGGGGTAGATTGATCTAACTCGAGAGTATATGACACATACTTATCATGAGGCTCATAATGATCCTCAAAGACACTCGCAAGAGGGAGTGTGGTATCAAAGGATGGAGATATCAACTTATCCACCCATTTGTCACCATCCGTTGTGGTGATAATGGAAATTTTTAATAAGGAATTAATATTCGAGCTATAAGAATCAATATCAAAATCAGACTAAAATTGAGCCAAACATTTTTGGAGAGGACCCATATCAATAGAGGTATAAAACATATCCGATTACATCTCGGTGCATTGGTTGGCACGTATAGCTGGAGCTAACCTATAAATAAGTGATATCTCGGGGACACATTCAATTTGTTCAATATGTGTGGACTCGGGAATATTTTTGGATTTGCCGGGTGGGGGGAACCTCAAATGTGGTTTCTTTTGGATTTTTAGGAAAGGGATGAGTCTCACAATCTATAGGTAAGTCAACAGAATTGTAAACTCGCATCTCGGACTACTGGGTGATCTCAACTTCAAGATCATCGATGTGAGAGATTTGGTGACACTCAAAATTGATAGTATGAGTCTACTCATTACCATTAACCGTAGGGAAAGAAATGGGTTGACTCAGGGGGAAATCAATCTCTTGCTCAAACTCAAATTTATTAAGATATTGTTCAAGCCATTGGAGGGCTTGGTTTTGAGCTTGAGGGTATTGATATTGTTCGACGATGAATTTTTACAAAAGACTTTAGAGGGAGGATATGTGTTGTGGTGGTGAGTTGGTGGATGGTGGCGATGGAGTGGTATAAGGATGAGGTGCAACCAAGTCACTGTTAACACTAGAAAATGGAGAATACTCATAGGAATCATGTGTGAAGGGGTCAAGTTGGGATACACGAGAGGCCTTCCCTTGTGAGAGACAAAAGGTTGGCGATTGTCGTAGGTGTAGTGAATTTACTGATAGGGGTGGGGTGCACATAGTTGTCATGACGATTGTTGAAAATTGTGTGGATCCTCAATCATTGGAGATTGACCATTACTCCACGGGAAGTTTGGTTTCTCACACCACTCGGGATTATAAAGATCATTTTACGATGACAGAGTGGGTTCCCAAACAGTGTCAAATGGATACAATTGGTCCACGGTGTAATCTTGTTGATAATTAAGAAACGGGCATGCATGGGATAAGTGATCAGAGTGGAGTCAAATTGTGCAGGGTAAAGATGGGTATGGATCGAAGTAGTCCCTTAAAGGACGTTCCTCGTCCACGACGGGATTGATTAGGGGAGAAGAAGAATTATCTGAAAAATAGTTTTGATATTGTTTTTCTTTCTTGAGAAAGAAGGAAATATTTTTGGGTTTTGAATTTTTTGAAAAAGAAAGAAAATATTTTTATAATTTTTTAAATATAATAAAAGGAAAAATATTTTGGGGTTTTAAAATTAGGTAATGAAAAATCTATGTTTCTCTCTCTCTCTCTCTCTCTCTCTCTCTCTATATATATATATATATATATATATATATATATATATATATTCAAATGGTATAAAATGGACTATTTGAAACACAATATGACGGAGCGTAAAACTGACTACCAAAGGATTTGAATTAGACATGTACAAGCAAAGGACAAGTCCGAACTAGCATAAAACAAATTTTTATATTCAATTAAGTGATGGGGTAGGCGAATTTTAATTAATTCACGATCTTAAAAAGTAGGGGGTCTTATACATCGCCTTTGATAAATGCTCTCCTACTTGGCCTGTTAGATGGTTAGTTTTAATTAAGTGATGCAAAAGGTAACAAGCAAGTTGGATTAAGTGATTGAGTGGGGGATACAATTCAACCTTGTTTCAATGACCGAATTTATGTTATAATTCCAATTAATTCATCAAACCATTCCAAATAAGACTGCGTAAAAATAAAGTCACATAGAATCAAATAGCCAAATAATGAATGGACTCGCTAACAGGAGATTCACGAGTGAAAGAGAAATGTAGCATCCATGATTTTTACACATGTGGGATGAAGGACGAGTTGAGTCGACCGAGAGAAAGTTTCTCCTAAATTTCAGTCGTCTTGGAGAGTTCAACGAACCCAAAATAGAGAGACTTTTAACCCACTCCGACAACACTCTCTCTCTATTTTATCTCGTTTCCATTTTTTCTTTTCTTTAATTAATTATTTGATCACCAAAAATAAATGTACAAGGCCTTAATAACCTAAGAAAACTAGTCTAATATATATATATATATATATATGTGTGTGTGTGTGTGTGTGTGTGTGTGTGTGTGTGTGTGAAACAAGTGTACAAGTCTTCAATCAATCATTTGCTCAAGAAAGTGGCAATGACATTTTAATGATAAAAATGCTATCGCAAAAAAACTGGCCTAATTCCAACGCTTAAGAAGTCAGCAACATCGCCATTTGGTGAAATCAATTATCGGATTTCTCGTTTGTTGTAGTATAGTCATTTTCTATCAAAATCCCTTGAACTTACAAAATAAACTATTACATGTATAGTGGCAGGTAAGAATATCAATCCAACTTCTTAATATGGAAATGAATAAAGTGAAAATAAGTATAATTTTTAAAACCATTTTTCAAGGGATATTTATGCTAATTAATGCGCTTAAATTTAAACCACAATTATAAATAAATAAAATGATAAAGTGAGATGTTTATGAGGTGAAATAAATGTGAGGCGAATCAAGCAATGAGACTTTTTCACATATATTAATTATTTTAAATAATTAATTTATTTACCTAAAATGTCCCATGATAAGATATAAAATCACAAATCAACCATCATCACAAGTATAATTTCAATATTATGCTTTCAGATAATTAGTATCAAAATATTCACAAATTTTCAAAAATATAATTTAAATCCTCTTAATAAATCAACCGTTGGGAGAAACCTGTTAATATTTTTTTAAACCATAGGAAAATTATTTTTTGAGTTTAAAATTCAAAACATAATATTTTTGGATTTAGTGGGTGGGAGAACCTCAAATTTGGGTTCTTTTGGATTTTTAGGGAACAAATGAGTCTCACAATTAATAGGTAAGTCAATAGAATTGTCAACTCGCATCCCAAACCACTAGGTGGTCTCAACTTCAAAATCCTCAGGGTGAGAGAGTTGATCACACTCAAGATCGATGGCACGAGTCTACTTATTACCATTCCCCGTAGGGAAAGCAATCGATTGACTCAGGGGGAAATCCATCTCTTTATCGAACTCAAATTTATATAGATATTGTTCAAGCCATTGAAGGCTCAGTTTTGAGCCCGAGTTTCTTGATCTCGTTCGATGATGAATTTTTGCAAAATACTTTCGAGAGAGGATATGTGTGGTGGTAGTGAATTGGTGGATAATGGCGATAGATTGGTATATTGATGAGGTGCCACGAACTCATTGTTAACACTAGAAAATGGACAATACTCATAGGAATCATGTGTAACGAAGTCAATTTAGGGATATACAAGAGGCAGTCCTTTGTGAGAGATAAAAGGTAGACGATTGTGGTAGGTGTAGTGAATTTACTGATTAGGGTGGAGTGCACATAGTTTCCATGACGATTATTGAAAACTGCAAGGATCCTCAATATATGATTGAGATTTTTATTGCATTAGAGATTGATCATTACTCCATGAGAAGTTTTGTTGCTCACACCACTCGGGATTATAAGGATCATTATACGATGATAGGGTGGGTTCCCAAATAGTGTCAAATGGATATAATTATTCCACGGTGTAATCTTGTTAATAATTAGAAACTCGCATGCATGTGACAAGTGAATAAAGTGGAGTCAAATTGTGTAAGATAAAGATGGGGATGGATCTAAGTAGTCCCTTAAAAAATGTTCCTCGTCCATAATGGGATAGATGATGAGAGAAAACGCATTCTCCGAAAAAAATATTTTGGATTTGTTTGTTCTTTTTTTAGAAAGAAGGAGGAAATTTTTTTGGGGGGTTTTGAAGTTTTTGAAAACGAAGGAAAATATTTTTGGAAATTTTTTAAATATAATAAAAGGAAAAATCTTTTTGGATTTTTGAAAAATGGTAATGAAAAAAAATATATTTTTTCAAATGGACTATTTGAAACACAATAGGACAAAGCTTAAAACAGACTGTCAAAATATTTGAATTAGACATGTACAAGCAAAGGACAACTCTGGATTAATGCATAATCAATTTTAATATTCAATTAAGTGATGGGGTAATCGAATTTTAATTAATTTGTGAGCGAGAAAAACACGTAATAAATGCTCTCCAACTTGACTTACCAGTTGGTAAATTTTAATTAAGTGATGACATGGGTAACAAGCAAGTTGGATTAAGTGATTTAGGGGGTGATGAAATTCCAACTCGTTTCAATGACCGGGTTTAGGTCTTAATTCCAATTAATTCATCAAACTATTCCAAGTAAAATTATCTGTAAAATTAAAGCCACGTGGAATCAAATTGTAAAATAATGAATGGACTTGTAAATAGGAGATTCGCGAGTGATAAAGAAATGTACCTCCTATGATTTTTACACATATGGAGTGAAGACCGGGGTGAGTCAATCGAGATTTTTTTTCCCTAAACTTCATTCGTCTCTAGGAGTCAAACGAAACCAAAATAAAGCGACTTCTAATCCACTCCAACGACACCCTCTCTATTTTGCCTCGTTTCCCCTTTTTCTTTTCTTTGATTAATTATTATAAATAATTAGTGTCTAAACCACTACAAATAAATGTACAAGGCCTTAATAACCTAATACAACTAGTCTAAAAAATTAAAAACTATATACAAACTAAATAAATGTACAAGTCTTCAATCACTCCTTGGCTTAAGAAAACGGTAACGGAATTCTAATTAGGAAAACACTATCGCCAAAAAATGAGCCTAACTCCAATGCTTAAGAAGTCGGTAATAACGCGTTTTGAATAAAGAAATTATCAGATGTCTCGTTTATTGTAGTATAGTCATTTTCTATCAAAATTCCTTGAACCTGCAGAATAAACTAAATACATGTATAGTGGCAAATAATAGTATCAATCCAACTTCTTAATATGGAAATGAGTAAAGTGAAAACAAGTATAATTTTTCAAGGGATATTTATGCTAATTAATGCGCTGAAATTTAAACCAAACTAATAAATAAATAAAATGATAAAGTGAGATGTTTGTGTGGTGAAATAAATATGAGGTAAATCAGGGGATGAGACTTTTCCACATATATATTATTTAAAACAATTAGTTTATTTACCTAAAATGGCCTATGATATGATATAAAATCACAAATCAAGTCTCATCATCATAAGTGTAATTTCAATGTTATTCTTTCAGATAATTAGTGTTAAAATATTCGCAAACTCTAAAAATAAGATTTAAAGTCCTCCTAATAAATCATTCACTTGGAGAAACCAATTAAATTTTGTTCAAACTAGAGGAAAAATAATTTTGGAATTCAAAATTTAAAACAGTGTTACACTAAAAAAATATATCTATAGTTCGATTGTAAATTGAATATTATAACTCAAATTTGGTTCTCTAAAAAATTATTTACCCTCTCTAGATATTAAATTAGAAAAATTGAAGGTTTAATACTATTTTTTAAAGGAACATAATAAATGAACTAAATAATTAAAGCAATAAAAATTTGGATTTCACCACTTAGCCTATTTACTTTTATTAATTAGTTTATCAATTTGAAATACCCAAGACATATTTAAATTCAAAAATAAGATTTCGTCGCAAATGTGAAATTAAATATAGTCTTTTTAAAAGATTAACGTTAAAATTTCACGAACTCCATAAAAATCATGTTTAAACATTTCCTAATAAATCACCCGATAAATAAAATTTACTAAAAGTATTTTAAACCAATAAAAATTAAGCTTTATAGTTGAGAAATTGAAAAAACAATACTATTTAAAAACTATTAATCTCTAGCTTAATTAATAAATAAATATTATAATTCGAATTTACTATTTTCTCTCGAAAATAATTTATCTTCTCTCGAGGCATAAATATAAATTATGAAATTTCAATATTAATATTCAAAGGACATGATTTTTAGGACCCAATACCGAACATGATTTTTAGACCAATTTTGGATCGAATTAAATAAAACATAAAAAATTAGGCCGAGTTTAGTTCAATTGTTTCGCTCTATTTGGTTCATTGGGTTTCGTGGACACCTCTAATTGAAAATTATACATTTTATATGTTTCATACACTTTTATTATTGGGAGTATCTTTCCAAGTAACTAAGGTGACAATTATAGACCATCTTGAGATGTTTTATTGCAAATGCCATGTAATTTTTATGTCTTGGAATTGCCAATTTCTTGTGAAATTCAGGTTCTATGTCAAATTTTAATGTCAGCAATCAGTTTTGTGCCGGGGATAAGGATAAAGCTATGTATACTCATTTTTTTACTCATTGCATTAAAATCTTATATCTTATTGTGGATCTCGTTAGAACATAAGGCAAAATTACTTATTGCCTTGTGTTATTAAACGAGTTTGAAAAATGGTTATGAAATCGCGAAAGTGTAGTTATACTCCAGGGATAAGGGATCAGTAGTCTTGCTCTGTTATTTTGGCTCGGGTCTTGATAATTCCACCAAAAAAATCTCTCGAGAAGACCAAAAAAAATTAAATACAAACTTTACTAAGCACACCCAAAAGTGTTGTACCTTTTGTTTCTCTTAAAATATCAAATATACCCCAAACTAAACAAAAGAATTACACTAAATAACACCACATAATCTAAAACACCATAATAAATAAAAACAAAAACTGTTGATCTTCCCACCGAAACATTCAAACCCACGGTTAAACCTGGACCTAATAATCTTGTTCATTTCTCCCCAAATCTCTATTTTCATGTGTTTGTTGTGTTGTTGTGTACTTTGTTGTGTTGCTTGTATACAGAAATCAAGGAGAAAGGGGCTACATTGCAATGGTTGTGGAAAAGAAAGTTGATATTCAAGCTTCCTAAACTCAAAACATCCAATGCTATCTTGATGATTTTGAGGTATTGAAATACCTTTACACACTATATAATCTGTAAAACAACATTTAAAATGATGAAAAGATTAAAAATAGTGGGATGACTGCACTTACGATTCCCCATCGCCGTAAGTGAGGGTTACTTTCGGTCATAAGTGATCGTATTATCATATCCCATGGTCTCATTAGTCACTCAATAATTGAATCACGGTTATAAACTAGTCGTCGGATCATAACATGCGGTTTCATGTAACCATGTGCAGGACTACCCCATTTAACATGGCCGTGGTTTTACCATACCCAGTTACCCTACATTGTATTAACCTGTAGCGGTTGTAATTAGACGTGGAATAAATATTGAAATTAAAATTCAATTATTAAACGGTGTATGTGTTTTTATTGATTTTTGTTATTCTATTATCAATTGTTATTGTATTGATTATTATACAATCATTTCAGTTAGATGCATCAGTACTTGATGATACGTTTTGTCAAGATTTAGAAAATATTATTATACCGAGTGTATCTACTCAACGTGCTTCCACCGAGGAACCGCATATGCATGAGGCAAAAATGAGCGAACAAGTAACGACATCAACCTCGCCCAAATGTTTGTGATTTGTTTCCAGATTTCACATCGTCTATGGTAAAAAAAATATCACATAGTTAAATTTGTACAATTTGAGATTTTTAATGTATGATATGATTGTATGACGTAATTTGATTGTATGTATTGTTAGGATGTGGCAATAAAAGAAGGATTGGGTGTTAATGCGATTAAGAAAAACCATACAGTCGAATTCACCATTGAGGAGGCATGTTTTGTTTATTTATATTGTACTCAACATTATTTTTCATTTACACTTGAAATTTCCAATAAATTGTCCTTTCATCTAATAATGTTCATCTTGTGCAGATTTTTTATGACCACGACAAGATGATTGATTGGTGTCAACAAACTGGTCGCAAGCTTCATGCGGTCGTGATCATTCTAAAATCCGACAAGGCCAGTTTAGTCCCAAGGGGGAGGGTCGTACTTGGTTGTGAGCAAAGCGAGCTGCATAGAACCAGAAAAGATGAGGGGATATGCAAGAAGAGAAACCGGTGTTCCGAAATGCGAAAGTGTAATTGTCCCTTTCGATTGAAAGGCGTTCCCTATGATAATGATCATTGGGGTGGAAGTTATCTGTGGGATACACAACCATGAGGTGTCTAAATCACTTGTTGGAAACCCCTATGCTGGTCGACTCTCCCAAGAAGAGTGGAATATTACTACTAAGATAATCAATAATAGGGTGGGCCTGAAGGAAGTACTCCAGGCATTGAAAAAGAGATCGGGATACAATAGTTCATCCATACGAACAATTTATAACACTAAAAGAAAAATGAAGAATTTTGAGATGCAAGGGTACACCGCAATGCAACGGTTAATGCATTTTCTCACGGATAAGAGTTATGTCCACTGGCATAGAAGGAATAAGCAAACTGATGTGGTGGAGTATTTATTTTTCCTAGTTCCCACCTCTTACTTGTTAGTGAAATTCTTCCCGAGTGTACTAATGATCGATTTAACTTACAAGACCAATCGGTACAATATGCCATTATTTGAGATGATTGGGGTCACTTACACCGGACAATCATTTTGCATTTCATTTGGTTTTCTGAAGAGTGAGAAATAGGAGAATGTTAGCTGGGCTCTACAACATTTGCGATCACTATACGAGCCAGAAGATTTGCTTCAAGTTGTTGTCTCTAATAAACAACAATCTCGTATAAACTCGTTGCCAAACGTGTTACCACTTTCCACCATTCTATTATGCTTATCCCATGTTAAAAAATATATTTAAGGTGCATGTGTGAAACATAACATAAAAGACCAGGATAAGGAGGTATTTATGCAGGGTTGGATTGGGGTTGTGGAGTTGGATAATCCGATAGACTTTGAGAATACATGGATAGTTTTCCGTCAAAAGTGGCAAAACAACCCGAACATGATTGGGTACATACAGAATAACTGGATGCCTTAGAGTTTTTAGTTCGCACATGCATGGACTAATAGCATATCCCACCGTGGTAACTGCACACCTAACATAGCAGATGGTTGATAATACACAAATATTGTGTATTTCAACCTCCGAACCGACGCATTTTAGCCCCCTCAGGTATCTTATTCCCTATATTTATGCTCGTTAACCAGACAACCTCGGATTTCTACGTTAACATGTTTTGCAGGGGTTAATTGAGCTTTTATAGGTATTTAGATGCTAAGTGTGAAGTTCAGACGCATTCCACTCGATTTTCATACGCAATCGCACATTCAAGGGCATTTATTCTTTTCAAAGATTAGTCACACACATAAGTTGTATCCCTCCTCGCAAGCTTCACGTGGCCGCGAACGGTATGCGATTTCGAGTTCATATGAAGAAGTTACGGGAGTTTTAGCGGACGAGAAAGGCATTCAACCAAAACAGAAATGCAATGTGCCCTTACCTGATCGATCAATCGAGAACAGGGGATCGATCAATCGATCCCCTATTTCCAGGAGATATTTTACCTTTTTCTTTTCTTTTCTCTTTTCTTTTCTATTTTAATTCCACTTAGTATATAATACTTTTTTATTGTAAATATCAGATATATTGTAGTTTAGATAGTTTAGCTTAGGGTTTGGGTTTTTGAAGAGTTCTTCTTCATTTCTACTTGGATTGACACCCTTTGGGTTTGTAAGTTGACTATTCATTCACCCTCTCCATTAATATAGCTTGTATTTCATTAATTATTCCTTTCTAATTTAGTTTACATGCTTCGATTTAATCGCTTTCTAGTGTAATTTTACCACATTTATTTATCGTATTTTTAATATGCTTTCTAGCTAATTTAAATTAGGTTGTGTTTGAATTGAACTCACTCGAGTTGACGAGTTGCTTTGCTTTGGTGATGGTGTTTACGGGATCTATTTCGGGTGCATTGTCGTAGTTATTGCGCCTAGGAGATTTGACGGGTCATGTCATGTATGTCCCGTGCTTACGACCTTGCGTGCACAATTTTTGGGATATTTATTGACACTAAAATCATATTAGGCTTTTATTCGGATTTAGGGGCGTGACAACCCTTGGTTCAATTAATTGTCGAAACGAGAGGCATTTTAAATAACTCATTGACCCATGTGTCCATTTTATACAAATTAACTCGGGTGAGGGATATTCGACGCAACCTATAGTTTTACTCGCTTTGTTAATCTAGTTTCAATACCCTCGCCTAGATTAATATTTCCCTTTTATGCGTCTTTTCCTTTTTAGTTTGTAATCACCTTTTACACTTTTATTTCGAAGTATTAAATCAATTAAATTCTAGCATCTCGTCCCTATGGATTTTCAATATACCCGACATACCGCTGTGCTTGCCTCGCAAGTGTAGTCGTAATTTAGGTTTGTTTGTATTATCGCGGTGAAATGAAAACAACGACCGTGCACCTTACATGTGTGCACCTTTCATGCGTAATCAAAATGGCGTCATTGTCGGGGACTTGTTTGTTTTAGACTTTATTTGATTTAGTATTTCATAGGATTTTCTTTTTATATGTATTATTTGCTAATATTTTTGCAGGATTTTCACATTTGAGCACTTAGAAACGCTCGAATTTTTCCCGCACGCACCTACTTTGTGAAATTCGCCACTTCGAGCCATTTTTGGGGTAAACATGTATTATTCCAATTCTTTCAGTAATCATTATTATAATTCTAAAAATTCTCATAAACCTATGTCTTTTGGTGAATACTTAGAATCCCAAAGTATAACAAATTCAAATATGACTTTGGTCGAGTATAACGAAAGTCAAAACTTAAGTTATTAGAATTTTGATGATGATGATAATGATTTTGGGCCTTTACCTCCCTATAATAGGAATTTTGAAACAAATTCGAATAGTTTTCAAAATTACTATAATAATGAGTTTTCGTTTAAGTCCGATAGTAATTTTCAAAGTTCCCATTTTCATGCATCCGCACCTCGACCTATGACTTTTGGTGAGGGTTTGCGTATGTATGAAAATGAGAAAATTGAAAATCGTTATTGGGAAGAAAATCGTTGTTGGGAATATGAATTGGATTTATTATTTGAGTCCGACGACTATTTTTCTTCTGAGACTTTCGAAGTCGAAGAGTGTTTTGAACCAAATGAGGTATTTTTACCTACTTTGGAACAAACCATTCTAGACTTTGCCTATTGCATAATAGATATTGAAAGTGAGGATGATAATGACGTAATATCTATTTGCAATGAAATGATTTCTTTTTTTACCCCCAAAGAAGAACATTTAATTGAAAATGATAATATTTCCTTCAAAACTCAATCTTGATGCGATGATGATTCATCTCATGAGTTTGAATTTCTTTCATCCCCATTTTCATTCTCTGATATCACACCGTCTCAAGTACCCGGTGATTCGGTTTCAAACTTTAATGTTTTAAACATTTTCGTCGATGAGGAGTACTTGCTCGAGTCGCCTTCCACGATCGCATTCGTGCCTTCGTGTGCGCTGCCTCCCATTCCAATTTCAAAATCATTGGGAGAGTATTCAGCTTTTCTCGATCCCCACATGTTTTTGTCACTCGTTCAATCCAAACTCCCCATTGTCCCTCCAAAAGTTTTAATTGGCGATGGTTCATTTCTTCCGCCTTACACATGCCTTCTGTTTTTCAATCAAAATTCATATTTTTCGGAAGGCATGCTTGTATGTGAGGGTACACCGGTTATCCTCCAAAGTTAAATCATTTTTATGGTGGATCCTCACCTATTTAGACTTCTAGTGTATAGTTAGTGTGAAGCCTAAATAGTAGGTTGTATACAGTTAGCTTTCTTTCTTTTTATTTTTTTTCTTTCCTTTTTAATTTAGTCTAGTGTAATTAGTTAACTTTTTGTTATTTGTTTTTGCTATGCTCGGTACTAACTTGTTTTGTATATTCTTTGGACTTATTCTTATGGGGATCGCTCCACTTTTGGGTAATATCGCTCTTTTCCTCTCTCTGACTTGGTTCTTAATTTACATTGAGGACAATGTCAAGTTTTAAGTTAGGGGGTGTGGGATATTCTATCCATTTCATTATTTAGTCCATGTTTTGCTCACATGTTAGCTACTTAGTATGATTTTCTTAGAAAATTCAAAATTTTCAAAAAGATTTTATTTCTTTTTTCTCCTTTTTTGGTTTTTTTTGCCTTTGTTTTCGATGATAAATTTTAATAAATGCCCGATCCAATTGACAACTCAACGATGCATGTTCTCAATTTTAGAAGTTATTAGACTTTAGTCTCACTAATTGATATTATGAATAACTTCATGAATTAAACTCTAATCCCATGAGTACATGCACTTTTATGGTTATATTGATTTGGTTTAAGATTTTTATAACTCGGTAATCTTTTGTTGCATTGTATATACTTACACCAAGTAATCTTTGTACCTTTCGTCGTTTGTGAGTGTATACACTATTCTTTCCTCTTTGAAAATGTTGAATTCATTGGTAATCTCTCTATTCTTTCATTTGACCGTTCATTAATTGAATTCATACTTGAAATGTGTTACTTGATCTTGATTTTCATATATTGTTTTGACTCGAGAGTTGCGTAAACTTTGTGAAATAATCATAGGCCCTCTTTGTTATATCACCCATATTAGCCTTGACCTCACCCTTATATGTTTACCCTCATTAACCCCTTTGAGCCTAAATATTAACCTTTCGTTTCATAACCCAAATTTCCATAAACAACTCCGCATTGGAGTTTTAGCCCATATATACACTATCCATACCTTTGTTTGGAATGTTACTTGTGATTGAATGTTGTTGTTATGATGTTGGTTGCAATTTAGGCATATGAGAGTTTCAAAAGCAAAGAAAATAAAGAGATGTGAAAAAAGTGAGAAAAAAAAGAAAGCAAAAATCAAAAGAAAACAAGAGAAAAAGAAGAAAAGAAAGAAAGAGAAAGTTGTAAATGTTGTATAGTGTTCAATAAGTTTTGATTACTCTCCCCGATGATATATCCAATGCTCGTTTGGAACTTGTTTTCCAATTTTGATATTTTTCGCATTTTCCCATTATCCCGAGTTTTCATCCCGAATACTTTGAATCCGTATATACATTCCTTCATTTTGTACCCTAGCCTAGCCTACATTATAACCCTATACAAGTCCTATGTGATCTTAGGTTGATGTAATTTAAAATTCACAATAGTTTTGATAATCTGTGAAAATGTATTTCTCCTCTTTTAGTGTGCGGTATCCTTTCATTGAGATTACAGTTTTTCAATTTATATCTAGCGTTCTTCATTTGTGACATGTGTGAGGCCTAGTTTCCATTTATATTTACTCTTTATGCCCGCATGTTCCATGTGTTATCTCCCTGGTTAGAGTGAATTAGCTTGATGAGCGTAATGCCCGTGAGGATTGAATGTATGCTTGTTGTAATGTTTATCCGGTTTATATAAGTTTTTCGCCAAATCATACTTTGCATGTTCTCGCTCCCCTCCCACATTTTAAGGTTTCAATTCTATGACGTGCATTCTATAATGTTAATGATTAGTACTTTTGTGTGAATTCATTCACTTTGCTAATAATGCGTATGAAATCTTTTTAGTTGTTGTTGGGCTTATTGCATGTTGGGTTGGGTATATTTTGAAAAAACCATGTGATGTTTGTGGGTATCATCCCTGAAAACTCTCACGAGACGACACTCGTCCACTAGGGTGACCTAGGGGTTTAACGGCTTATTGCATACGCTAAATGCAATCGAATCGCCCACAAAAGTGGCCTTTTGCATTTATACCATACTTTTGTACTATCTCCTACTTTTGGTTTTCTTGTTGTTCTTATTGCATCCTATTTCATTGATAGGGATTAGCAATGCGTAAGTTAGGGGGTGTGATAATACGCAAATATTGCGTATTTCATCCTCCAAACCGATGCATTTTAGCCCCCTTGGGTATCTTATTCCCTATATTTATTCTTGTTAACCAGACAACCTCGAATTTCTACGTTAACATGTTTTGCAGTGGTTAATTGAGCTTTTATAGGTATTTGGGTGCTAAGTGTGAAGTTCAAACACATTCCGCTTGATTTCTTTACATGATTGCACGTTCAAGGGAATTTTAGTCTTTTCACAGCTTGGGAACCTGGCCCAACATCTACACGGAAGTTGTATCCCTCCTCTCAAGATTCACGTGGTCGCAAACGGTGCGCGATTTCGAGTTCGTATAAAGAAATTACGGGAGTTTCAGCGGACGAGAAAGGCATTCAACCAAAACAGTAATGCAATGTGCCCTTACCTGCTTGATCGATCGATCGACCAAAGGGGTCGATCGATCGATCCTTCTATTCACTACACCAAATCTACCTAATTGTCACGGTCATTGACCTTGACAAGTTGAACTTGTCAAGGTCAATAACCATGACAATTCGGGCGAGACTACTTTTTTTGTCACGGACGTGTCACGGTCATTGATCGTGACAAGTTCGTTAGACTTGTCACGATCGTGTCACGGGCCATGACCGTGAAAAGCTTAGTCACGATTAATAACCGTGACAAAGACTTGACCCTTTTTAAAAAAAATTATCACGGTCAATGACCCTGACAAGTCCGTGACAACCTTATCTATCAAGGACTTGTCACGGTCAATGACCGTGACAATTCTTTGTCGAATTTAAAAAAAATCTGCTGGGCAGTATGGCCACTGCCACTTCCACTACCCAGTAGTATATTTGAACCTGTTATAGCAACGTTGTACCTGTTCAAACATCATATATCCAAACAAACTAAAGATAATGCAAATATATATTCAAAATATAAACAATATACATGAAGATATAATCCAAATATAATTCAAATGTACCAACTTAAAAATAATGTCACTACATGTCTGGGGTAAATGTGAGGAGGTGAGTAGGCCCCATGATATACGAATTAACACACCCACTAATATACATCGTGCCACATTGTTCGTACAACCACAATAAGGAGTTCTCCTTCCCGGGTATCACATGCGTGACGAGCACTTTGGACTCGATCTCTTGAATTGCACGTCCATGAACTATTCCACCCTGGACGATATTCGAGTCCCTCAACTCCCGCCCTATCTGCTGGCCATCAAATACATCCAATATGAACACGCTCGGCCAACCAATTGTCGACATCGATCTGGGGAAGGGAGCCAAATAAGAAAGTGGATCATCGAAGTACGCACGTGTCGGTGATGAAGCAGCGAGGTCCACATCCTCGTCATCCTGCGCCTCGTTCTTCTGCACCTCCTCCACCGACTTCTCCTTCCCTTTCCCCTTACAGTCTCCGCCCAACGTATGTGTTGATGTAAAAAATTAGACTATCTCTAATTTATTCAATCACAGATAAAAATAAATAAGACAAAAGAATTTTAAAGTGGTTCAGCCTTATAAGAATGGCCTACATCCACTGTTTTTGTTATTACTGATTGTTTGGAAATTCTCGATAACAGGTTTTTACCAAGAAATTTTGAGTCCCCCGCTAATGAGGCGGTACAAATGAAAGAATAATACACAGCTGTCCAATAGGCATGTGCATCTGCGTAATAATATTGAGAATTTAATGCGCAGTATCTCTTTTGATTATCTGGATATAAATGCTCTGTACGAGGTGCAGCTCGGACCGCCTAAGTTGCTCGGACTGCCTAGGTAGCTCAGTATACATAAGTTGCTCGGTACAGAAAAGTTCCTCGGAGAGCACCTATTGCTCGGAGTGTCAGAGTTGGTCGTGGAGGTTGAGTTCATCGAGGTTAAGGTGTTGTTCAGAAATATTTGTAAATGCCATGTAGATTGACACGTGTCTCCACTTAATCGATCCACGTCAGCAGACTAAATTTGGTATCAACAGAAGCCCCCAATGTTTCACATTTCGGGGTTGAGGAGTGTGGAACATTCTTCTCGAAATATGGCGGTATTAAATAGTCATCATGAATTTTAGGAGTGTTTTCCTTGTATTTATTTTCCCTTTTGAATTCGTAGACTCAGACTTTTTTGAATTTTTCCCACTGCCTCGGTCTCCGTTCCTTTTTATCCTTTTAGCCGCCGGTAGCATAAACATCTTTCTTTGTAATCATTATTTTTACCCCTTCCTAAGGTAAGGTATTTAAGCGTTGCAGAAAATCCTATCGTCTCTTACTTTTTCAAATTTGTACCTTTGAGCTCTCCATTTCTTCTCCATCTTGTGCATTCATTCCTTCCATCGTTCGTTATCAACTGATCCATCCTTTTTTCTGTAAGATCTTCTTCCTTTCTTTTTTACTTTCTTTGTTCATCATGGTTTACCTCGTTGAATCGCTTGATAAATTTCGCTCTAATTTTCCCATTCCTCCAATGGTCATACTGGAAGGACTTTCTGAACCTTCAGACTATTTTCGTTTGGCTGAGGGACATTGGTTCCCCAGTCTCTTTGTGGCCGAATGCGGCTTCTCTTTTCCTCCGAATCCTTTGTGTTTGGAATTTTGTCAATATTTTGACGTTATTCCTGCAAAAACATCCCCCAATAAATGGAGAATAGTTAATGGAGTTCATAAGTTAAATCAGATTCATGGAACCCGTTTAGAAATTCCAGAAATCATATTTTGTTTTAAATGGGCTGTCAGTGATAGTACTTTTTAATCTGAAAACTAGGCTTTTAAATAGGGCTTTAGTAGTCAATCTCCCAGATGCCAATAGGGATTACTTCGAGCATGGTGTTGTTATGAAAAATTGGCAACATGCTCCACTAACTGGAAATTATGTGTATCAGGGTCCTAAATGCCCTCCCTATGGCAATGGGATAGGTTGTTTTCATTTTACTTAGTTTTTTGAAATCATGTTTTCTTTGTATTCGATAAAATGCATTACTGATATTCTGATTTTTATTTATTTGCAGTAAACAGCAAAAGAAGGTCTCCAAAGGAGACAGAAGTTAACTTAAAGCATCTGAAACTTATCTGGGGTCTGCATCAAATTGTCGCTGACGAACATATCAGATCAGCCTCGTATTTGTTGCAGTATAAGAGTTACACCTCGTCCTTCACTGCTCGTCCAGTGATAAGTAACATAGAACCAGCACCAATTTCTGCGGATTCTTCTCCTGAATCGCATATTCCTCTTAGTGACAGAATGAAGAGAAGAAGAGCTCCTGCCCTCTTCGATAAATCTGCCTCTACTGCTAGAGAGACAAAGAAAAGTAAACAAGATGTCCTAGAGGAAGGGACAAGACAAATTGATGCACCTCCTCCAACTGCTACTAAGATGGTTGCCGAGAAGCCCCCTGTGGCTCCAAGCAAGACTGCAGTTGTTTCCTCTCTAACCGAGGTTATAGTTATATCACTGACCAAGATGACATCCTCGGTCGAGAATGTTCCTTCTCCCGCTAGGAATTTGAAGAAAAGCTCCTCGGTCAATTTGGCTGAATCCATCTCTCAGCCTCTGAATACTAGAAGTGGCATTCCCACTTTTGTTGTTCCGAGCTCTGCCCTGAGCTCAGTGAAGTCTTGGATTATCCCCGAGATCCAAGATGTTGAAGAAAGTCTTTCTCGATAGAAGGTTACCACTTTGGCCGCTCAACATATTGCCTCTGTAAGTATTATTAATCTAAACTTTTATTTTTCAATGTTATATCTTTGCACTGACTTACAATTGTTTTCTTTTTCCAGTTGGTAACTTGTTTTAATACAATTTTGAAAAAGGATAAAGCTATTAAAGCTTAAAGCTCCTCGTCAGGTATGGAGGAGGCCTTCGTAGGTCTAACGCAGTCTTTAAAGGATTCTCGTCGGAAGTACGCCGATGATAAAGATGCTTGGGAGAAGCAGCTCGATTCCACCGAGCAGGAGAGGGATCAGGCTGATAAAGTCTCCAAGGGGTTAGAGAAGAAAATAAAAGACTTGGAGAAAAAAAACATAGAGCTTGAGGGGAAACTCCAATATGTTGGAGAGTTTGAAAGCAAGGTCAAATCTGCTGAGGAAGAGCTGAGTAGACTTCATGACTTTGGTCATCAGAAGGAAGAAATGGAGAATAAGTTGAAGGCTATCGAGGATCTCCTCATGGAAAGGACTTCCTCGGAGAGAGAAAAAAGAAGAAAGGTTGTTAAAAAATCCTTCAGCGCTGGCTGGGATAAGGGGTGGAATAAGGGCTTGGCTGCCATGATCTCACAAATGAAGTATGGCTGCCTCAAATACTTCAGGGATGGTTGGGTTGCTGCTTTGAGAGAGATGGAGGTCGATGAGAATTCAGACCTATTTCAGCAACACATTCCTGGCCCCCTCCATCTCTCGAGGAAGAAGAAGAGGACGAAGCTGCCTCCGAGGAATCCTCCATGGTAATTGAAGATCAGATTTCTCATCCCCCAGTTGTTCAGACTTCCCATGAGCAGCTTCAACCAATCAACATTTCAGCCGAGCAGCTTCCAGCACCCACCGAACAACGATCTATGCCATCCGAGCAACCTACTACCTCCTCGTCCCAGCCTCCCGAGAAATTTTTAGGAGACAAGGAGAAGGTGTAAAGTTGTTTGGACTTTTTCTCTTTGCTTTTTTGTAAAATGTAATTTCGGGATTTGTACTTTTTTGATGATGTAATAAAATTTGAAGTTTTGGGGTTATACAACTTAATTCCCTTTTTCTTGCTTCGCTTTTATTCTTTTTGCTCTGTCTGCATTTTATTGATTCTTTCTATATCTTTTCTTTACTAGTTTATGGATAGAATGGAACTCTTGTCAGCCCATGATACAGAAATGATGAAAAATTATAATGACTACTTTAAGACTGACCATGCTGACTTGAGTGAAGCTCAAATTGTTGATATCCTCGGTTCAGACACTTCTGAATGAGGAGTAGAAGCCTACCAGTATCTGAAATGCTTGCTCGACCGGGATGTGGCCAACAATGTAGCATATTACGAGATGATTGAAGACCTCCAAGGTACTCTCGAGGAACTTCAACAACAATACAAGGAGTCTACAGCCCTTTTGCATCAGGGATATGAGAAAAAGTATCAACAACTAAATGCTGACAAAGGATATGAAAATTTGTTCGCTGCTCATGACACTAAAGAGAGGACTTTGAAGACTGAGGTTAAAGAGCATAGGCAGATCACCAAACTGTTAAAGCAGGAGATTAATAATTTGCGAGGAGAGATATCCCAGTTGAAATCTGCAGCCTCTACCTCGGGATCCTTGGTTCCTATCAACGATGAAGGCTTTTCTTTCTTGGAGGTTGAGAATGCCAATCTGAGAGATGAATTGGAAACGTTGAAGAGAATTGGTCCTTCTTCCTCTGCTCGCGGACGAGCAAGAGCTTCTCGAGGATGAGCAAGAGCTTCTCGAGTAACTGTTGAAGAAGCTAGAACACTGGCAGCCTTGGAGAATCAAGCATTCCAATTGATGGAAAAGAACCAGGCATTAGCCGAGATGTCTAAGAAGATTCAAACCTTCGATAAGCAACTGGTTGCCCAAAATTCTGCCTTAGAGAATAAAACGAATCTTATAAAGAATCTCCACGAGCAACTGGAGAGGTTAACCTATCAATTCCACAAGAAGCCCAGAGAATTCTGGATGGCTGGTTATAATGAAGCCCTCTACCATCTAGATGACCGGATCCAAAATGCAAATAATGAGGGTTACAAACAAGGATGGCTAAATGCACTAGGGGTATTACAGTTGGAGCAAGGCCATTATCTCTGGGATTACTATGACCCTGGGTTGCTCGACTTACCAGTGCCACCTTTCAAACTCGACATGAGCTGGATTCCTGCTCGGGCCATTCCTCAATGTCTGATTTCAAAGTATCTCGATGACTACAGTCTTCATTCCAACTTTGAGATATCTCGCCCAGAGAACCTTCTTGATCGGCCATCAGTAATGAATATCAGGATGCTCAAAGATCTCAATTTCATAAATTCCCCCTATGCTTTAGACGATCCTCCTGCTGGTGAAGAACCTGTTTCAAAGGCATAGGGGAAGAAACCAATAGAATAGGATTCCTGGTGTAATAATTTCTTATGTACTTCATTCTTAATGTGTTTTGTTCTGGATTTAATGAAATACTTCTAGTTTTCTTTGCAATTTTGATTGTCATTGTCTTGTAAATATTTTGTAAAACATTACTAATGAATGTGCATGTATAACTGTTAAAAAGATAACGATATTTTATGCTTTTTTACATTGCCGACTAACTAGCATTAGTGAAAATTTTATTATTAACTATTCCGAATGTGTTCCCGACCAACCTTAGTTGATGGATTTTCCTCCCAACCAATCGTAGTTGGTATTTCTGGGAAATTTTTTATTCCCGACCAACCTTAGTTGGTGGATTTTCTTCCCAACCAACCGTAGTTGGTATTTCTAGGAAATTTTTTATTCCCGACCAACCATAGTTGGTGGATTATCCTCCCAATAAAAATGTTCCTGACCAACTCTAGTTGGTAGATTTTCTTCAAAACCAATCGTAGTTGGTATTTCTGAGAATTTTTTTTTTATTCCCGACCAACCTTAGTTGGTGGATTTTCTTCCCAACCAGCCGTAGTTGGTATTTCAGGGAAATTTTTTATTCCCGACCAACCTTAGTTGGTGGATTTTCTTCCCAACCAACCGTAGTTGGTATTTCTGGGAAATTTTTTATTCCCGACCAACCTTAGTTGGTGGATTTTCTTCCCAACAACCTTAGTTGGTGGATTTTCTTCCCAACCAACCGTAGTTGGTATTTCTTGGAATTTTTTATTCTCTACCAACCTTAGTTGGTGGATTTTCTTCCCAACCAATCGTAGTTGATATTTCTGGGAAATTTTTATTACTGGCCAACCTTAGTTGGTGGATTTTCTTCCCAACCAACCGTAGTTGGTATTTCTGGGAAATTTGTATTCCTGACCAACCTTAGTTGGTGGGTTTTCTTCCCAACCAACCGTAGTTGGTATTTCTGGGAAATTTTTTATTTGATGCGTAGTGTGTAGCACTAATACTCCAAACAATTTTCAACAAAAAGAGAGAATTGGGCCGAACATCCAAAACTTTTATTCATATTGAAGAGAAATTGCATTACATAGGGATTGAACTACTGATAATATTTGCGAAGATGCTCTGCATTCCATGCATTCTTAAACTCCTCTCCTTCTAAAGTTTCAATCTTATACGTCCCTGGTCAAACAACCTCTGTTACTCGGTAAGGCCCATGCCAATTAGCTTCCAGTTTGTTGTGCTTTTGAATCACTTTCTTTAGCACGTAGTCTCCTTCATTCAGATCGCATTTCTTCACTCTCTTGTTGTAGAACAGAGTTGTTCGTTGTTGGTATGCAGCGTTCCTGATTGCTGCTTCTTCTCTAACTTCCTTGAGCATGTCCAAATCTAACCTTCTCATCAAGTCGCTGACAGGGGAATTGAAATTCAGTACTCTATGTGTTGGGAGGCCCAACTCAGCTGGTATAACAGCTTCACTTCCAAACACCAGCATGTATGGAGATTCTCCTGTTACTGCTCGAGGAGTAGTACGATAAGCCCATAGTACAAAATGTAACTCGTTGATCCGATTTTCCTTTGCATCATTTAGTCTTTTCTTCAAGCCATTCAGCAGCGTTCTGTTTGTCACTTCAGTTTATCCATTGCTTTGAGGGTGGCCTGGTACAGAGTGGGTTTTCAATATGTTCGAATGATGACAATATACATCAAACTCCTCGTTATCGAATTGGGTTCCATGATCTGTGATGAATGCATGAGGAAGACCATATCTATAAATGACGTTCTTCCATATAAATTGATACACCTTGTCATACGTCATATCAATGAGAGGCTCAGCTTCAACCCATTTAGTGAAGTAGTCCACCGCGACCACGAGATATTTAAATCTTCCCATAGTCGTTGGAAGTGGCCCGACTAAGTCTATTCCCCACATGGAAAATGTTCAAGGGGAAGTAATGGGTGCTAACAATGCCTGAGGAGTTCTTCGGATAGAGGAGAAGCATTGACACTTATCACATTTCTTGGCATAGGCTATACAATCAGCCCTTATCGTCGGCCAATAGTATCCATGCGTCATTATCCTTTGCAAAAGTGTCTGACCTGCTACATGGGCTCCATAAGACCCTTCATGGACTTCTTCAATCAAGTCTTTCACCTCGATGGGATGTACGCATCTCTGCAAGCCAGCTATAATTCCTCGTCTATATAGAATACCATTGGTCAACACATAACGAGTAGCTTTAAACTTTAGTTTCTTGTATGCGAGTTTATCAGTTGGTAACTTCCCCTCCTCAATATATGCCCTCATGGGATCCATCCAAGATGTTCATAAATCAAGGGTAATAAAGTTTATCATCAGATCTTCATTTATGCTCCGACTATCCAAGACTTCTATTGGGATTGTTCTTCGTAGCTCGACGCGTGTGGCTGAAGCTAACCGAGCTAAGGCATCTGCTCTTGCATTCTCCAATCTTGGTATTCTAATTATCTGTACTGCAATTAGGCTTGATAAAACTTCCATTGCTTTTGCATGATACCTGATCATTAATTCTCCTTTGGCTGTATATAGTCCCAGCATTTGATTTACGATCAGTTGCGAGTCACTGAATACAATGACATGCTCTGCTCCTATGTTTTTTGCCAAACTAAGACCTGCAATCATAGCTTCATATTCATCCTCATTATTAGAAGCCTTAAATTGGAAACACAGAGCATACTCCACATTGACCTCATCCGGGCTGTTCAAAATAATCCCTGCCCCACAGCCTGTTGTGAAAGATGATCCATCCACATATAAATTCCATATAGGTACCTCGTCTTCGAATTTTTGGTTGGTCAGAGTTCCTCGGTGGAATATTTATTGCATCCTTACATCCTCCTCTAACACCTCTTGCTGCTCGCGACCATCTTCTCCTGCTCGTCAACCACCTTAAGTTGATCGGGGTTTAAATTTGATGATCTTGTAACATCCACAAGTTGGTCGGTATTCCGCTTTTGCTCCTCGGGGGTGTCAGAATATGTGAACTCTACTATAAAATATGCTACTGCTTGCCCTTTAAGTAACGATCTAGGATCATAAACTATGTCATATTCACCAAGTTCTACTGCCCAGTACATCAATCTCCTTGATTTTTTGGGTTTATGAAGAGCGTGGCTCAATGGCATATCAGTATACACAACTATGGTGTGAGCTTGGAAGTACGGTCTCATTCTCCTACTTGCCTCGATCAATGCTAGTGCCAACTTTTCCAATCTTGGATATCTGATCTCTGCTCCTCGGAAGGCTTTGCTAGTATAATAGATTGGTTTTTGCACTCCATCTTCCATTCTTATCAATGCCGAGCTAACTGCGTTCTCTGATATCGCCAAATATAAGTACAATCTTTCTCTTATCACTGGCCTGGACAACAGTGGAGGTGCTCCCAGCTATTTCTTCAATTCTTGAAAAGCCTTCTCGCATTCGTCATTCCATTCAAACATTTTTCGGAGTGTTTTGAAGAATGGGAGGCATCTATCCGTTGCTCGTGATACAAATCTATTAAGTGCTGCAACTCTCCCAGTGAGACTTTGCACTTCCTTCTTCGTCGCTGGAGATTGTAGTCCCAATAGAGCCTTGATCTTCTATGGGTTTGCTTCAATTCCTCATTGGTTGACGATATACCCGAGGAACATACCTTCTCGTACTCCGAATATGCACTTGGTGGGATTCAACTTCATTTGATATTTATCTAGTTGATCAAAGGTCTGTCCTAAGTCAATTAGATAGTCAGCAACTCTTTTGCTCTTCGTCAACATATCATCAACATAAACTTCCATATTGCAACTGATTTGTTCTGCAAAGACTTTGTTCATCAGCCGCTGATATGTTGCACCTGCATTTTTCAAACCAAAAGGCATAACATTATAACAATAAGTTCCCATAGGGGTAATGAAAGAGGTACTCTCCCTATCTTCAGGTTTCATTTTAATCTGGTTGTAACCAGAATAAGCATCCATGAAGCTCAACAACTCGTGTCCCGAGGTAGCATCCACTAATTGATCAATTCGGGGCAAAGGAAAATGATCCTTTGGGCATGCCTTGTTGAGGCCGGTGAAGTCTACACACATCCTCCATTTGTTGTTCTTCTTCTTCACCATCACCACATTTGCTAACCAGTCTGGATATTTAACATCTTAAATAAAGCAAGCTTTTTGGAGCTTCTTGACCTCCTCTTGTATAGCTTGGTTCTTTTCGAGGCTGAACACTCTTCTTCTTTGCTTTACTGGCTTGATCTCCTTATTCATATTGAGCTCATGACATAAGAAATTTGGGTCTATTCCTGGCATATCTTCATGAATCCAAGCAAAATTTTGTTTTCTGCTTTTAAGGAAAACTATCAATTCCTGTTTGAGTGAGGCATCCAACGATGAACCCATTTGAGTTGTTTGTTCCGGGTGCTCGTCGTCCAAAATGATATTTTCATTAGCTTCCATCACCTGTCCTTTCACGAGCTGCGACTCATCTCTAGGATCCAATGTTTCAATCTCTGCGCCTTCATCCACTTGATAGGCAGTAGTCTTTTTCCTAGATTCCTCCAGATCTTCTTGCTCGGCAGATGAGTAGTAACATTCTCGAGCTACTTTTTGGTCACCCTTCACAAATCCCACTCCAAAATTGGTTGGAAATTTTAGGCATTGATGTACAGTAGATGGTACTGCTTCGAACTTCTTCAATCCTACCCTTCCCATGATGATATTGTAAGCTGACTGAACATTCTTATCCATCACAAAGAAACGTACTCTCTTTGTTCGACAAGCAGGCCATGTACCGATGAACATTTCTAACTTGATCGTCCCAAGTGGAAAGACTTTCTCGCCAGCAAACCCGAGAAGGGGCCTGTGATAAGGTTCCAACTGAGATAACTTTAGATTTAAACTATCGAAGCATGATTAGAACATAATATTCGTCGAGCTACCATTATCCACCAGTACTCTTGAGATTATTACTTCCTTCATCCTCATTTTGATCACCAGCGGATCATCATGAGGATATAGTACACCTGTGAGGTCGCTCTTGGAGAAACCGATGACCAGCTTTTCTTTGTTCACCTTCTTCAGGCAATCATCCTCAGCTAGATTTATTCGTTGAATGTATGAACAAGCTTGAGTCTCATTGAGGTAAGCTTTCCTTTCCGCAGTAAGGTCCCCACCTCCTGCATCTCCACCTGTAATAACATTGCAATCAAATGATCCAAAACAAATTGAAAATACCTCACGCTCTGGATGTCTTGGTCTCTTGGGGATATCGGGGTCATCTTCTAGATCATCTTCATGATCTCTTTTCTTATTTTCTTCTGCTCGGTGAGGAGATCTAGACCTCTGTCTTACTCGGTCGTTGCTTTTTCTTTCATTTCTTCGATCAACATACTTGTCCACCTCTCCTCGTCTGATGAGTGCTTCGATTTCATTCTGGAGAGCTATGCAATTTTTGGTCGTGTGACCATGGTCTTTATGGAACTCGTAATATTTGGCCTTATTCCTCTTGTCAGGATCTGACTTCATTTTCTCAGGCCAGTTTAGTTCCTAACTGTTCTTGATTTCTTCTAGAACGTGGTTGATGTCTACCTTTAAAGGAGTATAATTTTCAAATTTCTTCAATACCTCCGATGATGGCTTTGTTTTTGACTGATTGCCAACACCATTGTTCCTATGCTCTTTCTTTTTAGCCTTATCAACCTCCACCTTGGTCTCTTTGGTATCCATATTCTTCTTCGCAACCATAGCCTCCTCGGCATTCATGATCTTGGCCTCTTTTGCCATCAGTTCTGACATGGTTCTGGGTGGATCTTTGGCCAAAGTGTAGTACAACTTGTTGGGCAGCGGCCCACTCATCAAAGTAGTAATCGCTGTATTTTCCTCGTAATCAATAATTTCGAGCTTCTCGTTATTGAAATGGGTTATGTAATCCCTAGTGCTCTCACCTGCCTTTTGTCTAACACTTAGCCAATGTGCTACTCGTTTAACTAGTTTTTCTCCAAAGCAGAAAATTCCAATGAAGAGCTCGACCAGTTGAAAGAAAGTTGAAATCTTCCCCCGAGGAAGATTATTGTACCATATTTGTGCAGATCCTGTAAGAGTTCTCAAAAATTCCCTACACCTCATCTCATCTGGCAATGCATAGATGTCGGCAATAGCTTGGTATTGTTCTATATGAAGGACATGGTCAGTTTTTCCATCATATTTAGGGGTTACAACAGGCGCTTTGAACTTCGATGGTGTGGGAAAATCCACAATTGCCTATATAAAAGGTGTCCCTTGGACAAAAGTTCTTTGTAGAGGATTCTTGGCCTTGGTCATTTCCCCTAGTCTATCCTCCAACCTTTGAATAGAGCCTTTGCATGCATTATTTCCTTCCTCGGGCCTCTTGGTTCGAGAAATTGATCGTGTTGAAGTCGCTTCCTGGGATCTATCATGACGAGCAGCTGGTTGTGATTGGGCAGAACCCTCCCTTAGGTCGGATGGTAGTCGCACATTCCTCGACACAGCCTTAAGAGGGTTCCTATTCTTCCTAGGCCCTAATAGATCAAAAGGAGAGACCCTACTTAATCTCTCCAAGTCACTAGTACTTTCTGGAGAGAGAGTGATGTGTTGCTCAGTATCTGTGGCTCGTAGTGACGAAGTTCGACCTGGTTAATAAGAAAAATCATCAGATCTCTCAGTACGATATGAATCGCTCTGCCTAATACGCGAAGAAAGAAAACGGGTATTTCTTTGAATGCTTCATTGTCATGAATGGGTTGGTGTTCCACCCTGGATAGTTAGCATGAGTTGTCGCATAGTCTCTTGCATGGTCGTCTGGCCTTGAGCCAAATTGGCCACAATTCCAGTGAGATCTTGGACATTCGGAGGAGCGGATGAATTCGGGGGGTTTCCAGCGTTTCGATTACTGGATTCAGGATTATCAGCCATTATTGTTTTGATGAAAAACGATAATTACAGTCCTATTCCCACAGACGGCGCCAATCTGTTGATGTAAAAAATTAGACTATCTCTAATTTATTCAATCACAAATAAAAATAAATAAGACAAAAGAATTTTAAAGTGGTTCAGCGTTATAAGAATGGCCTACATCCACTGTTTTTGTTATTACTGATTGTTTGGAAATTCTCGATAACAGGTTTTTACCAAGAAATTCCGAGTCCCCCGCTAATGAGGAGGTTACAATGTATTTATAGTATTGAGGCGGTACAAATGAAGGAATAATACACAGCTGTCCAATAGGTATGTGCGTCTTCGTAATAATAATGAGCATTTAATGCACAGTATCTCTTTTGATTATCCGGATATAAATGCTATGTACAAGGTGCAGCTCGGACCGCCTGAGTAGCTCGGTATACATAAGTTGCTCGGTACAGAAAAGTTCCCCGGAGATCACCTATTGCTCGGAATGTCAGAGTTGGTCGGGGAAGTTGAGTTCCTCGAGGTTAAGGTGTTTTTCAGAAATATTTGTAAATGCCATGTAGATTGACACGTGTCTCCACTTAACCGATCCACGTCAGCAGACTAAATTTGGTATCAACAGTACGCTTCATGAATGAGTACATATCTTAGACCGTCGCCTCCAAACGGGACAGCTTCGCTTCTTGTGAATCCACCGTTCGAGCCAACCCGTTGTCGCTCGTCTCCAATCCGATGATCCTAGATTTGGCCACCCGCGAGCTCACCCCCTTGTCCTCCCCTTGCGGTCAGAGCCAAGCACTTGGCTGAGTGCGTCTGTGGACAAAGACGCCTTGTCGGAATAAGACTGCGACCCATGCACTTCCTTAAGCTTGGCCTGAAACGATAAAAAGCACATGATTATTAAAATAAGTAAACTAAAAAATTATAACGTAATTAACAAAAATTAAACTGTTGGATTACTTACAATCATGGCCGCGACGCTCGGGGACACCTCCTTGTCCTTCCCCTTCTTCATCCGAAGATCCACATAAGTATCGAGCCTATGCGGCTTACCCCTGGGCCACTCCCTACCCCCTGAAATAAAATAAAGTAAAATTAGTATCGGCCCCGCAAAGTAAAATAATGAAGAATAATATAGTTATGTAGTTATAGAAAAATTAAATCTTACCTTTCATCCTATGCTCCACCTCGGCATAAGACGTCCGGCCAGAGTAGTGCACGTCCCTCGTCACCTCCGCTACCACCGAGTCCAGACGACATCATCATAACCAGCATCATCATTCTCGCCTTAATACCTGAAGGAGACATTTGCGGTAAAAATATGTTATTAATACAAATAAAAAAAAAGTTGAAAAATTCAGTGGTCATGCCACTTTTAAAACTAACCAACCCAACATTTACTAAACAAAATAATCCAACAGCAATGTCTATAACAAATGTTTATATTCAAATTCAATTATTAATAATTATATATAGTATGTCTTATTTAATTATGTCTTATTTATATTCAAATTCAATTATTAATAATTATATATAGTATATATTAATTTACTAATTTACAATAAGGGGCAATCATATATTAATTTACTAAAAAAATTAATAATCAATCAATTCTTTACAAGGGACACTACGTGTGCACACACATAGACACACATGTAGCCCCCCCCCCCCCCCCCCCCTCTACCCCACCACTCACCCCCCCTCACCCCACCCCCACCACACACACGCACACGTACACGTACACACACCACCCCCTGCCCCCTACCACACACAATAATCCAATAATGATTAATAATTTTATATAGTATGTTTCATTTAATTATGTCTTATTTATATTCAAATTCAATTATTCAAACGTTGAAAAATCTCACCCCCATATGGACAATAATCCAGTGGTGATGCCACTTTTAAAACTAACCAACCCAACATTTACTAAACAAAATAATCCAACAGCAATGTCTACAACAAATGTGTATATTCAAATTCAATTATTAATAATTATATATAGTATGTCTTATTTAATTATGTCTTATTTATATTCAAATTCAATTATTAATACTTATATATAGTATGTTTCATTTAACTATGTCTTATTTATATTCAAATTTAATTATTCAAAAGTTGAAAAATCTCACCCCCATATGGACAATAATCCAGTGGTCATTCCACTTTTAAAACTAACCAACTCAACATTTACTAAACAAAATAATCCAACAACAATGTCTACAACAAATGTGTATATTCAAATTCAATTATTAATAATTATATGTAGTATGTTTCATTTAATTATGTCTTATTTATATTCAAATTCAATTATTCAAAAGTTGAAAATTCTCACCCCCATATGGACAATAATCCAGTGGTCATGCCACTTTTAAAACTAACCAACCCAACATTTACTAAACAAAATAATTCAACAGCAATGTCTTCAACAAATGTATATATTCAAATTCAATTATTAATAATTATATATAGTATGTCTTATTTAATTATGTCTTATTTATATTCAAATTCAATTATTAATAATTATATATAGTATGTTTCATTTAATTATGTCTTATTTATATTCAAATTTAATTATTCAAAAGTTGAAAAATCCCACCCCCATATAGACAATAATCCAGTGGTCATGCCACCTTTAAAACTAACCAACCTAACATTTACTAAACAAAATAATCCAACAGCAATGTCTACGACAAATGTGTATATTCAAATTCAATTATTAATAATTATATGTAGTATGCCTGATTTAATTATGTCTTATTTATATTCAAATTCAATTATTAATAATTATATATAGTATGTTTCATTTAATTATGTCTTATTTATATTTAAATTCAATTATTAAAAAGTTGAAAAATTCCACCCCCATATGGACAATAATCTAGTGGCCATGCCACTTTTAAAACTAACTAACCCAACATTTACTAAACAAAATAATCCAACAGCAATGCTTACAACAAATGTGTATATTCAAATTCAATTATTGATAATTATATTTATTTATATTCAAATTCAATTATTAATAATTATATATAGTATATATTAATTTACTAATTTACAATAAGGGGCAATCATATATTAATTTACTAAAAAATTAATAATCAATCAATTCTTTATAAGGGACACTACGCGCACACACACATAGACACACACGCAGCCCCCCACCCAATCCCTGCGCCCACCCCCACCCCCATCCCTGCCCCCACCCCCACCCCCACCACACATACGCACACGTACACGTACACTCCCCACCCCCACCTCCTCCCCCCACCACACCCCCTGCCCCCTCCCCCACCACACACATATATACACACACATATACACATACACACATATATATACACACACATACACACATACATATACACACATACATACATATACACATATACACCCACATATAGAAATGAAAGAGAAAGAGAGAAAAAAAATATACCTTAGAGAGAGAGTGAGAGCGCTGAAATCGCTTGTAGAGAGAGAGAAAGAGGGAAACCAAAAACGGTGGAAAAAAAAAGAGTCTAGGGCTTTTTTTACTCAAGATATTGTCATGGTCGTGTCAAGGTCCTTGACCGTGACAATTATTTTAAGAATTGTCACGGTCAATGACCGTGACAACACTTTGTCACGGTCAATGACCGTGACACAAAACGCGAGATTCTTGTCATGGTCAATGACCGTGACAAGGGTGACCGGCTGAAAGGTGACATTTTGGCCATTTCGGTGTAGTGATTTCTGCAAATTATGGGGAGATAGTGGGAATGATTTCTGATGATCGATACCCTGTTTCCAGGAGATATTTTGCCTTTTTCTTTTCTTTTCTATTTTAATTCCCTTAGTATATAAGACTTTTTTTTGTAAATATCAGATATATTGTAGTTTAGATAGTTTAGCTTAGGGTTTGGGTTTTTAAAGAGTTCTTCTTCATTTCTACTTGGATTAACCCCTTTGGGTTTGTAAGTTGACAATTCATTCACCCTCTCCATTAATATAGCTTATATTTCAATAATTCTTGCTTTGTAATTTAGTTTACATGCTTTCTTTACATGCTTTGATTTAATCGCTTTCTAGTGTAATTTTACCGCGTTTATTTACCGCATTTATTTACCGCGTTTTTAATATGCTTTCTAGATAATTTAAATTAGGTTGTGCTTGAATTTAACTCCTCGGGTTGACGCGTTGCTTTGCTTTGGTGATGGTGTTTACGGGTCTATTTCAGGTGCATTGTCCTAGTTATTGCACCAAGGAGATTTAACGGTGCATATCATGTATGTCCCGTGCTTACGACCTTGCGTGCGCAATTTCCAGGATATTTGTTGACGCCAAAATCATATTAGGCTTTTATGCGGATTTAGGGGCGTGACAACCCTTAGTTCAATTAACTGTCGAAACAGGATGCATTCTAAATAACTCGTCGACCCATGTGTCCATTTTATACAAATTAACTCGAGTGAGGGATTTACGCTGTGTTTGAATTGAACTCACTTGGTTCAATTTAGGTTGTGTTTGAATTAAAAAACTTGAGTTCAATTCAAACACAACCTAATTTAAATTAGCTAGAAAGCATATTAAAAACGCAGTAAATAAACGCGGTAAAATTACACTAGAAAGATATTAAATCATACCATGTAAAGAATGCTTGTAAACAAAATTAGAAGCAAGAATTAATGAAATACAAGCTATATTAATGGAGAGGGTGAATGAATAGTCAACTTACAAACCCAAAGGATGTCAATCCAAGTAGAAATGAAGAAGAACTCTTCAAAAACCCAAAACCTAAGCTAAACTATCTTCTAAAACTATCTAAACTACAATATATCTGATATTTACAACAAAAAAGTCTTATATACTAAGTGAAATTAAAATAGAAAAGAAATGAAAAAGGCAAAATATCTCCTGGAAATAGGGGATCGATCGATCGATCCCCTGTGCTTGATCGATCGATCGTCAGAAATCATGCCCACTGTCTCCCCACGATTTGAAGAAATAGAAGGATCGATCGATCGACCCCTTTGGTCAATTTATCGATCAAGCAGGTAAGGGCACACTGCATTGCTGTTTTGGTTGAATGCCTTTCTCGTCCGCTGAAACTCTCGTAACTTCTTCATACAAACTCGAAATCACGCACCGTTTGCGGCCACACGAAGCTTGCGAGGAGGACTTCAACTTCCATGAGATTTTGGGCCAAGTTCCAAAGCTATGAAAACACTAAAATTCCCTTAAACGTGCGATCGCGTACGAAAATCTAGCGAAATGCGTCCGAACTTCACGCTTAGCATCCAAATACCTATAAAAGCTCAATTAACCCCTACAAAACATGTTAACGTAGAAATCCGAGGTTGTCTGGTTAACGAGCATAAATATGGGGAATAAGATACCCGAGGGGGCTAAAATGCATCGATTTGGAGGATGAAATACATAATATTTGCGTATTATCAATGATGCCCATGCCCAACTGAAAAAATACTTAACTAATATCACCGGTTCATTTGCGATGGTGTGGAAGGGTATGGAGGCATTGCTGGGCCACCAAGTCACTCAAATACAAATGGAGTTTTAGAAATCACTCCAATCCACTAAGCGTGGACACAATGACACATTGTTGCGTAAGATTCGTGTTAGGGAATCACATTATGCCTTGAAAAGTCTTAGGGATGATTGTAACTTTTTGTAACTTTTATTTAAAATTTTAGTTATATGTAAATTGGTTATTGGAGAAAGTCTTGGGGATGATTTTAACTTTCTGCAATCATTGATTATATATAAATTGTTTATTTGGGAAAGTCTTACCAATTATTGATTATAACGTTTTGTAACATTTTGCAATCATTAGTATAATATAAATTGATTATTATCCAAAGTCTTATCAATATTGGTTATATGTGATAAGCAAGATTGTTGGTTATATTTTAAAAGCAAGACATTTGAAATCTTGGGTTATTGTAAGAAACATACGGCCCCTTGAGACTGCGTATATATACAAACGGTGACACCACACCGTGATAGCACCATATACGGTGACACCATACCGTGGTATCACACACCATGATTTAACCTCACCGTTCTATTGGGGCAGAGACTTTAGGTTATTTTTAAACCCAACCATCATGGTCAAATGAAACCGTGATAAACATATCCACAGTGAGTTTTAGCCGTAATGTCATACACCGCGGTTTAACCTCACCGTCCCAGTGAGGCAGAGACTTGGGCTATTTTTTAATCCAACCATCATGAACAAATGAAATCGTGAACGATATCTTCATGGTGCCTTATGTTTGGATGTTTGTTTAACACGGTTGGACCTCACCGTCCCATTGAGGAAGAGACTTGGCTATGTTTCAATCCAAAACTCATGGTCAAATGAAACTTTGATAAACATGTCCACGGTGAGGTTTAGCCGTAATATCACACACCGCGGTTTACCCTGACCGTCCCAATAAGGCAGAGTCTTGGACTATTTTTCAACCCGACAATTACGATCCAATGAAACCCTGATAAATATATCTACGGTGAGTTTTAGCCGTAATAACGTACACCATGATTTACCTTCACCATCCCAATGAGGCAGAGACTTGGGCTATTTTTCAACCTGATAATCAAGGTCCAATGAAACCGTTCTAAATATATCCACGGTGAGTGGTAGCCTAATATTACACACCACAGTTTACCCTCACCATCCTAATGAGGCAGAGACTTGGGCTATTTTTCAAACCAACCATCACAATCAAATGAAACCGTGCATGATATCTTCACGGTGCCTTATGGTCGGATATTTTTTTACATGGTTAGACCTCATCATCCCAATGAGGGAGAGACTTGGCTATTTTTCAATCGAAACCTTATAGTCAAACGAAACCGTGATAAGCATATCCATGGTGAGTTTTAGCCATAATATCACACACCACGATTTACCCTCACAGTCCCAATAAAGCAGAGACTTGGGGCTATTTTCCAACTCGACAATCACGATCTAATGAAACCATGATAAATATATCCATGGTGAGTTTTATCCGAAATATCACACACCATGGTTTACCTTTATCGTCCTAATGAGGCAGAGACTTGGACTTTTTTCAACCCGACAATCATGGTCACATGAAACCATGCAAAATATCTTCATGGTGCCTTATGGTTGGATGTGTGTATAACATGGTGTAATCTCACCGTCCCATAGAGGCAGAGACTTGGGTTATTTTCTACCCAAAAATCATGGTCAAATGAAACCATCTACGTTATGTCGATGGTGACACCACACCGTTCTCCATGTCTCACACCACACCGTGGACACCTCACAAATAGTTGGATCCCACTGTACATTATATGCATGCCTTAGTATTTGTTTGTAAAATAGAAAAAGGTAATTTACAACATAATGTACAATGAACCAAGAATAATTTGCCATCAATTGTGCAAATAAAATATTACAACATGTTATAATTCAAATTTGTTCATACATGCCATAATTCAAATTTGTTCAAATAAAATATAATAACAGGTCATCAATATTACCACCAAGAATAATGTACAACAAAATATTGTTCATACATGTCATAATTCAAATTTGTTAAAACATGTCATACTTTAAAATTCTTTTACAACACAGTTGAGTTACAGATAAATTCTTCCGTAAAAATATGTCTACTTTCACCTTAAACGCTTCTTCGGGGGGATTTTTGATTAGGAGGCCTTTTGTTTTGAGGATTTGTGATTGGGGGGTGGATTGTGCCGTTCCTTGGTCCAAGTTTATTGCCGCACCAGTGCCTTTCTCTTTTCTGTATGTGTGTGTGTTCCCTTGGCCTCAAGTAGGGCATCAAGCGCATTTATCCCGTGATAGTTCAAGGACATTCGAAACCTCCTGGCCCGAGCCGTCTTTAATAGCCTCCTGTATTAGGCTAATGGATACATTTATCCCGTGGTCCTGTATATATATTAACATCAAATGTGTAAGACAATACTTGAAGAAAATAAATCGATTTACGAATAAATTTTGAAATATTTACCATTTTATCCTAGTGCTTTAACTCCGGCTTACGTAGTCTATGCTCGGGATTTTGAATGTATGGATGGGATATTTCTAGGTACCAAGACATATACCCATCCACGCATTCAAAAGGCATGGACCTCACCACGATCGAGCATCTGGCATCAGAAAGAACATGGTGGACCCTGTTAAGTTGCTACCATTTCTCGATATCAAACTTTAATTTGTATCGGGCATGGGTCTTTCCCCTCTCCTCTGATAAAGGGAGCATTGGAGGTCTAGGGATTGTTTAAACTCTGCTAGCCTGGCATAGGAGCCTCCTCTGTTAATAGGGTTCCCCGACATAATAGAAAATGAGGAGGCAATTGTACCATGAGACCTCCTGAAATGGGTAGGCCTCACTGTAGGGATCCCATACAACCTAAACGTATTTTCAAATGTTAGTACATAAATAAAGAAAATAAATACTAACTTCAAAACAAATAATACTTACGTCTGAAGCTTTTAAATCGTCTAAGGTTTCTCTTAGCTCTAGTATCTATGCAAAGGCACCACCTGACACCATTTTCACCCTCCATTTGCATAGACATGTCTCTCTATGCTGAAACTAGAGATTTCTAACACCCATGGACAAATTGAAGTGGTCGTATATCCACGCATGCAGTCAAATAGGCATATTAATTAGGAAATTCATATATTGTAATTAAAAATTAAAAGAACGTGTTAAATTTAAAATATGTACCACGAGAAGGGGAAGATATCCGGGCACCTGCCGAATATCTACCCGCGAGGTAATCCCCAACTGCCAATATAAATGGGCCAATACACCCATCCCCCAAGAATAGTCTTTGCATTTATTGACTTGTTGCAAAGACTGCAAGTAGTACATTGAGACTCGGTTGCTCTATTTGTCCAAAAATAATAAGAAACCAACTACGAAAAACTAGTACCCCCAGCAACCTGCTCAATCTGTCTCTTCATGATATCCTCCCCCAGCTGCTTAATCCTCTCCCCTTGCACAAATTCATTCTCCCCAGCTTTCCTAAAAACAGTATTGTACATCGATTTACCAACTACCAAAATTTGGAGGAGATGGCACACATCATTAAGGGTGATGATCATATCGTTTGAACGACCTGGTGTCTCATTCAAATGACAGCCAGTGTCATTCGAACGACATGGTTGGTCGCTTAAATGACCTGATTGATTCTGACATATTTCTCTCCTCCCCCAATTTAGGCCAAATTTTTAATTTGTGATGAATGTTCTTGTTTTAAATGAATCTGAATTTTGGGATTTATAAATTAGGGTTTAAATTTGTAAAAGTTACCCTTGGATTAATAGAGGATAAATCCAATTAGAGAATTGAGGTTAATGATTGAGTAATTTGAAACCTTGTAAATTAAGTGGGTAATCTTAATTGAAAGAAATTGAATGATCAGTTGGTAATTTTGAATTTTGGGCCAAGTGAGATAGTTCGTGTGTATTTGGTTGAGTGACACCAAAATAATTAATTAATATGTGAATTAATTCAATTGAGTCGGGATATGGATTCGGACGAAATATGGACTAGTGCTACGAGCGTTTAGGCAAGAATTTGGTCGAGTTAATTTATTATAGGATTATATAGTAAATTGAGGAATATTCGAATATAAAAAAAGGTGTTAACCGTAATATGTGGGATTGAGGAATAAGTTCTTCATGATGAGAATTCGGGCTAACGGTATAAGTACGGGTAATTTAGTTGGGTGACACAGTTTAAGTAATAAATAAATAATTGTGCGAAATTATTTGAATGTCAAGTCGATAGGTAGACTTGGAAAGATTAGGCTAGTGTTACGGATTTTTGTACAGTGGTAACCTATATTTAATATATATGCGATGATATGTAGTTTATATATATATGGTTTATAAATATTTGTGTGGATAATATTAATAAGAAAGCATACCCGCTCTAATGCTATTTAGGAGGTTGCGCGATGTGGGTGAATCCCATGGACAGAGAACGAAAGGAGAGGACAATCCCCAGGTCATAGCGTCTATTTATAGGGGTGAGTCGTCTTTGGTATGGGACGGTAACTTTCGGGGGGAACTATGCCCGCCTCCTATTCGGTCATAACATCATTTAGAGAATACCCGACGAGTGCCTACTCGGGTGGATAATTATATATCTACGATATGTGTGTGAATGTTGTAATATAATGATACGTATGTATGGTGCAGATTTAGATACGGGTGAATACATGATGTGAAATGTATAATTATATAAGTTGAGAGATTGTTATATGATATCAAATGATAAAAGATTTAAATAAGTTAGCATGATTAATAACTTATAACTCGTATTCTAAACTCACTCGGGATAGAGTAGTTAGAAAAGTAGGTTATATATATATATATATATATATATATATATATATATATATATATATATATATATGACAGGCCTAGTTATGGGGTAGATAGCTAGATGGGTCATGTATAGGCACCTTAGGCGTGCACATTAGTCGATGGGTGAGGTGTCCTCAAGAGAGTGTGCAACACTAACTTAAATATGAAGAGAATTCACGCATTTTAATTTATACAGATCAATTTTCTTAGCTCAAAATGTAAAATGCCAAACCTTACGCCCATAAAACCATCACTGCACATTCCAAATATATCCAACCAGGCACTACCTGCCCAAAATCAGACCCTAACAAATCAACCCGTCATCCAACCATTGCAAAGAGCTCTCAAAAGAGTAGATAAAACCTAAAATTTCATAAGTAAAACTACGAATAGGTAAATAAGGGACTTTTTTTTAATTAAAATTATATATATATATATATATATATATATATATATTAAGATAAGTAAATATTGTAATTTGAATTTACTATTTTATCTCGAAAATAATTTATCCTCTTTCAAGACATAAATATAAATTATGAAATTTCAATATTAATATTCAAATAACTTGATTTTTAGGACCTGAGAGCGAACATGAATTTTAGACGAATTTGTCTAGTTTGATTTTTTCGACTTGTTTGGTTCATTGGGTTTCATGGACACCCGTAATTGAAAATTATACATTTATATGTTTCTTCCACTTCTATTATTGGGAGTATTTTTCCAAGTAACTACGGTGGCAATTATAGACCATCTTGAGATGTTTTATTGCAAATCCCATGTAATTATTATGTCTTGAAATTACCAATTTCCTGTGAAATTCGGGTTTTGTGCTAAATTTTTATGTCAGCAATCAATTTTGTGCCGGGTATAAGGGATTGATAGTCTTGCTCTGTTGTTCTTGGTTCCACACGGGATCAACTTTTCATTTGCAGCCACATTTTCTTTTTGTCCTTTTCTGAATGTCATATCAGTAAGTGGAGCGCTACTGTTACTTAGAGCATCCATAGTGGTGGGAGGAACAAAAGCTAAATTTGCTGAATGATTTAGCCATTTACCTTTCGCCCTGGTGAAGTGAATGCAGTAGTGGAATTCCTACGAACTTCTTTTGTTCGTAGGAAGTTCCAATGAACAACAGAAGTTTGTTGGAACTTCCTACGAACAAAAGAAGTTCGTAGGAAACCCAATGGCTAGTTAACGACTACAATTTAGTTCGCATATATAAACATAATCCTCCCCTTCATCACCACCACTGCCTAACTCATTCTCATTTCGTGCCACACCAATTGCTGCTACTGCCTCCCCTTATATCCACTAGTGCCTCCCCTCATCACCATCACTTAAGTCCTCAAATCATCCCTCTTATTATTCATATAAATATTATTTTTATTTGTGTTAATTTATTCATTATGGAAGGAGGGAAAATATGGAAGAAGTATTTCAATCTCGAAAAATCAAAAAAGCACGGGTCAACTTCGACAAGCGTTCCCGCTCCACTCGCGCCAATTGAACCGTTGAATCCAGTATAAGGTAACTATACCCGTATTTACGACAAGGTTTCACACGCATCGTATGGAGAAACCCCAATTATTAACGGTAATAAGTTTGAATTCCGGGGAAATTGGGCGGGCCCAATAAAGTTGTATAAATTGAACGGTGAGAAAAAATTGGCAATCAAACAAATTATCGAGATTGTCGATTTTATGTCCAACGTATTTACAATGGTCATGCCCAATTCTGACCAATGTATTGTGACGGTGATGATCGAACGTTGGTGGGATACGAGGCATACCTTCCAACTGCCATACGTCGAGCTTGCTTCACTCCGGTCGACTTCACGATGCTTTCCGGTAATTAAATTTATTTTTTCGTTTTACTTATATTTATAATTGTTTCAATCTATGAAAATAATTTGTTGTACTTAAATTCATAAATAATTATTTCAAATATATTTTCTTGTATTGATATTCATAATTATTTAAATACATGACAAGAATTTAAAATTACGTACAGGAATTCCAACTGGACAAGGGCGACCCATTCAAAATCTGTCGAATGCTAAATATACCAATTTTACATATACGATAAATGAATTTTTCCCCGGAATTCATATGCAGAGATTTACCGGCGCGGGAATTCTAGTTTCTGACCTTAAAAAATACATAGAAAATTTCGTCAAGCAAGAAGCTATGCCAGATTATATGTGCCTAATCATAGCTCGGGCTTTTTGGTTCTATGTTATCGGGAGTTTATTTTTCCCATATGCCAACTCCACTTCTGACCTCGGCTAAGTTCATTATCTGGAGGATATTACTGTCGTCGACACATACGACTTGGGTTCGGCTATTTATGTTCGTATTATATGGTCTTTAGATAAAGCCAGTCGACGATCGTTGAGCAGCGTTGAATGCATGTGTTAATTACTTGAGGTATATTTACGTATAATCTTATTAAACCGATTATATTAAATTTATGTTTCATTAAAATAATAGTCAACTTATTTTAATGAATTAAATGTATTCACCTAGTTTGCAGTATTTACATCATGAGTACATAGCCACGGCATGTCCAATTCTCGTCGATCCATCCACCGATATGTCCCCGCATATTCCGTTGGTCAGGGGGGACATAAAGAATGTCAAGGGAGCACGTCAGTTTAATATCTCAAGCAGTCAACATTAGCTTGAGATGCGATCACCCGAGTCCACTATTCGGCAGCCATATGAGACTTCTGCCTACCGTGACACCGATGTCATCCTTTATGTTTATCATCTATAGGGTTTACGGATGATTTTTTGGGATCCCTTATTTAAGGTTTTTTAGTACTTGGGTGATCAGGCCATCCGACAATTGACTGGGCAAATATGTATAGCAGACAACCCGTCTTCCAGTTTGTATTGTGTCTCAGAACATGAATTTCAAGCAGCTACTGCCCAAAATTGGTGTGTTGCAAATCAACACATTAGAGATGTCTCCCAAGAAGAGTACAATGCCTACTGGAAGGCAGTAGCACTAAGGCCATTACTACTGCCGATTAGGAGATATGTAAATGTTGATTTGATTGGAGTTGGTTCAGTGGCACCTTCAACGTTGTGAACCCCCGAGCACCAGGACCGACAAATGAAATGCATGTATATAAGACATAGTTCTCGGCAGGTGGTTTTATGCACGTCCAACCATTGAGGCATAATTGGACGGTAGATGTCGGCCTACCGGAGGGGGCTTCATATTCTATAGATGTCCCGCGACCCGAGTTTCCAACCAGCGTACCTCCAGCTCAATCTTTGACTCAGTTAGAATGGAGAGAGTCCTACATCGATGCAGTAGATAACAATCGAGGTCTCCGTCATTTGTTACTACACGAGACACATCAGTGAGAGGATCAACTCAAAGCATGTGATGACCGCATTGAGGGGTTGGAGCGTAGACTAGCACGCTTTACTATGCCTAGTCGTGGGTTTGATCAGGGTGGTACGAGTTCTAGCCATCCGAGTGTTTACATACCACAGCCATCACACCAGTGGGCATATCAGTTGCAACAAAGTTGGGGAAATTTTTTTGGGTCTGACCCTTTGACGGGTTCATATGTGGACTTAGGTGCGGATTATGTGTTCAGTCCTGAGCACCCATGATGTATAATGTAGTATTCTAAAAAATTTCATTAATAAAAGTTGCCTCAATTTAATTGCATTTTCTTTTAATTTTTATTGCATTATATTTTGTTTTACCGCATTGGAATGAAGGCAACCAATTTATTACCCTGCTTTTATACTTTATTAATATTTTAAAATAAAAGTGACACTATAAAATCAGAGGTAATAAATTTATGCATTCCGACAATTAAAATATTAAATTTTAATTTAAATCACAAAAGTACAACAAAATTTAAATTTAAATGATTATTAGGACGTCTAGTTCAAACACTAAGGTAGAACCTTGTAGAAGTACAACACAATGGTTTCCTATTGGGCACTAAACATTTTGGTAAGTAAGACCGTTGCGTATCAGAATTAATATATTTTTTGTTGTAGTTCGATATATTTGGTTCATAGTCTTCCCCATCATATTTAGTTATGCATTTAAAAAAGTAATCATAACTAGAATTGGTGTAGTCGAAAATGTCGTTATCTGATGTCAGCGTGGAGTCGTTATATATATTAATTAATTGTTACTGGATCTGATGACCTGATAATATCGCGCGTTGCGCGCTGTGATAACGTTGTAAGCGCTTCTCCATTTGTCATATCTCTTCCTCTAATAAATCAAGATAAAACATATCCACTTCTTTGGGATATGATAATGGCCAAAGTGCGACTGCGCGATTTTTCGGCACGGCTAAGTGATGGTAATGGCAAAGAACCTCGAGGCCACACCTCTCATCATATTTATCTGGCCATGTGAGTTGTTCCCACTGGTACTCAACTCGGTCTTCAGGTTTCGAATTGGCAGAGATTATGAATATATAACCAAAGTCATTAAGAAAACATCGAGATGTATCAATTGGATAGGTTTGAAAAATTAGTTTCTTCCCATACCAATCGTTACCAGCAATATCTGTGTACGATCCATTATAAATGGATGAGTTGTAGAGAGAAGATGCCATATTGTAATTGTAGTAGTAATGATAGATAACATTATGGGAATAATCATTCAAATCTTTTTATAGACAACTTTTAACCAAACAAGTAAATTTTTATTTACTATGGCACACATAAATTAAATTATAACTTTAAACTAAATATAGTAAACATACCAAATACAATAGCTGAAAAATGCAATAGTCAAAAACTAAATTGTTGTAGTCAAAGAAGTAAATTGTAGTAGTAAATTGTAAAAAGTATATTGTAAAATAAGTAAGTTGTAGTAGTAAAAAAAGAAGTAAATTGTATTAGTCCAAAAATTATAGTAGTAAAAAAAGAAGTAAATTGTAAATGTGAAGTAATAAAGTAAATTGTAGTAGTCCAATAGTTGTATTACTAAAAAAAGAAGTAAATTGTAAATGTGAAGTAATAAAGTAAATTTTAGTCGTAAAAAAGTTGTAGTAGTCCAAAAATAAGTAAATTGTAAATGTAAAGTAATAAAGTTATTTGCAGAGATCCCATTTCTGTCTAAAGGTCCAAATTTCATAATCATCCAAGCACACATCCCAATACTAAGGTACACATACCATCAATATGATTTTTAACAGGTACACATCCCAATGCACACATACCACTCTGGGAACACTTGTAATAATACTATAATAATAAAGGCACAGATTTAACCAGACAATAGGTACACATCACAATTTTGCAGATTATTCGAGATGATTTTTACCATCCTACCATCATATATGAAGGCTCACATACCTAATTGTCTAGACATATCAAGGCACACATACCTAATAATTTTTACCATCATATAGTTGTATGTACATATCAAGGCACACATACCTAATAATTATTAATGAAGGCACACATACCAATAATTATCAGCCTATGACATTTATCAATAATTATCAAGACGGTTATTACCAGCCTACCACATTTGTAAATCGATCGGTAAATGATGAAAAATATAATACAACTTATTAAACTTCTAACTAAAAAAAATCATGGACTCCTCTAGTTCTAGAGACGAGGGACGAAATCTTATGCTACAATATGCTCAATTTAATGAAGGTGGATCATCTGATGATTCAGACAAGGAGATGATAATTATGATGGAGATTACCCGGTGGTGTGCTGAAAAAAATATAATTCGCGATGGGAAAGAGCTCGAAACCAGATGTCGAGGTAAACGTAGGAGAGAAAGGGGTCATGCACCATTATCGGAAGATTAGTTCGGTGAAGATAAGGTATATAATGAGTATTTTTTCCGAAGGAATTTTAGGATGCGGTATAGTGTTTTCAATCGCATCCTTGAATCTGTTTATCATTATGATAACTACTTTGTTCAGAATAATGACACTTGTGGTCGTAAAGGTTTAAGCTCTCATCAGAAAGTGTTGGGGGCAATTCGACTATTAGCTAATGGGGGTTCCCATGACGTGTGGTCTGAGCAGTATGCCATGAGCTAAACCACTCTATTAGAGACAATTATTAGATTCACATAGGAAATTGTTAGGATTTTCGATCCCTAGTACGATAAAAATCTGACCGAAGGCGACGTCACGAGGGTACTAGAATAAAATGCTAATAGAGGTTTTCCAGGAATGCTAGGCAGCATAGATTGCATGCACTAGCATTGGAAAAATTTCCCCACAGTATGGCACGCTCAATATAGTGGTCGTAAAGAGTCACCTACTATAATCCTTGAACCGGTTGCCTCGTACGATCTTTGGATTTGGAAATCATTCTTTGGGGTGCCTGGTTCTTGCAATGATTTGAATGTCTTGCACTGATCTAACGTCTTTCAGGAATTGCGCAATGGGACGGTAACTCCCGTTAATTACACTATTAATAAAAATTCTTACGATATGAGGTACTACCTTGGTGATGGCATTTACCCTCCGCACGCTTCAATAGTAAAAACATTTAGGAACTAAAATGGTATTACACAAAAACAGAAATTATTTTGCAAGTATCAAGAAGCGTGTAGAAAAGATGTTGAACATGCATTTGGTGTACTCCAAGCTCGATTCGCTTTTGTTCGAGAACCTTGTAAATTATGGAATAAGGCGTCACTATCAACCATTATGAAATCTTGCATTATAATGCACAATATGATTATTGATGATGAACGTAGAGACTGTCCATGGAAAAATGAGTACGAACAAAATAATGAAACGCCTATAATTATGAGGGGCCAAACTAATTTCTATGACGACCTCATACGGGATGCTAAGATAAGAGACATAACTAAACATCAACAGTTACGGAATGATTCGGTAGAGCACATTTGGAACACCCACGATGATGAAATAGTTGGTTGAAGAATTTCATGTATTTGTGATTGTAACCGTGGTTAATCTTTTTCTTAGTTCCATTTACAATTTGTAATTGTAAAATTGTCGTAGTCATCATATAGATGTTATTTTATATAAAATAATGGTTTAACCAACAATATTATTAAAACTAAAATTATTAAAGAGTACTCACGTTTCATATATTTAAACGGTGGCATTTCATTTATTAAGACGGATAGTGGGTCACTCTCCATATGCCGAAAGAAAATAACGAAATAAAATTATGAGGGTTGAATACATCTCTTAAAAACACTACTAGTCATTAATTGAATCTCTTGGACCAGATGACCTGACAGAGTTTGACTGAACTTGGATATCGTAGCTTCGATCGCAGCAACCATCGTTGTTAGGTCGTTAAACCTATTAAAATGAAACTGGTTTTGAATTTTATTTATATTGTTCATATCCAGCTCCATGATGTATAATTGCTCTCGTCCTAGGCGCACGAGATGATCTTTTTTTTGGTGAGTTGATCAGCTCGATTCATCTGAATGAATGCATCCATTTGTGAGTCAAATTTGAGGGCACGATTGTTCTTCCACTCCTGCTTGCTTTTAAACATTGCACTAAAGTCATTGCAATGTTTAAGTATCTCATTATTACAATCCAAGGTGTTAGAATGCGCTCGTTGATGTGCACGTTGTTTCTCACCCTTCCTGCCTGGGGGTCTATCAGGTACGTCTCGTACCCTCAGAATGTCATCTTTGCCTACGGGTGTAGGGTTGTCATCATTCCCTGCTGTACTTCACAAATCATATTGTGGTAAATCTTTCAAAATTTGATAGCAGTTATCGTACGAGAAATGTTTCTTGGTTTCAGCAAGGTACGCAGCTCGTACATTTATAACCGCTTGGTAATCGTTCGTCCCTCTTCCTATATTATTTAGTTGGTGATAAAGTTTTGCAACATATATCATTACGAGATGCGATATATGATTGAAACGTGTTGACAGCACGGATCTCGTACGAGAAATTGCAATTCCATTTGTGACGTTATACTCATTCATCACAGTATCCCAAAACGTGCCTGATGGCATCGAGTTCCCTTCAATACTTCGGGCAGTATATTTTGCATAAATGGTGTAACACCCCGACTAATTAAATACCGGGTAGCTACTCCTTTATTCAAATTAATACAAAATGTCAAGTTGGTTCAGTTCATAGCATCACTGTCGAAAAACATTTTAACAATTTCTAGCCACCTAATATTTAAAAAGAGAGTTGTCAATTTTAATTAAATTCCAATAACATGCAATAAGTTAGATTATGAAATGCTAACATACAACCATAACATAGTCACAATAGAATAACCATGGAATAATAATGAATCTGGAGGAATACTCCTCTAAATAATCCGAATACTGAATACAACCAAATATAAAGTCTGAATCACTAATTAATTACAACCCGAAATCTGAAATAAAACTAAGTAAGTAAGATGTCTCTAAAAGAAAAGAGGCGACATGCCCAACAGATGAGAAAATCTGAAAATAGAGTCAAGATAGAAAGTTGAGGCGTCTACCGTCGAGGTCCTGTAACTTCCACAACAGCTACAGCACGTCACCGGAATGGAACTCCTACGCTTGGGGTCCTTGTGGCTGAGAACCTAAAAGGTTTTTACAAAAAATAGATTTGAAAGAAAATAGGCCAGAGCCCGGTTGTGAAAACAGTTTAAAATACAGGAAGTGTTTAATACGATTAAACAGTGAATATAAAATACATGATAGTGCGTGCACTCACATGAGTTCCTTACCTCTCAACTAATTGTGCATTCCTATCGTACCCGTACCCGTTCTAGTTATTCCCATATCTAACTAATCCAATACACAATCTAACATTACTATACGATTTCCGATTCAATTCTCGATATCTTAATTTAAACAGAGAGTTTTACTTTCCTCTTACTTCTCAAAATTAGTAATACTAATCACTTAGGGATTTTCCATTTTTAACTCTACAAAATGTTGTTATTATTCACACTTACATTTATACATGACAATTCATTTCAATTAATAGTATATTTTTCTCATCATAAATATACAATGCTGGCACCCCGATACTAAGATACGGTACACACATACTCTGCTATCGAATCCCGGTACATCACGTACATAAGGACCACGTATTCCGAATCTCTCAGGAATCGTTCTGACAAGTAACATACACACATAATGGAGGCGAACATAGTTCACATCACATGGGTCATGCACATACCTACGCTCCCATGATTAGCAGACTTATTAACTTCTCAATAAGTCCTTCTTTGACCTATGTCCTCGAGGTATCAATCTAAATCCCCCAGTAGGCGCACAAAGATTAGATGGCCCTGATCGAACGCCGACCTCCCGTGATAGCAAGTATGGTAGGTATGTTACACACAAATGACTACATATACCAAGCACTCACACATCTTAGATATTCCATAGTATTAATGGAGGTATGTTTTACATTCCTATACCATCATTAAATGTTGTACGTTTACAAATCCCCGAATCATATACATGAAAAGTTGTCAACTCTTCTCACGTCGTAAGTTTAGGTACTCGTTTCCTAATCCATAAATGTCGTCCGGTTTACTATAAAATTCTAAGTTTTACTCCTCAATGTACTCCAATCTCACAACTATACCCACTAGTCAATAAGGGAAGGTTAGTACTAAATTAAATAAGTCTACGGGAAGTTTGAAATAAAGTCAGGCCTAAAAAGGCCATTCTGTCAACTCGTTAGAAATCTCATTCGAACGAGGTCGTTCGAACGAGTGTCGTTTGAACAAGTGGATTCGAATGAACTACCAACTCATTAGAAGGGATACTATCATCTCGTTAGAAACTCATTCGAATGAGGTCGTTCGAACGACCTGGGCAGGTCTTCTAACGAGATGGCAGACTATGCCCAGAAATCTTTTAATTCATTTTTCTTCATTCTTCTCTTCTCTAAATCCACCCTAAGACCATCCAAATTACGTTTTAATGTTTATAAACTATTTTTAGTCACCCTAGGTCATTCCTTATCATACTTTTGGGGACAAATCTTACAAATCAGCATGCCAAAATCACAAATCCCCAATTCTTGTCCCAAACCCTATGAACTTGAACCTAGAATTTAATTTCATAAAAAGACTCCTTATTAATCCATTTTTAGATCATCAAAAGTTATGCTTTGTGTATTGAATTTGTCCATAAGAATTCTACATGTAATTCCTATCTTAAAATCATAAGTTTCACCATAATCCCATTGGTTTTCATCAAACTTTCTAGGCAATTAAAGTTTCTACACTAAACATGGAGGAAATATTCAATGAAAATTAATAACATTAAATCACTTGCCTTAGATTTGTTCTTCAGATTTGTTGTCGGTGTTTCAAGGTTGATTATTCCCTCTCTCTGGTCACAATCTCTTCCAAAAATGGTGGTGGGGATATGGTTTAGTCTAGAACCTCTACTAACCTCTCTCAAAAACCTCCGTAGCCCACTCCCTTCCGGACTAAACCCCCAGCTAGTGTTTTCTGACTAAACCCCCAGCTAGTGTTTTTTGACTATTTCGACCCTTCCGGACACTTGGCGCACTCAAAATGATCATTCGGTTGATAAAAATATAATTTACTTTTTAATTTAAATAATTTCATTCCTGACGCGACTGACCCGCGCGTCCAAATTAAATTTCCCAAATTGTCGTATTTCTGCCTTGCGACAATTTTAATATTTTCAATACTCATATATTACCATATATACTCAGAAATATTTAATTTTAACATCGTAATCAAATACCAACTCACATCTCGCTAGTATTTATATCTGGATTAATTTCCAATTAATTCTCATTTAATTCAATTAATCCCTTAAATAAAAATCAATAAAATTACGGGGTATTACAAACGGTACATAGGACTTCGTCCTCAAACTGAGTCATTTTTGGTTGCCGAATATTACTCGAAGAAATTGGTTTAGAAGACAACATTGTTTCTTTAAAAATATTAATTATGTTGAATGGTTGTTTCAAATAATAAGGAAAATATTTTAGGAGCAAAAATGATGGGAGAGAATGAAAAATTGAGAAGCTCTTGGGGCCACTATTTATAATGAAACGGAAGTTAAAGTTCCATGAAGTAAAAAATTTCCAACAAACCTGTATTGTTCATAGCAACTTGTTACGAACTTCTTTTGTTCGTAGGAAGTTCCTACGAACTTCTGAACATCGTAGGAACTTCCTACGAACAAAAGAATTTTGTAGCAAGTTGCTACGAACAATACAAGTTCGTTGGAATTTTTACTGATTCATTAGGCATTCAGTAACTTTGGCAAACCCTTACCCTTTCTCCTACCATATTTGGTTTATGCATCCCACCATTGCATGGACTACGATGGCTAACTTTACAAAATTTGTTAGACTTACTCACCACCATTATGGATACTATAACCTTCCAAAATGCCAATTCCAAAGTCAATCATTTCTTTTATTACATTAGAAGCAACAAACATTTGGAAGTAAAATCCACCACATCGAAGATACAAGGAAAATTCACTCCATTTTCTCTCATTATTTTGTAATTTGGAGGAACTAGCACAGAAATCGTGCCATGTACGGCGACGATAAACAAATGGGTACCGCTAATCCCACTCCATGCATACTGAAGCACTCCAAAATATTATAACATGACCAGAAAACCCTTAAACATCTTTACAAACATTTAGCGACTGCTTGCTTTGCAACTATAGTTCTGCTTTTCGTGTTTAAATACAATTGTGATAAAAATCTGCGTTTGACAACCTGTTTTTAAATACTGAATTATAATATTTCTGTGTTAGAATCAAGTTTTTTAGAAAACAGGTTGAGGGTGTTTTATAACTTCTGTTTTTTTATTTTTAACTCAGAATTATTCATTCTTAATATTTTAATGCATTTATACCTTAATATATAATATACATACATAATACATTAATATGTGTGTAATTCTCATAAATAAAAAATATATATGTACATGTACACAAATTACGTATGGAATAATATAAAGTTAAATAATATTATTAATAGATATATCATATTTATATATAGTTTTATACATGTATTATTAATGTATGGAGCAATATAAAATATACATATAATACATATGTATTAAAAAATATTATCAATTCAAGTATGTATATAATTTTATAGCGAATTATACATGTAATATATATATATATATATGTGTGTGTGTGTGTGTGTGTGTGTGTGATTATATACATATAGTTAAAATTCCTAACATACCTCATTAAATATACATAAAAATACATGATATTAAATGTACATAGATATATAATTTATGATGTATATATGTATGCAAGAATGTATGTATATATGTATACATTTATGTATCATGTATGTATGAAAGTTTTATGTATCTCTCTCTCTCTCTCTCTCTCTCTCTCTCTATATATATATATATATATATATATATATATATATATATATATATATATATATACACACATGTTTGCCAATTTTGTAAAAAAATTAAAAAAAATGTATTTAAAAACAAATTTACCAAATGCACACCAATAATTATAAACACAAAAAACTGAATTTTAAAACTGTATTTAAAAACAACGTTTAAATTGAGTTTTCTGAATACAAAACCAAACGGGACTCTTTGGAGACACTTGAATAATAAAACAATTACATAAAATTGATTTGACTTTTCAAGCAATAAAATTGTATATATGTAATAAGGGAATGATTAAAAATAAAAATAAAATATCAAAAGTAGCAGTTTAGTTGACAATACTAAGGGACTGATTAAAATAAAAATAATTGTTTGATTAAAACTAATAAAAAAGTTCAAGTATGATAATAATTTGAAAAAAGAGTAATGCAAAAAAAAAATATAAACTTGTGTCGTGTCGTGTGGTGTTTGTGTTGAAAAAACTCTTGTATTATCACATCGTGTCGGCCTAAAAAACTTATTTTGGACACCAATGCAACACGACACAAGTTTGTATATTTTTACCCGACAAGAATACGATCCATTCAAAACACGACATGAAATGACTAACATTTGCGTTAATTTAATGTTTTTATGTTTGGGCTCCTTAACTTCTAACTCCTTTATTTATTTATTTATTTTCACTTGGTTATCGTGCCTTTAATTAAAATTTATAGCTTTATATTATATACATAAAATTTTATATACGTAAAATTTATGTCATAATATTATTACGCAAAGACTGTGTAATTAAAACGCAACATGACACGGCACGATGCGAAATTTTTTTTTTTTACCTAACACAAACATGACCTAAAAAAATAAGCAACACAACATGAACTAGCACGCGAAACTTCACAAAACTTTATTTCAACATAGAACACAATCTTAGTCATTTCATGTCAAGTTTTAAATGGGTCGTGTTGGTGTCAGATAAAAAAATACAAACTTGTGCTGTGTTACCTTGGTGTCCAAAATAAATTTTTTGGGCCGGCACGATAAAACAATACAAGAGTTTTTTTTTACATAAACGCGACATGACACGACACGACACAATTTTGTATTTTTTTGCATTACTATTTTTTATAATTATTATCATACTTCCACTTTTTAATTACCGTTAATCAAATAATTATTTTTATTTTGAATCAGTCCCTTAGTATTGTCAATTAAATTGCTACTTTTAATATTTTATTTTTTTTAATCAGTCCCTTATTATATATATATACAATTTTATTACCTGAAAAGTTAAAATCCATTGTATGCAATTGTTTTATTATTCAAGTATCTGAAAAGAGTAAATATTTGTAAAGATGTTTAATGGTTTTCTGGTCATGTTATAAGTATAGAGGCGGAGTGGGATTAGCGGTACCCTAAACGAATATAAAGATAATTTTAAAAAATATTATATATCATAAATTCAATATCTTATCTTAAAGTCACTATACAGATACTCCATTTTTTTCATCTGTTGCATGCTTAAAATAAACTCAAAAACATCATATTTTTAGAAACTTTATATGCAACTATAATATTAAGATACAAACTTTGTTCAATGTTTTAAAGATAAGTAATCAAACATTATCGTAACAAAAGTAGAAAACTCGTTTCAAATATAATATCTTTTGTAAAGATATAATACTCAAGGATTAAACCTTAATACCTCTAATGCTACTGTATTAGAGGTATATTATAGATATTAATCGAATCATTTTCATATGTATTCATATATTTTTAAATTAAGCAAATATCCATTTTAGTTAGGGATATTAATGTTGGAATATTAAATAAAATTCATCAACATATTAGATTATCGAGATTACCTAACAAAAGAATTATATAAACTGTGTACCTGAATCCATAGTGGTGATTGAGACTTGGGGGTTAGAGGTCTTTCATAGACTAATCCCTCTCTCTCTACGAGTCCGCTATCACTGACGGGAATGAGGTGGAGAGTGTTACGAGTACATTAGTTTTGGGGACTAGAACCCTTCATTATATTTATACGCATCTAATTAGAACCCCATAACTCTTGGGTAACCACACATTACAAAAAATATACTGATTTTAGATTTATTATTGGGCTCTACTAATAAGATCACTTAATTAGCCCAATTGGAATAAAATCTCAAATGTAATTGCTATTTTAATATGTAAGCCCACATTAGAATATTAAAAATATTTCAACAATCTCCCACTTGGGCTACATATTAATTTTGAAGGCAATTATATTCGATAACCTTAAGTGTGCACCAAATTTGCTATATATTCTTAAAACATCTCCTGAATTAATTTGGTCCATATCGTATACCAATATGATACCAAAGTGACCTTTGTTACATTTATTTTATAACTCGATCCATCAATGATCACCATACCAAATATATTCAGTGACATAGATCAAGTATGGTTGTGTGGCTGAAAATTACATGCAATGTGATCTCAGACATGCCTATTTCCAATTGGTCCTAACTTTATTCCGTGGTGAGATCAAACCTTTGTCTTTTAAGCCTTATGTTATACCACAATTAAAACACACCACATTCATAGTGAGCAATAAAATACCATTAATTGTATTCTGCAGAAAACTGAAACATACATAAAGTATCTGAATAGTGTTAAAGAAAAGAACATTATAACAAAGACAAACTCCCACTAAAACTGAATATCATCAAATAAATCAACACCCATATGTGCAGTGTGCCCATGAAAGACCTTGTTTGTAAGACTTTAGTAAGCGTATCCACGAGTATAGAGTTTGTTCCTATATGTTCAATGGATACTATCTTACTCTGAAATCTTTCCTTAACAACAAGGCACTTAATGTCTATGTGCTTAGACTTTGATGAGCTTTTGTTGTTATTCTAATATAGAACTGCTGAATTGTTGTCACAATATATCTTTAGTGGTCTTTCAATGCTATCCATAATTCGAAGCCCGGTAATAAAATTTCGCAGCCATATTGCATGATTTGTTACCTCATAACACGCTATGAACTCCGTTGCCATAGTGGAAGGTGCAATGAGTGAATGCTTAACACTCCTCCAGAAAATAACACTTCCAGACTACATGTATACATAGACAGAAGTGTAATGATCTCCAAATTATTCGACTTACGATAGATGAAGATATAATATTTTGTTCTATGCAAATACCTCATAACTCGTTTGGCTTCTTTCCAACGATCCATCCAAAAGTTACTCAAATATCTTCCCAATATACCCACTATGTATGTAAATCTAGACGCATACATACTTGGAAATATATAAGACTCACTACTGCTGAAGCATAAGGAACCTTTTTCATTTCTTCACTTTTAGTCCCATTCTTGGGTCATTCACAGAGACTAAACTTGTCTCCCCTAGCAACGGGAGTATCTCCTTGTGCACAATCTTTCATGCCAAATCTAGCGAGCACCTTCTCGACATAGATCTTTTTGTTAACCCAAGGACACACCGAGAGTGATATTGGTGTATCTTAATTCCCAATATAAAAGAGTCATCCCTGAGATCTTTGATTTCAAGATGCTCAGTTAAAAATTTCTTGGTTTCATGCAATAAGCCTATATCGTTGCCAGCGAGTAGTATGTCATCGACATAGAGCACAAGGAAGATAATTTTACTCCCGCTAAACTTATTAAATACACAATCATTAATTGCAATAACATCAAAACCATATGAGATAATTAATGAGTAGAAGAAACTTGTGATGCCATAGTCGGGAAGCTTGTTTGAGACCATAGATGGATTTCTTGAGTTTGCAAACCATAGACTTTAGATCGTGTGAGACAAAGTTTTTTGGTTGCACTATACATATGGTTTCCTCATTGTTACCATTGAGAAAAGTTATCTTAACATCCATCTTTTGTAACTCTAAATAAAAATGAGCTACAAGTGCCATTATTGTCTCGAAATAGTCTTTTGTCGAAATTGTAGAGAAAGCCTTTTTACAGTTAATGCATTATTTATGAGTGAAAAATTTTACGACTAGACGTGCCTTATTTCTCTCAACGTTTCCCTTAGAATCCCATTTGGCTTTAAATATCCATTGACAACTAATGGGTTTCGCAACTTCAGGCAACTAGATAAGATCCCAAACATCTTTAGCTCTCATGGATTTCATCTCATCATTCATGGAATCAATTAGCTTTTAATAGTTGGTACTTTGTTTGACTTGTTGGAAGTCGATTGGATTGAAAAATACAATGTAATCACTTGAAATAACATTTTATCTAGTGGATCGCCTTAGTGGCACTTCCTCATGAGGTTGTTGAGTTTTCTCGTCTGAAGTAACTATTTGATTTTGAGTTGGGAAATCCTAATTATTGTCTTCTTGAACACTGTAAATAGGCTGAACAATGTTTGGGAGAGGAATTGATTCCTCTCCAAAGATAACATTCTTATTCATAACCACATAGTCCCCCTCAAACTCAACATCTTCAAGAAATCTCCCATTTCCCGTCTCAAAAGAGGACTATGTTGAGGGATCATAAAACTTGAAACCCCTCGATCGTTCAGCTTACCCAATAAAATAATAGCTAATAGTCCTTGAGTCCAATTTCTTTTCATTTGGCCTATAAGGTCTTGCCTCAGTTGGACATCACCAAATGTGTAAATGCTTAATGATAAGCTTTCGGCCTATTCATAGTTCATAATGGGTTTTATCTATCGCTTTATGAGTTACTCTGTTTAGAATATAAACTGCAGTCTTAAGTGCTTCTCCCCACAGTGATTTTAGCAAAGAATAATGACTAATAATATCTCCTACCATGTCCTTAAGCATTTTGTTTAGTCTCTTAATAACACCATTAATGCTAGGTTTCCCTGTCAATGTGTATTTTGGGATGATACCGCATTGTTCCATGAATTTGGAAAAAGGTTGTAAGGACACTGTCCATCACAATTAATTATGTCGTATACCACTACAAGTCGTTAAAGAATTGAGGAAGCTAACATCTACAAAAGACGAATCCGAATTTCAAAAAGACTTCAACATTCAAGCCCAACAAGATGAATTTGGTAAAATTATGTTTAAGTTCCATTTACGTCTCATATTAAAAGTGTGGGGATATTTTTTTATGAAAGTTAAAATATTTTTCTAAAAGTTTTTTTAAACCATAAAGGGTTTTGGTTTTTCAGGTTTCCAACTTTTTTAAAAAAAGTGCGAAGTTTTTTTGGATCACCGCCTCAGTCGTTCAAATGAGATAAGATCTCATTCAAACGACAACATATGCCACTTAAACGATAGGTCTTTTAGACTGACATGTAACCACCTTAATTGATTCTATATAATAGGTGTCAGGATATTTGTTTTAGGCATGGAGAGGCACTGGTTTCGACAAAATACATTTTTCTAGTATTTATTTTCTTCTCCAACCATTTAAGGTTCAAAGTTTTTGTTTTACAATTCACAATATGAATTAATTTTATGTGAGTTATTTTTGTGGAACCCAAGACATATTTAGCTGGGAGTTTATGCTAGTGAACTAGGTGTCTTTGAAAGTATTGGGCTGATAATAGGTGCCACTTGAGGGAGGTACTAGGCTGATGGACTGCTTGTCATAGGGAGTTCTGCAGTGTTCCTGGGCTGAAGATGACGAACCAACGCTTGCGGGTATTTCGTATGTCAAGTGTATTTTAATTATAATCCGTGTAAACCGACTTTTACAAATTATAGTGGAAATAAAAAGGTTTTTACCTGTAAAGGGTTTTTTCCTCAAATTTGTCGTTATCAGCTTAGTCATCGCATGATTTAATTTGTGATTTGATTTGACAAGTAAATGCATGTTTAGGGTCTGAATAAATTGGTATTTGGTTTAAGAAAATTTAGACATCCAATTAAATAAGTTTGATTTGGAAATTGTGAATCAGTTCAAATCAATATCGCACATGCATTTATAAATTGGTATCAGAGTGGGTTATGCTAATTTATTGCATTTGATCCTTGTTATCCGCAAAAATTGTGTGATATTAATTTTGTTTGAAAAATCAGTTTTTGAAAAATCGCAACATTTCCGATGGAACACTTATATAATCGAGTGCCTATTTTTTACAGGTCCAATTATACCTATTGGAAAGCTAGTATGAAATCTCAGTTAAAAGCCAATGACGAGCGTGCTTGGTTACTTTGTGAAAATGGGTGGACTCCTCCCACGGTCACTACTAATAATATCACATCTTTAAAACCTATGTCATATTAGACTGAAGAAGATTATAAAATGTCTAATTTTAATTCTCTTGGTCAGAGTGCTATTTCTGGAGCCAACACCCCCGACGAGTTTCGTCGTATTATGACGTGCAGCACGTGTAAAGAGGCTTGGGATGTCCTTAAATTGACACATTAGGGTACGAACATGGTTAAAGAATCAAAATTACAAAATTTGGCTACCCAGTTTGAGACAATCTCCATGTCTGAGTCTGAATGATTTGATGAGTTTTATGCACATTTGTCGAACATTGTAAACACTTGTGTCGTTAAAAAGATTTTGAGATATCTTTTAAAACATTTCATTCCTAAAGTCACTATTCTGAATTAATTGAGAAAGTTAAATTCACTTAAGTTAGAAAAGTTCGTAGGAGACCTATAGACTTATGAGATTGACATGTTTCCCCAAACCATTAAGGCGTAGCTTTAAAGACTCAAGTTAGGAAGAAAAAGAAAAAGAGAGTTTATGAGTCTGATTCTGAGGAAGAGTTTAGTATTGACGATGTGGCCTTGTTTGCAAAAAAAAATTAAAAAGTTTCTCAAAATGAAAAAAAAATAATTCTTCCAATAAAAACTCTTTTGAGAAAAATAAAAAGAAAGAAAAGGCCAAAGGTGAAAAAGAGAGTGAGAGAGAAAAAGCGAAAGATAGTGAGGAAGATTTAGATGAAATGATTTGTTTTGAATGTAAAGGCAAAGGACATAGATCATTTGAGTGTCCTGCTAGGCTAAGGAGAAAAGGGAAGAAAGTAGCCATGCCTACCACTCTTAGTGAAAGTGAGGGATATGAGTTTGGTAAAGGTTTAGTACATGGGATGTGTGTATATTTTTTGAGTCATGTGAGTACACCCACTTTGTCCCACGATGATTGTGTTCACGAGAGCGATAGTGATGACTCGAGTGTTTCTAGTGGGGATGAGAGCGAGATTGAGAGTGGAGATGAAAGTGAGATCCAAAAATACTTTAGGGATTTGTACGCTGAGACCTTGAGAACAAATAAGTATAATAGGGATTTATGTCGTCGGGTTTTAGATTTGGAGGGAGAGAAAGAAGTTTTAAGGAGGGAAAAGTGTGACTTGACCAACACGGTGTCTAATCTGATGACACGTGTATCCCAACTTGAGAGTGATCTCGAACATGCCCAGGTGGTTGTCAAAGTCCCTTTAGAGAATGCATCTAAGAAGGTTGAATAGATGGTTCTCAATCCCATTTTGGGTAGTGGTGAAAGTTTAGGAAAAGGTCGTGATGGTGCTTCCACTTTTTTTGTTTCCCCAGAGATGGTTCCCACTTTAGTGATACATTCACCCGGTTCTCATCCTAACCCACCTAGGCCGCCATTTCCCCATATGAGATCACATCCTAGAGTTTTTGAGAGAGGTGTACCTAGGCCTGTTTATGTTTTCTTTCAAAAAGAGAGGACACCTTAGGGAGCTTTTCTTAAAATTGTGTTATGTGTCACACTTTGATTCTACACATGTTTGCACACATGCACCCACCCATGGTACTTTCCTTGCACATAATGATAGAGAGTTTGCACATATTCGAGAGCAAGTAAAGTTTCTGGTTAAGACTTCACATGATTTGATGGAGTTGTTTCAAAAGATGTCACCATCTTTGGAGAACTCCACCTCCCTTACTGGATGAGGTCTAGATATGATTGCAAGCATAGGTTGATTTGCATGATGTTATCTTATGCCTATTGCTAGTATGTACCATTTGTTTTGTACGTTGTTAGCATATACCTGTTGTAGCCTATTTTGGATCTGTCAGCACCTTCCAGGTACATTTGTTCAAGAAAATTTTCTTCTGGGCAATACTATTTAAAATTTTGGGCAGAATGAGGGATTTCTATTTTCTCATTCGAGCGAGATCTCTTGTCACGCGAAGCTATTGTTCTAATGACAATTGCGTTCGTTCGAGCGATATTGATTTTCATTTGAATGACCTGGATGGTTTTCTGCATTTATCTGTTTGCAGTCCCCTAGTTCATCTTGCTATATTATTTGGTACTGTTGGGTTGATTCTGAATAGTGTTCAAAAAATATAAAAAGATTTTCTTTTTTTTTTGGAGAAACATTGAAAAAGACAAAAAGATTTTTGTATTTTGTTTGCACCTTATATGAATGAACATTTAGGATGAACGAGTCACAACATCATTCCATATCCATGTGACTGTTTGATAGTGTTTTGATATGCGTCATCATTTCCTTTTGTGCGTTATAATGTTTGAAGTCATTGAGATGTTATTAGTTGATACTTCCTACATGTTTGACTCATGAGTTCCTTTAATGCACACTTTCACGAATTTGTTTGATTATTGTACTTGATTATCACATATTGGTCGGAGTGTTATCATCTCAATTCTGTCTTTAAAACGATCCTTATGTGATAAACTTGACAATAGAAGTGGTGCATGTAAAAATCTTTTATTGTGAGGAATTTAATTGCAACAAAATATGATGAGTGATTCACGGGCAAGGGATGCAAAAGTGTAAAATTAACTCGTCATGAAAGCCATAGTTTAAAAGATCTCGAATAAATTTAAAGGCAATAAAAAGATAAATATGCCAAAAATGGGCCACCGAAAAAGAAAAATATAATGATTATTATTTATAAGGGAGTTTGGATGGAAAGAAATGAAAAACGGGTTTTCACGTCCTGACAGCGTCTTAAAAAAGCATTCATAGTTTTAGACGTTATTGGTGTGGGAATCATTCTTGACTTTGATGTGTTGATGGATTGAGTCGATGTCATTTATATTCAACACTTTTGACATCAAAGGACAATTTTGAGATTCATTCTATAGGAGTACACGTATGCATCGTGCACATATGTTATGTTTGATTGCATTGATTTAACTATTGGATATGTTCACACCCATTCATTCTGTATCCACGATTTGGTTATCTTAGTGTAAATTCATGGTGTGCATTTTTTTGTAACATTTATTTTGCATTTATTTTGTATAAAAAAAATTGAAAAATCAAAGACAGTTTATTTGCCTTATTTACCGTGACACCCTGATTGGGTTTTGTTTGTTTATTCTTTTCCTTGTCTATTTCGGACAAATAAAAAGGGGGAGAATGAATTATGGGGGAGTTTGCATTATGGGGGAGAATTGATTATGCTTTCATGTTTATGCTTATATCATTTCAAACTCGATACGTCACAATGTATTTTCTTTGTCTCATGTGTGTAGGTACAGTTGAAGATCATTATGTTGAACACCCTGATGAGAAAACCTTGAAGTTTTTGAAGAATTGATTGTTGAAGCAAAGTTTGAAGACTTGACAGTTATCTTTCCACTTTTGAGTTTATGGGAGGGTAGATTTGTTTAGGTCATTTTAAGTTGAAAATTCGAATATTTTTATTTTGTACCGGCATAGACATAGGGAGAGATTTGAAAGGACACTGTCTGTCACAATTAATGATGTCGTATACTGCTACAGGTCATCCAAGAATTGAGGAAGCTAACATATACAAAAGACGGATCCAAATTTCAAGAGGACTTCAACATTCAATCCCAACAAGATGAATTTGGTAAACTTATGTTTAAGTTCCATTTACATTTCATATTAAAAATGTTGGGATATTTTTATGAAAGTTAAAATATTTTTCTAAAAGTTCTTTTTAAACTGTAAAGAGTTTTGGGTTTTGAGGTTTTCAACTTTTTTAAAAAAAGTGTGAAGTTTTTTTTGGATCACCGCCTCAATCGTTCAAACGAGATAAGATCTCGTTCGAACAAGATAAGATCTTGTTCAAACGACAACGTATGTCATTCTAACAACATGTCTTTTTGACTGGCACGTCACCAACTTAATTGCTGCTATATAATGGGCGTCAGGCTATTTGTTTTAGGCGTGGAGAAGCACTGGTTTTGACAGAGTACATTTTTCTAGTATTTGTTTTCTTCTCCAACTATTTAATTGTTCAAAGTTTTTTTTTTACAATTCACAATCCCAATTACTTTTATGTGAGTTGTTTTTGTGGAACCCAAGACATATTTAGCTTGGATTTTATGCTGCTGAACTAGGTGCCTTTGAAAGTACTGGGCTGACAATAGGTGTCGCTTGAAGGAGGTACTGGGCTGATCGACTGCGTGTCATAGGGAGTGCTGCGGTGTTCCTGGGATGATGACGACGAACCAACACCTGCGGGTATTTTGTATGTCAAGTGTATTTTCATTATGATTTGTGCAAACTGACTTTTACAAATTATAGTAGAAATAAAAAGGTTTTTTCCTATAAGTTTTTTTCCTAAAATTTGTCCTTATCAGCTTATTCATCGCATGATTTAATTTATGATTGATTTGACACCTAGATTCATGTTTAGGAGCTGGATAAATTGGTATTTGGTTTAAGAAAATTGAGATATCCAAATAAATAAGTTTGATTTGGAAATTACGAATGAGTTTGAATCAATATCGCACACGTGTTTATAAAGGTCCTGGACATTGTTCACCTGATCCATCATATCTTCCATAGTATTCACCATTACGGTCAGATTTGACAGCTTTAATCGCCTTGCCTAGTTGATTTTCAACTTCGGCTTTGAAGGCCTTAAAATGTCCAAGGATTAAGACTTCTCGTGTGAAGTTCCAAGCTCTCTATGTTCATCTACATCAAATGAGCTCTCGATTCAACCCGTCCTTTCAGAAAAGGTAATTTCCATACTCTATGGCCCATAGAATTTATTCTGTCACGTAGAACGACACCACATTGCATTTTCATTTTGTCTATCATACCTTATGATAAGTGATGAATTTCGTCATAGTAAAAATTTTTGAGTTCAAAACTTTAATTGAAGTTTTTATAAGAAAGATATTTTTGAGAAAATAAATTTGACACTAAATATTTTTTTAAAAAAATAAAAAATTTAGAATTATTTTTGGTTATATATGCGTGTATATTATATTATATATGTTATAGTTGGCATATGTGCATGCCTGGCCCCTTTATACCATAACAGTTGCGTGCCCCCATATATTTCTATGATCGATTATATATACATGTTGTATGCGTGTCATATAGATTATATATATAATATGTATGGTCACGTGTAATATATCTGATATATTAGTGTGTTTATGTAATATATGTTTTTATATGTTTGTATGGTGGGAGTTCACATTTTGACCCTAACTGTTGGCATTTTTCCCTTTATATAACATATAATATCTGCGTGGCTTGTAGCCTTATGGGACATCCCCATATGAGTGACCCTTAGCTATAGCACATAGACTAGAGTTAGCACTTTACTCGATTTAACTTAGCAGGTCATAGCTTTTGACCATGCACTTTGGCCATATATTGTACATATGTGCTATTGATTTTTCATAAGCTTTAATAGCTTTTGTTATAGACTAGTAGGACTTTCAGTTGTTCCGATTTGACCCATGCTAACATGTCATTAGCTCTAGCTTATTTTTTTGTTTTGTTGACCGCATATATGGGTATGTAAGTTAATATATGTTAATGCATGAGTGGCTTATATATTATATATATATATATTGTTAGCTTCATATAAGTGTGAACTAATGACTGATGTGTTATAGCTGGTGCCGAACTGAGATAATATAGATTTTTTTTTGTGAAAACAGGAAATAGAAAAGAGACCACAGAAACACTTAAACGAAAGAAAATCCTTCTTTCTCCATCTCATCATCCACCATCCGAAGTAGTTCTTCAGGGGCAACGTCGTATTCCTTATACAAACTTTTCGCCTCTCTCGCAACTTTCACCATACAATCCGCCATGAAGTTGCTTGCTCTTGGAATATGCACGATGTTTACCTTAAGGTCTTTAACAAGGATCTTGAAGTCTTCAATGATATTGGCCAATGGGTGGTTGAGAGTATTCTCCTATTTGATAAGATTGATGGCTTCAAGACAGTCATTTTTCAGGCAGATTCTCTTCCATTTCTTTTTGAGAGCTAAATTTAATCCATGAAAAATCCCTTCTAGTTCCACTCGAAGGGGGATTGCGGTGCCTTGGAGTTTCCCAGTAAATCCCACAATCCAATCACCATCTTCATTCCTAATAACTCCTCCAAATGAGCCGATGCCACTTCTATGGTCAAAACCACCGTCAGTGTGGATGATGTACTTGCCTGCATTAGAAGTCGGATCAATAAATAGTAAAGTAGTGTTTTCTCCACAAACTTTTTCTCGTTTATTGTTTTGGGCTTCAAACACGTAATTTTCATAATTCATAATGAAACGGGCAATTGTTCGTGGAGAATCATCAATATTCTTAAAAATGAGGTTGTTTCTCGATTTCCAAATGTGCCATAAAGTAAAAGTAAAACTTTTATACCTTTTATTTTTGAAATCACCCCAAATATTTAGGATGATCCAATCATTTACATTACCCGTGAAATTGATGTCAAGAGATTGATCGAAACCGAGTGTGCTCCATATCTCCCTAGCATGCCTGCATTCCTTTAGAAGATGGATGGTGTCCTCCAGTAATCCACACCGTGGGCAGTCTCCATTAGATGTGAGTCCTCTATGTAGTCTCCAGTAATATAGATGCCTTGCGTGTCCCTCATATATTGGCATATACACTAATGAGTATTGACCTCTCTGTTACCTTTACTTGTTTCGATTTGACTGCCTGTTGATTTCAAAAACTGTTTTTTGATTTTTAGTTTTTAAAAATCGAATCTGGTATTTATTTGTTATTGAAAACGACACCGTACTGTTTCAATGGCAACCTTTTTAGCGGTCTACAGCTGGCATCTTCGATCTATTAAAACGACTTCATGTTTGTAAACTAAATTCAACAACTTGTATGTTAGTTTGTTACTCCTTGCACTACATGGGTAGCATTTTTAATGCACCCCTTTGTGTTTCTTTGTGAGCTGTCAGATTATTTTTAATCAATTGTTATGTGTGTAATTTTTGTAATCCATGTGAATCTCTTTTACACCAATCAGTACACACTTGTGCACTCTATAAGTAGCACCCTTTGGGTATCATTTTTTAGGGGTTGAGAAAATTATTTTTGTGGCAAAAATCTGTCAAAATTTCTAGAGAGAGAGCGAGAATAAAACAGATTATATTTTGTGTCATCTTCAAGGATTGATTTTTGTTAAAACGAAAATGAAGATTGGACATCTCTCATTCTAAATCTGTACTTACGATTTTTCAAGAGTATATTATTTTTGTAAGTGATTTCTCTCATTTTTGTGTATTATTTAGACCAGTATTTAGATCTAATATTTGTACACAACACACACTATTCACGAAATTAATTTTTGTGTGAATATTTTGTTTGTATCTTGTTTGTGAGATCTTGAATGTTTTTAAACATTTTGTTTTAAAACAGATTTTTCAGAATTTTTTTTGATAATATTCAGATTTATATTGTTTGTGGTTTAGAAAGTTAAACCTAAGTTTTTGTGAGAACTAATTTGAAAAGATTTCAAATCTGGACTGGATATTATTTTCTTGAGTGTGAAAGATTGTTTTGATTCAATCTGAAATATTTGTGAAAATAGTCTTGATAAGTTTTTATATTAAAATCTGATTTAATCTAGTATTTGTTTTCTGAAAAATAAGATTGTGAATATTTGACTTGCTGATTTTATTGAATATATTTGAAGTCATATTATTCTGTGAATATGATTACTTGGTTGATTTAAGTGATTTTTCAGGAATTGATGTACATCTCATATCACTTAGATATATTCACTCACTTTCTACTCACGTAGACACATTTATGTATGTGAATATTTGAACAAGTCTAGTGTTCAAAGTTTAAAAGAAAAGAAAAGAAAAGAAAGTTTTTCAAAACTATATTGGAAGTTATTTGAGTTTACATAAGACTTGCGAAGATATATAAGAGATATAATCTATTGCATAGCATTCGGTGTGTACCATTTACGTGTGGGTGTGTCATCTAGGATTGAACACCGCACACAAATACTTCACTAAGAACTAGGACAATAGGCACTGAGCCAACCTGCGCTAAAGAATCTAGAGGGGAGGTGAAGACGTGAAGAAAGCAAAGTGAACAAGAGCTGCGTTGTGAGAATAATATCGGAAAGCCAACCAGAGCAGGGAGAAGCTTGGTCGAGATAGGTAATAGCTTGTTCTGATTTATCTTGCTTTGAGTCTTGTTGCATGTTTGTATAATCGCTCCTATTTCGTTTGGTTTTAGTGGAAGTAGATTAGTTTACTCCAAGAGGAGTTCGTCGTTTTTCCTGGGGAGGGGTTTTTGCGACGTTAAATAAATATCGCGTGCTTTACATTTTTTGTATATCACCGCACACGAAAAAGTAGGTTTAAATAAATAGAAACTCGCCTAAAAACTGAATAGTTTATTATTTTGTAAATCAACTAGATTTAACAAAGATAATAATTTGGACTTTTATTGACTTTGGAAATTAAATTCATTTTCATAAAGTTAATAATTCAAGAAAAGTTTGAATTAGTCTCTCCTGGAATAACCGGTAAAACTCGTAGGTAATTTGCGTTTAATCGGCAATAGTTTACTTCCGCACATATAGTCTTTTGCGCATCGTGGGTGCTTACATTATGGATTAAATATAAGTACCCATAACTAGAAAAATCATCTATAAAAGTGATTAAATAATGTTGACCATTCCAATAAGCCATATGGAATATACCGTAAATATCAGTATGTATTAACTCTAAGACGCTAGAACTCCATTTGACACTTAATTTTGGAATGTTGGTCTGTTTCTCTTTATAGACCCAATACAAACATCAAAGTCTGTGAAATCAAGGGGTTCAAGTATTCTGTCTGACACAAGCCTTTCAATTCTCCTTTAGGAGATATGACCCAAACGTTTGTGCCATAAGGCAACGAAATTCTCATTATTCAATTTGCATTTTATGCCTCTTGTTGTTGTTTTCAAGGTTTCAGTAAATGAAGCATTGATATTCAACATATAGAATTTATCAATTAAAGAACTAGTCCCAACAAGAGTAGAATTAAGAAAAAGACTGACTTTATTATTTTCGTACGAACAGAAAAAACCATATTTGTCCAAAACAGAAATATAAATCAAATTCAGTCTGAAAGACGGTAATACATAAGTCTCTCTTAATTCAATAAAATGAACAATCTCAAAAGATAATCTAAAGGTCCTAATTGCGGACGTAAAAGGGTATATATATATATATGGCGTGAATGTATATACCTTGTGTGATGATTTGTATATATAATGTGCATATGTATATATATCTGGTGTGTATGGTATATATTATGTGGTGCATACCCCTCTAGTGATATCATGGCAAGTTGTGCGATGTGGGTGAATCCCCCTGGCTTGAGGAGCAGGGAGAGTATAGTCCCCAGGTCATAGTGTCTAGTATTTTACCGTGTGTGAGGTAGGGGTAAAACGTCCTGGGTATGATTCGTCTTGTCGTTAGGTGAGGAAATATGGTCGCTTCCCGTATGCTTGTGATTTGGTTTATACCAAGTCGGTGTGAGAGTCCGACCACTGGTAAATCAAGATGATATGTGAGAAATTACCAGGAAGATGATAGCCTTTTAGAGACTATTAGTATACTTATATTATATGTGTACTTTCTAGAGAATGATAAATCAAGTATAAGACGTGGGAGTAATATTATACAAGCTTTATATATAGTGTGTGTTATCTTAATATTATAACTAGAGAAGTTATTAAGATGTGTATTATTTTTCGTTCTTCATAGCATGAGAGTGGATGAGTATACTCTTATGCTGATGGATGAGAAGTAAAGGGTGCGTACTATGGATTGAGGGCCTAGAGGATTTTCACAACAGACAGTGTTAGGTAGTAGTGTATCGAGGGGTTCATTGTTTGGAATTCGCTTTGTGAGATGTCCCAGGCATGAAACTTAGCGCAATGTTAGGCGTGGGGAGATATTTGGTCCTTAGTTCTTGGGTTTATGTGAAATAGTACGAGAATATTTTTAGCATTAATGATGACGTGTGATAGCTTATGCTAATAACTTATGAAGGTAAAAAAATTAGAAATCGATAAAATATAATTAAGATATATTAATGTACAAGTTTGGGCACAAACTTAGGAGACGATAAGAGAAGTAGATATATGGTTAGGTTTTAGTTATAGTGAGTTACGCGAATGAGGATTATGCGTAGATTTAAGATGAATTATCCCTAGAATGTATCGAGTAGCTTAATTAAGGTTCATATGCTTACGTTTAAGTGCGCGCTATAGTTGAGAGGTCAGGTTAAGTCCTAAGAGAGTGCGACACCACATTAATTATGAAATTTGTGTATTCATAATTATTACGCATTTTAATTCACTTGCTAAAATTATTTTCAAACCTCGGGCTCTGACCCCTTTATATCTTTTATCTTGTTATACATATATTGTAATATATCATAGGTGTCCCTCCGCAAGGACGCTATTCATGCCTATTCTATCCAGAGTCCTTGGCGTTGTAGGAGATGCGGAATGTTACAGAATTTTGTTGTAGTCGATTCCGATTTTTGTATATCGGGTGTGTATACCCAAGGGTTGTTTATATATGTAGCTCTTTTATGTTTTATTGTATTGTCTGTGACCCGGTAGCATATTCGAGTATATCTTTTGTTGTACACATGTATATATTATCATGTTTTGTAGTCATTATATAAGCTGGTTTGTAGTTTCTTGTATGTTTTTGGAATTTTTGGCCTCCGTTTATTTTTTATTAGGTGGTTAGTTATGTTTTAATTAGATTCAACAGTTGATGCTGAGAATGATCCACTTGAGATTCCTGTTTTATCTTAGTATCGAGTTGGTCACTCGTTATTATTTTAAGCGGGGTGTCATAGGTGGTATCAGAGCATCGGGTTCTAGTGTCTTAGGATCTGTACGGTTTTTCTACATTCCTTCGTAGTATTTTTATTATAAAGCCCTATTATTAGGAATGCTGTGTTTATTACGTATTGATGATATTCTGCTTTGATCAGTTGTTTCAACTGTGTGCAGATATAGTTCGCTCTTATTTCAGATGCCACGAAATAGAGGTCGCCCGGTTAGAGTAAATAGAAAGGGCAGAGAATGTGGAACCCCAAGTGCTATATGGGACTATGAATGCAGTGAAGGTTGACAATATTTTATCCTAAGCAGTCTATGCAACCATGAACGCCATGGCTCAACAATTTCCTCAGGCTCAACAACAGCCTGCAGAGCCAATAGATCAAACTCACACGGGGTTGTCTGTGTGGGAGAGAGTTAGAGAATCTTTTCAAAAATGTCATCTTTTAGAATTTCAAGGGGGAGTCGTTGTGGTCATATCAAGTCAGTGGAAGAAGGATATTCAACGTCACCTTTGTATGGTGGAATACAGTGATGTTCATAAACAAATACGTGCCACCTTTAAGTTAGTGGGTGCGGCTCTCCAGTGGTAATAGTCGGTCACTACATCAGAGCAGAGGGATACGATGTCTATATCAAATTTTTGGGTTCGATTTGATCGTAAGTATTTCCCTTCGGCAGTTCAAACAAAAATGACGAGAAGATTGTTAGAGGTGAAGCAGGGGGATAGGACGGTGGCGAATTATGAAGAGGAATTTACCCGGTTGGCGAACTTTGTGGCCGACGAGGTAAATATGGAGGAGAAACATATATCAAAGTTCTTGGGAGGTTTAGATTGGCGACTTCGATGACATTTATTATTGACTTTTATCGATGTGATGAATGCGGCATTGTTACATTATCAGGATCACCGTCTTGATTTAAAAGGTAATACTTGAACTTGGCAAGTAAGTTGGGAGAAGGTGGTTCCAGTGGGGCACAATCATCACAACGGTCGAGGAATAGGCAGAAGGAGCAAGATCTCCATTTAGAGGCTTCAGGCAAGAGGCAGTGCTCAAGAGGTTTTAGATTTGATGGTAGTGGCTCTAAACAGTATTATTAAGGGTCGCAGCAGCATTCATCCCTCAGGGTGGACATGAAAGATTTACTGGTAAATGTTTCTCCGATGGGTAGATAGGCCATGGGGAAGATGGATTGTCCTGAGAGAAGCAGAGGGAAATGTTTTGAAGAGGTTCTGGATGCACAACCCCTACAGCAATTTATAGGCGGGTTCGGACAAGAGAACTTTGATCAGGGACCCGTTGATGAGGAAAGGCAGTTAGATTATGGATGTGATATATAAATTATTTTTTTCTATGTGTCTAGGTCATGCTTTTAGTGATATTGGGAGCGTCACATGTAAGATTGCTATCTCTAGAATTTGCGAGTGGGTCGAATTTAGTGAGTGGTTGGTCGTTATAACCAAGTTGTGTATATAATTACCTTGATGTGGGTAAGTGTGGTACTTAGATGGTATCTTTTTGGAGAATAGATTTATTTTGAGATGTGCTAGTAGAGATATGGTTTTTCTAGAGTGTAACTGTTAATCCGTGTTGAGTGGTAACGGTAAGACTATCATTTTATTGTTGGGCAAGATACATGTACACTACACCAAATCTGCCCATTTGTCAAGGTCATTGACCTTGACAAATTCACCTTGTCAAGGTCAATGACCGTGACATTTCGAAGCGAGACAACTTTTTTTGTCACGGTCGTGTCACGGTCATTGACCTTGACATAAAACTCGCGTTTTGTGTCATGGCCGTGTCAAGGTCAATGACCGTGACACGTTTGTCACGGTCAATGACCGTGACAAAGCCGTGACCCTTTGTAAAAAAATTGTCACGGTCATTGACCGTGACAAGGCCGTGACAATATTGTCAGGGACTTGTCACGGTCAATGACCGTGACAATTCTGGGCAGAATTAAAAAAAAACTGCTGGGCAGTATGGCCACTGTCACTGCCCAGCAGTATATTTGTACCTGTTATAGCAACGTTGTACCTGTTCCACACATCATATATCCGAACAAACTAAAGATAATGCAAATATATATTCAAATAAGAAACTATTTAAAAAGAAACAACATCACCATCATTTTATCTCAAATCTACAAACTATTTGCATGGAAAAGAGATTTTGCACCGCGACGCTCGGGAACACCTCCTTATCCTTCCCTTCTCGTCCGAGTAGCCACATAAGTATAGAGCATATGTGGCCTACCCTTAGGGCCACTCCCTGTCCCCTGAATTGAAATAAAGTAAAATTAGTATCCGCCCCTCAAATATAGATAAATATAAATTGTAATTGAAATCGAAATCGAAATTGACATATAAATATAAATACATTACCTGTAGTGTCACTCAAACAGCTAACTTGAGCTCATATGGCACCTCCTTCCAACTAATGTACCCCGGGCAATCGTGTCAATTATAATTCTCTTCATATCTAAACACTAAGAAATACCATAATCCTATGGAGGTATGCGTTGCAAATTCCTTCCAACCGTTGTGTAGCCAAAAATCAGCAGTTGAAGTTGTCAACTCCACCTTTGAATGGGGTATGGAAAGTGGTGGGGTATGGAAAGTGGAATTGACAACTTCAACCGGTGATGTTTGGCTACGTAACGGTTGGGAGGAATTTGCAGAGCATCGCTCCATAGGATTATGGCATTTCTTAGTGTTCGGATAGACGAAGAGATTCAGTCTCCTCTCCACAAATAGGACATCCCAAATAACTATGTACTAATCACCTATTAAAGGTAAGAAGCGTATATTCATGGATTAGTATAAACAAAACTTAGATGTAGTTGGAATATTTATGTATTAATCTCCTCTCCACACACGCACACTACACAAGAGTGAAAATGATAAAGTGCAGATCAAGTAAAAGCATTAAAAATGGATGTTTCGGTACAAATTGAAATAATTATTACAAATTGAAAAATTGTTTCAAATTCGGGTTATCATCAAAAATGGATTGATATTCGGTAGGAGCAACCAAGTCATCCACACTACTATTTAGACGCCTTGGCGCGTGTTGGACAATTGACCACGGCTCGTTGTTGATATACTCCGAGTAAAACACTTGCTTAACCTTTTGAAATGCACAAACAAACGGCTCATCGCTCACGTGGTCGTTGATCTTCAACTTGGACAAGTCAACCATGATCAAATTGGTGACAGGATCAACTTTAGAAGCATTTTTATCCTCAACTCTTACCCATTCACAGTAAAATACAACCTCTTTGAAGCTTATATAATCCAATTCAAATATATTTTGAATTACACCATAGTAAGTCATTTCAGCTTCAACGAGGTTTTTATCTTTTGCCCTTGCTCGAAAGAAAGTAAGAGCTTTGTATGAAATACCCGAGTTCTGTACATTTGTACTTTCCTCGTACACTTTAGCGCCGAAAATGTAACCGTTCAATCGATATTTTTTGTACTCTTGTGCCACGAACAAGAGTCCAGTGGCTAGACGAGCAAGCCTTGATGTCGCATCACCCATCTTTAGGAGCTGAGAATATAGATAAATTAATTATATTAGTGGTAAAATATGAGTGTAATGTAACGTTATATAACGACTGTTTTCATTGTAATTACCTCTTGTGTCAACCATAGCCTAAATTCGCTGTCTGATTGTACCACTGTTTTTCATCTTTTATTGTTCTCACAGGCTTCATATTTACTGCATATTACAAAATTAATCATGTATAAAATAATCTAAAATAATGTTAAACATTATAATATTCGAAACTTACTTTTTCCATTCTTCGACATCTTCATGTGTGTCAAATAGATAACGAGCTACTTGTTCATGTTGCAAACTCGTTAATTTCACTCGTTTTCCCATCACATTACCACCATCATCGAGGAATTCATCAGTGTCATCAACGCTGGTAGAGTCAGTCATATATTCCCGAGTATATATTGATGACTCCACGGTGATGTATTCCTCTGCAATTGATCCTGCAATGTATCGCGTATTCTTGACGTAATCTTTAAAAACTTTCATCAATCTTTCAAACGGATACATCCACCGATATCTAACTGGACCACAAAGAAGTGCCTCGTCGCATAGGTGTACCAACAAGTGAACACTTATGTCAAAGAATGCTGGGGGAAAGTACTTCTCCAATACACAAATCGCTTCGTTCACAGCCAATTTTGCTGCCACTATGTGTTCTCGATTCACTACCTTCTCAAACAAGAGGGAGAAGGTAATACTAATTTGCATAATAGCCCTACGCAAATCCTTGTGCTTGGAGAAACAGTGCTTAAACAATAGAGGAACCGATTGCATGATCTCATGCCAATCGTGGGACTTACACTTATGTAAATCATGAGTAGCATAATTCACAATCCTTTGCAAGTTGGACGAAAAAGTAGATGGGCCCTTCAAATTATATATTGTGTCTAGAAGCACCTTCCTTTCCTCACTCGTCAAAGTAAACGCACCAGGGGGAATTATTGTCCTTCCCCTACTATCTTCTTTCAACCATAGTTGTGGTTTAAGTTTTAACGTTTTAAGGTCTTTTCGTGCATTTTCTCCATCCTTCGAATGACTCCCCCCAAGGCAAGTACCCACAATATGTTCAGCGAAGTTCTTCTCTGCATGCATCACATCCAATACATGGCGCACCGGGTTTTTCTTCCAATAAGGCAAGTCAAATAAAATTGACCTCCGAGACCATGCCTTTCTTATCTCAATTTCATTCCCAGTTGGGGTCTTCTTATGCTTGACATTCTTAAATTTGGGATTCTTACCTGGCATATTTGGGCCACATTAAGAAGATTTACTTTCAATTTCTGAACCCAAAAGTTGTCTCGGCGGTAGCCTATGTTCAACTCCGCCCAATAAAAAATTGGAAGCTTTCTCAAATCTGAAACTATGAGCTGGGGGGTAAAAACCTCCTGTGGCAATGGTATACATTTTTTAAGCTGGAGGATAGAGGAAGAGATTCAGTCTCCTCTCCACAAATAGGACACCCCAAATAACCATGTACTACACATCCGGATAATGTCCCATAAGCTGGAAAATCATGAATTGCCCACATCAACATAGCTTTCAGCGTAAACTCTTCTTTTCTAAAAGAGTCAAATGATTGCACACCATCTTCCCACAACTCATTTAATTCTTCTACCAAAGGAGCCAGGTAGATATCAATGTCTTCACTTGGTGCCTTTGGCCCAGGTATCAATAAAGCCATCATCGAAAATTCAGGTCTCATACACTGTGAAGGAGGGAGGTTGAGTGGGGCTAGGATCACTGGCCATACACTCTGATTGGTGCTTAGATTTCCAAATGGATTGAAACCATCTGTTGATATAGCCAAACGAATGTTGCGTTGTTCTCGAGCAAAATCGGGATACTCATAATTCATCCTCCGCCAGGCAGTAGAATCAATAGGATGACGCATGATATTACCCCCTACTTCTGCCCTAGCATGCCAAGTCATTGCCTCTGCAATCCATGGTACTGTGAAAAATCGCTTTAATCTAGGCCTAACGGGAAAATATTTCAATACTTTTTGAGGCACTTTTGAGCTTGTGCCTTCCTTACTAGTAGATTGGACATATCTAGGTTCATCGCATACCGGACAACGATCGAGATTTTCATACTCCTTTCGGTATAGTATGCAGTCATACACACAAGCATGAATCGATTTATACTTCATTCCCAAACCTTTCAAACTGTTCTTCATAACAGGATAGCTATTTGGAAGTGTATTCACCTTGGGTAATAAGCCCTTCACCCATTTCAGAATTCCCGTCACGCTATTGCCAGACAAACCGTACTGCGTCTTCAAACTGTGCAAACCAACCATGGCATGTAAAGTTGTTTGATCTTTCTCACAGCCAGAGTATAACGGTTGGGTCGCCTTAAATTTTAAACTTTGGTAGTCATCGTCAAGTTTTATCGTGTTATCTTCACGAGCACTTGAATCTTCTACATCATCAGTAACCTCATTCTCCTCAGCTTCATAAACTCCGTACGCATCATCAACTAAATCCTCTAACATATTATGATCTACGTCGTCCCCTTCTTCATCTATTCTACTTGTTGAAGGATGTTGTGAAGGTTGGTCAGGGACAAAAGGAACTTTCAATTCACCGTGAAAACTCCAAAATCGATAACTATCTTGCATACCCGATCTTAACAAATGTAGTTCAACTGTTTTCCACTCAAACACCTTACCATTCTTACACCTAGCACACGGACACGGAAACTCTTCATCATTACGACATCTCTTTGCATATTTCACAAATTCGTTAGCACCTCTGCGAAACACATCCCCCATTCTATTAGTCTCACCCATCCACTCTTTGTATTTCGGATATCCCATCACAGCTACCACAACTAAACACCTATTAAAGGTAAACAAAACTTAGATTTATAGTATGTTTTTTTTAATTATCCCATCATTTAATTATCCTATTAAAGGGTATGTGGTCCTATCCCATTCAAGAATGCATTTTTCTGTAATATACTTAACAGCTCATGCACATTGTTACGATTTGAAAAAAATTCGACAGCATATCCCCTTAGTTCTCCAAGTACACGACGTAGATTGGCAGGTGTGAGTGTTATTTCAATTGGTCAATTAAAATAACAGTCACACTTGTCAATCTAGTATGTACCCAGAGAACATTAAGATACGACTGCAGAACTTCCTCCAAAAGTAACAACTTTAAGCCAATAAGAATATTATACAAAAATTATACAGTCTCAAACTGTCCAAACGGGACAATTCGAGAGATCTCATTACAGGGGTAATGACTCTCGAACGGGTCTAAGGGTTATTGAATGCGTACGCATAAGAACTAGAATGCTAGTATCTATGCGCACTATATTTAATTTCAAGTATGTTTCATATAATGGGTTAATTCAAATACACAAATAAATTCATGGGATAATTCAAATACAAAAATAAATTCATGGGATAATTCAAATACAAAAAGAAATTCATGTATTGACCACATACACACACACACACACACTATCTAAGTTGTTCTATAGGTATAAAAACAATTATTATCCAATTATTATCCAACTATTATCAATTATTTATTTTGAATGTAAATAATATTCAAAACCCCACCCACCCCCGCCCCCACCCCCCACCCCCTCAGATTAATTCAAGACATAAGACCCTAAAGGGAATCCAAATTATTTCTTGGACGTGAATTCCTCCAAATTATGATCTCATACCTATTCACACAATGATGGGGGAGGGGGTGGTGGAGGGGGGCAGGGGGTGGGGTGGGGTGGGGTGTGTGTGTGTCCGTAGGTGCGTAGGTGTGCGTGTGTGTGTGGCGTAGGTGTGCGTGTGTGCGTAGGGGCGTAGGTGTGCGTGTGTGTGTGGCGTAGGTGTGCGTGTGTGCGTAGGTGTGCCCACCCCACCCCACCCCCTCCCCCCCCTCCACTACCCCCTCCCCCACCCTGCCCCATCCCGCCCCACCCCCACCACACACCACCACACACACACACACACACCCCACCCCACCCCACCCCCCTCCCCCTGCCCCCCTCCACCACCCCCTCCACCACCACACACCACCACACACACACACACACACCACTCTACCCCACCCCCTGCCCCCCTCCACCACCCCCTCCCCCCTCCCCCAAAACACACCACCACACACACACACACACTGCACCCCACCCCACCCCCTGCCCCCCTCCCCCGTCCCCTCCCCCACCCTGCCCCACCCCGCCCCACCCCCTGCCCCCCTCCACCACCCCCTCCCCCACCCTGCCCCATCCCGTCCCACCCCCCACACACGCACACACATACACACACACATATATATATACACATACACACATAAATATACAAACAAATATATATATATATGGAAGAGAGAGAGAGAGAGAAATTGGACCTGAGAGAGAGAGAGAGAGAGAGCAGCGTCGAGTCGAGAGAGAGAGAGAGAGGGAGGGAACGGTGGGAGGGAAAAAAGAAGGGGGAAAGTGATTTTGCTGGAAAAGTTGTCACGGTCGTGTCAAGGTCATTGACCGTGACACAAATTGTCACGGTCGTGTCAAGGTCAATGACCGTGACATAAAACGCGTGTTTTTTTGTCACGGTCAATGACCTTGACAAGGCTGGCCGGCTGAAAGGTGACAATTTGCCCATTTTAGTGTAGTGGTAATTGCTATGTCCCAGTTGTGAATCTTGTGGTGATATTCTGAGATGATGTAATGGGTTTTACTGACGAGATTCAAGGTTTAGCGGGTTCATTGTTGAGCGAAGAGTTTTAGCTCATGGTTGTGTGCGTGTTAAGACCTTAATGTTGGTGAAAACATCGTATTGATTGACGCCTTGTGTCTTGGGCATATTATTTAATTTGTGTGTGTCAAAAATCATAAAATTATTTTCTATATTATATATATTCGGCCTATGGAGACATATAAATTGATTTTAAAATATTTTTAAAAACTTTAGACCTAGTCTAACCGATCTCCATCGTCGTTGTTTAGATTTCGCTTGCAAGACCTCCCCCGTATGAAAGTAGCGAATGTCGGGAATTGAGAAAGGTTAGATCTTCGAACAGTTTTAAAATTATTATTTTTAGTATGATTTAATGGATAAAATTGTTGGGAGTTAGTGTATCCCTGTAGCGCTATGAGACTAAGATTAGTTCATGGGTTAATGCCTTGGTTATTTGAGGTATGTAATTATAACTGTGAGTGGAAGTTATGTTACAAGTTAAGGCTAGTGGAGTCGGGTAATGATTGTGCAGTTGAGCACGGTTACAGGGTGTATGGGCACCCTGGTTGTATTTTATTTTAATGAATTTCACTATTGGAAAGTGTTAGAGAGCGGTGTAGCGATCATGGAGGTAAATTGGATATTTGAATAAATGGACTTATCCGAACTTCGGGGACGAAATTCTTTATAAGGAGGGGAGATTGTAACACCCCGTGTGTTCGAGGATATAGGACTTCAATTTTTGCGGTGAAATAAATTTATTTTATAGGAGTCTCGGATGAAAATTTAGAGTGCACGGTTGATCCGGGATGGGTCAAGATAGCCAAAATGTTGTCTGGGGGTTGAATTTGGGTTCTGGAGTATTTTTTATATAGTTTGACCCGAATATGGGTAAATGCGTCATTTTAAGTGTGTATCATTTAAAGTTGGAAGTTGTTATAGATAAGGGTTATATAGGCTTGGAAGAATTAGACTAATCTCATTGTGAGAAAACCCTAGAGAGAGAGAGAGAGAGAAAGCAAAGGAAGAAGAGGAAGAGAAGAAAAGAGGAGAAAACTTGGAGCTTTGGAGATTTTCGGCTCAAATATGTGGATTTAAGGAAGATGTAACCTCTGCAACTTCAAGGCAAGTGCCTCAACTTGCTAAATAATTGTGTGCGTGAGTTATCTCATAATTTTGTGGGTGATTTAGTTAATTTTGAGCTTGAATGATTAAACCCTAGAATTTGAATATATATATATATATATATATATATATATATATATATAAGGGTGATGAAAATGGTGGGGATAAAATGGGATGGATTTTGATGTTAGGATATTATTGGAGTGAATTAGAATTGGTTTTTAGCGATGTAGATTAAATCTTGTAAAGTTTGGAAGTAAGGTTTTGAGTATAAATCTCGTAGGATTAAATATGCACAGCATCGGACCGGCCTGGGTAGAAAACCATCGAATCAGCTCTTTTTAGCAGTCCGGATCAGTTCGTTTTCATAGGATATCAGATCGGTTCGATTTTCAAAAGTTCTCTGTTATTTTTAAGTAACCAATCCGGTTCGTTTTGGGGGACACTCGATCCAATCCGATCACTACAGATTGTAAATTCTTGTGTTGATCTTTTCTAATTGGGATTAGGGCCTGTAAACCCTCTAATATGATACGATAAATATGTTTTTGTGATAACCGTTGGGTATATAGTATGTCATGATGGCGGGGTTACATCGAGGCTATTATGGAGATATATTTGGGAGTTTAACATACCTAATCCTTTCGTAAATGTTTCGAGTAGTAGGAATTTACTTAACGCCGAATATGGACTGGATGAGGGAGGTGTGTCATTAGTGTTGATTAAATTGGGTGACTATTCGTATCATAGGTGTGATGGATTAGTAAGTTTCAAGTAAGGGATTGTATAATAAAATGAATTGGGAAGGTATGCGTGAGTGTATCGATTAGTGAAACGAGAGTTATATACATATAGCCGGATTCATTACTTTTACACATGAGGTCTTGAAAGGGTATATATATATATATATATATATATATATATATATATATATATATATATATATATATATATATATATATATATATGGCATGAATTTATATACCTTATGTGATGGTTTGTATATATGATGTGCATGTGTGTATATATCTGGTGTGTATGGTATATATTATGTGGTGAATACCCCTCTAGTGCTATCATGGAAAGTTGCGCGATGTGGATGAATCCCCCTGACTTGAGGAGGAGGGAGAGTATAGTTCCCAGGTCATAGCGTTTAGTATTTTACCGTGCGTGAGGTAGGGGTAAGACGTCTTGGTTATGATTCGTCTTGCCTTTAGGTGAGGAACTATAGTCGCATCTCGTACGCTTGTGATTGGTTTATACCAAGTCGGTGTGAGAGTCCGACCGCTGGTAACCCAGGATGATATCTGAGAAATTCCCTGGAAGATGATAGCATTGTAGAGACTGTTAGTATACATATATTATGTGTGTTATGTATATGTACTTGATAGAAAAAGATAAATCAAGTATAAGACGTGCGAGTAATATTATACAAGCTTTATAGATAGTGCGTGTTATCTTAATATTATAAATAGAGAAGTTATAAAGATGTGTATTATGTTTTGTTCTTTATAGCATGAGAGTGGATGAGTATACTCTTGTGCCGACAGACGAGAAGTAAGGGGTTAGTACTATGGACTGAGGGCCTAGAGGATTTTCACGACCTACAGTTTTAGGTAGTAGTGTATCGGGGGGTTCCTTGTTTGGAATTCGCTTTGCGAGACGTCCCACGCACGAAACTTAGCACAATGTTGGCCGTGGGGAGATGTTTGGTCCCTAGTTCTTGCATTTATGTTAAATAGTGGGAGAATATTTTTATCATTAATGATGACGTGTGATATCTTATGCTAATAAATTTTGAAGGTAAAAAAAATTAGAAACCGATAAAATATAATTAAGATATACTAAGTACAAGTTTGGGCGCAAACTTAGGAGACGATAGAAGAAGAAGATATATGGTAAGGTTTTAGTTATAGTGAGTTACGCAAATGAGGATTATGCGTAGATTTGAGATGAATTATCCCTAGAATGTATCGGGTAGCTTAATTAAGGTTCATATGCTTACGTTTAGGTGCGCGCTATAGTTGAGCGGTGAGGTTAAGTCCCAAGAGAGTGCGACACCACATTAATTATGAAATTTGTGTATTCATAATTATTACGCATTTTAATTCACTTGCTAAAACTATTTTCGAGCCTCGGGATCTGATCCGTTTATATCTTTTCTCTTGCTATACATATATTGTAATATATTATAGGTGTCCCTCCTCAAGGACGCCAATGATGCCTATTCTGTCCGGAGTCCTTGGAGCAATAGCAGATGTGGAATGTTACAGGATTTTGTTGTTGCTGCTTTCTATTTTTGTAAATCTAGTTAAGGATCCATTTTTGTATATCGAGTGTGTATACCTAAGGGTTGTTTGTATATGTAGATTTTTTATGTTTTTAGCACCGGATGTTGTATTGTCTGTGACCCGACAACATATTCGGGTATATCTTTTGTTGTACACGTGTACATATTATCATGTTTTGTAGTCATTATATAGGTTGGTTTGTAGTTTCTTGTATGCTTTTGGAATTTTTGGCATCCGTTTATTTTATTATTGGGTGGTTAGTTATGTTTTAATTAGATTCAGCAGTTCATGTTAATAATGATCCATTTGAGATTACTATTTTATCTTAGTATCGGACTGGTCACCCTTTATTATTTTAAGCGGGGTGTCATAGTAACTAGTCTTATCATATATATATCCTATCTTTCCCACTACTCAATCCCGATTGAGTTTAGTTTACGAGTTATAAGTTATTAATCACACTAACTTATTTTAAATCATTACTCATTTGATACCATATAACAATCTCACAAGTTATATAATTAATACAATTCTCATCATGTATTTACTCATATATAAATGTACCATATATATGTAATATCATACTACAACACTTAAACATACATGTCGTAGATATATAACCATCCTCTCGAGTAGGCATTCATTGGGTGTTCTCATAATGCTATCACCGTCGGGTATACTCATCCACCTGAAATCCTAACACGGTTAGCTCCCCGCATCAGAAAAATGTAATAAACAATGTGGAGGCGGTCATAGTTTTCCACGGTAGTGAGACTGACCCATACCCAAAGCATATCACTCCTGAACTCGAACACTATGACCTGAGAACTATACTCGCCTGCATTCTCTAACCAGGGGATTCACCCACATCGCGCAACCTCCCATGATAGCACTAGAGTAATACCCGAACTATAATCTGACCCAAATTTCAATTAATCATACACCAATTAATTTTCATAATTTTGGTGTCACTCAATCATATATATACCCGAACTATCTCGCTTGGCCTGAAATTCCAAAATCCCCAATATTATTATTCAATTTCTTTCAATTAAGTTTACCTACCTAATTTACAAGGTTCCTTATTACTCAACATAAACCGTAATTCTCTATTTAGATTTATCCTCTACTAATCCATGGGTAAATTTCTACAAATTCAAACCCTAAATTATAACCCCAAAATTCAGATTCAGCCAGAGCAGGAAAAATTCATCACAAATTAACAATCAAGTCTGAATCAGGGAAGGGAGGGGATCTACCAGAATAAAACGTCGTCATTCAAGCGACTAGCCATGTCATTTGAACGACTTTGGCTATCGTTTGAATGAGACATCAGGTCGTTCGAATGACCCTGGTGTTCTCTCTGCTCTTTTATTGCCCAGAAAACCTAGTCTGCCATTAAAGCTTTAAAATCTTTAATTCTGTACAGATTTTACCCCCAAAACCTTTTAAGATTCGTCCTAAATCCGCCCATTTGATTTTCCCAATCTAACTACATCATCTAAACAGATTGGGGAATCAAAATACACATATTCTTATCATCTCTACAGATTTATAAATCACAATCATGAAATCCCCAAATTCACATATAGAACTAACCCTAACATATTGATCAATTCACACCTTATATAATATGAATAGGAAAAATGAAATTAATCAAAATGCAAGTTAAACCACTTGCCTTAGGGTTTGTAGAATCAAATTCTTTGATGAAGAAGATGGGTTGATTCAATGATCTCCTCTCTTGCTCTTAGTTTAGTCTCTCAAAATCTCCTCTAATTGCTCCCTTCTTTGGCTCTCCTTAATTTGTTATTCTAAAAATTAATTAAAGTTCCCACACCCTCTCACAATTAGGGTTATTAACCTAAATCCCGTTTTGGGGCTTATGTGCCTTCTAAAAATGGCCCAAACACTTATCTGGGAGCTCAAATGTGTCTAAAAAAGTCCCAAAACCCATATTATACCTATGGCCACTCATTTCAGACTACTTTGACCCTACTAGACTCAACCGTGTGCTCAAAATCGCCATCTAGAAAATCATTTTTAAAAATTAACTTTCACCAATTAACTAATTTAAATTCACTCACTGTTTAAATAGCACTAATTAATTAATTCTTATCACTTTACGACACTTAGTAATTTAACAATTGTTGAATTAATTAATTAAAATAAATGCCTAAAATTACTAGGTGTTACAGTCCCTCTCTCTCATACATTATATGCTCATGAAATTTGCAAACTATAGAAGAAAGCATTTGATTATGAAAAGATATCGTGGGGAATTTCTTTTGTTTAACTATTACTTTTTATCATTCAAATATGAAAAAGATGTGAGGTACTAGTTTTATTTTCTTACATAAATGAAAAATCATGAAATTATCCTTACATTCGTGTCGCGTGCTTATTTGGCACCACATAAGTACAAGACATCTTCTCATGGCATATCAAAGAATTAAATTATGTGGGTTCATCCTACAAAATATTTTATATATAAAAAACTTGGACTATGTAACATATCAAAAACTACATTAATAATACACAATAAATTTGAAATGTCATGTTGTTTTAATATCTTCAAGAAAATCCATTCATATATATCAATATGTGATCTCACTCTTTGTTACGTAATTTTTTTTACACCGCTCTTTATATTTTTTTTTCTAATTTTAATGGGTTCGTTTTTCTTACAACGATTAAATATTAACATTTTTATAGATATGCTTACATATATATTTTTTATAAATTTAGTGGTGCACAGTACACATGATTTTAGTAGAAGTTGAGCCTTAAACATGGAGTAATGCTATACGTACTAGGTTTTTTTGTCAAGTTCATGTCTCAAGTACATTAAATGATTGTACATACACTTGGAGTACAACATTTTAATGCACTTGGGATATACATCCGGTAAAAAAACTTGATACATATAAACTTTTCCCCTAATAGTAGCTAGTAACTTGACATTGGTCATAAAAAAATTACCATGCATTTAGCAATGTTGAGTTCTTTTTTAAACATGGGCCAAATTGATGTAAAAGCTCTTTTTATTCTTTACAAGCATCATGAAGATTTAGAAAAAGGGAACTTTTCTTATAGATCTGGTAAGGAATTTGTTCCTGGTTGTGTAGTTGGAGCAATCACAATTATATTCTTCTTTCAAATTGTGTTTTATTCTTTTTTGGAACAAGTGTAAGGAGTAAAATTCTTGACTATTTGCCATGCCTTTTTTTTTTTGCTTTACAAGATAATATAAATTTAAATTTTAAATAAGTGGAGTATCTAAATTTTTTTTCCTTACCTTCCTTTTTTCAAAATCACGAGACTTAATCTCAAATAGAGTATTAGTAATGCAATGTAAGTCCACAAAAAAATCCTTTCAATTATCAATTATAAAAAAAATTGATTGAGTTGGGAGTTTTCATTATGGTGGGAAGTGGATATGTTATTTCTAATTATGTATTATATATTCTACTAAGAAGTGTGTAAGGACCAAATTTCCAATTGAGTCTTAATGTAGACAGTCGATCTCATTCGAACGAGATTTTGACACCGACTCAATTTTATTATAAATAGAGGTGTCCTGTTTAATCGAAGTGTGTGCATTCTAGAAATATAGTTTTACAATCCAGAAACCTGTTTTCGCATGTTTTCTAAGGTTTCAATGGCTTAAACACATCCTTAGAATTTTCAAAGATCCGAGCTTTCATTAGCATAATGTTTATATGATCCTTGTTGCACCAAGTTGGGACTTGTTCATCACTGAACACTTGTGATTGTTAGTTTTGCGTTAGATAAGCGACAGACATCGTGTTCAACATTGTAGACGTATCAAGCTATATCGATGGACACCGAGACATTCGTGGAGTCGAGTGTTGTGGACGAGCATCGGGGAAGATGGAATTTCCGCGCGGGTACTATTGAAGAACGGTAGAAGATCAGAAGGAGAATCAAGACCCCTGGGTATCGAGCCGTTGAGGAAGGCTAATCTGTCTTTGTAAAACCGTTATTCATAGTGATTGTCTGTCTTGGACCGTCCGAGGTTTTCTCCCATTTTGGATTTTTCCTCGTACATCTAGCATTGTGAGTATCTTTACTTAACTTTACTTGCTTTAATCACTAGATGCATATTTAGGATTAATCAAGATAGAATCTGGTTAATTTAATTTGTGTCACAACTTGGTTTGATAAAATTGAAAAAGAGTTTTCAAAAAGAGAAAGTTTGTTTGCATTCATATTTAACTTAATTCCGCTCAAGCAATAGTTATATTTTGGGGATCTACAAATTGGAATCAGAGCGGGTTTCTCTAATCTATTAAGTGATCCATATTTTGATTGTTTTCATCTGATACCTTTTGTATACTCACGTCTACAAAATGGCATCAGAGCCTGTTGCACTCATTTATTGTGTTGGATCCCTTTTTTACTTTTGGGTGATTGCGTGTTTATTTCTCTTGGTGTGTTTTTTTTTCTCTCTATGGAATCTCAAAGTTTTAACGAACTAAATCTCTTGAATTTAAAGTTTTCAAAATGAATTGAAATTTCGGAGGAAGAAAATTCTCGTTTTAAAAATATGATTGAATATTTGCAAATGTTTCAAATTCAAAGAGATGTGATTCGTGAGAAATTTGGAGCTTTATATAATAATTTTGAATCTTTAAAAGTTTCCAAAAAGGATAGTGATGAAAGAATCCTTGTTTTAGAGAGAGAGATAAAGAATTTGAAAAATTCAAGTGTTTGTGCCATTAATGAAAATAATTTGATTAATGAATTTAAGGCACGTGAGAAGACTCTTAGGGATAAGTTTGCTCATATTGAGGGGGAGAGAGAAAAATTTCTAGGGGTAGTTAAAACTCTATAGAAGGAGTCCCGAAAGTTTGAGGAGTCTAATCGTTTGCTTAAGTCAAAAGTTCTGAAGTTGAAAAATGATTTAACTGACATGAGTAGTGATGGCAGCGGCTTATTTTGTTCTAGTGGTTCGAATGTCGAAGCCAAAAACATAGTGTATTTTAGAGCATCAACCACATCTGAGGGTGTTAGAAATGGTCAACCAAAAGGTCTCGTTCCTCATCGCGTTTTCACATGTTCACATTGTGGTAGGAAAGGTCACGTTAGGAGATTTTGTTTTGATCCTAGAAAAGACCCTAAGAAGTTTAAACGTAGTATCCCGTCGGTTCCCAAAACCCGTTTTGTTAGGTATACCTTAGTTTGGGTTACGAAATCCATTTTGGAGATACTAAATGCTTTATCAGTTGATACTCGCATGCATGCACATGATTCATCCCTTGCTATTTCTTATCGGTAGTTGCTTACATGTTTGTCATATACTAGTCTTTGCATTCATGATATATACTTTACTACTATTATGACATGTTTATCTTTTGTATTATATTTTTCTCTTATTTGAGTCTCACTGAAAAAAATAAAAAGATTTTCTATTTTGTTTTTTGTGTCATGAGTTAACATGTTTGATATGGCATATTGGTGTGCTTGCTAGGACATTTGATCATTACTGTTGATACCAAATTTAACCTGCTGACATGGCTCAATTAAGTAAAGACACGTGGCAATCTACATGGCAATAACAAGAGCTCTTCGAGGAATCATACTGCAACGAGGAACTCTACTTCCTCTACCAACTCAAACTCTCCGACTAACAAGAGCTCTCCGAGGAAGATTATTACTCCGAGCAACTCATGAATGGCGAGTTACTTAGGCGGTCCGAGCAGCTTTGGCAATTCGAGCTGCACCTCGTTCAGAGCATTTATTATCAGACAATTAAGAGGATTAAATACGCATTAAATACATACAGATGTATACGCTTAAGGAACGACTATGTATGCACCCTTTCACATGTACAGCCTAAGGGATATAAATACATTGTATCATCCTCGTTGTAAGGGGACCGGAATTTCTTAATTAAAACCTATAATCGAGAATTCCTAAACAAGTCAGCAATAACAAAAACAGTGGATGTAGGCCATTCTTATAAGGATGAACCACTTTAAAATTTCTTTGTCTCATTTAATTTTATCTGTGATTAAATAATTAGATACAATCTAGTTTTTTACATCAACAGATTGGCGTCGTCTGTGGGAAACGACTGGTAATTTCATTTTTCATCAAAAACAATCCATCAGAAATGGCTGATAATCCAGAACCCAGCAATCGAAACGCTGGAAACCCTTCAAATACATCTGCTTCGCCAAACATTCCAGATCTGGCTGGAATAATGACAAATCTGGCCCAAGGCCAGACAACCATGCAAGAAACTATGCGACAGCTACAGACCCTTCATGGCGGTGCACCGGCCCATTCAGGACAACGAAGTGTTCAAAGAAATACCCATTTACTCTCTTCACGTACTAGGCGTATTGATTCATATCGTGCTAAGGAATCTGATGATTTTCTTATCAACCTGGGCGAACTTCATCAGTAGAGCCACGGATACTGAACAACGTGTCACTCTTTCCCCAGAAAGGACCAGTGCGCTGGAAAGATTAAGCAGGGTGTCTCCTTTTGATCGACTGGGCCCTAGGAGGAACAAAAGCCCTCCTAAGGCTACATCGAAGAGTTTTAGAAGACCAACAGATTTAAGGGAAGGATCTGCACAATCACGACCAGCTGCTCGCCAAGATAGATCTCAGGAAGCCACATCAACACAATCAGTTGCTCGAACCAACGGGCCCGAGGAAGGAAATGATGCATGGAAAGGCTCTATTCAGAGACTGGAGGATAGATTGGGAGAAATGGCTAAGGCCAAGAACCCTTTACAACGAACTTTTGTTCAAGGAACACCTTTTGTCCAGGCCATTGTGGATTTCCCCACACCGTCAAAGTTCAAAGCACCTGTTGTGACCCCCAAATATGATGGAAAGACCGATCCTGTTCTTCATATAGAGCAATATCAAGCTGCAGCCGACATCTATGTTGTCCCAGACGAGATGAGATGCAGAGCATTCTCGGGAACTCTTACTAGATCTGCTCAGATATGGTACAATAATCTTCCTCGGGGTAAGATCTCAACTTTCTTTCAACTGGCCGAGTTATTCATTGGGAATTTTTGTTTTGGGGCAAAGCCAGTAAAACGAGTAGCGCATTTGTTAAGTGTTAGATAAAAAGCTGGTGAAAGCAACAAAGATTACATAACTCGTTTTAATAACGAGAAACTCGAAGTCATAGATTATGAGGAAAAGTCAGCGATCACCGTCTTGATGAGTGGGTTGTTGCCCAACAAGTTGTATTACACTCTGGGTAAAGATCCACCCACAACCATGTCAGAATTAATGGCAAAAGCGGCCAAAATCATGAATGCGAGGAGGCTATGGCTGCGAAGAAGAATATGGATAAAGAAACCAAGGTGGAGGTTGATAAATCCAAGAAGAAAGAGCATAAGAACAATGGTGGTGACAAACAATTCAAAAATAGGTCGACATGGGAGGTGTTGAAAAAATTTGATAATTATACTCCTTTGAAGATGGGAATCAACCATGTCCTGGAGGAAATTAAGAATAACGAGGAGTTAAACTGGCCAAAGAAAATGAAGGCAGACCCTGACAGGAGAAATAAGGAAAAATATTGCGAGTTTCACAAAGATCATGGTCATATGACCAAAAATTGCATAGCCCTTCAGAATGAGATCGAAACACTCATCAGACGAGGAAAGTTGACAAAGTATGTTGATCGTAGAAATGAAAGAAGAAATGACGATCGTGCAAGAGAGAGGTCTATATCTCCTCATCGAGCAGAGGAGAACAAGAAAAGAGATCATGAAGATGATCCAAAAGATGACCCCAACCTTCCCAAAAGGCCAAGACAGCCAGAACGTGAGGTATTTTCAATACGTTTTGGGTCATTTGATTGTAATGTTATTACAGGTGGAGATGCGGGAGGAGGAGACCTTACTACAGAGAGAAAATCTTACCTATGTGAGTCTCAAGCTTGTTCATACATTCAACGGATAAATCTGGCCGAGGAGGATCGCTCGAGAAAGATAAACAAAGAGAAACTAGTCATTAGTTTCTCAAAGAACGACCTCGCAGGTGTCCTATATCCTCATGATGACCCATTGGTGATCAAAATGAGAATGAAAGAAGTGATGATTTCAAGAGTTCTGGTAGATAATGGTAGCTCGGCAGATATCATGTTCTACTCGTGCTTTGACAGTTTAAACCTAAAATTATCTCAACTGGAGCCTTATCATAGACCTCTCCTCGGTTTTGTCGGCGAGAAAGTTTTTCCACTTGGGACGATCAAGTTGGATATATTCATTGGTACATGGCCTGCTTGTCGAACAGAAAGAATACGCTTCTTCGTGATGGATAAGAATGTTCAGTCAGCCTACAACATCATCATGGGAAGGGTCGGATTGAAGAAGTTCGAAGCAGTCCCATCTACAGTACATCAGTGTCTAAAATTTCCAACAAACTTTGGAGTAGGAATTATGAAAGGTGATCAAAAAGTAGCTCGGGAATGCTATTAATCATCCGCCGAGCAAAGAGGAGCTGGAGGAATCAAGGAAAAAGACTACTACCTATCAAGTGGATGAAGGTACAGAAATTGAAACACTGGATCCTAGAGATGAATCGCAACTCGTGAAGGGTCAGGTGGTGGAAGCTACAGAAAACATCATTCTGGACGACGAGCACCCTGAACAAACAACTCAAATAGGTTCGTCGTTGGATGCCTCACTGAAACAGGAATTAATAACTTTCCTAAGAAGCAGAAAAAAAACTTTTGCGTGGAGTCATGAGGATATTCCCGGAATAGACCCAAATTTCCTATGTCACGAACTCAACGTGAATAAGGAGATTGAACCAGTGAAGCAAAGAAGAAGAGTATTCAGTCCCGAGAAGAATCAAGCTATACAAGAGGAGGTCGAGAAGCTCCAGAAGGCTTGCTTCATCGAAGATGTTAAATATCCAGATTGGTTAGCCAATGTGGTGATGGTAAAGAAGAAAAACAACAAATGGAGGATGTGTGTAGATTTCACTGACCTCAACAAAGCATGCCCAAAGGATCACTTTCCATTCCCCCGAATTGATCAACTAGTAGATGCTACCTCGAGACACGAGCTGCTGAGCTTCATGGATGCTTATTCTGGTTACAACCAGATTAAAATGAAATCTGAAGACAGGGAGAATACTTCTTTCATTACCCCTAGGGGAACTTATTGTTATAATGTTATGCCTTTTGGTTTGAAAAATGCAGGTGCAACCTATCAGCGGCTGATGAACAAGGTGTTTTCTGAACAAATCAGTTGCAACATGGAAGTCTATATTGACGATATGCTGACAAAGAGCAAGAAAGCTGCCGATCATCTAGTTGATTTAGGTCAGACCTTTGACCAACTAGACAAATATCATATGAAGTTGAACCCGATAAAGTGCATATTTGGAGTACGAGAAGGAATGTTCCTCGGGTACATCGTCAATCAACGAGGCATTGAAGCAAATCCTGAAAAGATTAAAGCTCTATTAGGGTTGCGATATCCAACGACAAAGAAAGAAGTACAGAGTCTTATAGGACGAGTAGCAGCACTCAACAGATTTGTATCGCGAGCAACTGATAGATGTCTCCCATTCTTCAAAACGCTCCGAAAGACTTTTGAGTGGAATGATGAATGCGAGAAGGCTTTTCAAGACCTGAAAAAGTATCTGGGAGCACCTCCATTGTTGTCCAGGCCAGTGATGTGAGAAAAACTGTACTTGTATCTGGCAGTATCGGAGAATGCAGTTAGCTCGGCATTAATCAGAGTGGAGAATGGAGTGCAAAAACCAATTTATTATACGAGTAAGGCCTTCCGAGGATCAGAGATCAGATATCCAAAACTAAAAAAATTGGCACTGGCGCTGATTGAGGCGAGTAGGAGAATGAGACTATACTTCTAGGCCCATATTATAGTGGTATATACTGACATGCCGTTGAGGCAAGCCCTTCATAAACCAGAAAAATCAGGGAGATTGATGTACTGGGCAATAGAGCTTGGCGAATATGATATAATTTTTGAACCCAGATCATCACTTAAAGGGAAAGCAGTAGCAGATTTTATAGCAGAGTTCACCTATCCTGATACCCCCGAGGAGCAAAAGCTACTCACCGATCAACCTGTGGATGTTACAGGATCAACAAACACTAGCTCGGACCAACTTAAGTTGGTAAAAGGGCAAGTGGATGTTACAGGATCATCAAATTCGAGCTCGGACCAACTTAAGTTGGTAAAAGGGAAAGAAAAGATGGTCGACGAAGAGCAAGAAATATCAGAGGAGGGTGAAAGGAAGCAACAAATATTTCGCCGAGGAACTCTGTCAAATCATAAATTAGAAGACGAGTTGCCTATATGGAGGCTATATATAGATGGCTCATCTTGCACTACAGGCTGTGGGGCAGGGATCGTTCAGCCCGGACGAGGTCGACATGGAATACGCCCTACGATTCCAATTCAAAGTTTCTAATAATAAAGATGAGTATGAGGCCATGATTGCAGGTCTTAATCTAGCAAAAACTATGGAAGCACAGCAGATTATTTTCTTCAGTGATTGTCAATTGATCGTAAACCAAATATTGGGAACATATGCAGCCAAAGGAGAATTAATGATCAAGTATCATGCAAAGGTGATGGAGTTGGTATCAAAATTTGTTGCTATTCAGCTGGTAAGAATACCAAGAATGGAGAATGCGAGAGCAGACGCCCTAGCTCAATTAGCATCAGTTACTCATACCGAGCTGCGAAGAACAATCCCAATTGAAGTGTTGGCTAGTCGAAGCATAGATGAAGATCTAATGATGAGTTTTATTAACCTTGATTTAGGACCATCTTGGATGGATCCCATCAGGGCATATATTGAGAAAGGGAAATTACCAACTGACAAAATTGTAGCAAAGAAATTGAAGTTTAAAGTTGCTCGTTATATACTGACTAATGGTATTATGTACAGACGAGGAATTATGGCAGGTTTGCAGAGATGTGTACATCCCTCCGAGTTAAAAGAATTGATTGAAGAGATCCATGAAGGGTCCTGTGGAGCCTATGTAGCAGGTGGGACGCTCTTGCAAAGGGTGATGACGCAGGGATACTACTGGCCAACAATGAGGACTGATTGTATAGCCTATGCCAAGAAATGTGACAAGTGTCAGCGTTTTTCCTCCATCCGAAGAACTCCACAAGCATTGTTGACACCTATCACTTCTCCTTGGCCATTCGCCATGTGGGGAATTGACTTGGTTGGACCACTTCCAACGACTAGAGGAAGGTTCAAATATCTCGTCATCGCAGTGGACTATTTTACTAAATGGGTAGAAGCCAAACCTCTTGTCGACATGATGTACGAGAAGGTATATCAATTTGTTTGGAAAAATATCATTTATAGATATGGTCTTCCGCATGCATTCATTACCGACCATGGAACACAATTTGATAATGAGGAATTCGCTACCTATTGCCACCAGTCCAACATCTTGAAGATCCACTCGGCACCAGGGCATCCCCAAAGTAATGGACGGACTGAAGTGACGAACAGAACACTGCTAAATGGATTGAAGAAAAGACTAAGTGATGGGAAAGCAAATTGGATCAACGAGTTATAGTCAGTACTGTGGGCTTATCGTACTACTCCCCGAGCAGCAACTGGAGAATCCCCATATATGCTGGCATTTAGAAGTGAAGCTGTCATACCTGCCGAGTTGGGTCTCCCAACACACAGGGTACTGAATTTCAACTCCCCTGTTAGCGACTTGATGAGAAGATTGGATTTGGACATGCTCGAGGAAGTTAGAGAATAAGCAGCCATCAGGAATGCTGTTTACCAACAACGAACAGCTTTGTTCTACAATAAGAGGGTGAAGAAGTGCGACCTGAAAGAAGGAGACTATGTGTTAAAGAAAGTCATTCAAAAGCACAACAAACTGGAGGCAAACTGGCATGGATCATACCGAGTTACAGAAGTTGTTCGACCAGGAACGTACCGAATAGCAACTTTAGAGGGGGAGGAGTTTAAGAATGCATGGAATGCAGAACACCTGCGCAAGTACTATCAGTGATGTAAACTCTCATGTAAAGCAGTTCCATCAATATGAATAAAATGACGATATTCTGCCAGCCTCTCTCCTTTTATTGAAATTTTTTTGGTAATACTAATGCTACACACTACTCGGCAAAAATACTCCTAAAAATGCCAACTCGGTTTGGTTAGGAGGCAAAAATATTCCTAAAAATGCCAACTTAGGTTGGTTAGGAAACAAAATACTCCTAAAAACACCAACTCGGTTTGTTTAGGAGGCAAAAATACTCCTAAAAATGCCAACTCGGTTTGGTTAGGAGGCAAAAATATTCCTAAAAACGCCAACTTAGGTTGGTTAGGAAACAAAATACTCCTAAAAATGCCAACTCGGTTTGGTTAGGAGGCAAAAATACTCCTAAAAATGCCAACTCGGTTTGGTTAGGAGGCAAAAATATTCCTAAAAATGCCAACTTAGGTTAGTTAGGAAGAACAATATTCCTAAAAATGCCAACTCGGTTTGGTTAGGAAGCAAAATATTCCTAAAAATGCCAACTTAGGTTGGTTAGGAAACAAAATACTCCTAAAATGCCAACTTCGGTTGGTTAGGAAGAAAAAATATTTTCCATAAGTACCAAAGTTGGTTGGAAAGAGAAAAAGTCACCAATTTAGGTTGGTCGAGAATTAAAAGATGTTGATCATCGTTGGTCGAAGACATTTTATGAGTATATGAGAAAAAGACCAAGTTAAATTTTTATTACTTGTGATTTTTTTTAAAATGCCTGCCAAATTGGTCGAGAAGCAAAACATTATTAATTTTGATCAGTCAAATGATTCCCACAAATTCAAGCTAGTCGACAATAAGTTTAATCAACTACAGTTGACAAAATACATAATATTGTTATCTTTTTAATAGATATACATATACAAATGTAAAGTGTTTTACAACTACAAGACAATGGAAATCAACATTTGCAAACAAAATAAAAGTCTTTCATTAAGTCCAAAGAACAAAATACATTGAGAATGAAATGTAAATTAACTATTACATCGATATTCCTACTCTATTGGTTTCTTCCCCTCTGCTTTTAAAACAGGTTCCTCACCAGCTGGAGGATCATCTAAAGCATAAGGGGAATTTATGAAGTTAAGATCTTTGAGCATTCTAACATTCATTACAGATGGTCTGTCTAGCAGGTGCTCGGGGCGAGATATCTCTGCATTAGAATGAAGATTGTAATCACCGAGGTATTTAGAAATCAAACAACGAGGGATGGAACGACCAGGGATCCATCTCATGTCAAGTTTGAATGGTGGAATTGGTAGGTCGAGCAGCCCAGGATTATGGTAATCCCACAGGTAGTGACCCTGTTCCAGTTTCAATACGCCCAAAGCATTCAACCAGCCTTGTTTATAACCTTCGTTGTTGGCATTTTGGATTTGATCATCCAAATGGTAAAGAGCTTCATTATAGCCCGCCATCCAGAATTCCCGGGGCTACTTATGAAATTGATATGTCAATCACTCTAGTTGCTCATGAAGACTTTTTGCAAAGAGTTCCTTATTCTCTAAGGCAGACTTCTGGGAAGAAAGTTGCTCCTCGAGACTTATGATCTTCTTAGACATTTCAGCCAATGCTTGGTTCTTTGCCATTAGCTGGAAGGCTTGATTCTCCATAGCAGATTGAGTTCTCTGTTCCTCGACAGTAATCCGAGCAGCTCTTTCTCATCCCCGAGAACCTCTTGCTCGTCCCCGAGTAGAGGTAGAAGGCCCAATCCTCTTTAGGGTTTTTAGCTCATCCCTTAAGTTGGCATTTTCGACTTCCAGAAAAGAGAATCCCTCGTCGTTCACAGGGACCAAAGCACTTGATGAAGATGCAGCAGACTTCAGTTGAGCCACTTCCCTTTGCAGGTTATTATTTTCTTGCTCCAATAGCTCAGCTATTTGCCTATGCTCCTCGACCTTAGTTTTCAAAGTTCTCTCTCTCACTTAGTAAGCAGCGAACATCTTGTCATAGCCCTTGTCAGCACTGAGTTGTTGATATTTCTTCTCATATCCCACATTCAAAAGGGTTGTAGATTCTTTGTATTGCTGTTGAAGTTCATCAAGAGTGCCTTGTAAATCTTCAATCATTTCATAATAGGCTACATTGTTGGCCACTGCACGATCAAGCAGACATATTAAATATTGGTAAGCTTTAATTGCCTGCTCTGAAGCACCTTGGCCGAGGATGTCGACAACTTGTGCTGCACTCAAATCTGTCTGACCAGCAGTGAAGTACTCATTACATTGCCTCAATAACTTTGTATCATGAGCAGACAATAACTCCATTCTGGCCATAAACTAATAAAAGAGGATAAGGCAAGGATCAATAAGAATGTAAACAGAGCATGAAAATAAGAATCAACAATATGTATGATCAAAAGTTCAAGTTTTATTACATCATAGAGAATAAGTACAAAGTAAGAGTTACATTTGATAAAGAAAAGAAAACACAGAGAAAAATCCGAACAACTCTACACCTTTTCCTTGTCTCCCAAAATTTTCTCGGGAGCCTGGGATGAGGAGGTAGGTTGCTCGGGGGGAATAGATGGTTGCTCGGAGAGTGCAGGAAGTTGCTCGGATGAGGTAGGCAGAGGTTAAAGTTGCTCGTTGGTTGACTGGATAACAGGGGGAGTACGGACTTGATCTCCCATCACCATGGAAGATTCCTCAGAGGCAGCTTCGTCCTCTTCTTCTTCAGGAGTTGGAGGGGGACCTGGGATATGTCGCTGGAACAAGTCAGAGCCTTCATCAACTTTCATTTCTTGTAGAGAACCAACCCAGCCATCTCAAAAGTATTTGAGACTGCCATATTCCACTTGCGACATCATAGCAGCCACACCCTTATTCCATCCCTTGTCCCAGCCAATGCTCAAAGACTTCTTCACAGATAGCTTTCTTTTTGCTTTCTCCGAGGAGATCTTCTCGGATAGAAGTTCCTCGGTAGCCTTTAGCTTATTCTCAGCTTCCTCTTTCTGGCGACTTACTTCGCGAAGCTAAATTAATTCTTCCTCGGCAACCTTAAGCTTATTCTCAAGCTCTCCAGTATTTTTGAGCTTCTCGTCGAGCTCTTTATTTTTCTCCTCCAAGTCCTTTATTTTCTTCTCTAACCCTTTGGAGACTTCAACAACTTGAGTTTTCTCCTCCTCGATCGAGGTAAGTTTCTTCTCCCAAGCAGTCTTATCATCGTCATATTTCTGACGAGAGTCCTTCAGAGATTGGATCAATCCCACCAAAGCTTCCTCAATTCTAGACGAGGAGCTTGAAGCTTTGATAGCTTCATCTTTCTTAAAAATGGTGTTGAAACAGGTCACCAACTGGAAAAAGAAAATAATGACAAGTCAGTACAAAGACAGAAATATCAAGGGAAAGATGGAAAGTTAAAAATAATAAAACTTACAGAATCAATATGGCGAGCAGCCAATGAGGTGACCATGTCCTGAGAAAGGTTTTCTTCAAGTCCTTGGATCTCGGGAATGATCCAAGTCTTCACCGAGCTCATGACAGAGTTCGGGGGAACAAAGGTAGGAACACCAGTTCCACTAGTTGGGGGCTGAGAGATGGTTTCAACCAAATTGACCGAGGAGATTTTCTTCAGCCTCCTCGGGGGAACAGGAACAGTTTCGACCAAGGAGCAACTCTTGGTCGGTGATATGACAATCACCTCTTTTGGAGCATCTGTCTTGCTCGGGGCCACTGGGGGCTTCTCGGCAGCCTTCACAGGAGCAACCGGAGGGGGTGCATCAATTTTCTTTGTCCCCTCTGGGACATCATGTTTACTTCTTTTTACCTCTCCAGCACTAGAGGCAGGTTTCTCAAAGAGAGTAGGAGGTTTTCTTTTACCCATCCTTTCACTAAGGGTAATGTGTGACTCTGGCGAAGAACTGGTAGAAGTTGGTACTGGTTCTGCTTCAATTAGCACAGGACGAGCAGTAAACGAAGATGTGTAGCTCTTATACTGCAGCAAATACGAGGCAGGACTAATATGCTCGTCTGCAACAGTCTGATGCAAACTCCAGATAAGTTTTAAATGCCTTATGTTAACTTCTGTCTCTTTTGGAGACTTTCTTTTACTGTCAACTGCAAATAAATAAACATTGAAATATCAGTCACACATTTTATCAAACACAATGAAAGCATAATTTCAAAATAAATAAAATAAAATAAAATAACCTATCCCATTGCCATAGGGAGGGCATCTGGGACCCTGATACACTTCATCTTCAGTTAAAGGATCATGTTGCCAATTTTTTATAACAACCCCATGCTCAAAATAGTCCCTATTGGCATCTGGGAGGTTGACCACTAAATCCCTATTTAAAAATCTGGTTTTTAAATAAAACGTATTATCACCAACTGCCCATCTATAACAAAACATGATTTCTGGAATTCCTATGCGAGTTCCATGAATTTGATTTAGTCTATGAACCCCATTAACTATTCTCCATGTATTGGGGGCTATTCTTGCAGGAACAACGTCAAAATATTGACAGAATTCCAGACATAAAGGATTTGGCGGAAAGGAAAATCCACACTCAGCAACAAAAAGACTGGGGAACCAATGTCCCTCAGCCAAACGAAAATAATCTGAAGGTTCAGAAAGTTCCTCCAGAACAACCCATGAAGGGATAGCAAAATAAGAGCAAAATTTATCTAAAGATTCAACAAGATAAACCATGATGAATAAAGTAAATGAAGAAGAAGGAAGAAGATCTTACAGAAAAAGAGTGGATCTGTTGACAACGAACGATGGAAAGGATAAACGCACAAGAGAAAAAGACAATGGAAAACTCAAAGATAGAAATTTGAAAAAGTAGAAGACGGTGGGATTGTCTGCGACGCTTAAATACCTTACCTTGGGAAACGGTAAAGTTAATGATTACAAAAAGAAACGATTACACTATCGGCGACTAAAAGGATAAAAAGTGCGCGGAGATCGAGGCGGTTATAAAAATTCAAAAAGTCTGATTCTGCAAATTTGGAAGGAAAAATAAATACAAAGGGAACACTCCTAAAAATCAGGAGGATTATTTAAAACCGCCATATTCTGAGAAAGAATGTTCCACACTCCTTAAATTTCGAACTATGAAACATTGGGGGCTTCTGTTGATACCAAATTTAACCTGCTGACATGGCTCAATTAAGTAAAGACACGTGGTAATCTACATGGCAATAACAAGAGCTCTTCGAGGAATCATACTGCAACGAGGAACTCTACTTCCCCGACCAACTTAGACTCTCCGACTAACAAGAGCTCTTCGAGGAAGATTATTACTCCGAGCAACTCATGAATGGCGAGTTACTTAGGCGGTCCGAGCTGCACCTCGTTCAGAGCATTTATTATCAGACAATTAAGAGGATTAAATACGCATTAAATACATACAGATGTATACGCCTAAGGGACGACTATATATGCACCCTTTCACATGTACAGCCTAAGGGCTATAAATACATTGTATCATCCTCGTTGTAAGGGGACCAAAATTTCTTGATTAAAACCTATAATCGAGAATTCCCAAATAAGTCAGCAATAACAAAAACAGTGGATGTAGGCCATTCTTATAAGGCTGAACCACTTTAAAATTTCTTTGTCTCATTTAATTTTATCTGTGATTAAATAATTAGATACAATCTAGTTTTTTACATCAACAATTACTATCGATGCTTAGATTGATCTTAACCATTTTATTATGGGGTTATTTCAAAGTTGATATGTGTTTTGATTCGACTTTGTATATATGCCATCTTTTCACACATGCATGAGTTTATATGGATGTTTGAATAGTCTTACATATTTGAGTTTGGTGAGGCATTTTTATCTCAATTTTGTCATCTATGCGTATGTAAACATAAGGAGGAGGTGTGCATGTAATAACCGTTTACCCGTGAGGATTAAATTTGAAAATATGATGAGTGTATGGGAAAGGGCTGCGAGAGTGTAAAATTGACTCGTCGTGAAAGCCACCATTTAAAAAGGCCCAAAAAATTTATAAGGCAATAAAAAGAATCATATGCCAAAATGGTCCAAATTCCTTTTGTTCTTTCCAAAAGAAATTATTATATTCTTTAGGGAGTTTGGATGGATTAAAAATTTAAACGGGTTTGCACAAAGAATCCTAATGTTGAAAAACCGTGTCATGACACTATTATTTGTAGAATCGTCAATATTCCAGATTAATGTGCATGATGTATGTTTAGTTCATTAAGCTCACACTTTAATTGTCACACACGACTATAATAAAGTTTGATGATAGATTTTTAGTGATGAGAGCTTCTTGATCGTTTCGATGTGTTGGAATAACGATTCCTTTGTTTTAGTTCACGCACATACATTCCATGTTCATGTTTAGGCACATCGATACTATTTTAACATGTTACTCATATATGTGTGTTTTTTAGTTTTCTTAGTTTTGCTACTGTTTCGCAATTTTGAGCCCCTTCCAGTTAAAATCTTCACATATTTTTTCACTGGGCAACGATGTTTAATCTTCTGGGGAGACGGTTAAAATTTTTTCAATGTTGTTTTAACGACATCCTAATTCGTTCGAGCGATGTTTCATTTCGTTCGAGCGATATCCCTGACTCGTTCGAACGACAGCCCTGTTTGACCAATTTTTGACTTTTTTTGGTTAATCTTTGTTTCAGTACCCTACTGCATATTGATTCATATTTTGGTACGGAGTTTTTGTTTATGTAGCTTACTTTGATGGATTTGATATTTTACTGCATTGGTTTGTTTATCACACCTGCTTAGACTGATATATTTTTTTTGTGTGATTCATTATTTGCTAGTTACTGATTTGACATTATTTGATCATATTTCGTTGGTAGTTTCATATTTATCTAGCATAATATGCATTTAAGAAATCATATTGGTATATCACATGCTAGTTTTGTTTATCTTTTCACCGGATTGTCTATTCGAGACAAAAGGGGGAGAGATGTCTGTGATGTAGGGGGAGTTTTATGTCATGTTTACATATTGGTATTCATATTAATTTATATCATTTTTTCCTCCATACTTCCCTGGGTATTTTTCTGTTTCATGTGTGTAGGTATGACTAAAGAAGATTTAATATTTCAAGTCTACATGATATAACCTCAGCCAGAGATACCTACCTCGGCCGGATGAGGGCCGAGACATCAATTGGCCCAATAAGGGGTATTGGTCCACGATATCATCCCTCGGCCATGACTACCTCGGCCCAGGCCGACACTGCTACGAGCACCTCCCCAAGGACACTACGCATACTAAAGACATCCACAGGACCCACAAGTACCCAAGAATAGCAACCATGATCATAAATGGGCCGAGATGACAAGGAGCTAATGATTCAGCTTCCACGTGGGTCATCCCTCGGCTTGGGCCGAGGTTACCAAAAGTATGGCCATCAGCATGCCGCACGCCCAACCTCAGCACAGGCTGACCCCAACATGTACCTCGGCTGACATCAGGCCGAGATCCCCCATGGCACTTCGAGGATTGAGCGGACATCCAACCTTTATAGCTCGGCCTCTCTTAGGCCGAGGCCATTCACCAACATGACTACCGAGCATCTATTGACATTTGGATAAGGACACCTGGATACAAATCAGTTATAACAATATTATTCTCCACATGTGGGAGAATATTTCACCATCATTACCTACATGTGGCCATGACAGGTGGCACACCCCCATTGGTGAGGAAACTACACACATGCACATTACATGCATAGGGGGTACATAACACCCCCAACCTTGCAAGGGGATCCAGTAATCAAAACCCTAGCTAAAACTCTGTCTAAATATACAGTTGAGAGTGAGAGCTTGAGTGGTTGTATCCATGGCCATTAGTGCCTTCTTTCGGTGATATTACTCACGCGCTCACAGTGGACGTAGGCCAGATTTGGCTGAACCACTTATATTCAGGTGTCATTCCTCTTATCCTCACCTCATTCTTATTTTCTTATACAGTTGTGCTGCCATTGTTGTACCTATATCGAGCTCGTAAACACCTCACCTGGTGGTGCTGGTTCTCAGCATCATCATTTTGGCGCCGTCTGTGGGAACGAGAAGCTATCTCTTCCTCTCTTTCTGCTTTACCTCACCGGAAACTCTGGTGGTGAACCAGGAACCACCCCTTGAGTGGAGATGTTTCACCATTGAAGGAGGTCCCTTAAGGTATCAAGCTTACTTGCTGCTCGAGCTCTACGCAATTACTATATGGCACAAGAATTACCGCCACCTCTTCCGCCGCCCGGAGGTGGAGGGGCCGGCTCCAGTCAAGTTCCTCCCCAGTCAGAATTGGCGGAGGTGGCAGTAGCCTTGAAATCTTTGGCTGCAACACAACAGGCCATGAAGGAGCAGTTTGCCCAGCTTAGTCAAACCATGATGATGAGGCCACCTGGAGTCTCACAGGACATGATAACTCCGGCGGCAGTCCAGCCCCAACCGGACGCCAGGGGACCACCCCAGGCACCGATGAAGGACCAGCCTGCACCCCAGCGGAGGAGGGACGTTGCTGACCCTAGGCGCTTACACCTGAGGAGGTAAGGGAACCCTTGCTCGGGGGATAGGTACGACGACCGGGAGGCTGAAGAGGCCCCGGAAGATTGTTGGGAGCCGTATGAGGTGTCAGATAACACTGTACGACCTCTTAGGCAAAGTCAAGGATGTGTCGGCCGAAGAAGAGAAGAGGCCCAACCAAGAGGGTCCGCCTTTGACAGGTTGAGTAGAGGCTCGGCCTTTGAGAGGCTGGGTCCGGTTAATGACCTAAGGCAAAGGTTATCAAGGTCAAGGAGTGCGGCAGGCTCCCAAAGAGGGGACAGGCAGGCTCGGCCAGATCAAGGCCGACCCATGGAGAGAAGAGCCAGGGATCAGGAAGAGGTCAACAGCCGGAGGGTCGTGGCTGGGGAACCCTCGGTCCACCGCAGAGAGGTGGCAGGGGACAACCTCGGCCAAGTTGATGAGAGAAGACCCTGGAACGATTCAATCCAACGTCTCGAGGAGAAGATAGGGGACCTCATAAAGAGCAAGGACCCATTACAGAGGGGCTATTCATAGGGCTCCCCTTTTGTGGCTAGGATAGTGGGGTTCCCAACCCCAGCTAAATTCAAGCCTCCTACGGTGACTCCTAAGTATGATGGCAGCACTAACCCTGTGCACCATATCGAGATGTATCAGTCGGCCGCAGATATTTACTCGATAACTGATGAGATGAAGTGCAGGGCCTTCTCAGGAACCTTGACAGGTGCCGCGCACAGCTGGTTCACCTCTCTTCCAAAGAACTCGATCGAAAGATTCAAGGGGTTGGTCGAGCAGTTCATCCATAATTTCTGCTTTGGGGTAAGACCCCAAAAGAAGACTACACACCTCCTATATGTCAAACAGGCTAAGGGCGAAAGCCTGAGAGACTACATAGTTAGATTCAACAAGGAGAAGTTAGAAGTAGAGGATTACGAAGAGAGTATAGCCATGACCGCCCTTATAGGAGGCCTCCAGAAGGGAAAGCTACTGTTGAAACTGGCGAAAGACCCTCCCAAGACAATGGCAGAGCTGCTGGCAACCACGGGAAAAGTGATGAACACCGAAGAGGCAATGGCCGCTAAATATGCGGAGGAGAATCGCGGTGGCGCAGGGAGGTCCCAGGGTAAGAAAGAGGGGAAGAAGAGGTCTTCAGATGACAAGTTCGCTCATTACACTCCTCTAACTGTGAGTTGTGAGCACATCCTTAATGAGATCAAGACAGACCGCACCCTGAGGTGGCCAGAAAAGCTGAAGGCTCCACCACATAAGAGGAATAAAGACCTCTGGTGTGAGTTCCATCAAGATCACGGCCATGTCACGGATAGATGCTTCGCTTTAAAGGATGAGATAGAGAAGATGTTGAAGTCCGGGAAGCTGAGAAAGTATGTGGATGGCAAGGCCCCAAGGGGTAGAAGAGAAGACCCCAAGAAGAGAAGGAACGACAGATGCCGTGGCGATGTCCCAGCCATAAGGGATGACGACTCAGAAGGAGATGATGAAGATGACCCGGATCTCCCGCCAAAGGACTACAACACCCCAGTGAAGAGGGTCGGAATGATCTCCTTTGGAGTTAGCACCATATGTGGGGGATTCGCTGGTGGTGGCTCTGAGGTAGACGACAGAAAGGCCCATGTAGCAGAGGCCAAATCAGTAGTCAGACCTGAGGTTGTGAATCTAACGTCTTCCGACGTGGTGCAGAAGAGGACAAAGGTAGATATGGATAACCTCGTGGTGGGGTTCTCCCAACTCGATTTCAAGGGCATCTTAGCCCCCCATGATGACCCCTTGGTCATCACGACAAGGGTGCATGGGTGCGATGTAGGGAGAATCCTCATAGATGGGGGAAGCTCAGCAGATGTGATGTTCTGGCCTTGTTTCAAAAGCTTGGGTCTTAGCAGATCAAGGCTAGTGCCCTATCACCACCCCTTGATAGGTTTCAATGGTGAGAGAGTGCACCCATTGGGCATGTATGAAATGGATGTACGCATGGGAGACGAATGGCCTAAGAGGCTGAGTAAGAAGATAAACTTTTTTGTTATGGATGAAAATGTTTTCTCAACCTACAACCTCATCATCGGAAGAGTGGCACTAAAAGAGTTTGAAGTCGTGCCGTCGACGGTCCATCAAATGCTAAAATTCCTGACTCCTTATGGGGTAGGGGAAGTGCAGGGGGATCAAACTACGGCACGGGAGTGCTACTTCAACTCAGCTGAAGAGAGGGAGGCCCATAAGAGAGCAACCGCAACCTACAGCATCGACACTCTTGATCCGAGGGATGAAACAAAACTGAAGAAGGGCGAGGCCGCGGAATAGGTAGAATCCATCGTCCTCGATGAGGACGAACCGGAAAAAACCGTCCAGGTCGGCAAGACCCTAGAACCAAGGATCAAGGAAGAGCTGATAAATTTCCTGAAGAAAATGCAGAGTGTCTTCGCCTGGAGCCATGCAGACATGCCTGGTATAGACCCTGAGGTCATGACCCACAAGCTCAACGTGGACAGGGATGCCAGACCTATTAAGCAGAGGAGAAGAATTTACTCTAGAGAGAAGTATGAGGTCATCCGGGAAGAGGTGAAAAAACTGGAAGAGACCGAATTCATAAGAGAGGTTACCTATCCGGAGTGGCTCTCAAATGCAGTCATTGTGCCTAAGGCCAATGGAAAGTGGCGGATGTGTGTAGATTTCACAGACCTAAGTAGGTCTTGCCCGAAAGACAGCTACCCCTTACCAAGGATAGACCAGATGGTGGATGCAACGGCAGGGCACGAGCTCATGAGTTTCATGGATGCTTACTCGGGATATAACCAAATCTTCATGGATGCTGAAGATTCTGAGAAGACAACATTCATCACTGATAAGGGGACATACTGTTACAAGGTGATGCCCTTCGGTTTGAAAAATGCGGGTGCAACCTATCAACGTCTTGTCAATAAGATGTTCAAGGAAAAGATAGGTAGGACCATGGAAGTGTACGTGGACGATACGCTGATAAAGAGCCTGAAAGCATGTACACACGTGTCTGACCTTGAGAAGACCTTCGACGTTATGGACTCCTATAGAATGAAGCTCAACCCAGCAAAATGTGTCTTCGGGGTAGGAGCTGGGAAGTTCTTGGGGTTCATCGTTAATCAGAGGGGAATTGAAGCAAATCCGGAAAAGATCAAGGCCTTGCTCGACATGAAGACTCCTAAGAGTATCAAGGATGTACAGAGACTCACGGGAAGGGTGGCAGCCCTTAACAGGTTTGTTTCCAGGGCAACGGATAAGTGTCTTCCGTTCTTTAAGGTTCTGAGAAAGACCTTCCAGTGGGATGAAGAGTGTGAAAAAGCCTTTGATCAACTCAAGTCCTACTTGGGGTATCCCTTGCTGCTGTCCCAACCCATCGCAGGGGAAAGGTTGTTTGTGTATCTGGCAGTCTCTGAGTCAGCCATTAGCGCGGCTATCATACGAGAAGAGGATGGGGTTCAAAGGCCCGTATACTTCAACAGCAAGGCCCTGCAGGGGTCTGAACAAAACTACCCCCGAATGGAGAAGTTGTCTTATGCCCTCATCCATGCCTCAAGAAAAATGAAGCCTTATTTTCAAGCTCACTCCATGGTAGTCCTTACAGACTCCCCGTTAAGGCAGGTTCTGCACAAGCCTGAGAAGTCCGGGAGATTGATGATCTGGGCCATTGAACTAGGAGAGTATGATCTCACTTACCAGCCCAGGACAGCCATTAAGGGGCAGGCCCTTACAGACTTTGTTGCAGAGTTCACTTGGGAAGAGACTGAGCCAGAGAGGAGCTTGGTTGGCGACGAAGAGATGAATCGAGGTGTCTTCCAAGATTCGGAAGAGACAGACCCGTACGTCTTCCGGGGCTGAGAGGAGGTAGTCCCTGGTAAGGCTCGGAGAAGAGTAGAAGAAAACGAAGAGGATCGATACCTCTTCGAAAGAGGGGTGATGAGAGAAGGGGTCTTCTCTTCGAATGAAGATGTGTGGAGCCTCTTCGTGGATGGATCCTCCTATGACAGTGGAAGCGGCGCGGGGCTAGTACTCTCGGCTCCAGATGGCGCCAACATTGAATATGCCTTGAGATTTAACTTCCAGGCCTCAAATAACGAGTCTGAGTATGAGGCCATGATAGCAGGTCTCCTATTGGCAACAACTCTGCGGGTAAAACGGCTCCTACTCCATAGCGACTCAAGGTTGGTTGTTAACCAATTGTTGGGGGCATACGAGGCTAAAGACGAAAAGATGGCCAGGTACTTAAAAAAGGTAAGAGGATTGCTAGAGTTTTTTGAAGAAGCCAAACTAAAGAGAGTGCCGATATTGAGCAACAATCACGCCGACGCGTTGGCAAGACTAGCCTCGGCAATGAAGACAAATTTGGGAAGAACCATCCCAATTGAAGTCCTGGGAAAGGCAAGCATCGAGGAGGACGAGGTACGCAACCCTTGTCACAATGTGAACCCAGGGGACTCTTGGATCGACCCGCTCGTCAGATACTTAAGAGAGGGGGAGCTACCTGAGTCCAAATTGGAAAGAAAAAAGGTGAGGTACAGAGCTGCCAAGTTTTCATTGGTAGGTGATGTCTTGTATAAAAAGGGGTTCCTCTTGCCCCTCCTCAGATGTGTGCATCCCATGGAGGTACCCCGGGTCTTGCAAGAGGTTCATGAGGGCTCTTGCTCTAGCCACATAGGGGGAAGACCCTTAGCCAAGAGGATCATCACTCAAGGATACTGGTGTCCAACCTTGTCTAGGGACGCTGCTGACTATGTGAAGAGGTGTGACAAGTGTCAGAGGTTCGCCACTATCCCCCACCAACCCCATCAGCCTATGACATCAATCTCTTTTCCATGGCCGTTTGCGGTATGGGGAATTGACTTAGTAGGACCCTTGCCAAGAGCAGTCAACAACTATAGATTCTTGATAGTTGCCATTGACTACTTTTCAAAATGGGTAGAGGCTGAACCAATGATAACAATTACGGAGCAGAAGACCTTTCAGTTCATCTGGAAGAACATCATATGTAGGTATGTCCTTCCAAACACGCTCATCTCAGATAATGGGACCCAGTTCAAGAACGCCTCCTTGGAGAAGTATTGCCAAAGTGTGGGGATTAAACAGTTCTTCTCATCTCCCGGTCGACCTCAGGATAATGGCCAGACTGAGGTCACAAATAGGACCATCCTGGATGGAATCAAGAAGAGGTTAGAAGACGTGAAGGGGAGATGGGTAGAAGAGATTTACGCTGTGCTATGGGCTTACAGGACCACAGCGAGGACACCCACGGGAGAAACCCCATTCATGCTGGCACACGGTTCAGAAGCCGTCATACCAACGGAGATAGGCCTACCAACTCATCGGGTTCAGATATACGATCCTGACAGCAACGAGGAAAGGAGGAGGTTAGACCTGGACCTTATTGAAGAAAGAAGGGAAGACGCAGAGGTCAGGAAAGCAGCATACCAACAGAGAGCAGCAAAATTCTACAATCAAAGGGTGAAGTCAAGACCCATTGAGGTAGGAGACCTAGTGCTTAAGAAGACCCTACAGAAAACAAACAAGCTACACCCGAACTGGCATGGCCCCTACAGAGTAACGGAAGAGGTTGTGCCTGGCACGTATAGGCTAGAGAACCTAGAGGGAGAACCCTTCACCAACCCGTGCAATGCTGACCATCTAAAGAGATATTTCATATAATGTTGCATCTATTTTGTAAATTGTAAATGTGCCATCTTATTGAGAAGAGGTTGTTAATAAAGATCAGTTTCCATGACAAATTCTTGTTTCATTCTTAACATCAGTAATTTGGTGACTGTGAGGCTAACCTCGGCCCAGGTGATGACCTCAGACCCTCATAACATCACTCGGTGGTGACGAGGTCTGAGCTCAGACACCTTGGTTAGAGGACCTCAGACTCTTGACATCATTAATTTGGTGATTTATTATGAGGCTAATCTCGGCCCAGGTGATGACCTCAGACCCTCATAACATCACTCGGTGGTGACGAGGTCTGAGCTCAGACACCTTGGTTAGAGGACCTCAGACTCTTGACATCATTAATTTGGTGATTTATTCAGACATTCGAGACAGTTTCATGCTTGCCGGTCCATTATTGAAGAATCTTATCCTATACTGATGATGTATTTTTCATTTTGGGTTTTAGGTGTCATACGGCTTGACGATCGACTTAAGAATTTCACTATTAGTTTTATCCCAGAATAGTCAAAGGGGGAGATTTGTAAGGATCAAATTTTCAATTGAGTTTTAATGTAGTTTTGACTTATTATCGAAACAAAACATGTTTGAGTCATAGATAGTCATTTCCAATTGGGTCTTAATGTAGTTTTGACTTATTCTCGGAACAAAACATGTTAGAGTCATAGATAGTCTTTTAGTGTCTGATCCCAGGAGTTTATGACATATCAAAGAATGATTGAAGATGTTGCGGCAAAGCTACAAAGATTTAATCATGTCGAAGTTTAATTGGTGCTATTTTCGCGTCTTCAGGGTTTAATTGCACTCCGATATCACACAGGTATGAATGCATAATGTTAACGAAACTCAGAATTCATTTAATAAAATTAAGGATGCTATTTTCTTTAAAGAAAATATTTTTTTAAAAGAGGTTTAATCGTTTACATTTCGTTTTTGTCAGATAAGGACGGATGAGAATTAAATAAGAGTTGGTTTTAATCAAAACTCTGTTTAAATTAAGAATTCTATCTGACGACGTCGTTCAAACGACATTTGATTTCGTTCGAACGACGTGGCATCTCACTCGAATGAGATTCTGACACCGACTCAATTTTATTATAAATAGAGGTGTCCAGTTTCATCGAAGTGTGTGCATTCTAAAAAAATAGTTTTACGATCCAGAAATCTGTTTGCACATGTTTTCTAAGGTTTTAAAGGCTTAAACACATGCTTAGAGTTTGCAAAGATATGAGCTTTCATTAGCATAATGTTTATGTGATCATTGTTGCACCAAGTTGAGTTTTCTTCATCATTGAACACTTGTGATTCTTGGTTTTGCGGTGGACAAGCGACGGACATCATGTTCAACATCGTAGACGTATCAAGCTGTATCGGTGGACACCGGGACATTCTTTGAGTCGAGTGTTGTGGACGAGCATCGGGGAAGACGAAATTTCTGTGCGTGGGGATTGAGTCGTTGAGTAAGGCATATCTGTCTTTGTAAAACCTTTGTTCAAAGTGATTATCTGGCTTAGGTCGTCCAAAGTTTTTTTCCGTTTTGGTTTTTTCCTCGTACATCAGGCGTTGTGAGTATATTTACTTAACTTTACTTACTTTAATCACTAGATGCATGTTTAGGATTAATCAAGATAAAATCTGATTAAGTTAATTTGTGTCACAACTTGGTTTGATAAAATTGAAAAAGAGTTTTCAAAAAGAGAAAGTTAGTTTGCATTCATCCTTAACTTAATTCCGCTCAAGCAATAGTTATATTTTGAGGGCATACAAAGTGTTTAACTTGAATAATTTCTATGAGATTGCTTCTAATTTGGCTGATTTTGTTATACATACAATATTCTTTTTTTTTGTTATCGGCCCGTCCTTGTTACCCATTTCTTCAGTTTGTTTTACATATGTAGTTATTTCACTTCGAACATTGTGCATGCAAATATATAGTTTAAAGGGAAACGATTATATACAAAAATGACATAATATGTTGGGTTATTTGTGCCACATCACACAAAAATGATATGAATTCCATAACATGTTGGCTTTATCTTCGTATTTACGAACATACAAAGATCAGGTGATACTCATATTTAATGTGTCTATTGATCACATTTTTAATGAAAATTATTAATTATATGGAAAAATGAAAAAAAATATTAAAGTTCAAATTCTTTACTAAAGACAAAAAAATATAGAATATATTAAAGTTATAAAAATATTGGGTTAAAATATATTAAATTCACTTATATAAGAAAGTAAATTCAAAGCATATTAAAATTATTTAAGGTGATTGACGATGAATCTCCTTGTGTCTTACAACTCGGATGGTTTTGAAACCTTTTGTCAATTGGTGAAGAAAGCATCCGATTTGGATACAATATAGTTTTGATACCTTTTGCCAATTGGTGAAGAAAACATCATATTTGGATACCATATAGTGGGGAAATGGTTTGTTTCAACTATGTATTTTTTCTTAAGTTTGGAATTTGGTTCCTTTTTCTTTACTTAAATGAATAGAATAATACAAATTTTTAATCTATTCTTGTTGCGTGATGTGTCTATTGTATTTGGGGATAGCATATAAATATAATGCATTCTTGAAGTGTTATGTGACTTTTCTCTCTCTCTCTCTCTCTCTCCCTCTCTCTCTCTCTCTCTCTCTCTCTATATATATATATATATATATATATATATATATATATATATATATATATATATATATATTCTCTCTCATTTACATGTGTTACATATCTATCACATAAATATGAAATATTATTCAATAAAATTTGTTAGGCCGATTTATAAATATGACACACATTAGTGCGACACCCTGACCTATCGCATCCACATTGTCTTGGATCTGGACTCTACTACTGTTGGGCTTGAATACGAGTCAATACGAGTGTGACACGCCATTGTATACAATTTTTGAATCGACGTAAAATGACTCTTCTTGAAGTGTTGTATGAGGTGTCTATTGAATGTGGGGTACCACACACACACACACATATATGAGACTTGGTGTCCTTTATGTATTTAACTATTTTTCATGTACATCATGTAAACACATGCAATGTCCTTTTCGTATCTAATCAACCATTCTATAATGAACTCAAATTTGAGGCCTAGTACATTATTTATTGTGCAAGCTTTAAAAACGTATGACAACTGAAAATGAACTAGTTAACGGTCTTTTAGCGCTAAAAATGAGTTGGTTAAGGGTTATATGGGAAAATATGGTTGGTAGGTAATAAATGATGGGTATATTGGACAATTTAGATCTGAAAATGAGCTAGTTAATGTTTAATTGGCGGATGTCAAAATGGGGGCGAAACCGCAAGAAGTGAAAATTATAAGGGTTTGGCTCTAATGAATAATTGATAGGGGTCAAACCTTAGATAATCCTACATTCATTTACAATGAAGTGTTGGATTACATGAAACAAATAAATTCATTTTCACATGACTATATAATTTTGAAAATCAATAAAATATGGCCCATCCGGTTTTGAATGGACTGTGTAAATCTAAGAAATGTGCATTAATACGAAAATCTAAAGGGTCGCGTTAATTTTTACCTTTGGGTAAATTACTTAATTAATAAGCGTATTCGTTTAAAAAAACGTGAATGAATTTTGTATAATTTACTACTTTACAATTATTTATACACACAAAATGACTTTTTGAATTCATTACACCTCGTAAAATTTTATTTATATATATATATATATATATATATATATATATATATATATATATATATATATATATATATATATCCATTTTTTTTAATCTCTAAAACCATAATATTAATTATTAGAAGATATCATATATAGAAAATAATATTTTTAAACCTGCTAAATATTAAATGTTTCCTAAATTTGTTAAAATGAAATATCAAAATGTTGGTCAATATTATATTTTATTCAAAAATCATAAAATACTAATGTTAAATTTTTTTGAGATTAAATAGTTATTGAAAAAATATTTTTAAAATGTTAACAGATACTAAATAGTAAAAATTAGGTTGGGAGTTTTTATAAGGACAAAATAGTAATTTCTTAAGTTTAAGTAAAACTAAAAATATAGATTATATGTGCTTCATTTAAAAATGTTAACAAACGCTAAATAGTAAAAATTAGGTTGGGAGGTTTAACAAGGACAAAAAAGTAATTTCTTAAGTTTAAGTAAAGCTAGAAATATAAATTATATGGACTTCGTTAACTTTAATGGTTTCTTTTCATGAAAGTTTTTATTACTAACAAGCTGTAAACATTAGCTTTATTAGGTACAAAAAAAATATATTTTGGGCTTAATAGAAACATGTAAGAAACATTAGGTGTCATTTAGGTAATCTACCATGTTTATCTATAAAATCCTACCAATGGGTAAATTTGTATGTCCAAAAAATTAGTGGGTAATGGGAAATAAGGTGAAAAAAGATAGAGAGTACAGACCGACAATTCAAAGTAGTGTTAGTCGTCGTATCAACTATTTGGAGATTGTTTTTCGAAAGACAACTACACACCATCAATAGAATATTTAGATGTGTTTAGATGCTCATGATTTAAAAAAGACATCGTGGCTAGATTATATTATTTTAAACATAATTGGATTTTGTCAATTGAAAAAAAAAAAGAATAACACAATGGTTTCTAGTCTAAACAGCATAAGTATTTTGACATCTCTATATACTATAAAATGTTAAACAAGCATTTAATGACAGCTTCTTCTAAAGATATCCACGTGGCATCTCTATCTCTTTAAGGCTCCCTCTTATTAACATATCCACGTGGCTAACTCAGTTACAGCACCAATCTTTTATCTTTTATAAAACGAAACTTGGTATTAATATATGCATCTCTGTCACTCTCTTCTCCCAAGTGGCTGACATAATAATCAATATTAATGTGGGTCTGATCGTCTTCTTACGCCTCTTGATTTTTTTTAGCTTCACAGATTTCCTCTTTGATTTGCCTCTTCGTTTTCTTTACCTATAAGATTCTGTTGATCCAGATGTCCTATTAAATACCTAAAATGGTTTGAATTCACTCAAAAGTCATCAAATTAAGAGAATGAGAAAAGGTTGTAAACATAATTGTGAAGTTGAAGGGTTGAGATTAGTTCTGATATATTTGAACATTTCTTTCATTTTGAAGACCTGGGTAGAATAGGATCTGGATGGAAGTAAGGTCAGCTGGGTAGAAGGCAGGGGCTGCCTTGGTGGTCGGATTCAGGTGCGGGTTATGGGTTTGAGCAGGTATGAGGTTCGGGGGAAAGGAAGTTGCCCGAGTTTATGGGTCTCGCGTCAAAGGTATAAAGGGAGCAAGTGGGGTTACAGGGTCGGAGTGGATAGAAATGGGTTAGGCATCTTTGGAGTCGGGTTTTTATTATTGCAGGAGCTGCCGTGGTTGGGTTCGGAGTGGAGTTGATATGGGTTGCGGGTAACAGGATTATGGTGGATGGGAGATGGTGCAAATGGATGAGATGTCGCAGATGATGATAAGAGGAGAGAGAAAGTAAAAATCAATTTGGTTAATTGGGTGATCCAAAAGAGGAGATATTAGATGACACATGTATTCTTAAACAAAACAAAAAAGATCTTTTTTTAAAAAAAATAACACTATTAACATGACATTTCATGCATGAGCATGAAATTATAAAAGTATCACCCAAATTTGCACATCGAATTTTTGATATAGTAAACATGTTATTTTTTATTTAAAAAAATTTTCTGTGGTATTTAAATCTTTTAAGGAACCAACTGAAAAAAAAGTTTTTTTATTATTTTAAAAAAATTAGTCAAACTTTTGTACCTTTTAAAGCACTTTAAACGCTTTGAAAGTTTGACCAATTTTTTTTAAATATAAAAAAAAAACTATTTTGAGCTGATATGAGCCCCCTGAAATGTTTAAATACCGCATAAAAAATCAACTCACAAATATTTTTTTTAATATTAAAAAAAATAAGTTTGCGCCAGAGAGTATTCAAATTTGGCGTGCACATGACTCTCTCTCTCTCTCTCTCTCTCTCTCTCTCTCTCTCTATATATATATATATATATATATATATATATATATATATATATATATACACCACAAAAAGGACTCACAATAAAATAATGAAAAAACTCACAAAAAAACTAACACAATAAAATCTAACACGCACACACTAATAAATCATAAAAAGACTCATAATAAAATAATAATAAAAAATATGAAATATAAATAAAAATATAAAACAAAGAACACTAAAAATATAATAAGCACACCCCTAAATATATACAAATACTGACATAACGACAAACGCGTACTATATAATATTTACCTAAAATAAAAAAAAATACTGTGTCGGTCTTTTTGAGCATGTAAAATGTGTTGGAAAATTATAGGGAGCTTGACATATAAGTACTATTTACATAAGACATTTCCTGATAGGTTCTATCGTAATATTTTTTTCCAGTAGGTCCTATTTATACATATAGTGAATATTCATTATATGTTTACAAATAGAATCTATTGGACCAAAAATCGTTTTTCATGGGACCTGTTAAAGCAAAAAAAATGATAGAGTGTAAAATAAGAGTAGTACCAAATATAGCACCTTCTGATTTTATAATCAAAAATGGAAAATTGGCTATGGAGAAGTCTATTTGGAGGGAGGATTACGAATTTTAAAGCTTTCGACTTTGTGTTAAATGAATGATAATATATGAAAAAATTTCATGTTTAATTAGAGTAATTATTTTTTAAAAGCTCGCGCATCGTGCGGGGTTATAACATAGTTGTGTTTAATAGTAGTGGACATTGGATTGAATAAGGTGAGTGGTCACTTTTTGTAGTTTCTTTTCAAATTAAGATTATGACTTTATAGGATCTTTTTACCTATGGGTTCAAAAAATAACAACAGTTGTTTAAAATAACTATGATGCAATGAAAATGAATATGGATGCTTTTCCTCGAAATATTGCGATAAAAAGTAAGATCATAATGCATTATGGTGTTAACTTTATGAAAATTTACACCTACCTATCAAAGTCATTTTTTATAATAATTGGTTTACAATTAATATTGAAAAGCACCGTGTCTCTCTCCCCACGTTTTTCTTTTGCTCTTTGAGGAGTCCATCTCTACAGCTTCCCTCCTTCTGTCTTTAGCTATTCTGCTCCACTTTCATTCCTTATATATATATATATCCATCTTTACCTCCTCCCCTCTCAATCATAAATGATCGAGCAAAAATGTTTCTTCGAAAGAAGTGGATCGTTTGAAAAAGGCAGGAGGGGCAACGATGAAGATTTGGAAGAGATTCAAGAACAGAGAAAAGGAAAAGACCACACAGATGACAGGCAGTCCATGTAGAGTGTATTGATTAATTATTTAAATTTCCACTCTGCTAATGTCCATACTACCTTTTACCTAACTTTTTTTAATGGGTCGATAGGCGATAGTTTATAATTGGTCCAGAAGGGTTTGGAAAGAATTATAATCGTGTCAGCTCTTCTAAATTACGGACAAACAATCTGACTTAAATCAAGGAAATAATCCATTAAATCCAGCTCCTAATCCTAATTGCCAAACAATATGACTTAGATTGGATTGCAGGTCCAACGACAAATGGATAGCCCAATTAACATTTTTTTATAAACATTCAGTTTTAGATCCTTACAAAAAAAAATACTTTGCATATATTTGTTTTTTAGACTGTTAAATTCTATTTACATTTTTTGTAAAATTTATTTTTAGTTTTGTAGAATTTATGTTTAGTACACTTCTAAAAAAAGTGATTCTTGAATACGTCAATTGTTATTTTCAAATTCTTCCTTTTAACTAAGGTTTTTTTAATTGATAACTTTTATTAGCCCCATATGATTTATAATCAAGTTGTTAAATACTTTCAGAGTCTATAGAAATGGAATGATTAATGTTTTTCGATAGATAAATTCTGTCTGAATATCACTCAGAATTTTTCAAAGGACTTCAATGAGGAACGACAAAGACACTCTGTCATAAGCTTTGTCCATGTCCAAATGTACTTGGTAGTCGTGTGATATAAAAACGTTAAGAGGAGGCAATCATCTAAAATTTTGCAACACATATATAAGATTTTTGTGACACTTGTGAAATAATAGTCACGCCTATCTTTTTTTCTTAAAAAAAAACATACACTTGTAACCCAAATCACAAACAACAAACCATTACTGTTTTCTCTTCATTCATACCATTGGCTCCCCGTGTTCATACCTTATGTCCCCATTGAGGAGACATAGCATGCCTTTTATCCACACCTAATTTTATATCTGATTTATAATTCTGTTTACATTTTTTTTTTCAAATTCGCACTGGCTTTGTTGACATCTGACATATTAGCGGTGTATCTTTATGATATATGTACAGACTTCATAACGAAAATCATTTTTTCATCCTGACGACTGATCCAACCAGCGGTAACAATTCACAAATTCAGATTGAAGTAGAATCTAAATCCATTGAAGATATATTATCCCTTTGTTCCGACTCTCCAAATGAGGTATCCCCTTTTAAATATACATTTCCTTTCTCTCCTTCATTATTTACTTATAATATAAATATTATATATTTCACAGGTTATATATGTCACTTGCAACGCAAGAATCACAGGTGTAGACGAATATGGTGGCTGGTATTATGCAGCATGCAATCACTGCAACAAGAAACTTAAACATTATATGACTTCTTTCTTCTGTGAAACATGCAACACAGACAAACTGATTCCCTCTCCGAGGTATTATATTCTTACAAGTTATTTTCATTTACTGTTCTACCCATCAATTTTTACCAACTTATACTTCTCCATAAATAGGTACAAACTTCAAATCTCAGTCAATGACCAAACAGCTACCACCACATTCGTACCTCTCACAAATTCCGCCTCAAGCTCAATAACTACAACTTAATACGTGGCTATGAAAACTTCACTGTGTCAACCATTTTTAAAGATTCTTTATACGAAAATACTTCAATGACTAACCACAACATTCAAAAGGTATTTTTTAGATACTCACTACTAATTTTATATTCTAATTTCTTTTCTTACTCTAATCATATCTCATTTACATAAAAGGGAACAAATCAAGTCTCAACAACACAACATCCAATCATTATCACAGACAATGACAGCTCCTCTCACGGAAATGATGTCGAATGCGAAGTTAACCCAAAAATGAAGCTTCATATCACAATGTAAAACATTGGCAATCTTTTTATGCATTTCTACTTGGAGTTTACCTATCACTAATATTCATCAATTTCACTGTATTTTAGTTCTTTTATTTCTAATTATAATTTCATACTTCTATGCATTAATTAACGTTTTAACCGTACATCGCGCGGGTTTTCACCTAGTGATAACTATTTTGCAAAGACAATTTGATTATGTAAGGACACGTAACACAATTGACAAATAAGTCCTATTTATAGAATTCATTTTCTAATTGGTCCTATCAAAATATTTTTTTCTTAAGAAGACCTATTTATACATGTAGTGAATATTCACTACATATTTACAAATAGGACCTATTGGAGCAAAACTATTTTTTCATGGGATCTATTGGAGCAAAAAAGATCAAAGGACCTCTTAGACCACATACTTCGTAAACGGGACTAATCAGAAAAAAATCAAAATTAAAGTGTTCATTCTAGATTTACTAGTATTCCAAATTATTACTCGAACCCAAAACAACAAAACTCGATTACAACGCGACTATTATGAATTTTCACTCCTATTTACGCCCCTCCCAATTACACCACCACATTATAAGATCCTAACTGGTAATTACATATTTATAAAGACAAAATAAATTAATATAATATTATAATTTAAATACTTATAAATAAGAAATAAATCATTGAAATTTATAACAAATCTTTTTTTTAATTGGATGTAAAACAAACATATCCTGTAAGAATATTTCTTTTTAAATTGTGAAAAGATAACTAATGTGTTACAAGCACAACACATGGGGAGTTTATAGGCAAGTTCATCACTGATTGTGATTTTTTTTATTTTAGTTTGGTACATACAATGGTGAAACATTTACATTCAACGATGAAAAAAAAAGACAAAAAAAAATAATGCACATACAGAAGTCTACATACGACCATTGTTGCGACAATAACTTAATATTATACCCTTAAAATCATCATTGTGCAATAGAGTCGTGCATACACCTAGTAATATTATAATACATGTGAAAATCGCTTGTGCTAAAAATACTTTTCTAATTTAAATTAGTAAAATTCTAATTGAGATCAATCATTTCACAAAAAAGACTAAGTGGGTTAGCCACATTATCCATTAAAATTGTTTGAAAATATGGAATATGAAAGAAGTAATAATAATATATTTGTGAAAGAAAAATTAAGTTAAGTTAAAAGTACTACAAAAATCTACAGAGTATCATCAAATTCTTATGTATATGCATATATAAAATATATAAGGGTTTAACATACATGGTGTAAACTAAGAAAAATCGTACACCCTTTAATAAATTTTTATTGGGTACATATTTTAAGATAACAACCATTAGAATTAATAGTCATTTCACACGGATGGTGCATGTCAAAAAAAAATTAAATAGACCCTTATCGTGATAGTATGTTTCAAACTAAAATTATATAGTTAATGAAATTCAAAAAAATGTGAACACAACAATCGAATCCTTATTAAAATTCAATTAATGTGTTATTTTTCTTGCATATTGTTGACAATACGTATCTCAAATATAACAGTTGATTTCTTAAATTATGCTACCAATAAAAAGTTGCTAAATAATGTGAAACGTTTTTTAATTTACACCATTATATGCTTAACTCTCCTTATATATTATAATAATTTAATACCAATAACATTAGAAGGCATCATTTTAAAGTGTGTGAAGATATCACTGACCCACTCATCCATTTCGCTCAATATTGATATCGCATAAAAATGTTCTTATTTTCATTATTTTTCAAACCTTGAAATCAACTAACCCCAAGTTGGATTTAGTGCCCGTTGTTATAAAGAAACCTTGAATCAGGCTTTAGAGGTCATATAAATTTATTACTGACATCAATTTATCATCTACCTGAAGGTTTGTATTCTTGAAAGCTAGAAATTACAAATATAGATATTATACAAATTTCACTAGGCATTGCCATCAAAGTTTGGGACGTACATTTGTTTAATACCTTGTGTGATCAAAAAGAAAATTAAGCATCTCTCCAAAAATGATTAAACTTAATATTCCTCTTGTCAAATAAGTTATACATTTTGTCTGTTGAAAGAAAGAGATCCATGTTAATGGTATATGATATTTTAATATCTCTAACCACTATAAATTCTTAGTTTTCCCTTTAAACAATCACATCATATTTCTCTTTTATTTTGTGAACATCTCTCTCCATCACTCTCTCTCATCATAGTACAAAGCAAAAGACGGTTGAAGTTCTCCTTCAAGTTATTGCATAGGGCGTGTTGAATAAGGCGGGTTCACTTGTCAAAGAAGAGCTCACCCTTGTGTGGGGTTTCAAAGAAGAAATAAGTAGCCTTGGTGAATCCTTAAACATGATTCAAGTTGTGTTACATGATGCTGAGGCCAGATAGGTAAAGGAAGAGTCCGTAAAGTTATGGGTGAAGAACCTTCGAGATATAACTAATGATTCTAGTGATGTATTGGATGAGTTTAGTTACGAAATCATTCGGCGTAAGGTAGAGTTGAAAAATCAAATGAAACGAAAGGTATGTTTCTTCCTTTCATTCTCTAACCCCGTGGTATTTCATCGTATGATGGCTCATAAGATCAAGGAAATTAATACATCCTTAAAAAAATTAACAAAACACTAATAGATTTTGGACTCCATAAGGGAGGAATAAGTATGGATCCTTTACAACCCACTTTAAATCAGGAGAGCGATTCATTCCTTGAAAATGTAAAACCCATAAGGAGGGAAAATGAGGCATCAGAAATAGTTAAAATGTTATTAGCTCTAGTGATCAAGAAGATATTTTCGTAATTCTCATAGTGGGATTTTGTGGTCTTGGAAAGACAACTTTGGCTAAGTTGATATTTAGAAATGAACAAATAATGAGTCATTTTTCCTGTGAAAATATGGGTTTGTGCACCTGAAAATTTTGATACCACCAAACTTCTAATGCAAATTCTAGAAGTTTTAAAAGGAAAAAAGTGTGAGGTACAAACCAGGGAACTCATACTTAGAGACCTTAAAAAAGAGTTAAAAGAAAAGAAATATCTTCTAGTACTTAATGATGTTTGGAATGAAATCGAGCTAAGTGGGATGATTTTAGGTGTTGTTTATTAGGAGTGAGTACAACAAAAGGGAACAAAATTATTGACGCAACCTGTAAATGAGGGGTAGCATTACTCATGGGTACGTGTCAAACGCATAATTTGAAAGGACTATCACAAGATGAGTGTTGGTTGCTAATTAAGCAAAATCATTTGTCACTAGAGGAGCCCAAATGACTCTTGAATTGGAGACCATAGGAATTAAAATCGCACAAAAGTGTTGAGGTGTTCCATTAGTAGCAAAGGTCATAAGAGGAATGATGTTTGTTAAGAAGGAGATACATGAGTGGTTAGAGATTCAAAATAGTCGAATTTTGGATTTAGAGAGCGATAAAATTGGGGTCTTAGGTATAATAAAGTTGAGTTTTGATCATATACAATCAACAACTTTGAAATAATGTTTTGCATATTGTTCAATTTCCGCAAAGGACTTTGAATTTGAAAGAGCAAGACTAATCCAACTTTGGATGGTTGTAGGAATTCTTTAATCAGATGAGGGAAGTAACAAGTTAATGGAGGATATAGGTAATGATTTTTTTAATGTTATTTTATGGAATCCCTTATTCTAATATGTAGAAAGGGATTTGTATGATAATATTATCGGTTGTAAGATGCATGATCTTGTGCACGATCTGGCACAATCACTCTCAAAGTATGAAACCTACATTTTGAATGATTTCGAAGTGACCATTATACCTCATGTTCGACACCTATGTTTATATTCAAGTGGAGAAACAATAGACACAATGTTAAAAGGAAAAGCTAGATCCTTGCACATATTATTCTCAGATAGTTATATGCCCAAAAATATGGAAGATTTTAAATGTTTGCGTGTTTTGATTTTGGGTGGGCTTTGGATTGCACACGTTTGAGATTCAATTAGCAAACTTATACATATGAGGTATCTTGATTTGTCAAATAGTGAAATCATAGTTTTGCCCATATTTATTTGCAAGCTTTATAATTTGCAAACTTTAAGAGTCAATGGTTGCGACAACCTAAACGAGCTTCCTAACAAATTGAGTAATTTAATAAGCTTAAGACACCTCCATATCGTTAAAGATTGTGATCGCTTCAAGATTTCAGCTGGGATCGGGCAGTTGGTTTGCCTTCAAACACTACCATTCTTTAATGTAGGGAAAGACAGGCGTTGCAACTTGATGAGTTAGGTTGTTTAAAATACCTTAGAGGGGAATTTGAGATACACAATCTTAAACATTGTAACACTCCACCTAATTAAATACCGGGTGATCAGTACTTTATTAAATTAACATCAAGGTGAACGGTTGGTTCATTCTCAGCATCACTGTCGTAAAATAATTATTACCAATACAAACACCCTAAATAATTAAGCTAAGTGTCAAAACAATTTAAAGTCTCATTTTTCCTTTCGTAAGTACCAATATAAAAAAAATTATCCCCAATAGTTAAAAATCACATAAATACTAAGGATGTCAATTAACACACAAGAATTAAACTATCTATATAATCCAAACCAAGTATAACAACCCTAAATGAAATCATCGTGACAATAGTTAACTCCCAAGGAGCATTGAATACCGAAAATATAAATGAACATAAATTCTTGACAAGATCTAAACGGAATAGAAAATCGGGCGACACGTGCCCTAACTATAAAGATCTAAAGTAGGAATTGATTCAATGACGAAGTCGTCTAAAGCAAGGGCCTGCAACTCCCACATAAGCTGCAACACGTCCAATCCAAAGAACCTAAGCATGACGCCCCTGTGGCTGGGCACCTGTAATACATACATATATATACAAGAATGAAATAAATGACAGAAAACGGGTCAGAGCCCGAGTGTAAAACAATTTTAAAAATAGTTTAGCAAGTATTTAAAATGCTTACCGACTAATATCACAACCATGTTAGTATGCGACATTCTCTTGAGAATCCTCACCTCGCATCTACTGTACACTCTTACCGTACCTCTAGGACATCCTAGTTATAGTTCCCACGCTAACTAGATTAACCACAAGTATCCATTCTTTATAGACCAAATTATTCCCAAGTATTAACCTTATAATACATATAATGATGTGATAATCATATATATATATCCATTTAGATTCAACATGGATAAGTCCCTTATTAATTCAATTCAACTAAGTGTTTTCATACATAACTATCTTACATTTCTACTTTAGCCACATAGTAGATATCATCACATGTATATATACATATTCACTATATTATATATATACTATACTGCACCCCGAGACACAGCTGCGGTGCTGCATTACTCTGTTATCTTGTCCCAAGACATCATGTCGCTGTATAGGGGACTATAGGTTCGATAAAGATTCCTCGAACCACAAATATCAAATCACAAATAATGGAGGCGAACATAGTTGTCATACCCACGGGTCACTCACATACCTACGTTCCCATAGTCAGCGGACTTATCAACTTATCGATAAGTCTTTCATAGTCCTATGTTCTCGAGCAACAAATCAAAAATCCCATGGATTCATCAGGATATGACTGCCCTCACGCGCAAACCTCCCATCGATAGCAAGTAAGCTAGGTATGTCATACACTGATACATAATATATGCACAATCACAAAGTCATACATATAAATATTCATATGTTCCAAATTAGGTTCACCCACGACCCATAATTATTGTCATCCGTGCTTAGCACAAATTTTACTTAATTATCTCGCATAATGGATTCGTCTCTTTTATTCTCATTTATTATTTACTTCATTCTTACTTCTCATCTCTCGAAGTATTCTCTCTCACTGAGTATAATTATCAGTAAGTATACCCTCACTTACCTTCTAGTCTAAATCTTTCATGAGTCTCAATCTTTTAGTAAACGTACGCATAATTCCCAAAGTATAAATAACTCCCCGTTAACCCACAATTTCATCTCATATTAATTTCACTCAACGAAGTCTACTTAGAACCTATTGGTCCTCTTCATAACCCATTATACTCTATCAATGATGATCAAGGATTTCTATGCATTTTAACCGGACTAAACAAAAAGAATAAAAATATGCACTTCTCCAGGAGGGATCGATCGATCGTGGAAAGGGGTCGATCGATCGATCAAGCAGTTCTTGCCCAGTTTTCTGCAATATTCAACCTACGGGTTCAACCATTTTAACTCCTCCAAACCTCTATAATTTCATCCCAAACTCCCATCAAAGTAAACCAAGTGTATAAGCAATGTACATAAACAATTCTAACGTTAATGAAATCTCAACGAACTAATCAAAAAGGGGTTAAATCTCAAATCTCTTTATAAAACCAAATTTTGCATGAATAATCACCACCCTCTATTTTAGTCAAGATTTTCTTCCCGAATATCATAATAAATTCATGGGTAATCCTCTACATATGATCAAGATTTTTTACTACATGGGTTCTCCCTACAACACATATAATTTCTCTTTCAAAATATATAATTCTTCCATTAAAACATATGATTTTTATTCCTAGACTAACATAGAAGGTATATTAACTTGGAAATTAGCAAGATGGATACTTGCCTGAGATTCAAGGATATGATTTGTTGATGAAAATTATATAGATGCGTTCCTCGTCTTGTGATCTACATTTTGGTGGTGGTGGCTATGATATCGGGTGAGTTCTAGGCCTTGGATTGCTTGAAGACTCTTCACCTTCTTCTCAAATCTCTTCACCTTCTTCTCTAATCAGTTCACCTTCTTCTCTCATGGTTGGATTAGGCTTTGTGATTGTTAACCCCAAGAGATAACTCTAAATGGCTAATAAATACTAAGAAAATTCGTGAGTTTAATTACCCAAAAATACCAAATGTCTAAAATACCCTCCCGTGGTGTCAATTAGGCCTAAAATGCCCCGAGACCCAAACTAAACCCCTGAGTACACTTTTCTGACTATCTCGATCCTTCCAGACACTTTGGCGCACTCAAAACAACTATACGGATGACTTATAATTTATTCACTTTAATAATAATAATTTAGTCCTGACACGACACAGGCGCGTCCCGAATTAAATTTCCATAATTGCCATTTTATTCACTCGTGACAATTTTTAATAAAATCAATCACATATATTAATTTACTCATCTAGTAATATTCTACAAATTTCCAATAATTACTAACTCACATCATGCTAGTAAATATAAAAAATAATTTTCGGATTAATATTAAATTAATACCTCAAATTAACTTTAATAAATCCCCAATTTTAAAAGCCATAAAAATACGGGGTATTACATACTTCCCCCCTAATAACGGAATTTTGTCCCGAAATTCAAAAAAATAAAGCGTAACTGGTAAGGACAACTCCGGGTATTAATCTCACATATCATGTAATTTTCGTCGTACTACCCATACAGTACATTACCGAATACCCCCACTAATGTTATACTCCAAGCCTTACTATTTAGTTTAAATTATCTTGAGTTAGACTTTACCCAATCCATACTATACCATCCTCATGGAAAAATTATGGGGAGTAACGATCCTAAGTTATCAAATAACTAAATTTGGAAGTCACAACTTCTACTTTCATTAACCTCAAGAATACTTACTGTGATACAAATATGGAAAATACTACAATCAAACCATCCAGGACGCCCATACACTCAATGTGCGTACTTTCCATCATAAGTTCTAAATGAATGTGATTCATCTGTAAGGTTACTCTTAATTAACTAACCACCTAGTTTATAATTCGTATTTCCATGATTTCCACATTCTCATTTGGCGATTTCATTTGCCTCAAATCATGCTACAACTCATAGCTCTCTGATTAATATAAATATATACATATAATGGCAAAGGTTATAAACTCATATTCTAAAGGCCTAACTTACTTCGACTCCCAACGTTCTTTAGTTTCATGCGTGAGGTGTCTCACAGAGCGAAATCCAAACAAGGAACCCCCCTATACACTACTACCTAAAATAGTTGGTCATCAAATCTCCTCAGGCACTTAGTTTATAGTATATAACATCCCAAAAAGTTTTATCTATTTATAAAAGTATACTTATTCACTCTCGTATCAAAGACAATACGCTGGCTATAACGATCAATCTTGGTCTCATATACAACAAGTCAATCCATGCCGATAATCACATCCTACTCGGATATGTATATAACACATTAAACTCACATTTTGATATACACGAGAAAATAATATGCGTCCCACTACCCATCGGTGAGTCTACATAAATAATAGTACCAATGGCCAAGTCTAGTAACCCTATGGTCCACGCAATTCTAATAGCTACAAATGAATGTGAGGTCCTAATGACAATCATTATGCGCCCCATAACTCCATAGATAGAAAGCGTACCCTCATTCGTGGGCGGTGGTTGTTGACTCCCACTATTATAACTTTGCTCTGATGAGTCAAGAAAAATTTTACCCCAAATTTTCAGTTCTAGTTAACCACCCTCCACTATATGTCCAAGCCTTTGAATATATTGCCTTCGTTGGGTAACACACCCAATTCCCGCATTTCTAGAACTTCTACTCATGACTCTCCTCAATTTTACATTTGACCCTCTCCTAAGCGTACTACGTTGGGTGAGTCAAATTTGGCATCACCTTCAACTATAGCAACACTTGGAATTTGTAGGCTGCGTCCTAACTGTCTTTACAGTCCCTGACTCTCGTGCCATAATAGGGGTGACCTCGACTACGGTCATAATCCTCGAACATACTTCATAACGTCCTAAGTACGACCTCCGATATCCGTCCAATGGACCTCATCTGCCATACTTCTTGTACGAACACTTCCGAACGCAAATAAGATTCATTAATATATACGTTCTAGCAGGAGAGCGGAATCTTACCAAAGAAATCAACAATCCTAAACATAGGGCTCTATATCAAACAAAGTAACGCTCAGTTGAAAGTATACTAAGCCGTACAGACCCTAAAGGATACTAGAACCTGATACCACCTGTAACACCCCGCCTAATTAAATACCGGGTGATCAGTCCTTTATTAAATTAACATCAAGGTGAACAGTTGGTTCATTCTCAGCATCACTGTCGTAAAATAATTATTACCAATATAAACACCCTAAATAATTGAGCTAAGTGTCAAAACAATTTAAAGTCTCATTTTTCCTTTCTTAAGTACCAATATAAAAAAAAATATTTTTTATACCCAACAGTTAAGAATCACATAAATACTAAGGATGTCAATTAACACACAATAATTAAACCATCTATATAATCCAAACCAAGTATAACAACCCTAAATAAAATCATCCTAACAATAGTTAACTCCCAAGGAGCATTGAATACCGAAAATATAAATGAACATAAATTCTTGACAAGATCTAAATGGAATAGGAAATCGGATGACACATGCCCTAACTATGAAGATCTAAAGTGGGAATTGATTCAATGACAAAGGCGTCTAAAGCAAGGGCTTGCAACTCCCACATAAGCTGCAGCACGTCCAATCCAAAGAACCTAAGCATGACGCCCCTGTGGCTGGGCACCTGTAATACATACATATATATATACAAGAGAGAAAGAAATGAGAGAATATGGATCAGATCCCGAGTGCAAAACAATTTTAAAAATAGTTTAGCAAGTTAGTATGCGACACTCTCTTGAGAATCCTCACCTCTCATCTAGTGTACACTCTTACCGTACCTCAAGGACATCCTAGTTATAGTTCCCACACTAACTAGATTAACCACATATATCCATTCTTTATAGCCCAAATTATTCCCACGTATTAACCTTATAATACATATAATGATGTTATAATCATATATATATATATATATATATATCCATTTAGATTCAACATGGATAAGTCCCTTATTAATTCAATTCAACTAAGTGTTTTCATACGTAACTATCTTACATTTCTACTTTAGCCACATTGTAGATATCATCACATGCATATATATACTATACTGCACCCCGAGACAGCTGCGGTGCTGCATTACTCTGTTATCTTGTCCTAATACGTCACGTCGCTGTATAGGGGAATAGAGGTTCGATAAAGATTCCTCGAACACAAATATCAAATCACAAATAATGGAGGCGAACATAGTTCTCATACCCACGGGTCACGCACATACCTACGTTCCCATAGTCAGCGGACTTATCAACTTATCGATAAGTCTTTCATAGTCCTATGTTCTCTAGCAACAAATTAAAAATCTCATGGATTCATCAGGATATGACTGCCCTCACGCGCAAACCTCTCATCGATAGCAAGTAAGCTAGGTATGTCATAAACTGATACATAATATATGCACAATCACAAAGTCATACATATAAATATTCATATGTTCCAAATTAGGTTCACCCACGACCCATAATTATTGTCATCCGTGCTTAGCACAAATTTTATTTAATTATCTCGCATAATGGATTCGTCTCTTTTATTCTCATTTATTATTTACTTCATTCTTACTTCTCATATCTCGAAGTATTCTCTCTCACTAAGTATAATTATCAGTAAGTATACCCTCACTTACCTTCTAGTCTAAATCTTTCACGAGTTTCAATCTTTTAGTAAACGTACGCATAATTCCCAAAGTATAAATAACTCCCCGTTAACCCACAATTTCATCTCATATTAATTTCACTCAACGAAGTCTACTTTGAACCTATTGGTCCTCTTCATACCCCATTATACTCTATCAATGATGATCAAGGGTTCCTACGCATTTTATCCGAACTAAACAAAAAGAAGAAAAATATGCACTTCTCCAGGAGGGATCGATCGATCGAGGAAAGTGGTCGATCGATCGATCAAGTAGTTCTTGCCCAGTTTTCTGCAATATTCAACCTACGGGTTCAACCATTTTAGCCCTTCCAAACCACTATAATTTCATCCCAAACTCCCATCAAAGTAAACCAAGTGTATAAGCAATGTACATAAACAAGTTCTAACGTAACGACATCAATGAATCCTTAACGAATAATCAAAAAGGGGTTAAATCTCAAATATCTTTATAAAACCAAATTTTGCATGAATAATCACCACCCTCTATTTTAATAAAGATTTTCTTCCCAAATATCATAATAAATTAATGGGTAATCCTCTACATATGATCAAGATTTTTTACTACATGGTTTCTCCCTACAACACATATAATTTCTCTTCCAAAATATATAATTCTTCCATTAAAACATATGATTTTTATCCCTAGACTAATATGGAAGGTATATTAACTTGGAAATTAGCAAAATAGATACTTGCCTGAGATTCAAGGATATGATTTGTTGATGAAAATTATATAGATGCATTCCTCGTCATGCGATCTACGTTTTGGTGGTGGTGGCTATGAAATCAGGTGAGTTCTAGGCCTTGGATTGCTTGAAGACTCTTCACCTTCTTCTCAAATCTCTTCACTTTCTTCTCTAATCAGTTCACCTTCTTCTCTAATGGCTGGCTTAGGCTTTGTGTTTGTTAACCCCAAGAGACAACTCTAAATGGCTAATAAATACTAAGAAAATTCGTGGGTTTAATACCCAAAAATACCAAATATCTAAAATACCCTCCCGGGGTATTAATTAGGCCTAAAAATGGCCCGAGACCCAAACTAAACCCTCGAGTACACTTTTTCGACTATCACGGCCCTTTCGGACACTTTGGCGCACTCAAAACGACTATACGGATTACTTATAATTTATTCACTTTAATAATAATAATTTAGTCCTGACACGACACAGGCGCGTCCCGAATTAAATTTCCATAATTGCCATTTTATTCACTCGTGATAATTTTTAATAAAATCAATCTCATATATTACTTTACTCATCTAGTAATATTCAACAAATTTCTAATAATTACTAACTCACATCATGCTAGTAAATATAAAAAATAATATCCGGATTAATATTAAATTAATACCTCAAATTAACTTTAATACATCCCCAATTTTAAAAGCCATAAAAATACGGGTATTACAAACATGTAAGTGGAAGAAAGGAAGCTCACAGTACAAATTTAGTTTAAAAGACAAATTTATACAAGTTGAGATTTATGTGGAGTGTTTAATGATGAGGATGTGTTGAAAGGCCTTAAACCTCCCAAAAAGCTGAAAAAGCCTTTATGTTTTAAGCTACTTCGGTGATAAGTTCCCAACATGGATGATGAATTAACATTAATGGTAAGGGTGATTGGTTGCCTCTTGACAGTTTGATGGAGATAAAATTAGAAGGTTGAAAAAAATGTGAGCATATACCAATAGTTGGACAACTACCAAATCTTCGATATCTTGAATTAAGTGGAATGAATAACGTGAGACGCATAAATTTGTCATTCGGTGGTCATCGTAATGATTCTCCCAATAATATTCGAAGTCATGAGAAGTCAGCATCATTTCCACTATTGATGAGATTGACTGTAGACGACATGCCCAATCTGGAGGAATGGATGGAAATAGAAGATCATGATGTGATGTTTCCTCACCTTGAGGAGTTGAAAATCGAGGGGTGCCAAATTGACCACGTTTTCAAGACGTTTTCCATGTCTAAAGAAATTGTGGGTTTATGGTTTGGATGAGTTAGATTGTCTACAGGATGGGCTTTTCAAAAATAATAATAAATATCCCAAATTTACCACTGTGCGGGGCTGCTGCAGTAGCTTACTTCAAGAGCTGGAGATATGGCACTGCAAGAATCTGAGTAATTTGCCTGATAGTCTCCACACCCTTTTATTTCTCGACAACTTGGTTATTTGGGATGGTGAGAATCTCAATTCCATTGCAAGCATTCAAGGCCTCACGTCCCTAAAAAAGTTGATTATTGGGGATTGTAATGGGTTAACATGTTTTCCAAGTGGGCTACTACAATTCAGCACCTCTCTCCAGCGCTTTATGATAAAAAAATGTAGAAATCTCATCTCTCTACCTAAGTTAATGACATGTCATTCTCTCTCGTGGTTAGTAATACGTGGTTATAAAAAATTGAGTTATTTGCAGGAGGGATTAAGTTGCCTTACTCGCTTGAACGTCTTGGATCTTGGTCCCTTCTCAGATGATCTGACTTCATTCTGGGCTTTCAGTAGTATACAACAACACTTTACTGCCTTAATAGAGTTGTTACTAAGGCCATCTCCAATAGATAGGATAAAAAAGATGTACATTTACATTGTGAAAGGTTAATTGTTTGGACGATGTACACACTGGGACAAACTAACTTTGACGTGAAAAGGGATGGGGCCATCTTGGACGGGCAACTGTCATCCATCCAAGGGCTGAAATTGTTTTTTTTTATTATTTATAATGGCGGACGCATGACTGTTGTCCGTCCAACGTATTCTTTTATTATTTATAATGGTGGACAGATAATTGTTATCCTTCCAACGTATTTTTTTTATTATTTATAATAGTGGACGGATAACTGTTGTCCTTCCAACACGATGGGACCCATTTATACATTGTGTAGCGACAATGTAAAGTTACACACCCCTTATATTTTCTCTCACCCAAAAATGCATCTTCTTCTACCCACCGTGAGACCTAATAATGTAGATTTAAACATTTACATCTCCCATTGGAGATGGCCTAAGTGGATATGGGGCGAAATCTTTGCCAGACTACTTTAGCAACTTGTCGTCTCTTAGAAGCCTATATCTATAAAACTCTCGGAGACTAAAATGTCTGCCAGCCAGAGAACCCCTTGCCAAACTAAAGAAAGTGAATATGAAGAAATGCCCTCTACTGAAGGAAAGATGGTCTGAGTTTTCCCCACATGCTACAATCTTCATAGATGGTAGACATCTCTGATATGTCTAAGTGAGTTTATCTTCTTCAATTTTCCTTACTCTAACTATACTCATCAATTTACTTCGTTATTTTTTACTTATATATATATATATATATATATATATATATATATATATATATATATATATATGTGTGTGTGTGTGTGTGTGTGTGTGTGTGTGTGTGTGTGTGTATTAATTTATGGGTGTGTTTCATCCGGATCGGATCGAAATAGGGGTGTTCGAAAATTTTTAGAATTTTAAAATCCTTTCCAAAATTGAAAAAATAAATTTTGGAAAATTATTTTTTTTCCAAGCCGGGAGTTTCGAAATTTTCCAAGCCTTATTGCTTTGCTTCTGTCCATTCACCTTAGTACAATGGAAAAAGGTTAAAGCCTCTATAAAACTCAGTTTTTAGAAAAAAATCAGAGGTATGGAGTTATTTTACAAAAATTCAGTTCATAGAAACTCAGACTAGACACGGTTTATACAGCGTGTCAAAAAAATAATGTATAAACAAAGATATGTCATGTGCAATGGTTGCAACACTTCTTTTGCTCCCAATTTGGCATTTCTTATCCGATAATCAGATAATGCATTTTTTCTCATTGAGATTAAAGCTCATTTTACTTACTGGCTTACAAGATAAAAAAATAGCTTTTTTCAGACAGTGTAAATTCTTACCCTATTTTGGTAGTACCCATACGGACAGGTAGACAATTGAACCCCGTATAAATATAATATTTTGGAAAATGTTTATTATAGACTTTTAGAAACATGGGTATAAATATTTAAATCTAGAAATCATATATAAACAAATCAGATGTAGAAATTGGCAAATAAAACATGTTAGAAATTAAGATGTTGCAAATATTATGATGGTTTATAGAAAAAATCTTACCTGAGATGAGAGCCTGAGGTGCGATGGCTGTATGATTGCAATGAGGTGCGATCGTGTGATGGCCGAGGTGCGAAATGCTATGGCCGTATGATTTTCAGGCGATTGTTGAGTTGAGGTGCAATGGCTGAGAGTTTAGGTTTAGAAAGAGTGGAGTGAGAGGGTGAGAGAGATCAGAGGGTTAGAGTTAGAGAGAAGGGCAACTGCCCTTGTTTTTTTTAGGTTAATAGTGTTGTGTTATAAGTGTGTTGTATATATATGGTATAAATTGAGGGTTAGGATTGTTTTAAATAAAGGGTTGATATTATACTACTAACAACTAAATTTTTAATGTAAAAATGTTAGTAAAACTGATTACTAAAAAAATATTAAAATAAATATTAATATTACGATTTCGAAAAATATTTTGGATAATTCGGAACGACGTGTTATCGGAATTTTCAGATCAAAAATTTGGGAATTCGAAAAATAAAATATGGTTTCCAATTCCGTTCCAATTTATTTCGGAAGATTCGAAAATCGAAAAATTCAAAAAATTGAAATTTAAAAATGATGCCAAAATCGAAAAATTACGAATCAAAAATCGAAAAAATCGAAAGTTCAGAAATAATTAACACCCCTAGTATTAATACACACTATCTCATTTGCGTAGGTAAAGTGTTTGAAGAATTGTAACACACAAAAAATTAGTGTTCGTCCGCATGGTAAGTCGGAATCGCGCACGGAGCAGACCATTGGAAAGGGATTTCAGTGCCCTTTGAAGATTCATTCCGCTTTGGTCGAGCTAAAGAGTTTGACTTTTTGGTCAAATGGAGCCTGGGAGTGCCCGATGGCTTCTAGGTCAGTACTCAGGACATGACATGGGTTTGTATTGATGAAGGGAGGTACTAGGGACCTAAGGAGAGTTAGGGGTAATAGAATGGGGTGTCTACGGAGCCCCTTGACGGGTGAGTTTCGAACAAAAGATAACTGTTGAATAGACACCACATGATGCTTTTGATGGAGTATGACCGATTCAGAGGGTCGAGGCTGATTCTGAGGACCTGAGGGGTGTTTTGGGGATGACCAATTTTATGGGACAAAGCCAAATTTACGGGCTTAAGTGATGAAGGTGACCGATTCTGCGGGTCAAAGCTAATTCTGTAAGCTTAGGGTGAAGGTCTAATAACCGAGGTCAATTATGACCTAAGAGTGGTGACGATCGAGGACCGAGGCCATTTCTGACCTAACTCAGGTGACGATCCAAGATCTAAGTCAATTCTGACCTAAAAGTGGAGGTGACCGAGGACCGAGGTCAGTTCTGACCTAACTCAGGTGACGATCCAAGATCGAGGTCAATTCTGACCTAAGAGTGGTGACGACCGAGGACTGAGGTCAATTCTGACCTAATATTGGTGACGACCAAGGACCGAGGTCATTTCTGACCTAACTCAGGTGACGATCCAAGATCGAGGTCAATTCTGACCTAAGAGTGGTGACAATCGAGGACCGAGGTTAATTCTGACCTAACTCAGGTGACGATCCAAGACCAAGGTCAATTCTAACCTAAAAGTGGTGACGATCGAGGACTGAGGTCAGTTCTGACCTAACTCAGGTGACGATCTAAGACCTAGGTCAATTCTGACCTAAGAGTGGTGACGACCGAGGACTGAGGTCAATTCTGACCTAACTCAGGTGACGATCCAAGAACGAGGTCAATTCTGACCTAAGAGTGGTGATGACCGAGGAGCGATGTCATTTTTTACCTAATTTCGGTGATGATCCAAGATCGAGGTCAATTCTAACCTAAGAGTGGTGACGACCAAGGACTAAGGTCAATTCTGACCTAACTCAGGTGACGATCTAAGACTGAGGTCAATTCTGACCTAAGAGTGGTGACGACCGAGGATCGAGGTTAATTTTGACCTAACTCAGGTGACGATCTAAGATTGAGGTCAATTATAACCTAAGAGTGGTGACGACCGAGGATCGAGGTCAATTATGACCTAACTCAGGTGACGATCCAAGACCGAGGTCAATTATGACCTAAGAGTGGTGACGACCGAGGACCAAGGTCATTTCTGACCCAACTCAGGTGACGATCCAAGACCGAGGTCAATTCTGACCTAAGAGTGGTGACGGCCGAGGATTGAGGTCAATTCTGACCTAACTCAGGTGACGATTTAAGATCGAGGTCAATTCTGACCTAAGAGTGATGACGACCGAGGACTGAGGTCAATTCTGACCTAACTGAGGTGATAATCCAAGACCTAGGTCAATTCTGACCTAAGAGTGGTGACGACCGAGGACCGAGGTCAATTCTGACCTAACTCAGGTGAAGATCCAAGACCGAGGTCAATTCTAACCTAAGAGTGGTGACGACCGAGGACCGAGGTTAATTCTGACCTAACTCGGGTGACGATCCAAGACCGAGGTCAATTCTGACCTAAGAGTGGATAAAGATTGGATTTTGATTCTGCTGGAGAAAGTGCTTTGTGATTTTGATCTGAGCTGGGGAGCTGATAGCTGGGGAAACTTTTGTTTCTTTAGGAGGCCTCACAGGGGGGGACAATCAATTTTGGTGCTGTAAAAATTCAGCTGGGGAAGTGATCCGGCGATCCTTAGAGATCCTCTAGGGCTTTGCCGGGAGGATATTCACTTGGTTTTTGAGGATTTCGCTGGGAAAGCGGGGTTTCACTTGAGGGAATGCAAAATTTTCTTGGTGATAATGCTCTAAATCATTCCTAGGATTTTTAGGATTTTTTTGAGGATTTTTCGGGGGTTTCCAGTATTTTTTGGGAATTTTTGTACGAAATTTAAGGGGGGTGCCAGTCGGCATGGTATGAGGGGTGCCAGTCTGCAGTGGCACAGACTTTTGGACTACTTCGGGAAGGTAAGGAGTCAGTGCCGATCAGTATGGTGGGGGTCAGTTCCGATCGACATGGCATTTGGCATCCTATATAAAAGGGGCGAATCCCTTCATTTTTTTCACAGCTTCTTTGCTTTCTCTCTTTCTGCGAGTCCTCTGCAAATCGTTCTAGCATTCCGATCTTCAAAAAATGGCCACTTTTGTGAGCACCGCAGTCCAAAGGGAGTGGTTGACCGTTGATGACTGGGCGAATGTGGAGTGGAGTGGAGGGCCAGGGCGCCTCTTATTTTGGGGAGTGAGAACTCCTTTGATGCGTTTGAGCCTGTTGCGGATGAGCGAACCTTCCTGTAGGAGCCGTCGTGTCATCGCTCTTGGAGAGTGAATCCTGGCGGTTATGTAAGTAACCTGACCTTTGGCATTCCTTTCTTTTTGGTGATTTTTCTTTATTTCTTGACCTCTGATGAGATTTTTTTTTCTTTTTGCTAGTTTGATATTTCTTTGAAGAACATGCGCGCCCGCTGGACGACGGGGCTCAGGGATGTCTGGGAGCATCTCCCACCTATGGTGCGTTGGGTGGTATCATCAGCGGGCTTTGGGAGGTTGGTATCTGTGCTGGATGAGACGCCTCATTCAACAGCGCTTCTGTGCGCTTTGGGGGAGAGGTGGTGGGATACTACTCACACCTTCCATTTTGGCTTCGTAGAGATGACTGTGACTCCCATAGACGTGCAGTAGCTGTTGGGGCTAGATTGTGATGGAGAGCAGATAGAGGTGGATCGTTCTTTACAGGTGAAACCGAAGGCAGTGCGTGTGGCACTTGGTGATGTAGGGAGGATAGTTTCTGGGGATTCTATCCGACTGTCTCTGTTGAAGGTTGTTCTGTTGGGCAGGGTGATTGATGTGGAGGACAGGCTGCAAATGAGGCAGATGGCTCGATTATTTATTTTACTGGTGTTGGGAGGTTTCATGGTGGTGTCGAGCGACGACGTCGTCCATTTGTGGTTCTTGTCGTACTTGAGGATGTTTTTGAACATCCCTTTCTATGATTGGGGGAGTCTGACTTTGGCGACCCTTTACTCTTCTCTGGATGCATTCAGTCGGTGCTTCCAGCAGACCTTTACTAGAACCATGTACCTTCTTGAGGTATTCTTCAGTTTGCGCATTTTTTTTCATGCATTCGCATTTTCCTTTCATGCATTCGCATTTTTCTTATGCGTCTCTTTTTGTTTGTGAATTTTTATCTTTGACAGACGTGGTTTTATGAGGTGATTGAGTGCAATACCCCGTTGATCGCCTTGAAGGACGACACTGTTGGGGACTCCTGCCGATTGTATCGATGGCGTAAGGCCAATCGGTAGTCGAAGGGATCTCTCTCTCTGGAGGCGGTGCGTCAGGTCTTGAATGACCTGACCAGTGGTAGGGTAAGACTCTTTCCATTTCAGTCTTATTTTTTTTTTGCACCTTCTGATCGTGTATTGATTTATGCCTGCTTGGAGATTTTCAGGTGACCTTTTATCCCTGGGGGACAACCATTCAGGATGTGGGGACGATCGGAGTGAACGCGCAGATGAGGCGTTTGCTGGCGCATGAGTTCAGTCATTCCTGGTATCTCGGGGATAGGTGGTTCGCCAGATTTTCGAGGAGGAGGTGGTGGTTCCACCTGCGCAGCCTCCTACGTCTATGAGGCGGGAGCGACTGCTGTCGGAGGATGCGAGGATTACGGTGATAATCGGCGAGTCCTACTTATTGTACACTGATACGGCTGCACTGTATGACTATATGGACTTTGTGATGAGATGGTTGAAGGCGCCTAGCATATATGATGCCCTGCCTTTCCCTCCTGCGGGTTCGATTTGGGCGGTGGGATCTTCCCACAGTGGCAGCGGTCCGACGGCATCTGCGACGACGGTGACCTCAGAGATTCCTTTTGTGCGATTGCACACTCCTTCGTACAACATTCGGCGGGCTGATGGAGGGATGGTGCCTATGTTGCATTGTCCTCATGCGATGGATCCAGAGGAGTTGGGTTTGACAGAGGAGGTCCTCCGACCTGCGGTATACCTTTCTGTTCTTCTCTTTATTTCTTTTCTGTTTTGGTCATCTGTGCTTTGATATTGATTTTGCCTTTTCCTTGCAGCAAGTCCGAGTGTCGACCACTTGGCTAAGAGACATCAAAGACAAGATATCTTCGGCGACTACCCATATTCGGGATGCAGTTCCTGTTCCTTCTTGCTTGGTGTTGTCTACTTCGTCCAGAGAGGACTCTGGCTCAGGTAGTGGTGGTGCACCGTCTCGCCACAGGGGAAAGAGAGCACATCGCAGGTGTGGAAGCTCGTAGAGTGAGAGAGAGACAGAATGTGGGTTCGGGCTGAGTCCCATTATTTTTGCCTTTTCTTTTTATTTCCTGCGAAATTGATGTAACACAGAAATAAATAGATGCAATGCAATGGAGTTTTTTATTATCTTTTATTAATGATGAATGAATGCATGCACATGCGCTTTTTACTTTGTTGCCGAGACCATAAAAAGGAGTATTTTTGGAATTTTTTGAAGGAAAGTTTTTTTAATTAAAAGGGGAAATTATATAAGGAGGAAAAGGGATTTTGAAATTCTGTTGAGAATATCAATTCATTTTTATTTGGTTTTCTGATTTGACAAAAGAGGAAAAAAGGAAAATTTCTAAAAATGGGGGGGGGGGGTGCCGATCGGCAAGCACCTTGTCCTGCCTATCGGCAGTTCAGTCCAGTCCCATCAATTCAAAGCTTTGATTGGTACCCTCTTCAGCCTTTTGTATTTTATGGGGTAGGATTCCCTCCGATTTCTGCAGGGATTATGTCTCTTGTGAGGGTTCTCAAGTATAAAAAGGGGTGAGAGTGGAGTGTTTTCATCACACCTTCGCATTCTTACTTACTTGCCCACTATCTCTTAGCCTTGCAAGATGTCTCTACCTGGTGGCATTGAGTTTGCTAACTACCTCGAAGCCTTGGAAGCAATGTGCTCTTATAATATCGACTATGATGCTTTCAACATGCGTCGAGTCTCCTTGTGGCGCAATCGGCCTATTGAATGGAACATGCTGATGGCGGCAGTACAATTCTGGTACCCCGAAGACCATATATTCCGCTTTGGGTTGGATGAAGTTTGTCCTATCTACTAGGAATTTTCTGTCATGCTGGGTGTAAATCCCAGTGTTGCCGCGGTTTTGCCTGAATTTTCTCATTCTCCCAAGGATTTGGAGGAATGATCTCTCTCCCAATGGTGCTGCAGTCCATGCATTTATGGGAAGTAGGTGATGCTGGCTATGCTGGAGTTGTTGCTCTAGGCCTGGTTTCAAAATTGTTGCTGGTGACTAGGGAAGTGTTGGTGGACCCGCAACTTGCAGCCATTACTTCGTGGATGTCATACCATCGCAATCCTGCGGCAGTGATACTAGCGGAGACGCTGAATGATCTGGATGCCTGGAGAGAAAGTCGTTCTGACTTTCTAAGGGGTAGCCCCGTGATGCTATTCATGTGGTTGTCTGAAAGACTCCGCTTGGTGGTCCCTCCAGAGTATCCTTAATCGGTTGTACCCAACTTCTTTTCGCGTTACTTCATCCACGTTGGCCTGGATATTACGAGCTGGGAGAATTGGTTTGTGGAGCATGGGGCTCAGAATTTGTATTGGTCAGTGCCTTGGTGGGGGCAGTTGCAGCCTATTCTGGAGCTAGGAGAGTACTCATATGTGCGGCTGGTTAGCCTCAGACATACCTCTTTTTATTTCCCTTGGGGGCTTCTACGCCAATTTGGCTGGGCATAGGTCATGCCACCTCGGGTACTAAATTTCTTTTCGGTAGACGTTTTGATCGAGCGCCTACGTCTGTTGCTTGGATCTCTGTGGGAGAATCGTCATCCTTCGACCCGTCCCTCTCAGTCTGTCGGGAGAGTTTGGCATGTCCTTGGGGATTATATGAAGTGGTTATGGAGGAGAGTAGTCAGCAAGATATTGGCAGTGGAGACTGAACAAAGGTGGTTTGTTTTATTTAACACCATGGAAGGGGGTGTTGTGGTTTTTTCGAAGTTGGTTCGGGCTTATCAGTCCATGGAGTGTTTACGGCACTCTATTCAGGCAGGGGAAATTTGGGGGCCCCAGGATGTAGATGATGAGGGTGCAAGCTCCTTTGGTAGCTGTGGGTAGGACTCTTGGAGAGTTTATTTGTTGTAATAGGGAATAGATGTGGGGATTTTATTTGTCTTTTTATGGCAGTAGGGGAAGGGAGTTATCCGTTCATTTTCTTATGTAATTTGTGCTGTAATTTCTTATTAATGAAATAAGCAAGTTTCTGATCATCCAGCTGTGCCTTTCAATGAATTTTGTAATTTTGAATTATCTATACCGACCGCTAAGGCATACATAATTCTTTTCTTCAAGTATATGTTAGAATGAACTGTCGTTCTCAGAGATAAGAAAAGAATAGTATTTTGTGAAAAAGAAAGGGCCGTGCTCCTGTAAGATGTATGAGCTGCCTACGTACCTCTGGGAATTTTGATTTTTTTTTTTGTTTTTCTTGAAAAATGGTTTTTTACAGAGGATCATGCCCACGTAGTTCTGGGTAGAGGGAAATGAAAAGAGTTTTTTTTTAAAGAATAGAAGGGAGATGAGAAGAGTCGTAGCGCGCCGAGATTTCGAACTAGGGGTAGAATTTCTTGAGACGGTCCAGGTTGACTGGATGAGCCATCTCTTCCCCATCTAGGTCAGTGAGCATGGCGGCACCGCCGGATAAGATTTTCTTCATAATGTAGGGGCCACTCCAATTGGGCTTGAATTTCCCTCTGGGGTCCCAAATGGGTTCTATTATCTCCTTGAGGGCTAAATTCCCCTCCCGGACACCGCGGTACTTAAATCTCTTGTTGAATGATCGCGCTATTCGACGATGGTACCCCTATATGTGGTAAAGAGCTTTCATTCTCCTTTCATCTAGGAGGGTCAGCTCATCGAGGCGGCTTTGGCACCAGTCTTCTTCATTAACTTTGCTTTCGAGCATGACGCGTAGCGAAGGTATTTCCAGCTCCACAGGTAGGACTGCTTCCATACCGTAGACCAGAGAGTAAGGGGCCCCAGTAGAGGTTCATATTGAGGTTAGATAGCCCCAGAGGGCGTACGAGATCCGATCGGCCCAATCCCTACAGCTTTCGGTCATCTTGCTGAGATGGATTTGAGGTTCTTATTGGTGGCTTCAACTGCACTATTGGTCTGAGGTCGGTAGGGAGAAGATTTGAGTCTCTGAATCCCATACTCATTGACTACTTCTGTGACTTCTGCTTCGAAGTGCAACCCGTTATCTGACACTAACTCATGCGAGACCCCATATCGACAGATGATATTTTTCTTGAGGAATTTGGCCACTTTCTTGGCGTTCAATACTGCGTATGACTCAGCTTCGACCCATTTGGTGAAGTAAATAATGGCAACTAGGATGAACTCATGTTCGTTTGAAGCCTTTGGTGTAACCTTCCATATGATGTCGATACCCCAGGTGGAGAACGGCCAGGGAGAGCTCATGTTGTATAATTCTCGCGGAGGGAGGTGTCGAAGATTGGAGAACTGTTGGCATTTGAGTCACCTCTGGACATAGGCGGTGCAATCTTGGGCCATGGTGGTCCAGTAGTAGCCCGGTCGGATGATCTTCTTGGCAAGTATGTGACCGTTCATGTGGGGCCCGCATTCCCCGTTGTGGATCTTTTGCATTATTTTCTTAATCTCAGCCCGTGCGATACAGCGTAGATGAGTTCCATCGAAGTTTCTCTTGAGTAGAGCTTTATGACAAATGATGTATTGGGCGACTAGTCTTCGGAGGGTTGTTCGGTCTTTCTTGTTGGACCCCTCGGGATACCTACCATGTTTGAGGAGGCACCAGATATCATAGTACCAGCAATCGGCTAGTTCAGGGTCTTCGGTGGAGATAAGTTCAATATGGTAGCAGTGGGGTGGTTTGTCTTGCTGTCTTGCTTTTGAATTAGGAAGGGGGTCATTGTTATTCCTTCGGGCATGTCAACCATGGAGGCTAAGGTAGCGAGAGCATCGGCTAGGTTATTCTTTGCTTGAGGTAGGTAATGGAAGGTGATATCTCGGCATCGGGAGGCTAACTCTTCTAAGTGGGCATGGAAGGGTTGGAGTTTTTCGTCCTTGACTTTTCACTTTCTGAGCACTTGACCGATGATGAGGGCGGAATCCCCGTAGACATCAAGGTATTGAATACGTTTCTTGAGATCAACTTTGAGGCCTACTGTGCATGCCTCGTATTCCGTCATGTTATTGGTGCAAGAGAAATCCAATTTGATGGCGATGGGAATGTGGGAGTCATCAGGGGAGATCAGAAGTATCCCAACGCCATATCCCTTTTTGTTGGCAGCGCCGTCAAAGAACATTTGCCATCGAAGGTTGTCTTGAGTAGTGTAGAGGATATTTTCATCTAGGAATTCGGAGATCCAAACATCTTCTTCTTCTATAGGATAATCAGCGAGGTAGTCAGAGATGGATCTTCCTTTAATGGCTTTCTACGTGATGTACACGATATCGAACTCGGTTAGGAGCATCAGCCATCGGGCCATTCGACTGGATAAGGCAGGTTTCTCAAGAAGGTATTTGATGGGATCCATTCGGGATACAAGTTTGATGAGGAAGGCGAGCATGTAGTGCTGCCACTTTTGGGTGACCCAGACAAGTGCGACACACGCCTTTTCTAAAGCAGTGTAGTTGACCTCGTACCCGGCCAATTTTTTATTGGCGTAATAGATGGCTCTTTCTTTGCCGGAGTCTTTAAGGTATTGAGCTAGTAAAGCCCCAGCTGCAGTGTCAGTTATGGTTAGGTATAGGAGCAAGGGGAGACCAGGTTGTGGAGGCATAAGCACCGGAGGTTGGGTCAGATATTATTTGATTCGGTCAAAAGCCTCTTGGTAGCCCTCGTTCCAAACCTTGATTGAATCCTTTCGGAGGACCTTGAAGATCGATTCGTAAATGGAGGTTAGTTGGCTGATGAACCAACTGATATATTGCAATTTCCCGAGAAAACCTCGGACTTCTTTCTCTGTTCGGGGCCGTGGCTCTCAAGTATGGCCTTCAGCTTTACGGGATCTGCTTCTATCCCCTTCTCACCGACCATGAATCCCAAGAGTTTTCCCTTTATAACGCAGAAGGCACATTTTTGTGGATTGAGTCTCATCTGATACCATCGCAGTCGTTCGAAGAACTTCCGGAGAGCGGGAACATGACCTTCTCTAGTTTTGGACTTGATAATCATATCATCCACGTAAACCTCGACTCTTTTGTGAATCAGATCAGGCAGGATGGTTGTGGCATCCCTTTGGTAGGTAGCCCCAGCATTCTTAAGACCAAATGGCATAATAGTGTAGCAAAAGGTTCCCCATAGGGTGATGAATGCAGTGTTTTCTTGGTGGTCTGGGTGTATCTTAATTTGGTTGTATCCAGCAAACCCGTCGACGAATGACTTTAGAGCATGACTGGCTGTGTTGTCCACGATCATGTCGATATTGGGTAGAGGATAATCATCCTTTGGAGAAGCTTTGTTTAAATCTCGATAGTCCACACACATCCGAACCTTCCCTCCTGATTTCGGCACATGTACTATGTTGGCTAGCCATGTGGGATATTTGATCACACGAATGAAGCCCATGTTCAACTGTTTGACCACCTCTTCTTTGACCTTGAGCGACCATTCGGTGCGGAGCTTTCTCAATTTTTATTTAACCGGCTTGTAATCTGGGAGAGTGGGGATCTCGTACTGAGCTATTTCAAGATCAATGTCGGGCATATCATCATAGGACCATGCGAAGACATCCACGAATTCCTTTAGCAATTCTTTGAGTTGTGCGCGCTCATGCTCGTCAAGGGTGGCCCCTATCCTAATCTCGCGCAGTTGGCTACTAGAATCGAGATTAATAACAACAGTCTTTTATTCATTAACTTGAATGCGGTTATGTTGTTTATTATTAACCTTATTTAGATCAGTTAAGAATTGTTCATTTGCAAAATCATCATCATCAAAAGTTTGATTAGAATCCAAGCAGTTAATGTAAGGCACATCAAGATACTCAAAATCTTCTTTTATTTTATTGATAGGAAAAACAACATTGAGAACCTTATCAAAAGAGGTCTCGATTACATTTGAACAAGGATAGACAACAGAAGAAGAAATATGGTAAACATTAGGGTTAAGGGAGATTTCAAGAGGTAGAACTGGCACAACCTGTCAGTTGAGGAGGGTGTATCAGCAGCTTTAATCAAATGGGATGGATCCATTGATATAGTGCTTGAATTAACCATGCAGAGTGCCAACCCCAGTGGTTGTAAGTCGAAGGAATCTTCGAAATCACTTTCCTTAGTCTCTTCGATATCTTTGATGAGCGATTGTGCTTGGTGTTGGAAACTTTTGGCCCATGGGTAGCTATCTTGGAAAAAGATCTCCATTCCAGGTTTTATCTTCTTGTCTGTGTGGTCATACTATGGTTCTGGAAAATCGCAAAAGGGGAAGTCTTCACCTTCTTTGATGAATCGTCCATTCAAGGAGTCTCCTGGGATAGTTTGGATGCAGTCTAATCTTCTCTTTGGTCGGGACTGGTAGATCATTTTGAGCTCTTGTTCTGATGGTTGATACCCCAAGCCACAAGGAGGGAAAACTTTCTTTAGTTCGATGGGCTCAAATATCCCTTGCTGCCTTTGCCCTATCTCTAGTCCGGGCATAAAGTGCATGTTTCTGAACATCTGAATCACATTGACGTTGCCATGAGGGTCATATTCTGGACAAACCCTTTCTTTGAAACCGTCCCCTGCCAGGAGTAGGAGTGGCTCAACTCGGAATCCTGATAGGAGCATATCATTTGGCCCGTGATGTATCTCAAGGATTGGACTGCTGGTGCATGCACCCTCAACATTTTCGTCGCCGCCCAAAATGGTGATGACTCGCCCGTCGACGAAGAACTTCAATTTCTGATGGAGTGAGGAAGACACACCTTTGATACCGTGGAGCCAGGGTCGTTTAAGCAACAGGTTGAAACAAGATGGGATATCTATGACTCGGAATTCAACGATAGAGTTTATAGGGCCAACCCCTATTACAAGTTTTATGGATCCCATCACCTCCCCGTGGGTATTATCGTAGGCACATACAGCGGAGGAGGTTGGAGCGAGGTCGCTTTCTTTCAAGCCTAAACACTTGAAGGTTATCAGTGGATAGACATTCAAGGCAGATCCGTTATCGACAAGAGAGAGTGGCACAACCTTCCCCATAACTTCGACGGAGATGTTGAGTGCATGATTGTGATTTGGCCCAATTTTGGGGATTTTTTCTTTAGAAAACGATAGCATTCGGGTAGAGGTTAAGGATCCGACCAGATTTACCGCCTCTTCTAGTGTGGTAGAAGGAGGAACTATGGGTCTAGTGAGCAACTTGATTAAAGCATTTATGTACAGTTGGGAAGACATAAAAAGGCCCATAGAGTGATGTTAGCTTGGGTTTTTTTTAGTTGATCGAGGATCTTGCTCTCCTCGATGGTCATCTCTGGCATATGAAGGTTTTCAACTCCCTTCCCCATGTCATTTGCTGGTAGTGAGCTTGGAACCTGGTAATGTCTCCCTAATCTGGTCATGTGATTTACTGAAGAAGGGAAGAACATGAATCCCGTTTCCTTGTCAATCTCAGGTTGTTCTATCACCCCGTTTATTTCTCCGAGGAGTTCTTCAAATGATATCATCCCATATATGTCGGCTACTGGGCCAGTTCTTCCTGAAGCTTGTTCTTCACTCAAATCTTTGAATTCTTCCCCCCATCCGGTGGCAACAGTTCTATCTTTCCATGTAAAGTCAATGCATTCCACAACGATAACGCATAAAGCTTTGAAAAAAAAATGCACCTATCTTTAACTTTAACTTAAAATAGGAAATAGCAAAACACAATTCTATTACGGACACTTTAATACTGGTACATCAACACATCACATTTCCATGTCAAAAGAAAGAAGTTTGAGTACACTTTCTAGTCCATCACAATTAATGGAAAAAAATTATCGTTATAAATTATTACAATTTATAAACATAGGATAAAGCAATTAAATGATATGTCAACAAACATTGATGAATATAGTAGTATGTGGATCAATGTAAACACATCACTCAACTAATTAACTTGTTTTTCCATTTTGGTGTGTATAATAAAATATAACATATACTTTAATAATAATTTAATAAACCAAGTTGTCTCCCTCTACTTCAAATTGAACCTCCCCTAAGATGGCAAAGTTGGAATGATCTGCTCATTGCTAAAATAATTATCTGGATCAACCATGCTCTTCACTTTCACCAACCTATGAAGATATCCCATGAAGTACTTCTTCCCGTAAATCGTACCTTCGTTATAACTATCTTTCCCACTACCCGTAACACCAATATCAAGATCCCTATAATTAAAAAATGCACCTCTAGGAGACTTTGAAACAAAGAGAGTCATATAACAATACAACCTCCTAATCTGATTTAAATACTCCTTTTTTGCTTCATTTCCTTCGTCATGCCAATTCACTGAATACTGAATTTTGTAAATATTTCCTTTCCTGTGTGGAAGAGAAGTTTCCTAATTAGGAATTTCATTCATTCTCCCTCCATATGGGTAAAAAACAAATCCAATAATCATAATAAAGCTTCGTATACAAGTGAGGGTGTGCATCTATATAATTCCAGTAAAGTTTTATTATTCACGAATTGATTTTTTTTTCATATAGATACGCAATGATGTATATAATTAACAAATTTCACCCAATTCAAGCTAATTCCAGAATCAATTGCTCAAAAACCTATAAACTTACCCAAAACTGAAAAGAGATAAACTCAATGAGGCTTTCATCCGGCCACCTTCCCAAACTCCATTGTTTCACCGCTTTGATCGACGCAAATTCTGGATCTTCATTGTAATATTTCAACACTTTTGTTAAATAACTGGAATGCCCAATCTTCCTCTTGTATGTATATTCAAAAACATATCCTGCAAATATGTTCAAAGGGATTTATATCCATGTAACTTTGACTACTTCTATAAATGCATCCATGAAGGTCGTTCAATTGGAAAAAAAATGATTACAATAATCAAATATGTTTCAAATTACAACAAAGAAACTATATATTGATCATAGTAAAAAAAGTAGACATGTATATCATGTGAATATAACACGTCATTAGTATAAAATCTACTACGATATAGTTTTTTGGAAAGACAAAAAAACTCAGGTCGTGCATCATCGACAATGGATACAAAGTTAATTACCAAAAGAAGTAAAAAAAAAGAAATCTTCACCATCTGAACCTTGAGATAATTTCTATAAACGGAACTCAACCACCCTGAGATGTCATGGACGATTTTCCCCAAATCTAGAGACAACCTACAGAGATGCAAATCTCCTAAAATCCAAGAAATATCAAATCAAAATCGAAAAATTAAAATGTATATGAAAAAGAAATAAAACTCAGCCTATACCTGTTAAGAAAAATATAACAACTTTGTTGTAACATGAACCAGCAGAGATGGAAGATTTTCAGGGGTAGGCGGGTTGAGGTCGCCTCCACCTAACCAAACCGTGTCTCAACTCGTCTCTTTCCAAATCTATTTTCAAAACCAAAAACCAAAATCTATTTAAAACATTAGAAAACCAAATCGATTTTCAAACAAACATCTATTTTCAAAACCCAAATTGATTTTCATACCAAAGTAGATGTTGAGGATCTATAAATGGATAACTCGCGGTGATGGTGGCGGGTAAGGATGAGGGATGAGGGATGATGATTGTTGGGTTTAGGGGTGAGGGATGAGTGGTGTTAGGGGGGATGGCTGTTGTGGAGTTTGGGATTAAGAATTATTGGGTTTGACGATTGATATTTTACATTAGTTGTATTTTATTAACAAATCAGAATCGAAACGTTGTAAAGGAGAGAGAGACACATGGATAGTATTGGGTTTGAGAGTTTTAAATGCTCTGTCTACGTGGATAGGATGATTGGAGAGGAGTCTTAATGACTTAGGATCCGTTTGTTTACACTTCTGAAATCTGAATCTAAACCATTCAGATATTAGAGGGAATAAAAAGACGTTTGTTTTCTACACATTTCAGAGATTAACGGTAATATTATCCTCTTAATGATTCAGAGATTCAAACCCATCTGAATCTGATCACTTAAATTTGAACGAAAATAAATTTACAACAATAACCTTACCTTTTGAAGGTGCAAACCATCTGAATCTGTTCTAAACTTCTAGCTACTGCGTTTTGTAGTTGTTTAGCTGCTAGGTTTCTACTTTGTTGCTGGCATTTGTAGCTGCTACTTTTCTACTTTTTTGTTTCTAGCTGCTACTTTTCTACCTTGTTTTGTTTTGACACATATATGTAGTTTGCATAATGAATTTGACCCGTATGTAAAAACTTGTTAAAAAATGCTAAATATTTTTTAAACGAGTTCAAAAAATTGTTGAAATCCTTTTTTTAAAGAAAAGCAGTTTTTTATTTTTGAAAAGTAATTTCTTCTAAAACCAGTTTTTTACTTTAAAAAAGAGAAAATAGTTTGTTAAAAGACATTTTTTTAAGTAGCACATATTTTTTGATAAAAAAAATTAGTCTAATAATGTAGAATTTTTTTGTAATAAAAAATATTTTTTTTTTATATAAAACTATTTTGGTGGCGTGGACTAAAATATTTATTTCAGGTCATGGATGTTTTAAATATACGTTTTATTTTTAAAATAAATATAAGGGTAAAATGGTCCAAATAATCTGCATTCAGATTTCAGACATAAATCTGCAAACAAACAGTATATATTCAGAATTTTTATTCAGACAGCAAATAAACAACTTTTTCAGATTCAGACTTCACATTTCAGATTCAGACAAAAAAATAAACGCAACCTTATTTTGTATTTTATAGTAGTAAGAGATTAAAGATATAATATATATATATAGATCATTAACTAATATTCTTCGTAAATAAATTAACATTGAAAAGGAGAATGGATATGGCTAAGCAGAGAAGAGGGGGAGGAGTTGCTGCCTCTCCTCAAAGACAGACAATTTTATTTTATGTATAGATCGGCCCTGATGTTTCAACTTTTACTTTTTCTATCAGCGTTCTTAGTTTTTGTTTTTTTCGATCATTCAAAACTTTTAGGGTTTGAAGAAGAGGACAATAGTCCTCTAAAGTATTATCTGTTAGGACGCGCTACTGCTATTACCTGCTGCTTCAGGTTTTGTTTTGGACGGACGAAAATTAAGTAATAATATTGTTTATTGGCACGCAATGCAGATTGAGGTTGGAGAAAATTCCTCAAACGCAGTTTGGTTTCCGGGTTGGAACCCCGTGTTAGGAATGGAATGGTATCGTGTTGACATCGATGTTGCCGATTTGGAAGAGCAGATGAAAATTAGGCTCTCCAGGAAACAGGAAATCTGTGAGATCCTTGACATTCCACACTCTCTACTCAAGCAAGGTTTAAGTATCCAACCAGACTCAATTTTACCTGTACCAGACTGTTCTAGCGAGTGTGTAGCCGTTGGCCGTTTCCTATGCTGTGCCGGCGGCCTTTTACCTAAACCTCCCTCCTCTCGTGCTCGGCGGATTTTATCTACGGACATCCGTTGCCTTGATACTACCCAGTTGGACTTAGGTTGGAAGACTTATCCCATGACTACTGGCAGGGTTTTTCCATTTATGGCTGCCATGCATCACAAGGTTTATATCATTGGAAGTGCGAGTGGATGTGCGGATTTGAATCTTTTTGCTGAGGTTTTCGACCCTTTGACGGGGGAATCACAGCCTTTGCCCCCTTACCCCAAGGATGCTGACCGTCACCCTAGTGCCATTGTCGCTCTCCCTCACCAAAATAAGATTATGCTTTGTTTTAAATCTAACTCCATTGTCTACTACGATGTCACGGATCGACATTGGTATGTCGAACGTGACCAGCTCTTCTTCTCTGCCTCCTACAACCCATATGGAGCCGCATATGCAGCTGTGGGTGACACTATCTACTGGTTCTCCGCTGACTCCGACTTTGCTGCCTATGATTTCCGTAACAAGGAGATGTACTTCTCACAAAACTGGATTATACGCTCCCAGGAATTAGCCACCCTGCACCCCGACCACAGGACTCCAACCTTACTCCATCTCACTAACAATTTATTCTGTCTCGTTTGGATGGATTCCATATTCTACGAAATTCACGACACCCACTATAATGTAATCCATTGCACTAAACTCGACATTTCGAAATGCTCGCACACAAAATCCCTGGCTGTTTCTATGCTTCATACCCAAAGTTACCTTATCAAAACTGAACAGGGGTTCCTTGGTGCTGTGCTCACGTAAGTGCATCTTTACTTACTCAAACATCTCTCATTTATCTTGTATATTACAATATTCACATATTTTATATTTGTGATTTGATTTCACATATATGTACAAGTGTCTTGGCTCATAACACACTTGTACGAAATATATAACGGTTAAAGTAAGATCCTATATGTACGCTAGGATTTATGTGCTACCACAGTAGTAAAGTGCAACTTCCTCATCATTGATTGCCATTTCTAATTTTGGCGAGAATCCCCTTAATCATACCATATTCACCATACCGTGGTACCAAAAATTGAGAAGGTCCAAACCTTCAGGATTTCTTGATGATGATTTGCTCCAGGACTACCTTTTTATTGAGCCCACTTTCTAGGACTCAAGATCAAAACAACCTTATAAACTCATATCGAGCAAAAACTGTATTTATCATCACGGAGATTCTTGTCACCAAGTGGGAGCAAAATAGTTGGCTCACACACACTTAAGTTGCTAGCTCAATTTCAATAAAGTGCATCTTGTATGTTTTGGGTAAGCTACTCTAATATTTAAAGCATGAGAATGTTTTTGCACCTTTCAATAGTCATCAACCCACAAGGTTCAAGTCATTTAATTTCACAGTTAATCTTTTGCACAGGTTAAGTCTAACAATATTTGGAGGGTCAGCGTTTTGACTCTATGATTCCAGAGTTGTTCTCACCTTAACTGGGGCATCTTACAGGATGTTAACGTGAGCATAAAGTACAGCTATTCACTTCTTATACATCCAAATGTTGCTCCTATATCAAGAAAAATGCTTTCCGTCAACTCTTCATTGACGGAACACTTCATCAAGAAAATTGTACGAGTTTACAATCTCTTTAGCTTTTGTTTATTGGCATTAAAGGTTGGCCTATGTCAATCCTCCGTCTTGATTTCTGTAATGGAATATCATGTCAATGCCAACTGATAAAGCTTTAGTTTATACCTATACGTGCACAACAGTGGCCAAGGCTAAAAGGGTCAAATTTTGCTACCAGAAAAAAATGCCTCTTTTCCATGAGATGGTAAACAGTTCACTTCCACTAAGGTCGTGGCATCATCCTATAGTGGTACACTCTTATTAGGAGGTAGAATACTTCCTGACGAAGTTATTCTGATGTAAAGGGGCATGGACGTGCCATCTCATCTCAAAACTCTGGAGGCCACACCTTTTGATGGCATGCCCATCGATCTAGCCCGATCGAAGAATATGCTTTTGCATCATTCTCTCCACCTAAAAGCGTCTCTATTGCGACCATGACCTCGCAGCGATACCTTTTTACCTTTTATGCACAAAAACACTGAACTATATCAAAAGCAGGTGAAAAATCAAGCCAAAGCTTTTCTTCAATTTCTAAAAAATAATTGGGCTTAGGCCTTTTTTAATATTATACTAAACTCCCTCCATAGGAAAAGTAAACTAGGAATCTAAACTATTTTGAAATAAAAGATGAACAATGAAAAAAAATCCTAAAATATTCCTCAAGTAATGATAACTAAAAAATTTAATTTCGGATCCCCTTCCCCTTGCCTTCCACTCACACCCTTAGGGATCCACTATTCTATGAGTGAATACTCCTTTTTAAGTAATAATTATGAGTAGAATTTGAGCCGACTTCATTATCGCCCAATGCATGAAACATTTCATGTATTTCTTCTTATGTTTAACTACCATAGCTAGGCTCAGTAGTTTCTCCAAGAAAAAGTATTGTTCCTTTTCTTTGTAAAGAAAATTGTTTTTAATAAATACTGCACCATTAAGTATTTGGAAAATAGTAGCATGCCTTGCAAATGCCTACAAGTGTTGGTGTATAAACATACTATTAATGGGTCTCCGTTGCTGGGGGGATGAATTTATCCTGCAAAACATGGTAAGAACATTATTAGAGCAATCAAGAATCTTGAATATCAGTTGGTTTATTAAACTTGAGAATATATGATTCCAAAGGGGGAAATCCACCTAGTGTTGTTGTGCCTTCTTCCTACCCACCATCTTGCTTCCTAAATTATGTGGAAATATATTATATAGTTTTAGCTCGTTACTATTTTAATCCAACTTCCTAGCTATCAAAAATGTTTTTAAAGTTTTTTTTATCAGTTTAAGATTTGGGGCGGCCAGTTAAGGTTTTAAAGTTTGAAGCCTTAGTTATATGAGACGTATACATGTTTACACACATGAAATTAAGACCTCTATTAAGCATATACGTATGTGAAATCTAAATGGGGGTTATGAATGTACATATACATATAGTACATGTCAAGTGCTTGCTCGCCCCAAGCGTTGTGTCACGGGTCGAGTCTTGGAAGTATTCTCTTCAAAAAATGGGGGTAAGGCTTGCTTATATTTACCGGACTCAGACCTAACTAAATCGAGATGGGTACGACCTTTTTTTAGATGTGAAATCTACCTGTGTAGAATCCAAGGGATAAAATACTAGTATAAAATATATTCTGTTATATTTAAATTTTTTTATATATCTATTATAGAATTTAAAGAACATATTACCTATTAATAGCCTTCTTTTTATCTAATCTATAAGTTTGGATTTGATCCCCGTCGAACACTAACGACACCTTGACCAAATTTGGAGCATTGAAAATTGTACATCAATCCACAATCTTGCGAGATGATTCTATATTCCAAATGACTTCTAGACTACCCTCGATTGGAAGAAAATATGGTTGAATTTCACGGAATTCAAATTCAACGTGTCTATTTGTTATTGGAATATTGGACATGCTTCATTGCCTTCTGTTCTTAGATTTTTTCTACCAAACACCTTACTTCCCATGGAGCTATATTGTATAAACATAATGCCAGTCTTCTAACTCTAAAATATTTTAATCCTACTGTCTAGTGATTGAAAGTGTAAATTTTGTATTGAATTTTACAAATCGATTCAAGATACGATTCGAGTTTCGCGATTCATAAATTTTATATTTGTGATTTCTTAAGTATGTACAAGTGTATTAGCTCATCTTGCCCGATATGCAATTGCCGAGGTGAATAACTGATATAAGATGTCCAAAATGTATCAAAAAGGGGGATAGATTTGGCAATGAGATTCAAGGTTCTAAAAAATGCGGGGCGTGATCGAGGCGTGGAGGCCAAGCCTTAGAAGCCTAGGCGTGCCTTAAGAGTAAAAAGGCGTGAAAAGGCGTTTAGGCCTTCTTAATATATTTTAATATTTTTTAACCATAACAAGGCTATTAAAATACTAAAATTGTACATATCATAAAAATATGCATGAACATATGCAAATTAAAGTACTGTTTAATTATTTTGGATGAGATAATGGTCCGGTTAGTAAAAAAATTCTTGAAAAGGCGATATTGTTTCAATAAAGCATTGTTGTTTTTAGAAAAAAAGTGCGCCTTAAGGGTTTTACTAAGAATAAGGCGTAAAAAGCTTAAGGCAGGGCGTTTCTCCCAAGCCTCAAGCGTAGGCGGAGCCTAGGTAGTTTTTTTTAGAAAAGTGCTATTTACCACTAAAATAGTAGACTCCTGGCAAATGAGCATATTCATTGGTGTATAAAACATATTTTTAGTGGGTCTCCATTAATGATGGGATGAATTTATCATGCAAACCATGGTAAGGAAATAAAAATGCAATCAAGCCATAGCCAGGCTCCGCTGCTATCTACCACGGACAATCTAATTATGTGTTTTCCTTGAAAGAAAATAGATTACTAGAACCTAATCTATGATGTTTCAGGATCCAAGACACATTGATGGAGGTCTCATAAAGACAGTAGTAGTGATAGAAATGAGAGATAATGAAGAGAGAGGGGTTATCATGGGCTGTTGCTCTTCTAAAGTCATAATGAGATGCCAAGTCTATCCGAAGATTCTCATTCTAGTCAAATTGGACTTCATTAATAGGGGTATTCTAACTCCACCACTATTCTCTACGGTTATTTATTTCTTAATTGTTCTAGGTACTTATAACTAATTACTGTGTTACTGCAAAAGCGGAACACATTCTAATCAACCTTATCAAATTTCCAACAATATGTATGGTTTAATTCCAACCTTCAACAGTAATAGGCAATGCTTGGATGTGCCATACCTCTAGAAATAGGAGGAACATCTCCTCATGTAGAAACAAGCTCAACTTATATTAATAAAATTTGCTACCTAAGTGATCGAAGAAATAGCATGATAACCCACATCAACATCAAGATGCAGTCACGCAGGCATCTTGGGAAGTATAATGTCTATTATCTTTTCTTTCGATTGCTTTTCTGCGACATCGACTTTTGATACATGATTGTTCTCTTGACATTTTTGTGTAGGTTTGTCCATTTATATTGCAGGAATTTAAAGATGGAACAGTGATGCAGTCTTTTTAAGTGATGTTTAAGAGAAGTCAAATTCAAGTTAGTCTTTGTTTCTACGCAGGTGACGCTGAGAAACTCTATTTCTCCGAAATCACCCACCACAAATTAGTTTATTTGTGTGTGATTTTGCACTTCTAATTATTTTCTCTGAACTGGATGTCACTCTAAAATAATTCGTAGGTTTATTATTTTTTGAGACATAATTTAGAATGTTGCCTACCTACTTTAGTTTTTAGTCTCTATAGACGATGTTGCAGGAATGGGGGGGCAGATAAAATATGGCTAAAGTGTCCATTATACGTGATCGAGTAATTAATTTCTTAGTTTCTTGAAATTTGTCATCTGTCGAGGATGTTGGTGTCCAAAAGAACTCAGTTTCTTACTTTCATGGCTGAACACTCCACTAGCGTTTAAAGTAGATGTGTTTTACCCCCCATGGATAACAGTATTTAAAGTAAGCTATACTCTTGAGTTGGTAATATGATATTCTTGTCAGAGAGAACTATTATTAAGCAAGATAATTACAGTGTTACTGTTATTTGCTAATGACCAAGGTTCTAAAAGGCGCGAGGCGTAGATGTCAAGCCTCAAGCCTTAGGAGCCTAGCCTCGGCGTAAAAAGGCGTTATTCCTTTTTTTATTATTTTAATTATTCTAAGGCTAGTAATATAATAAAATAATACATACCTTGAATTTTGAAAATATATGTATATGTTTGGTAGCCATCTTTCTCATATTCATGCTCCATAACAAATATTTGTCAACTAATCCTTTGTTTTTTTTAAAAAAAGTGTGCCTTAAGCTTTTTACCAAGAATAAGGCGTAACAAGGCGACCTTTTAGAACACAGCTAATGAGTTGCATAAGTTGTTGCTGGAACAATGTTCATTGGATTTGCTAACAGTAGATAACATTATTATGAGAGTGTTTTGATTTTAGCACAAGAGAACTCTTCTTACAAATTGATAGTCATGTAGACAGAGTGCTATGAACCCCACTTATTGTTTTCTTCCCCTTTTAGGTAAGTGTTAAGAGTTTTGTATTAGTTGAAGATTTGGGGTAGCCAGTTAAAGTTTTGAAGATTGAAGTGGTAATAATATGAGACCTATATATGTTTACACACACGAAATCGAGACCTGTATACACACTTACGTAAGTGAAACCAAATTTGGAGCATTTGAAATTGTATTACTGTTCACAATCTGGTAGACGATTCTATATTCTATATGACTTCTATTCTAACTCAACCATTACTCTATATGGATATTATAATACTATTACATAAGTGGAACATACAGTCAACCGGGTCAAGTTTCCTACAATATATATTTACTAATATAGGTCCGTGCAGTGGCATTATCATATGAGGATAAAATTTCATCTGAAAAATTCAATTGTAATATTAATTTAAAGATTATCTACTTCCCTCTTCAATGTTCAAACCCTGTAAAATTCTAATTCAATCATGTTGAATTGGAAATAAAATAATACTCCTGTTCACATCTCATCTTAGAGGCCTTTGACAACACTGGAAAATTATATGACCATATCCAATTTTTGTAGCATCAAAGCATACCATATTATAATCTGAGGAAGAAAGATTCGGTGATTTTTTAAGCGTTTTAGATCAGTAAAAATGGCATATTATGTCCAACACGAGCACTTCCAAGTGCTCTGCTACTGGAATTAACTCATGTAATCATCCAGGTTAATAATACTGAGCTTCAGGAACTTGTGTATACAAACTTGATCATGTCAATAGCTTAGAATACGGGGTAAAATAATAACTCATCTGCACAAAGACGTACAAAAGTCAATCCCGAAAAGATCATCCAATAGATTAAATTTCGCGTATAATTAGAAACAATCCTTACTGTTTACTAAGGCTAATTTTAATCAATTTGGAAGATTATATAACTATAATACTAATCTTCTAACTCTACAGTATTTAAATCCAAATTTCTAGTGATCGAAAGTGTGAAATTTGCATTCGTTAGAAATTTGGGGTTGGCATTTAAGGCTTTGAAGTTTGGAGCATTGTTTTAACCTGGCCCAGCTGTTCTGTGACGATTTCCATATCCAAAACCCTCATCTAAGTCTTGGTACTCTCTAAACCCTAAATCTGGGGCATTCTGATCTATACACCCTTTTCTTGGGTTTCTTCTTTGTGATGTGCTGAATCTGAGTTATTCTGTTCTCTATAAGGGCCACCAGGTTTTTTCGGAGGCATTTTTTGTTTAGTTGCCATTATTTTTGGCCTTGTGCGATTTTTTTTGGAAGGGACATTTGTACCCTTGTTGATTTGTTTTTGATATGACTGAAATTGGGAAAGATTCAGTATTTGATGTAAATCTTCAAATGCGGAAGCATTATTGTTACACTAAACAACTGTTAACTACACAACAATTACACTACGCAACAACAACAACAACAACTAAACTAAAGAAATGAAATGGGTTTCTTTCTCTCTATCCTCAATTCTCAATATTCAAGGGTGATTACAAATGAGGGTCAAGGGGCCTATTTATTGGAGAGATTAGCTTGCTAATCAAGCTAATACCCAAATGACTAAAAAAGGCAACTAATAACCAAAAATGACATATTAGTCCCAAACATACTTGGAAACTAATTAGACACTAAAAATAAAGGAAAATTACAATTAAACCCTAAACTAAAAATACAAAATAAAAGATAGTAGTCTCCCGTAGGTACAACCACGCACCACGTGTCGCTAGAGATCCCATACACATCATTCTTCCCGCCTTCGAAAAAGCTCGTCCTCGAGTTTGGAGGGTGAGTCATCAATGCCAAATTAACACGTGTCGGTACAAGTGTTATCTTTCAAAGGAAAGCAAACCCCAAATCAAATCCAACACGCCAATGGACCGGCTGAACTTCAATTAGACCCATATGGACCTTCAACAAATGGGCTAATATACCCAAATCTCAACGATGCCTCCCTATAGAATCCGAGCAACCAAAAACTAACGACCACTCCGTCTTATCAACACCATAAGCACATAATTGCAACTTGACTTGGTGGACCCTTGAATCTGACCGGAGGGTAACTCCGGCAACCGCACCTTTGCGAGTACGATGGAGAAACAAGAGAAATGAAGACGGCGATATCCCGGAAAGTCGGCCCCAAAATGGCAAATAGTCAGAAAATGTGTCCTAAGTAGGTACATTTTTCATGGAAGTCATATGTTGTGTCAAAGATTGACCATAATAGAAGTCAATAGAGTGGGTGAGATCGAGTTGAAGTGGGGAAGGCCCAATTTGGATTGGATTTACTTGTGGTTGGGCATTAATGAGTGGGAAAAAGGGGAAATGGGGTTAAAAAGAGGGGTGGGGTTGTTTTGGGTTAAAAAAAAGGGGCTTAGGGTTTGGTATTTGGGGTAAAATTAGGGGTGGGGTAGATTAGGGTTTGAAAAGGTGGAGAGGGGTAATTTTCTATACAAATTTGGGCAAGGGAAGAGGCGGGGGTCTTCCTAGGGCAAAACCCTAGTGGAGTCGAACCCGAAAAGGGGTCGGCGGCCACCTGAGAGGTGGTCTGACGCTGGCAGAAGGCCGAAATCTGTGGCAGAGGGTTTGTTGTCCTCCTCGGAGGTGTAATGATGCCGGAAAAGACCCAATAGGGGCTGAACGGAGGTTGGGGAAGTGGCCAGAGACAGTTGGCAGTGGCGAGGGGACCGCCGGAGGGGTTAGGGGTGGTCGGCTGTTACGGGGTTGGCCTAGGGTTTGGTCGGCAGAGGCTGTAGGGTAGGGGAATAGTAGGGGGGTCCGGAGGGTGGTCGGAACAAGGGTAGGTTGATCGGGGAGGGTTTTTTTCTCGACGGGGTAAGCTCGACGAGGCTAAAGGGGTGTTGGGGTGGTTCAGTGGCAGGGGGGAGGGCCGAAAAAGGTGTCGGGGCTGGGTAGGGGTTGTTTGGCATGGGTGGGGCTAGGGTTTCTTGGGTTTTGTTGGGTTCTTAGTTAGGGTTTGTAGGTTCTTGTTTTCTTGGGGATTAGGGTTAGGGTTTGGGTAAAAAAATGAAGACGGAGATTCATGTACACGGGGTGGTGGTTGTGTGGCGGTAGGAGGTGGTGGCGGAGGTGGAGGATGGTGGTGGTGGAGATGGAGGTGGTGGAGCTAAAAGAGGTGGTATCCCCTCTTTTAGTGGTGATGGAATTTAGGGTTTTCATTCATCCGATTCTCTTTTCGGCATTTATCAATCTTTCGATTGAAGGGTAGCCGGAGTTGGAATCTCCCGTCGTGACTTGCTTCACGCACCCCGATGAACACCAAGAACAAACCGAGCTCTGATACCAATTTGATGTAAGTCTTCAAATGCGGAAGTGTTACTGTTACACTACACAACAACTAAACTAAAGAAATGAAATGGATTTCTATCTCTCTCTATTCTCAATATTCAAGGGTGATTACAAATGAGGGTCAAGGGGCCTATTTATAGGAGAGATTAACTTGCTAATCAAGCTAATACCCAAAATGACTAAAAAAGGCAACTAATTACCAAAAATGACATATTAGTCCAAAACATACTTGGAAACTAATTAGACACTAAAAATAAAGGAAAATTAAAACTAAACCCTAAACTAAAAATGCAAAATAAAAGATAGTAGTATCCCGTAGGCACAACCACGTGCCACGTGTTGCTAGAGATCCCATACACATCAGTATCATTGGCACGACATTGCCCCGCTCAACGGGTCACGAGCGTCCTTTTGAGTGGACGGAACTTTGACATCATGGTCCTGGTCCTTTCGTCTCCATATTGGAGGGGAAGGCAAGACGGGTTGGCTTTTGGGAACCTTCAATCATTGGGATATGGAGCGGTGCACTATCGTGAGTTTGATGTTCGACTGAATGGAGGAGGGGATTTATACGATCACCGGATAAAACAAGGAAGCACAAATCATGATTTTTTACGTTACGTGTGCAGTGTGCAGATCACTTTTTGATTTTGGGTTTCTTATATTTTCTGCATTCAAACCCTCAGTTCTTATTTAAGGATTTATTGGTGAATTTTGGAACATGAAGGTGGGTTTTACTTTTATGCGGCTTTCACCCCCAACTCCATGCTGAATTTTCATGCATTCACTGCTGATATTTGTTTACTCTGATGCTTGATATGTGAATGGAAGTTAACGATTCTTATCACGTTAAAAGGTAAGACTTAAAAATTAAGTTGAACCAGGGAAATTTTAATTGGTTAGACTTTGGTTTTCCATCATCATTTACAAGCAGGATATGATGTAAATAAAAGAAACCTAATTTGAATATCACATGTTAATATTATTAATTTTTATTTCCTATAGTTAAAAGAATATTTTGGTAACATATGATGTAGTTTTCTTGAGAATCATTCCCTCCATTCGAAATATACCTTGGGTGCATTTAGCCAGCTTCTACATTGTTTGGAAGGCTAGTCTTTTTCCCCCTTGTAAGAATTAAACTGTGAAAATCTCTATTTCTTGAATCTGTTGCTTTGGTACATTGCATTTCTAGATGATCAGTTCGAAAGTTTATTGTTGTTTTCATGACAGTATTGCCTACTAACTTACAATTTGGACTTTTTTGGTATCGCAGGAGAGAGTGAGTCACGAACTAAGTTCATTGGTGGGAGCACACATCAACATAAAAAGAACATAAAAGTTAAGGTGAAGAGACGTTGAAATGAGTCAGGAAATTACTTGGAAAATAACATACATTGGATTTTGATATTTACTTTTATTGTAAAAATCTAAAGCTTATTATTATAAAGCTCATTATTTCTATTATCGATAGCTACACATGTGTGATTCCTTTAACATAACTCATTTGGCATCAGAATTGGGTTATCATATCGATACAGGTGAGAGTGTTATGAGGAATATTGTATTTTGTTTGATTGGTATCTTTTCAATTATCCATTTGCCAGTCAATAAAGTGAAAAACAAAAGAAACCTGATTGGTTCAAATTGTGGCATTTTCACAACATTTGGTGGTTTGTTATTTTGTTGCCTGTTCATTGAATATTCTGACACTAGTTAAAGGCAAAAGTTCTTTCCACCCTCTCTACTTGTGGCATTAATGATGTTTGTTTGTAAAGATTGGTTGCATTCAATATTAATTTGACTGTATCCAGCTAATAGTGTAGGAAAAATTGAGAAGCGGGAAAAATTTAATGTTGCTTTAGAAGTAGGGATTGAGCCTCTTTCTTGAGTGCAATAACAGAAATTATCTAGCCACAGGATCGGTATAAGCACTATGGATTTGGTTCAAATTCAGATTTTGGATGTTTGAACCTTAAACTTAAAATTTGAGTTAACATTCAGATTTTGTTTACATATTTTAAAAATAGTAAATCACCTTAGAAAGTAATGAAATTTACGTAACCTAGGATACCTTTCGTCTTGTGAGTTTTCCTGAAAAAAGGGATTTTTAGGACCTGAAGAAATGGAATTCGAACAGAAGGAATATTGTTATCGCAATTGGTAATTTATTAAAACCTAATTTTGAGATTTTAACATGCTCATTTTTAACGTTTTGCATAAACTGAAGAAAATCGATATTCTGAAACTTTTTCGTGTTTTGAGTTTCTCCTAAAAGTGTCGTTTTGAGACTGATTGGGGATTATTTTATCACAGATTTTTAATTCGTTACAGTGAAAATTACAAGTTGTATGGGAAGCGTGTGAAATAATAACTGGTAATTAAAATTGTAAGGGATATCAATCCTACTATAACACTAAATACCGATTTTACACTCAAATATGAGTGCAAATTTAGAAAAGACACAAAAATGTACGTGGTTTGGCAAGTCAACTTGCCTACTTTCATGGGGAAAGGACAGGGAGATTTGTATTATTTCGAGGAGAAGAAGACAACTTAAGAGTGCTAAAGAATGCTGGTTGAGAGTCTAAGACATGGGTGCAAGATTGTGGTATATTTCTTTTTAACATTACGATTACTCTATTTATAGATGTAAGAGTCCTAACTACGTAAAATATATTATATTGCCTTTTTGATGTAGTTGGCCTTTATCTCTAATCATATCTCTGGAGCAGTTGAGTTATAGCAGGATTTTGCCCGATCGTATTTATCAATTCTCTTGGTGATTCACCTTTAGTTGATCCATGATCTATGGGCGACCAAGTAGTTACGATTCTCTAGGTGCCACGTGTCATGCCACGTGGATGTCAATCCCTTCAATTGTCCCCAAAAGTTATGGTCGATCTAATTATGCTTTGATGTACTATCCACATGTAACGTGGATTTTCTCCTTAAAAGTTCATTAACCATCACGCAAATATTGTCCATGGAATGAGGTTTTGCCTTGTAGACCAACACAGGCACTAGAAAGTACCATCATCAGTACCCACAAGAGACCATGATTAGAATTGCAGCTAAATTGTCAAGAGCTTCCAGGATGACCCCTTTTGTTTTCTCTCTTTACAAATCACCCCAACAACCACAACCACAAGCACAACCACCCATCAAATCATTCTCTACAAATGACACTTTCAATGCCAACCCAGTTTCCCTCCAAATGATCAATTACGCTCTCTCTCTTGCCCGTGCCCAAAAATCAGTTTTTTCTCCCTCACATATACATATACATATGTGTGTCTCTGTTATAACATATGTATATATATATATTGTTATAACACCATCAATAAATTATAATTATAGAGAAAGTTACTTTGAGTGATTAAATATATTTATATTACAAAAAACACTTTTTTCAAGTGTATCTGTTTCCACTATTTAAATGTTTCTACATAGTTTTACAATGCCCAAAATTCAGAAAAAGAGTAAATTTAAATGAATTTAATGTTTTAGAGCAACTATGTACCCGTTGTTTATGTTTTGATGTTATAGATTTACCTTAAATGTACTTGTATAAAAGTGTAACTACATAGTAGATGGGTTTATCGTTAAATAATCGAAAATATGGCGTCCTTGTGATACTAAGAAGATATGTGTAAATGGGGCGCAATTCTAAGGTAAACATACGCGGTTTGTGTACAACAATGATGATGAGATTGAAGGAAAAGAAGAGTGTGAAACGCACTGTTGTTAAAGGCGCGCCTAGGCGTGCGCCTAGGCTCCAGGTTCACCTAGGCTCAACATCAACGCCTTGCCTCACTCAGGCGCGGCTCCTTCAATAAGGCGCGCGCCTTGTGCGCCTAGGTTCCAGGCTCAAGACGTGGCTTAGGCGCGCCTTGTTGAATTTTTTTTGGATAACATCCCTAATACAAGAATGAACCAGTTGATATGTTTATTTTACATACTTTCCAATAGAATAAAGAAGATTAAATGATTTTCCACCCAAAACGAACCAAAGTAAGTCCTTGAGATTCTTAGGGAGACTTTATATTTCTCAAAAGAAACAAACAAATTTAACCCCAATAATGTTGCATCTTAGAACAATATATATGTTGATTTTGTTTTTTTCTTTTCACACATGGGAGTATTTATTATTCAAATATTTCAATATCTTTTCTTTTCTTGATTATTGGATAGTCAAATTGTTACATAAATTTGATATTTAAATATATACATTTTTTCATATGGTGGTATAAGCTATATCTCCTTTTGACTTGTCTCTTCATAATCGTGTATAATAATAATTTATGCTATATATTTCTAATTTTAGAACACGAATGATATTATTTATAAATAATCAATTTTCGCATGTCCTATAAACTTTGCGCCTCACTTCGATCAGGCGCGCGCCTCGCCTTGCGCCTAAGCTCCGCGGGGACCTTGGCGCCTTGGTGCGCCTTTCGCCTCTGACAACTATGGTGAAACGGAATCGTCGTCTGGTGTATTGCTGTTGAAGGGCTTGCCAACACCCATGGGAAACATCTGCGCTTCCCTGAGGAGGAGATTGTTGAAGAATGAAATTCTGAATCTGTAGTGGTGATGATGGTTGTCTTTCTTGTGACACCATTTTTTTTTTCTGATGTTGGTTTTTTCTTTTATTGGTGAAGAGACAATGATGGATGTGGATTCCAATTATGCAACCTAAAATTGAATGGCAGTGATTTTCTTTTTCACCAAATTTTGAACACGTTTGTTGCATTGTGTTAGTTTGACTGATTTTGAGCAAATGCCAATATTATATACATTGGTTTTAAGCTATTTTTTGATCAGTTAATGTGTGAATGAAAATTACATATATGAGGTTGCTTAGATACTGCCGGGTGAGAGAGGCCCACTAGCTAAATCAATGGAGCAGCTACTGCTTTATAGAATGCAACAAGCATGAGGACCTATTTTTAGAGGCTACTTCAACGGTCTTCTGGCAGTTTTATGCCCTATTAAAGTTCAAAATTTCTCTAATTATTTTGAGGGTCAAAACAGGTTCCCTTACTTGCATTTTATTATTTTCCTCATCACGCGTCCCACTTAATCTCAGTGGGACAATTGAGGAGTTGCCGCCTCTCCTCAAAGACAGACAAGTTTATTTTATGTATAGATCGGTCCTGATGTTTTAACTTTTACTTTTTCTATCAATGTTCCTAATTTTTTGTTTTTTTTGATCCTTCAAAACTTTTAGGGTTTGAAGAAGAGGACAATAGTCCTCTAAGCTCGATTTATTTATTATTTGTTAGGACGCACTACTGCTATTGCCTGCTGCTACAGGTTTTGTTTAGGACGGACGAAAATTAAGTAATAATATTGTTTATTGGCATGCAATGCAGATTGAGGTTGGAGAAAATGCCTGGAACGCAGTTTGGTTTCCGGGTTGGAACCCCGTGTTAGGAATGGAATGGTATCGTGTTGACATCGATGTTGCCGATTTGGAAGAGCAGATGAAAATTAGGCTCTCCAGGAAACAGGAAAAATGTGAGATCCTTGACATTCCACACTCTGTACTCAAGCAAGGTTTAAGTATCCAACCAGACTCAATTTTACCTGTACCAGACTGTTCTAGCGAGTGTGTGGCCGTTTCCTATGCTGTGCCGGCGGCCTTTTACGGAAAGCTGCCTCCTCTCGGGCTCGACGGATTTTATCTACGGACATCCGTTGCCTTGATACTACCCAGTTGGACTTAGGTTGGAAGACCTATCCCATGACTACTGGCAGGGTTTTACCATTTATGGCTGCCATGCACGACAAGGTTTATATCATTGGAAGTGCGAATGGATGTGTGGGTTTGGATCTTTTTGCTGAGGTTTTCAACCGTTTGACGGGGGAATCGCAGCCTTTGCCCCCTTACCGCAAGGATGCTGAGCCTCACCCTAGTGCCATTGTCGCTCTCCCTCACCAAAATAAGATTATGCGTTGTTTTAAATCTAACTCCATTGTCTACTACGATGTCACGGATCAGCATTGGTATGTTGAACGTGACCAGCTCTTCTTTTCTGCCTCCTACAACCCATATGGAGGCGCGTATGCAGCTGTCGTTGACACTATCTACTGGTTCTCCACGTGCTCCGACTTTGTTGCCTATGATTTCCGTAACAAGGAGATTTACTTCTCACAAAACCGAATTCTACGCTCCCAGGAACTAGCACCCTGACCACCACATGACTCCAACCTTGCTCCATCTCACTAACAATTTATTCTGTCTCGTTTGGATGGATTCCATATTCTACGAAATTCACGACACCCACTATAATGTAATCCATTCCACTAAACTCAACATTTCGAAATGCTCGCACACAAAATCCCTGGCTGTTTCTATGCTTCATACCCAAAGTTACCTTATCAAAACTGAGCTGGGGTTCCTTGGTGCTGTGCTCACGTAAGTGCATCTTTACTTGCTCAAAGATCTCTCATTTATCTTGTATATTACAATATTCACATATTTTATATTTGTGATTTGATTTCTCAACAATGTACAAGTGTTTTGGCTCATACACTTGTACAAAATATCTAACTGTTAAAATACGATCCTTTTGTACGCTAGGATTTATGTGCTACCACAATATTAAAGTGCAACTTCCTCATCATTGATTGTCATGTCTAATTTTGGCGAGGATCCCCTTAATCTTACCATATTGACCATACCGTGGTACCAAAAATTGAGTGTGTCCAAACCATCAGGATTTCTTGATGATGATTCGGTCGAGGACTACCTTTCTATTGAACCCACTTTCTAGGACTCAGGATCAAAACAACCTTATAAACTCATAGGGAGAAAAAACTATATTTATCATCACGGAGATTCTTGTCACCAAGTGGGAGCACAATAGTTGGCTCACACACACGTAAGTTGCTAGCTCAATTTCCATAAAGTGCATCTTGTATGCTTTGGGTAAGCTGTTCTAATAGTTAAAGCATAAGAATGTTTTTGCACCTTTTAACAGTCATCATCCCACAAGGTTTAAGTCATATCATTTAATTTCACAGTTAACACAGGTCAAGTCCAAGCATATTTGGAGAGTTGACATTTTGACTGCTGCTATCACCATAAGTCACATACAACTAAGCGAGGGGCATCCTACAGAATGTTAACTTGAGCATAAAAGTAGAGCTATTCACTTCTTATACATCCAAATGTTGATCCAATATCAAGAAAACTATTTGTCGTCAACTATTCATTCGCGGAACACTTTATCAAGAAAATTGTATGAGTTTACAATTTCTTTCGCTTTTGTTTGTTGACCTATGTCAATTTTTCGTCTTGATTTTCTGTAATGGAATATCGTGTCAACGCTAACCGATAAAGCTTTATACCTATCTATGTGTGCAACAATGGCCAAATTAAATAGGATCAAATTTTGCCACAGGAGAAAAGTGCCCTTTGCCATGTGATGGTAAACGGTTCACTCCCACTAAGGTCGTGGCAGCATCCGATAGTGTTACAATCTTATTAGGAGGTAGTGTACTTCCATGACAAATTTATTCTGATGTAAATGGGCGTGGACGTGTCTTCTCATCTAAACTTGTGCTTAGTAACGGTAGGCCACGCGTTTTGATTACGTGCCCATAGAGCCAGCCCGAAGAATATGCTCTTGCATCATTATCCCTGCCTAAGAGCGTGGTCACTGCGACTTGAACCATGCCCTCGCTGTGATACTTTTTTGACGTTATATGCACACAAAAACAGCGAAAGACTATATCAAAAGCTCGTGAAAAAGCAAGCCAATGCTTTTCTCCAATATCTCAATTATAATTGGACTTGGGCCTTTTTTAATATTATACTAGGCTCCCTCCCAAGGAAAAGTAAACTAGAAATCTAAACTATATAGGAAGATGGAATTATACATAAACAATGAAAAAAAAAATCCTAAAATACTCCTTAAGTAATAATTACTAAAATAAATTAATTTCGGACCCCCTTCCCCTTAGTTGCTACCCTCACCCTTAGGGATCCACTGTTCTATTAGTGATTACAGGATGAAATTACAAATCCCACCCTCGCAGAGAGATAGTGTGACTCGCATGAAGGCTAATTATGCTTTTGATTTGAGAAAACTTCATCATCGCCCAATGCATGACTCACTTCCTGTCATTCCTCTTATGTTGATGTTCAACTACCACAGCTAGGCCCAATAGTTTCTCCAAGAGAAGGTTCTTTTCTGTTTTTCTTTTTAAAGAAAATCCTTCTCTATAAATACTGCATTATTGAGTATCTGGAAAATAGTAGACTCCTGGCAAACGAGTATATTCATTGGTGTATAAAACATATTTTTAGTGGGTCTCCATTAATGGTGGGATGAATTTATCATGCAAACCATGGTAAGAAAATAAAAATGCAATCAAGCCATAGCCAGGTTCCGCTGCTATCTATCACGGACAATCTAATTGTGTGTTTTCCTTGCAAGAAAATAGATTACTAGAACCTAATCTATGATGTTTCAGGATCCAAGACACATTGATGGAGGTCTCATAAAGACACTATTAGTGATAGAAATGAGAGAGAAAGAAGAGAGAGGGGTTGTCATGGGTTGTCGCTCTTCTAAAGTCATAATGAGATGCCAAGTCTATCTGAAGTTTATCATTCTAGTCAAATTGGACTTCATTAATAGGGGTATTCTAACTCGACCACTATTCTCTACGGTTATTTATTCTTTAATTGTTCTAAGTACTTATAACTAATTACCATGTTACTGCAAAAGGGGAACACATTCTAATCAACCTTATCAAATTCCAACCTTCAACAGTAATTACCATGGTTTAATTCCAACCTTCAACAGTAACAGCAATGTTTGGATGTGTCTTACCTCTAGAAATAGGAGAAACATCTCCTCATGTAGAAACAAGTTCAGCTTATATTAATAAAATTTTCTACCTAAGTGATCGAAGTAATAGAATGATAACCTACATCAACATCAAGATGCAGTCACGCAGGCATCTTGGGAAGTATAATATCCATTATCTTTTCTTTCGATTGCTTTTCTGCGACATCGACTTTTAATCCATGATTCTCCTCTTGACATTTTTGTGTATGTGTTTGTCCATTTATATTGAAGGAATTTAAAGATGGAACAGTGATGCAGTCTTTTTAAGTGATGTTTAAGAGAAGTCAAATTCAAGTTAGTCTTTGTTTCTACCCAAGTGACGCTGAGAAACTCTGTTTCTCGGAAATCACCCACCACAAATTAGTTTATTTGTGTGTGATTTTGCACTTCTAATTATTTTCTCTGAACTGGATGTCATGCTAAAATAATTCGTAGGTTTATTATTTTTTGAAACATAATTTAGAATGTTGCCTACCTACTTGAGTTTTTCGTCTCTAGACGATGTTGCAGGTATGGGGGGACAGTTAAAAGAAGGCTAAAGTGTCCATTATACGTGATCGAGTAATTAGTTTCTTAGTTTCTTGAAATTTGTCATCTGTCGAGGATGTTGGTGTCCAAAAGAACTCAGTTTCTTAGTTTCATGGCTGAACACTTCACTAGCGTTTAAAGTAGATGTGTTTTACTTCCCATGGATAACAGTACTTAAAGTAAGCTATACTCTTGAGTTGGTAATATGATATTCTTGTCAGAGAACTATTATTAAGCAAGATAATTACAGTGTTACAGTTATTTGCTAATGACTTGCATAAAGTTGTTGCTGGAACATTGTGCATTGGATTTGCTAACCGTGTTACTGTTTTGATTTTGGCATAAGCGAACAGAGTGCTATGAACCTCTCTTATTGTTTTCTTCCCCTTTTAGGAAAGTGTTATAGTTTTGTATTAGTTGAAGATTTGGGGCAACCATTTAAAGTTTTTAAGTTTGAAGTGGTAATAATACGAGACCTATATATGTTTACACGCACGAAAGGGAGACCTGTATACACACTTACATATATGAAACCAAATTTGGAGCATTTAAAACTGTATTACCGTTCACAATCTGGCTAGACGATTCTATATTCTATATGACTTCTAATATAACTCAACCATTACTCTCTATGGATATTATCATATTATTACATAAGTGGAACGTACAGTCAACCGGGTCAAGTTTCCTACAATATATAATTACTAATATGGCCCGTGCAGTGGCATTATCATTTAAGAATAAAATTTCATTTGAAAAATTCAATTGTAATATTAATTTAAAGATTATCTACTTCCCTCTTCAATGTTCAAACCTTATAAAATTTTAATTAAATCAATGTGGATTGGAAATAAAACAATATTCCAGTTCACATCTCATCTTAGAGGCCTTTGACAACACTGGAAAATTATACGACAATGTCCAATTTTTGTAGCATTAAAGCATAACATATTATAATCCGAGGAAGAAAGATTCGGCGATTTTTTAAGCGTTTTAGATCAGTAAAAATGGCATATTATGTCCAACATGAGCACTTTTACGTGCTCTGCTAGCTAGAATTAACTCATGTAATCATCCAGGTTAATAATACTGAGCTTCATGAACTTGTGTATGCAAACTTTATCATGTCAATAACTTGAAATGTGGGGTAAAATAATGACTTATCTGCTCAAAGACGAACAAAGGTCAATCCAAAACAGATCATCCAATAGATTAGATTACGAATATAATCAGAAATAGTCCTTAGTGTTTACTAATGCTCCTTCAATCGGTGGTCAATGTTCAAACCTTATAAAATTTTAATTAAATCAATGTGGATTGGAAATAAAACAATACTCCAGTTCACATCTCATCTTAGAGGCCTTTGACAACACTGGAAAATTATGCGTCAATATCCAATTTTTGTAGCATTAAAGCATAACATATTATAATCTGAGGAAGAAAGATTCGGCGATTTTTTAAGCGTTTTAGATCAGTAAAAATGGCATATTATGTCCAACATGAGCACTTCCACATGCTCTGCTAGCTAGAATTAACTCATGTAATCATCCAGGTTAATAATACTGAGCTTCATGAACTTGTGTATGCAAACTTTATCATGTGGGATAAAATAATGACTTATCTGCCCAAAGACGAACAAAGGTCAATCCAAAACAGATCATCCAATAGATTAAATTACGAATATAATCAGAAATAGTCCTTAGTGTTTACTAATGCTCACACAAAAAAAAAAAGAAAAAAGAAGAAGAATGACATCAGAAATAAAATTGAATCACATCATTCCTGTTGTATGGTACAGGGAAGACACAATTATACATCAAATCTAAATTTCAGTAGGCTTTGACGACCACATTGTGCAGTGCCATATGCATTCAGTCACAAACCACGCTTGGAGCATGACTAGAGTTGCTGAACACCACAATCTACGCAAGTTTTGAAATATTTGTTGTTGGACTAGTTAGCTTCAGTTTTACATAATTTTTTTTTCCTGCAGTTTGTGCACCATTTTCACTGTTTTCGGAAAATTCACAAGTTGTGAGCTGGACTTAAATTTAATATTTTTTGGTACAATTGACTTCTTTAGTAATCAAAATACATTTAGTTAATGTTTTCTTTTATTTTAATTGCGTTTTGTAGACTGTCTATTTCGTGAATGTTTGTCTATCCATCAATCAGTATATCTATGAGCTCATTGATATTGCAAAAGCAACATAATATGCATCATCCATTATTCACAAATCACCAACATTTTGAATAATAGAGCATATTATAATATATAATGAATGATATTCTTATTATAATGGATTGCAATTATATTTGAATTCACATTTTTTTTCCACGAAAACAAATATCTACCGTTAGACTATGCAATCATGTCTTATTAGAGGTTTTAAATATGGATATGCTTTATCTGGTTCATTGAAGTGTTTTTTCACGTTTATTTATTTATTATATTTTTACATTTTTTATTTACTTTTACTTTTACAATTCAATTAACGATACAATTCTACTAGGTTCTCGATTCTCAATATTTATATTTGTGATTTCACAACTATGTACAAGTGTCTTAGCAACACTTGCTCGATATGCAATCACTGAGGTGAATAACAGATAAAAATTGGTGTTGATAGCTTAAACTATGGTTCTTTTTGTTGGTGTGTTTCCATATTTATATTTGTTCTATTAATCTGTAGTATGGACGGCAACGGGGCTAGGAAACTCTCGTACCCGCCCTGCCCTGCCACTAATGGGTGGTATGGGGTAAGGTTTTTGGGGTCCGCAGCAGGTTTAGGATTAAAAGAAACAACCCCATTCACTAAGATCAAATGGCCCCATTTGATATATATATATATCAAATGGGGCCATTTGATCTTAGTGAATGGGGTTGTTTCTTTTAATCCTATATATATATATATATATATATAGGATGGATTGAGATCATGGGGCCATTTGATCTTAGTGAATGGGGTTGTTTCTTTTAATCCATATTTATAGTTACAAGTGTATTTTTACTGTTCAATAAGATGATAACACATTTAAGGATTGAGATCGAAGCCAACAAGACTAGAAATGGAGGGCAGGGGTTCAAAACTCTCTCTTGAATGTCTGATGTATCAAAACAATCTCTACTAAATATTTTTGTTGCCATAAAAGTATGGGACAAACTCTTTTCCTTTTAACAAAAGCACAACGCTCAATAAAATGGGTTGTCCCTTTCATCAAAAGCACAAGACCTTCATAAAAGGATGGTGTGCTCAATAAAAGGACGGTCCTTTAACTGGTGGCTTATACATCAATTTATGCTCCCTTAATTTTCATTTCCTCCTCATTACACGCTCCATCTCTCTCTACAATGCTCAGTGCTCTCTAAAAACGCTCAGTGCTCAGTGCTCAAACGCTCCTTCATCACCATGCTTGGTGTACAAGCAAACCACCTAGACCCTCCCTTCCAGGAGGGTGGTAAAAGTGGGAGAACCCCTCCACCACTGTTTATCAGCAACTCCAAAGAGGAAGAAGACCTCCTGTTAAGGAGTACCAAAAAACAAAAAGACAACCTTAAAACACTTGTTGACATGGAGTTGGAAATCTATGATAATACCACCACCACCGGGGTAGCCTGTCCAAATACGAATGAGACTAACACAGACATGATTATGGATGGTAACCCAACCATGATGACAACTGAACCATCTACAAGAGGAAACTGAAAAACCTAAAAAGACATTATCTTACAAGGAAGTGGTGGGTAAGAAACAAAACTCAGATATATACTTTGATGGTGCTAACTGTTTGTGGTATGATGATGATATGGAGGACTCACATGAAAATAACTGTTGCTCCATGGACCTCAACTTCAACCCGGTGGATGATCCATTGTGTCCAGTGGTCTCTATTCCACAGAAACACGTTGAAAAACTAAGGAAAAATGGAATGACAGTGTCATTGTTAGCCTCCTTGGTAGGAATATTGGATTTAAGGTGCTTAGTGCAAGAGTTCCCTCACTATGGAACCTACAAGGTGATTATGAAATCGTGGACTTGGAGGAGGGACACTTCCTATTTAAGTTTATGATGAAGGAGGACTATTACAATGTCTTGACAGGTGGCCTATGGGTGATAAACAAGCACTACTTAATTGTTAGGAAATGGGTACCAAACTTTAACCCTCTTGAAGCTAACCATGTTACTACAACACTGTGGGTTAGATTGCCTCGGCTCCCTATTGAATGGTTCCATGAAAGAGCCCTCTATCAAATTGGCAGTAAGCTGGGGAGACCAATTAAGACAGATTTCAACTCTGTTTCAACAACTAAGGGCAAATATGCAAGAATTTGTGTTGAAGTGGATCTTGCAAAACCTTTAATCCTATGTTACAAACTAGATGGCTGAAAATATAGAGTGGAATATGAGTTCCTACTGTATATATGCTGTAAGTGTGGTAAAATAGGCCATAAAACTGAATTTTCCCCACTACATGTACCAAAACAGGCTTCAGATAACCCACCTGAAAAACTGCCTTCTGGAAACCTGGGAGGTGCTCCGACCAAGCCAGCTGATAACGACTACTTACCAAAAAAACCAAATGAAGGAAATCATGACAACAACAATGCTGACGTGGAAAAAAAGCAAGACTAATTTGGCCCATGGATGTTAGTGCAACATAACAAAAAATATGGGAACGATAGAAACAAAATGAGTTCAAATGGAACTAAGGAAAACTTGGGAAGGAACAATAACAGGTTCGCTGTTCTTAATAGCGATGGAAATGACAAGTTACAAAATCAAAATCAAAATGACAGACCAAATGGAAAAGAAGCTGCCAGTGCAAAAAGCCTGCAAAAGAAGGGATCGTTGGTGACACCTGTAGCTATTACCACTATAACAATAAATGGTGCTGACGTAAGGAAAATGAAGGGTGAAAAAAATGGTATAATACGTGAGTCGATGCCTAAAAGGAAAATATCTACACAAAATAACGGGGCATGTGGTAGTACGTCACTTGTACAGCCTACTCAAAAGGCTAGCTCTGGTTTGACGGAACATAGTGGCATGGGGAAAAGCCAACTCGCCACTTCCACTTGCACCAACACAGACAAATCAAAGTCAACTACAACAAATAATAATAGCCTTACGGTAGGAGTTATCCATAAAAAAGGTACTTCTCAGCATGTTGAATCACAGAACCTAAGTGTAAAAAACTCAAATATCAGTGGAACCTCCACAAAAGCTATCGACGTTCAAGAACAAATACCTGTAAACTAAACCGAAAATGATCCTTCCCTTTCCCCTCGCCTTCCTAGGGGATGTGCAAATCCAAAACCAGTCTCTGTCAGCAGGAGAATTTTCAAATAACTTAGTGGGGAATGTAGAGGAGGCGGTCATCTTCTAAGTGAATTGGAAAATATCCAAAACCAAGGTCATAATCAACACCCTGGACCAGAACTGGGGAACCGAGAAGATATTCACAGCGATTGTGGAGGAGAAGTGCAGAGACACACATCTACACCAAGAAATTGCTAATATGTGTATGTGGAAGATCAACGATGTGGACTCTCGCATTCAACATATGCCGTCAATGGTTGCTATTATTTGGAATTGTCGTGGGGCTGGAAAACCCTCTTTAAACCCACTATTACTGAACTGAAATATATTTATAACCCAGATATTGTGGTTATCCTTGAAACACATACCCTATTGGAAATCTGGTTGTTTTTTTTGACAGTCTTGGTTTTACAAACAGGGAAGTTTCAGAACCAGTAGGCAGATCCGAGGGTATTTGGGTAACCTGGAACCCAAACTCTATAAATCTGGAGACTCTCTCTATAACTAGACAAGCCATCCACCTCTTGGTTACTAAAAACAACTACGAGGAGTGGGTTTTTTCTGCGATCTATGCCATCCCCCTCCCACGCCTGCGCAGAAGACTGTGGAACAACCTCTTTGATATTTCTGAAAATATTAATCTTCCGTGGCTGGTTGCGGGTGATTTCAACGACCACGTGGATGACTCTGAAAAAAGAAGTTTTGGAAAGCAAGTGCCGGATAACAAAACCACTATTTTTTTGGAAAATATTAACAAATGCAATCTCACAGACCTAGGGTGCTCGGGACCAAAACTGACTTGGACAAACAGCAGGAAGGGCTTGGCAAATACTCTCATCAGGTTAGACAGAGGTCTTGCCAACGCGGAGTGGAATCTCAATTATCCTGACGCGAGTGTTGAGAACATTCCCCGGACCGCCTCGGACCACTGTCCTATCATTATCAGAATGGAAGGGATGCCTACCCACCTCACTATCCCTAAACCCTTCAGACTTTTAGCTTGTTGGTTTGATAGGGATGATTTTAGTGAACTTGTTAATCGTAATTGGAATAACTCTTCTAATCTCGATATGAATATCCATTTATGTACGGAGAATATTAAAAATCATGCCAAACGATTTAAAGCTGGAGGTTATCAATAGGATGGTCAGGAATTCCGACAAGGCCAACAAGGAAGGGATTAGTGGCAGGGTGAATTTCATCGAAGGTGTTTAGTTTGTGGGGAAGCGAGACACATGAAGAGAGATTATCTTAAGCGAGGCAGGGGTCAACTACAGGATGAGATCCTGGATGTACAACCACTACAGCAAGTCATGGGTGCATTCGGGCAGGGAGAAGATGCTCCGGAACCCGAGGATCAGCCATTGCAGCTAGAGTATGGAGGTAATTAATTTTACCCTATGGGCATGGGGTATATTTTTAGTGACAAGGAGGATGTCACAATATAAGACTTATTTTTCACTAGAGTTCGGGGGTGAGTCGAATTTAGTGGGTGCGTTGGCTGTAGCAGCCATATTATGTGGATAAACTTTTCGTGGGGTAGCGGAGTTCATTGGTGTTCTTCACGGGAGAGTGGAGATGTACACTTAGTGAAGTTTTGAATTATGCGAGGGGTTACTACTTTCGAGAATTATGGGAGTAGGGTTAATAATATTTCCCAAATATCGGCTCGATAGCGATGGAATTGAACTATTGTGGATAGTGGGGTTAAGTTTTGGTGTTCGCGACACCAGGATATGATTGGTACTAGGTATCACCTGAGAGGGCGTTTAGCCTATGTATATGTGTATATATGTTATATTGTGTGGTGCGATAGACACAAAGTGAGGTCTTGTGTTCTCACATTTTATCCCGGTAAGTAGGGGTGTTTACTAAAGTGAATCAGGGTGGTTAGATTTATGTTCGAGCAAAGAGAGATATCTCGGGATTTATTTTGCGCAAGGACTAGTGATAGTAGGGTGCGGTATTTTATGGTGTCTTTGGTAGCCTAAGGTAGGCGTATATACTTTTGTGTTAAGAGACAAGAATTTGGGGGTTCCTTGTTTGGATTTTGCCTTATGAGACGTCCCACGCGCAAAACTTAGCGCAACGTTAGAAGTGGGGAGATGTTTGGTCGCTAGTACTTGAATTGGGTGCCCCGGCCAGTATATATGTGTGTGTGTGTGGGATATGACTAAGGGTTGGAAGTCATTTACGGGTTACGACTAGCATAGTCGGGTAAATTTTTCGTGTGGTAAAGCATGGGGATAGGGTGTGTGGGCACCCGAGTTAACTAAGGCAATTTTTGTGCGGATAAGCATGGGTACAGGGTGTATGGATGCCCTGGTTAATTAAAATGCATATTTATGTAACTTATAAATAGAAGCGGGAGATATATATATATAGAGGGCTTAGAGACGCATGACTAGAGAGTAATATTTGAAGTTTGGAACACTAGGCTTATCTTAATTTCGAGGACAAAATTCCTTTGTAAGGGGGGAAGTATGTAACACCCCGTAATTTTGAGGATTTAATATTTAATTATTTTGGGAGTTATAAAAATATTTAAATTGGAGAAACTTAAATTCATGAGTTGGAGAATTTTTTTGAGTGAGACGAATTATTTATAATTGGCGACTTTTAAGTTTAATTGTTCGAAATCTTGTGTGTCACATTTTGAGGTCGAAATTTGGAAATGTCAAAAAGTATTTCGGATGGCAATTCTGAGTGTGTGGTTGAGTCCGGATGGGTCGAGATAGTCAGAAAAGAGTACTCGGGGTTAATAATTGGATCTCGGGGCATTTTTGGGCATAACCGGGCCCACATGGGGTGATTTGGGCTATTTTAATTAGGGTCATGTGGCCAAAAACGGGATTAAGGGTTTTAACCTAATTTGGGGAAGTGTTAAACGACAGTAAACACTAATTCTAAACCTAGGACTTGAGAGGGAAATTGGGGGAAAGCAAATCAAGAGCCAATTGGGGATTATTGGAGCCAAATTAAGGGAGTACACCGACGGATCAGACTCTATGAACAATTCCAGGCAAGTGGTAAACTGTTGTGATTCCTAAATTGATGATAATCAATTCATATCATAGTGTGTGTATATGGAAATTCGTTTTGGGTGTGTAACCATAATTAAAATTGGGTTTTCTGAAATTAGAGTAATGGTTAGATTTAATTACTCAAAGGATCTTAGTCATGATTTGGGACTGTTAAGATTAAATTGTAGAGTGGATTACCATATGTATTAGTGATTAAATGGACTGAATATGGTGGGGTCGGATTTGGTAGAACGAGCCCCGGGTGAAAAATCCAAATCGGATATACTTAGGGTTTTGTATAAATTTGTTGATGGCTTAAGGTCTCTAGGGTGTTTAGAACATTTTCTTGTATGGAGAATATGCTGGTTGTGATTTGGGTAAAGGTTTGGGAAGAAACAAAAGCTTAAGGTTTCGTTAATGGCTGAAACAGCAAGCCGGGGAAGATGATCACCTGTTCGATCGATCGATCGACCCAGGGGGATCGATCGATCGACGGTCCCAGAAATTTGACAGTTCGACCAGTGTTGTATATAAAGAGAAATTTATTTAAGATTAATTCCCTACTTTTATTTAGTGATAAATTCATATGTGGCACATATTTCCTTAACAAACATAGGGTGATATAATTGGGTTTAGGAGGGTGAAATTGGTATGTCATGAGATGAACGAATTTCGAGAAATAATTCATAAGTATTGAGGTTGGGCCGAGAAATAATATTTGGGTATTGTAGTTGGGTGACGCTATATTATTAAAGGAATTGAGGTGAAATAAATTAGTTATGGAGAAAAACATAGACTCGAAAAATATTAAGTTACGGGCCAAGTGAGCGAGTCCGGGTATAATGGTTGGGCGACACCAAGTATTAAATTAATTAATGTGAAATTAATTAAATTAGAGTCGGACTATAGACTCGTGAAAGTATTAAATTAATTAATGTGAAATTAATTAAATTAGAGTCGGAATGTAGACTCGGGAAAGTATTAAATTAATTAATGTGTAATTAATTAAATTAGAGTCGAACTGCAGACTCGAAAAAGTATTAAATTAATTAATGTATAATTAATTAAATTAGAGTCGGACTATAGACTCGAGAAAGTATTAAATTAATTAATGTGTAATTAATTAAATTAGAGTCGGACTATAGACTCGGAAAAGTATTAAATTAATTAATCTGAAATTAATTAAAATAGAGTCGGATTGTAGACTCGGGAAAGTATTAAATTAATTAATGTGTAATTAATTAAATTAGAGTCGAATTGCAGACTCGGGAACGTATTAAATTGATGAATGTGTAATTAATTAAATTAGAGTCGGACTATAGACTCAGGAAAGTATTAAATTAATTAATGTGTAATTAATTAAATTAGAGTCGAACTGCAGACTCGGGAAATAATTAAATTAATTAATGTGTTAATTAATTAAATTAGAGTCGGGCTGTAGACTCGGGGAAGTATTAATTTAACTAATGTATAATTAATTAGATTAGAGTCGGGCTGTAGGCTCGGGAAGGTAATAGATTAATTAATGTGTAAGTTAATTAAAAGAGAGTCGGACCACAGACTCGGATTGGTATTAATTAATTAATGTGTAATTAATTAAATGAGAGTCGGATCACAGACTCGGCTGAGAGTTAATTAATTAATGTGTAAATTAATTAAATGAGAGTCGGATCATAGACTCGGGCAATTATTATATAAATTAATGTGTAAAGTATTTATATTAGAGTCGGATCATAGACTCGGGGAAAGTATTAAATTAATTAATGTGAAATTAATTAAATTAGAGTGGGACCATAGACTCGGGATAATGATAATTTAATAAGTGAGAAAAATTTATTTAGTTGAGTCAGGCCAGAGACTCAGGAAATTACAGGCCAGTGTTACGGGTTGTGAGTACATGGTGAAGCCGGGGTTATATATATATATATATATATATATATATATATACGGTGTAGTGATAGTATATATATGTGTGTATATATTGTCTGTGCTATTAAATATCTGTGATTAGATATTTATTTAATTGTATACTCTAGTGCTATCAAGGGAGGTTGCACGATGTGGGTGAATCCCCTAGCTTAAGGAGTAGGGTGAGTATATCCCCAGGTCATAGCGTCCGGTATATGGATGAGGGGCTTATCTCACTTTAAGGGAAGGAATATGACCGCCTCCACTTCGTTTATGTTTTGGGCCAGGTTGGCGAGCGATCCCAACTTGGATAACTAGGTTATGTGAGCACACCTAGTGAGATGACACTTTAGAGGGAATCATCCGGTGAGGGTATACTAGGAAGGATGGATATACATATGATATATGTGTTGATGTTTTAGTAAAGATACGTATAATATGGTAGTAAATATTATATGTGGGTAATAATACAGTGTGTGATGTATTTACTTGATATAACTTGTGTCACGGTTATATGCTATTAATTAAGAAGAAATTAATTAAGTCAATTGGTGAGATAACTTATAATTCATGAATAATTATACTCGGGTTAGAGTAGTTTGGCAAACGAAAGTTATACCAGGACTAGTTGAGTGGGGTAGTACAACTAGGTGGGATTAAGGTAACCGTTAGGTGTGCACAATAGTGGAGGGGTGAGAATGTCCACAAGAGAGTGCGACACTAACTTAAATATGAAGCGCATTCATGCATTTTAAATTACTGCAGTTAATTCACTTGTTAAATATTTTCAAAATGTGTTGGGTTCTAACCCTTGCTATAAAACTATTTTCAAAACCTTTTAGGTGTCCAGCCATAGGGACGCCAGGATTGATATTCTATTCCAGGGACACGGAGCTGCGACATATGTGGATCCTAGCAGGAGTTTGGATTAGACGCATTGTTTATTCATTCCTAGAGTAGGAATCATTTATCAGTTTCAGTTTTATTTAGGGCTTGTCGTGCAGTCCTCTCAGTACAGTTTTAAGATGTATTTATTCAGGTGTTGGTTGGTTGTATTGGATTATTCACTTTGGTGGCCGATGGTTTATTCAGCAAAGTGTTTAAGTAATTATTCAGTTGTGTGAATAGTTTATTTTTATTTCTGCATGTACTGTTTTTTTAATTAAAAAGTTAAAATTTGGCACCAACTTTTGAAATACTAGGTGGCTAGTAAGTTTTAAAAAGTTTTCGACAGTGATGCTAAGGATGAACTAACTGGGATTCCTGTTTTAATTTGGTATATGACTTATCACCCGATATTTTATTAGGCGGGGTGTCACAGATGGTATTAGAGCATCAGGTTCTAGTTTCCTTAGGATCTGTACGACTTTTCACATTTCGGCTTAGCAATCTTTGATATAGAGCTATATTATAGGATTGTTGTATTCTTATACGTATGCGCATTTACGTCCTTTTGCCATTTATTTTATTTGAGGGTGAACTCATACGATTCCATTCTCATTTCAGATGCCGCCCAGGAGAGAGAGCAGCTAGGGCAGCAGGGGGAGATGAGACTAGAGAGTCTCATCAGGAGCAAGAGTTACCGCGACAACTGACAGAGATGATTTCGATAGCACAGGTAACTGAATTAGTGGTGCAGGCAGTCGAAGCAACGATGATCACTATGGCAAGTTACTTTCCACGAGATCAGCCACAAGTGTTAGTGGCACCAGATGTTCAGGCCCACCCGGGGCCGTCGGGGTGGCAACAAGTACGAGAGGTTTTTCAAAAAGGGCATCCACCAGAGTTTCGAGGGGGTTTAGATATAGTGCTAGCGTGTCAGTGGAAGAGAGATATCCAGTGTCACCTACGCATGGTAGATTGCAATGAGGTGCAGAAGCAAGTGCTAACCACTTTTAGGTTAGTGAGAGCAGCGTTACAGTGGTAGGAGTCGATCACCACAGTTGAGGAAATGGATACACTAGCTATTGCAAATTTTTGGGTGCGGTTCGACCGTAAGTATTTTCCTCCAGAGTTTGAGACCGAAATGAGGAGAAAATTTAGTGAGGTGACTCAGGGAGACCGGTCAGTGGCCGATTACGAGGGAGAATTTACTCGGTTGGCAAATTTGATACCGGATGAGGTAAGCGATGAAGAGAGAAAGAAAGTAAGGTTTGTGGATGGGTTAGTCTGGAGAATCAGACAACATTTAATTGGTAATCCCGCATTAGTAGCTTGTACTGATGTCATTAACGTAACACTCCTGCACTGTCAGGAATATCGCTTCCACGTGAAAGGAAGCAAGAGGGGAGTGGAAACCATCTAGTCGGATGAAGCAGGAGGGAACAGCACCAGTGGGGTATCCCAACAACAGACAGGGGGAGATCAGGGGCAGTATTTTCGCCAGCGAAATCATGCCAAACGATTTAAAGCTGGAGGTTATCAACAGGATGGTCATGAATTCCGACAAGGCCAGCAAGGAAGGGATCAGTGGCAGGGTGAATTTCATCGAAGGTGTTTAGTTTGTGGGGAAGCGAGACACATGAAGAGAGATTATCTTAAGCGAGGTAGGGGTCAACTACAGGATGAGATCCTGGATGTACAACCACTACAGCAAGTCATGGGTGCATTCGGGCAGGGAGAAGATGCTCCGGAACCCGAGGATCAACTATTGCAGCTAGAGTATGGAGGTAATTATTTTTACCCTATGGGCATGGGGTATATTTTTAGTGACAAGGAGGATGTCACAATATAAGACTTATTTTTCACTAGAGTTCGGGGGTGAGTCGAATTTAGTGGGTACGTTGGCTGTAGCAGCCATAGTATGTGGATACACTTTTCGTGGGGTAGCGGAGTTCATTGGTGTTCTTCACGGGAGAGTGGAGATGTACACTTAGTGAAGTTTTGAATTATGCGAGGGGTTACTACTTTCGAGAATTATGGGAGTAGGGTTAATAATATTTCCCAAATATCGGCTCGATAGCGATGGAATTGAACTATTGTGGATAGTGGGGTTAAGTTTTGGTGTTCGCAACACCAGGATATGATTGGTACTAGGTATCACCTGAGAGGGCGTTTAGCCTATGTATATGTGTATATATGTTATATTGTGTGGTGCGATAGACACAAAGTGAGGTCTTGTGTTCTCACATTTTATCCCGGTAAGTAGGGGTGTTTACTAAAGTGAATCAGGGTGGTTAGATTTATGTTCGAGCAAAGAGAGATATCTCGGGGTTTATTTTGCGCAAGGACTAGTGATAGTAGGGTGCGGTATTTTATGGTGTCTTTGGTAGCCTAAGGTAGGCGTATATACTTTTGTGTTAAGAGACAAGAATTTGGGGGTTCCTTGTTTGGATTTTGCCTTATGAGACGTCCCACGCGCAAAACTTAGCGCAACGTTGGAAGTGGGGAGATGTTTGGTCGCTAGTACTTGAATATGGTGCCCCGGCCAGTATATATATGTGTGTGTGTGGGATATGACTAAGGGTTGGAAGTCATTTACGGGTTACGACTAGCATAGTCGGGTAAATTTTTCGTGTGGTAAAGCATGGGGATAGGGTGTATGGGCACCCGAGTTAACTAAGGCAATTTTTGTGCGGATAAGCATGGGTACAGGGTGTATGGATGCCCTGGTTAATTAAAATGCATATTTATGTAACTTATAAATGGAAGCGGGAGATATATATATATATATAGAGGGCTTAGAGACGCATGACTAGAGAGTAATATTTGAAGTTTGGAACACTAGGCTTATCTTAATTTCGAGGACAAAATTCCTTTGTAAGGGGGGAAGTATGTAACACCCCGTAATTTTGAGGATTTAATATTTAATTATTTTGGGAGTTATACAAATATTTAAATTGGAGAAACTTAAATTCATGAGTTGGAGAATTTTTTTGAGTGAGACGAATTATTTATAATTGGCGACTTTTAAGTTTAATTGTTCGAAATCTTGTGTGTCACATTTTGAGGTCGAAATTTGGAAATGTCAAAAAGTATTTCGGATGGCAATTCTGAGTGTGTGGTTGAGTCCGGATGGGTCGAGATAGTCAGAAAAGAGTACTCGGGGTTAGTAATTGGATCTCGGGGCATTTTTGGGCATAACCGGGCCCACATGGGGTGATTTGGGCTATTTTAATTAGGGGTCATGTGGCCAAAAACGGGATTAAGGGTTTTAACCTAATTTGGGGAAGTGTTAAACGACAGTAAACACTAATTCTAAACCTAGGACTTGAGAGGGAAATTGGGGGAAAGCAAATCAAGAGCCAATTGGGGATTATTGGAGCCAAATTAAGGGAGTACACCGACGGATCAGACTCTATGAACAATTCCAGGCAAGTGGTAAACTGTTGTGATTCCTAAATTGATGATAATCAATTCATATCATAGTGTGTGTATATGGAAATTCGTTTTGGGTGTGTAACCATAATTAAAATTGGGTTTTCTGAAATTAGAGTAATGGTTAGATTTAATTACTCAAAGGATCTTAGTCATGATTTGGGACTGTTAAGATTAAATTGTAGAGTGGATTACCATATGTATTAGTGATTAAATGGACTGAATATGGTGGGGTCGGATTTGGTAGAACGAGACCCGGGTGAAAAATCCAAATCGGATATACTTAGGGTTTTGTATAAATTTGTTGATGGCTTAAGGTCTCTAGGGTGTTTAGAACATTTTCTTGTATGGAGAATATGCTGGTTGTGATTTGGGTAAAGGTTTGGGAAGAAACAAAAGCTTAAGGTTTCGTTAATGGCTGAAACAGCAAGCCGGGGAAGATGATCACCTGTTCGATCGATCGATCGACCCAGGGGGATCGATCGATCGACGGTCCCAGAAATTTGACAGTTCGACCAGTGTTGTATATAAAGAGAAATTTATTTAAGATTAATTCCCTACTTTTATTTAGTGATAAATTCATATGTGGCACATATTTCCTTAACAAACATAGGGTGATATAATTGGGTTTAGGAGGGTGAAATTGGTATGTCATGAGATGAACGAATTTCGAGAAATAATTCATAAGTATTGAGGTTGGGCCGAGAAATAATATTTGGGTATTGTAGTTGGGTGACGCTATATTATTAAAGGAATTGAGGTGAAATAAATTAGTTATGGAGAAAAACATAGACTCGAAAAATATTAAGTTACGGGCCAAGTGAGCGAGTCCGGGTATAATGGTTGGGCGACAACAAGTATTAAATTAATTAATGTGTAATTATTTAAATTAGAGTCGGGCTGTAGACTCGGGAACGTATTAAATTAATTAAATTAGAGTCGGACTATAGACTCGGGAAAGTATTAAATTAATTAATTTGAAATTAATTAAATTAGAGTCAGACTGTAAACTCGGGAAAATATTAAATCAATTAATGTGTAATTAATTAAATTAGAGTCGAACTGTAGACTCGGGAAAGTATTAAATTAATTAATGTGTAATTAATTAAATTAGAGTCGGACTATAGACTCGGGAAAGTATTAAATTAATTAATGTGTAATTAATTAAATTAGAGTCAGACTATAGACTCAGGAAAGTATTAAATTAATTAATGTGAAATTAATTAAATTAGAGTCAGATTGTAGACTCGGGAAAGTATTAAATTAATTAATGTGTAATTAATTAAATTAGAGTCGAACTACAGACTCGGGAAAGTATTAAATTAATTAATGTGTAATTAATTAAATTAGAATCAAACAATAGACTCGGGAAAATATTAAATTAATTAATGTGTAATTAATTAAATTAGAGTCGAACTGCAGACTCGGGAAAGAATTTAATTAATTAATGTGTTAATTAATTAAATTAGAGTCGGGATGTAGACTCAGGAAAGTATTAATTTAATTAATGTATAATTAATTAGATTAGAGTCGGGCTGTAGGCTCGGGAAGGTAATAAATTAATTAATGTGTAAGTTAATTAAATGGCAGTCGGACCACATACTCGGATTGATATTAATTAATTAAATGAGAGTCGGATCACAGACTCGACTGAGAGTTAATTAATTAATGTGTAAATTAATTAAATGAGAGTCGGATCATAGACTGAGGCAATTATTATATAAATTAATGTGTAAAGTATTTATATTAGAGTTGGATCATAGATTCGGGAAAGTATTAAATTAATTAATGTGAAATTAATTAAATTAGAGTCGGACCTTAGACTCGGGATAATGATAATTTAATAAGTGAGAAAAATTTATTTAGTTGAGTCAGGCCAGAGACTCAGGAAATTAAAGGCTAGTGTTACAGGTTGTGAGTACACGGTGAAGCCGGGGTTAATGCCATATATATATATATACGGTGTAATGATAGTATATATATATATGTGTATATATTGTGTGTGGTATTAAATATCTGTGATTAGATATTTATTTAATTGTATACTCTAGTGCTATCAAGGGAGGTTGCTCGATGTGGGTGAATCCCCTAGCTTGAGGAGTAGGGTGAGTATATCCCCAGGTCATAGCGTCCGGTATATGGGTGAGGGGCTTATCTCAGTTTTAGGGAAGGAATATGACCGCCTCTACTTCGTTTATGTTTTGGTCCAGGTTGGTGAGCGATCCCAACTTGGATAACTAGGTTATGTGAGCACACCTAGTGAGATGTCACTTTAGAGGGAATCATCCGGTGAGGGTATACTCGGAAGGATGGATATACATATGATATATGTGTGGGTGTTTTAGTAAAGATACGTATAATATGGTAGTAAATATTATATGTGGGTAATAATACAGTGTGTGATGTATTTACTTGATATAACTTGTGTCACGGTTATATGCTATTAATTAAGAAGAAATTAATTAAGTCAATTGGTGAGATAACTTATAATTCATGAATAATTATACTCGGGTTAGAGTAGTTTGGCAAGGGGAACTTATACCAGGACTAGTTGAACGGGGTAGTACAACTAGGTGGGGTTAAGGTAACCATTAGGTGTGCATAATAGTAGAGGGGTGAGAATGTCCACAAGAGAGTGCGACACTAACTTAAATATGAAGCGTATTAATGCCTTTTAAATTATTTCAGTTAATTCACTTGTTAAATATTTTCAAAATGTTTTGGGTTCTAACCCTTGCTATAAAACTATTTTCAAAACCTTTTAGGTGTCCAGCCACAGGGACGCCAAGATTGATATTCTATTCCAGGGACACAGAGCTGCGGCATATGTGGATGCTAGCAGGAGTTTGGATTAGACGCATTGTTTATTCATTCCTAGAGTAGGAATCATTTATTAGTTTCAGTTTTATTTAGGGCTTGTCGCGCAGTCTTCTCAGTACAGTTTTAAGATGTATTTATTCAGGTGTTGGATGGTTGTATTGGATTATTCACTTTGGTGGCCGATGGTTTATTCGACAAAGTGTTTAAGTAATTATTCAGTTGTGTGAATAGTTTATATTTATTTCCGCATGTACTATTTTTTTTAATTAAAAAGTTAAAATTTGGCACCAGTTTTTGAAATACTAGGTGGCTAGTAAGTTTTAAAAAGTTTTCGACAGTGATGCTAAGGATGAACCAACTGGGATTCCTGTTTTAATTTGGTATAGGACTGATCACCCGATATTTTATTAGGCACGGTGTCACGCGTGTTAAGGAAGATAAAATGGTGCACCCATTTTTAAGTCATCTGATTGGAATCAACTGGATGAGGAGGTATTTTTAGCAACTGGAGTTAGGTATGGATTAGAGAGGTTAATCGACAAGTACAACCGCCTTCGTATGAAGCATCGCCAGATGTCTGAGCTGTTGGGGCACACTAGTGTTACCTTTGATTCAAATTCTAGAACGATATTTGCTCCAAAAGCTGTTTGGTAAATGTTTTATAAGGTTTTATATAAAAAAAACCTATTATATAATTTTTATTAAACGTAATATCAATTGTCTTAACGTATATTTTAACTCAAAATGCAGAAGAATAAGAATTTCAAGGTAACTAAAAAGTAACGTTGCACAAACTATGACATGCTTGGCCAAGTATTTGACAAGTCTACGGCTACCAGAGCTCTTCACCACGCTTCTACTCAATTGCCTCCTACCTCGGATGAAGAGAGGAAAAATGAAGACCAATTTCTTAATAAAGGTGTACATATAATTGAATGTGAGAAATCTGGAACTGGGAGTTCTAAGGGGAAGCGTCTTGCTGTTGCAAGTGTCCCGGGTTGTATTCGTCTCAAGAAGGAATCAAAAATTGAAAAGTTGGACACGTGTTTGGAGATGTGAAAAACTTCTTTATGTGCTAGAGTTGAGAACGATTTGGCAAAAATAAAAAAGTATAAAGAAAAATATAGTTAAGCCACAAGTCCCATATCCGATGCATATTCAATTGAAGAATGCATGGATGTGTTGGAGATGATAGATGATGATTCTGATGCCTCATTCAATAAATCTCTCGAGAAGTTCAAAGACCAAGACTGGAGGAAAATGTTCTTAAAAATGTCTGCTCTAAGGAAGAAAATGTGGTTGAAAAGTCTTGACTGATTGTTATAAATAATTGTTTAGTTTTGACTATAAATGGTTGTTTGGTTTTAAATGTAAATTGGTTGATTAGTTTTGGCTATAAATTTCAGAGACAAATTTTGTAAGTGACTTCTATTGATGTATTTGAAAGTGAGGATGCTAATGCCCTTTTCACTGTTTTGGTTTTTGGATGTTTCTTTGACTTTTGGTTTATGCATATTTTTTTGGTCAATTTTTATTTCTGTTCTCAAGAGGGTGATGATCCAATAGATGTGATATTTGTTTTTTTTGCTTTATTAATAGTGTTAAATTGGGCAAACATATTATAATTTATGCAGACTCACTTGTAGACTTAATACAAAGCATGTTGTTGTACACAATGCCGCTGTATATATTATATCGGGTATAAAGCAACAAATCAATAGTTTTTTTTTTGACAAAAACAGGAAGTTTAAATTAAACTAATGAAATCTTATAAGTAATGTTAGAAATTGAAAATCGTATGACCTCAATATTACACATATCATGGCGAAAAGATGGAAGTAAAAATCACGGAATCTGAACATACACTGTAGAGAGAAATAACTTTGAAACCGAGTGGGCAGTAAGAACATCGGCACACGCATTAGCTTTCCTGAAACATAAACATAATGTAACATGTAGAAATCTTTGGAAGCCGTCACATATGGCCTATATCAAATTCATGTGGTCTGGATTATGGGTTTGGTTCCTGTGGATCATATTAAAAACAATTTGACAATCGGTTTCCACTTCAATGCAAGTAATACCTTGAGAAGAAGCAAGATCGAAACCAATTTTAATGGCCTAAATCTCCGCTAGCACTGATGATGCAAAGACTATATGGTGGGTAAAAGCACATACAAACTTTCCTTGATCATCGCGAATAATCCCACCACCCGCGGCATGACCTGTAAGATGCGATTTTTCTCCATCCGTATTACATTTCAAAAAAGGAGGCGCAGGTTTGGACCAAGCAATAGGAAAAGAAAAAGAACGAGGAGGTATATTGGGATGAATAAATTGACGAGCCTGGTAATAGCTACGAAGGCGTTGAGATAAGGTGAACTTGAAAGATGACAAAGTTATGGGTATTTGTTGAAAGATTGCCTCATTACGAATGATCCAAAATAGCCAAAGAAGGAAGAATGGTTGAAGTTGATTGTTTACAACTCGAGCCGTAGACTGTATGTGGGAGAGTGCTAAAGATGGATGTAGGACTAAGGTCCAACAGAGGCATCAAGTATTGGAGTTGGAACAACGTAGGACAATCATAGTAAATATGTGTATTACAGTCAGTCAACTCACAAAGAGAGCACATAGGAGACTTTAATTTATGGTAGTGGAAAAGTAAGTCCGCAGCTGGTAAATCCCTATGAATAAGAAACCACAGGAAAAACTGGAGCTTAGGGGGTAAGCTACTTTCCCATAAATATTTCCATGGAAGCGCAGGAATGTGCTGGGCATATAGGTGAATGTGAAGCCAATGATAGGCCGATTTAAGAGTTAAAGTACCAGTAAAACTAGACCACCAATATGGAACATCCGGTGATTCTTGAGCGGGAACATACAATGCACAAATTCGCTGAATATTATCCAACGGTAACCACAGAACTAAAGTCGGTATGTCCCATTGGCCATTAGAAATGAACGTGTGTAGGGGAGCAACTAGAATGTGAGGAGGAATATGAGGGTAAAGATGATTGAAAGAATCCCCTCGAAGCCAAATATGATTTCCAAATGAAATAGATCCGGACCCAAGTCGCCATTTGATACCAGTGGCGAAGAAAGGGATTAAAGCAAAAACGTTTCTCCAGAACCACGAGTTTGTAGCCTTACTATGAGACGCTAATAAATTGGTGTGAATAAAATATTTATGTTTCATAGTTTGAGTAGTCCAAAGGTTGTGTGGCTCGGTAAAAAGTTTCCAAAGTAGTTTAATCATGTACGCTTTATTTAAAGAGTGTAATTTTTAATGCCCAAACCACCATATTGCTTGGGAAGGGTAATCGTAGCCCAATAGACAGTGGCTATTTTATGAGAAAATTTGGAAGCATTCCAAAAAAATGATTTAATTTTCTTGGATAACGTAGTAAGAATATGAGGAGGAATCAGATATGGCCAAATCAATAGTTAAGCAGCAATTGTTGTACACAATGCATTTTTTTCCTTCTTTATTAATAGTTTAATGGCAGTGTTGTTGGATGAGTTGAGCAACAATTTTGTTAATAGTTGAGCAACAATTGCTGCTCAACTAATTATTTTTTTGCTGAGCAACAATTTTGTGCAAGTCCAGTAAGTTGATGAGCCTTTTTTTGGAGTTATCCTTACCACCCTTCTTTGTGCCAAGTCCAGTAAGTTGATGGCCAATGTAGTAATAAATAGTTTTGAGTTTTTGATTAAAATAATGAACTTTGAAAATTTATGTACGATTCCCTTGTCTAGAGAAATTATTCCATTTAGTGCCCATGGTTGTTGACTTTTTTCTATAACTTCATTTTCAAAATTTATTGATTTCAAATTAATGCCTTGTAATGTTTCCTCAACAGATAAAAAATCCGATCCATTGTTATTGCTTGCCATCGGTTACATATTACTTGTGTTATAAAGTATCTGCTTGCAAGTCAATTGCAAATAATTGACTACCATTAATTAGAACACTGCCATTGTTTAATTCCGTCACTGTTTAATTATGTTTAGTTTAATGCATATTGAACTGTTTTAATCTTGGAATAAGTCTCTTAGTTTAATGCATACCAGTTGTAATTGCTTTTATTTATTTCACATTAATTTGTTTTTCATGGACATGTTTGCTTGTTAGTGCTGCAAATATGTCTTATATGTCAATTTTACCGACATCCAGTTTAAGTGATGATGATGATGGTCTTGATTTATTGATGGTTAGATATATGATGGAATATAAGACCTTATTTGTTGATAGAGTACTTTGTAGGACATCCATTCTTAGGGAAAAATAATATATTCTTGAAGTTTTAGTCTGTAATCCTACAAGATGTTATGAATCCTTTCAGATGAAACCACATGTGCTTAAGAACTTATGTGATAGGTTAAAAATGATGAGTTTGTTACAAGATTCTAGAGATGTAAGTGTGGAAGAAGGTGTGGTAATGGGGTTGTCAATTTTATGTCATGGGATAACACAAAGAGTAGTTGCCGGATGTTTTCAGCATTCAATTAGTACAGTGCATTATTGGTTTAAAGCGGTCACGGGGGAATTGGCTACTTTAGGCATTCATTTGATTAAGACCGTGAATAGATGTGATGTTCGACCTGATATTCAAATCGAAAATGGTATCCATACTTTGAGGTATATCCTTTACTTATCTATAAGATATTAGTTAATGCGGTTGGCCATGCACAATGGCATTTTTCATGCTCATATGATTTATTCTATAATTAAGGGCAACTACTAGATTATATTGGTTATAGTTTTGCTAATTTTTGTGTTATGCTAAAACTTAAGTATAATTTAGCTGCCACACATTGTTTTAATACTTTTAAAGATGCATAATGCTGAATCATTTCTTAAGTTGAACACTTTGTTAATATAATTGATGTCACATATAATAAGTGTGTTCTTTACACTTCTTTTTAATAGTAACAATTATGGTGAGTTTTAATGTGGTGGTAAGCAGGACATACATTAGAATACATAGTAAGCGTGACAGATGGGATGAAAATGATGCTTTCACGGAGTTCTTCATTTTTCCTAGTTCTGTTTATCGAAGTTTACACATCCATTTTCTTAGAAGTACTGCGATATTTAGCCAATAATGTGTGATAATTTCGCATTCCCTGATTCTTTTAGGCTTCATTTATCACCTATAAATCTCTTTTCTTTTTTTCATGGTTTTTGGCAGGTGATAATAAGTGATTTAGGCAAAAATGTGATGAAGGGCTCAAAAGGTGAGTAATCTGTCTCACTAGCACGCATATAATATGATTCGTACAATTTCTAAGTTTTTACGTATTTGCTTTTATCACATTACTCACAAAATAATCTTTTAGATTAATTAGTGCAATTCAAGCTCTTCAAGCTCTTTAGAGATCTATAAATAATAAATTCACATGTTATTTATTATAGGATCTTTTTTGTTTAAAGATTATTTGATTACTGATATCTTTTTTGTTTTGTGTCTTATATTTTTTTACATGTTAACATTTTAACGTTATATTTTATTCACGTGAAACACATGACAAATCAATGGATTAAGCCAGGTAGACTGTTTATTTATTATTGTTGTTGATATGCAAGATTGTTTTCAATTTTTTTTCGGCCGTGCGGGCTTGTGTTGATTAAATAGGTTGGTTTTTATGTATAAACAAAGGAGACTATGCCCATTTTTTTTAAATTGTAAAGAATTGTTGATATGCAAGATTGCTGTTTTCAATTTTTTTATGTCCGTGCGGGCTTTTGTCTCTATTAAACAGATTGGTTTTCATGTATAAACAAAGGAGACTCCGTCATTTTTTTTTAAATTATAAAGAGTTGTTGATATGCGAGATTGTTATTTTTAATTTTTTTATGGCCGTGCGGGCATTTGTGTTGATTAAACAGGTTGGTTTTCATGAACAAACAAAGGAAATTTTGCCAAATTTTTTTAACAATTGTAAAAAGTTGATACGATTAACTAATATATTTGGATATTTTATTTTACTATAACATTATTTTGATAAAATGATTATTTATTGATTGCAGGTTGTGAACAAGAAGTTGAAGAGACATGTTTTTTAGCATGTCTACTATATGTGACACTGAAAGAAGTTTTGTAGCATGACAACTATATTTATCTTCTTAATTTACGGATGACTTTTCTTTTGACAATTGTATTTCTTATTAATTAGTATAATTTTGTACTCATTTAAATATTTTGACTTTGTTATTGGATACGTGTTTCAATGAATGCAGTTGATATATTGCGTTTATGATTGGATGATTTGACGTATAATGCAAATTAGACTTTATTATTGTAGCACAAAACATATAATAATATAATTGTTCATGATTTTTTTATTAATTGAGAATACCTTTAGGGACGATTATAATTCGTCCCTAATACCCATTTTGTATTAATTGAGATACCTTTAGGACGGTCGTGCCATCCTAACTGGGTTATCAATTGGGACAGTTCTAAATCGTCCTAATTGGGTATGCCAGAATCTGAGTAGTATTAGGGACGGATAAATCGTCCCTAATACAACTCGCGGGAGTGGGAATTTTTTCACGGGAATACCTTTCGGGACGAAAAAATCCGTCCCTAATGCCAAATATAGAGCATCTATGAATTAACATTTAGGACGGTAAAATTGGTCCCTAAAATATTTACGACGCCTAGTATAAGGGACGGAATTTTGCCATTGCGAAATCCATCCCAAATACTCTTTAGGGACGACCTTTGTACTTTTAGGGACAGGTTTTTATCGTCCCTAATACCCATTTTTCTTGTTGTGAATATTGTATTTTGTTTGAGCGATGTGTTTTCAATTATCCATTTGTCAATAATTAAAGTGAAAAACAAAAGAAACTTGATTGGTTCAAATTATGGCATTTTCATAACATTTGGTTGTTTGTTATTTTGTTACATGTTCATTGAGCATTCTTACACTAGTTAAAGGAAAAAGTTCTTTTAACCCTCTCTACTTGTGGCATAAATGATGTTTATTTGTAAAGATTGGTTGCCTTCAGTATTTAATTAGACTGTATCCAGTTAATAGTAAAAATTTAATGTTGCTTTGGAAGTAGGGATTGAGCCTCTTTCTTGAGTTCAATAACAGAAATTATCTAGCCACAGGATTGGTATAAGCACTATGGATTTGGTTCAAATTCAGATTTTGAATGTTTGAACCTTAAACTTAAATTTGAGTTAACATTCAGATTTTGTTTACATACTTTAAAAGTAGTAAATCGCCTTAGAAAGTAATGAAACTTACGTAACCTCTGACACCTTTCGCCTTGTGAGTTTTCGTGAAGGACCCGGAGAAATGGAATTCGAACATAAGAAATATTGTTATCGCAATTGATAATTTATTAAAACCTAATTTTGAGATTTTAAACATGTTCCTTTTTAACGTTTTGCATAAACTAATAAAATACGATATTCTGAAACTGATAAAAGTGTCGTTTTGAGACTGATTGGGGATTATTTTATCACAGATTTTAATTCGTTACAGTGAAAATTACAAGTTATACGGGAAGCGTGTGAAATAATAATTGGTAATCAAAATTGTAAGGGATATCAATTCTACTATAACACTAAATACTGATTTTACACTAAAAAATGAGTGCGAATTTAGAAAAGACACAAAAATGTACGTGGTTTGGCAAGTCAAGCTGCCTACGTTCATGGGAAAAGGAGAGGGAATTTGTATTATTTTGAGGATAAGAAGACAACTTAGAGTGCTAGAGAATGCTGGCTAAGAGTCCAAGACATGGGTACAACATTGTGCTATATTTCTTTTTAACATTATGATGACTCTATTTATAGATACAAGAGTCCTAACTACATAAAATATATTATATTGCCTTTTTGATGTAGTTGGCCTTAATCTCTAATATTATTGCCTTTTTGATTGTATTTATCAATACTCTTGGTGATTCACCTTTAGTTGACCCATGATCTATGGGCGACCAAGTAGTTATAATTCTCTAGGTGCCACGTGTCATGCCACGTGGATCATCCGTCTCTCAATCCCTTTAATTGTCCCTAAAAGTTATGGTTGACCTAATTTTGCTTTGATGTATTATCCACGTGTGACATGGATTTTCTCATTAAAAGTTCATTAACCATCATGCGCCCCACTTAATCTCAGTGGGAGCCCCGTGTACGAGTCGAAATTCGAGGTTCGTGGAGTTGGGTGTTGTCCTTTCATTTTGCACCACTTTTTATTTAGTTTTCTTATGAATTTTTCTTATTATATTGAATGCACAATTTTAACCCAATCCATTTGGGCGAATTTTAAGATAATTTTTTTTAAAGTGTCTTGGTAGTTATTCTATCCGAACGTATCTTATTTAAGGGCGATGATTGTTTAATATTTTGTCTAAAAAGTTGTGTCCTTTAGTTCATACTGATATTCTGAATAGACTTGCACATGTTATAATAGACATATTTTCTCCTATAAATAATTATATCTCATCCTTGCATTTGAATCTTTGCAACAACTAAAATTTATTTGAATCAGTCTATTTCATAAAAAATTCTTTGAGTCTGCATAAAGAGAGAGTTCATCAAAGAAATCTAGTTCATAGGCAAGCTAAATTGCAATACTGTTTTTAGTTTGCAAGATCGTTGTATCTTGAGAGACAACTGTTCAAAGAGTTGTAAGTACTGTTTTAGGGATGTGATTGTCTTCAGGACATACTGTACAACAGTAGCCCCAATCAAGTTTGCATTAGTGTTGTGTTACTCCATATCTGTAAGTCTTGTTGAAATTCTATTTGTACTACAATTCGTGATACTAAAAATTTATATTATTATTATTATTATTATTATTATTATTCTCTCTCTCTCTCTCTCTCTTATATATATATATATATATATATATATATATATTGTGTGTGTGTATATATATATGTGTATGTATCTATCAATGTATGTACTAGCGTATTGTCTATGCCTGAAGGCATGAGGAAATTTTCCAAAGTACGTAATCGCAAAACGACAAAAAATTCTAAAGTATGTAAATGCAAAATGGCAAAAAATTTTTTCCCCCACAAAACAAAGTGTAATTTAAAAAAATGACCATAATATCCTTTATTTATAGGACTAGCTTGCAAAATGATAGCTTTTATGATTGGTAATAAATTTTTATGTCGTGTCGTGTTTATTTTGGTTAAGTTCATTTTTTGTTAAAAAACATTGTGTTCTGCCACTTTTTACTTGGATCGTGTTCGAGATAGGTAAACAATAATATTTCATGTCGAGTGGTGTTTATTTTGGCCAGGTTTGTTTTTAGTTTGTAAAAAGACCTTTTGTATATTACCCTTTTTACTTGGATAGTGTTCGTGATTGGTAAAATAATATTGTTTCATGTTGTGTCATATTATGTCGAGTCGTGTTTATTTTTGCCGACTTTATTTTTTGTTAAAAAAATATTTTGTGTTTTGATCATGCCAGAAGGCATGATTTTTTTTCCGAAGTACGTAATCGCAAAATGACAAAAATTTCCAATGTATCAATTGTGGTCAAATTATCAATAGTAGTCAAATCATAAATGTTTTGTATTATATTATCAATTATGGTCAAATTTCCCAAAGGCACACATAATTTTCTATAGTGTCAGGTAGTGTATAATAAAACTCTTCTTAAGTTCCATTAATAGTACAAATATTTTATAAAAATTGGACAGAGTTTCCTTTGTTTATACGACTATCCACCCTGTTTAGACAATGCAAAATACCACCACCACCACCACCACAACAACAATAACAATAACAACAACAACAATAATAATAACAATAATAATAATAATAATAATAATAATAATAATAATAATAATAATAATAATAATAAGAAGAAGAAGAAGAAGAAGAATGTCAACAACAACAACAACAACAACAACAATAACAACAACAACACTACTACTACTACTACTACTACTACTACTACTACTACTACTACTACTACTACTACTACTACTACTACTACTACTACTACTACTACTACTACTACTACTAATAATAATAATAATAATAATGATAATAATAATAATAGTCCATCTTGGACCTCGCATATATCATCACCAATTTAACTCCGAAAATAGCACGTATCACAATAGTCAATTCAAAATTTCAAAGAAAATTCTATTTATACCCAGTCATTATCCCAACATTGCATGTTAATACGATAAACAATCTCATCAGAACCAAATCATATTTTCAAGGGCGACCAAAATTACACCATGCCGTTTGTATCGCCCATGTCACGCCTGACTCATTCATCGTCACAAAATGCTTATAATAAAAAAATATCTTCCTTGAATGAATCCAATAATCAAGTGGATTTGAAGCCTATATGCATATGGTCGACATAGACTGATATGTGTAATAATTGGACCATTAATAGGACATTCCAAACCATTACCGGTCTAGTGGATCAAACTAAAAACGAAATCCAACAATTATAAAAAAAACAAATATCAAAGCTGAATAAACGTGCATCCAAATCTGAATGGAAACATAAGATAGATAAGCTAAACTAATAAGGAAACAAGTGCATACTCAATATAGATGAAACTGGTGCATAATTAATAAGGAAAGAGATGAAATAGGTTCATACTTAATACTTGTCTGTACATGAAGTACACATGCTCAGCCCCTATTTCATGCAAACTAATCTCACCTCAATACTTGTTGAGCCAGTGCAATGGGCCAACGATTATTTTACTCGGGAGTAATCGCTATACAACAAATGTCCATACCAAATGCACATGAGTAAAATGACTCCAATATAATTAGGACATTTGATTATACACACACAATATAACATATTCATCTGATTATACACACAGAATATGATGAGCATATAACATGACCTAAATTTCATTATTGTAAACATTAAAAGTTCAATTTCAAGATAGCAGGGCCTAAACTTCATTAAAAGCAAGGTAGTCATCATAATTATCTTAGTAATAATGAAATTAAAAAATTAATATTATTGTTAGGCTACATTCCACAGTCTTTTTGCTTAAAAGTATGTTTTGATATGTAGGCTTAAATGAACATTTAATGCTATCTCATATAAGGCTAACACACGAAATCAGATATGTTTGTACTATGTTTGCATTAGATATCTTTCATGTCAATGCATAACATCAAACAATTATTCATCTTAGAAATCATAATGCTATCCAACTACTACATAAATGCAATCCAACAGTTCCACTGGTGTAAAATCAAAATGCAATCCAACTACTACTTAAATGAATAGTTATTCATCTTATTTATAAAAAAGACATTGCTGATTATATTGTCCAGTAAGTACTCTATCATCCATTTATACTCCAAGACTGGTAAAGGCATTAACAACATTATATTGTCTAGTAAATCTCCGAAATGAGTCTAACTGAATATCGTTACCATCGCATAAAGATTTGATATTTGATGGAGGTTCATTCAATGTTGGTAACCTTATTTTACCTTGCAAACAACATTTACCAAACAACGGTCATGCAATTGAAGATTTGCTTAACTTTTCACCACTCCAATGCAAAGCCAAATAATGAGGACACTCAACATTCATCATTCCAAGAAAAATGTCTGCCCAGACCTAAAGCATATTCCCTGTACAGTAACAATAAATTTATTTTAGAAAGGGGGATAAGGATTAAAGTATTTCATAAAGTATATAATAAAGATATTAAATCGAACGTACTGATTAATTTGACGAGCTTCTTCATCATTAAGAAAAAATCAGCATTTTGTTCAAGATACAAATATAAATGGTCGTCCTCTAAATGGTCTTCAAGATCCATAAACTGAGCCATATTTGCCTCTCTTGTAGCATTACAACCTGATCACCTATATGGAATAGTTTCACGTTCAATATGCTCACGTTCACGGTGGCGCTGCGCAAATGCTGCCTTTTCGATCCCAATTTCAAATTGTTCCTATATATATAACGATAGATGTAAATACATTTTGCATAATTAATACGTATTTCATAATAACGAAAGAAATAAATACGTATTATAATAATGAAAGAAACACACACCATCGGGAATAACTTTTTCAAGGCCAGGGAAAGGTGAAGGGCAATAAGAATGCTTGGTTCCTCATTCAATATGCTCATGTTCACGTCTTCGGCGTTGCGTAAATGCAACCTTGGAGATTCTAATTTCAGATTGCTCCTATAATGATAGAAATTTAGAACGATGGGATGTATTAAATTATGTATTAAATGTGGAAGTAAAGACACATAACCATCCTTATATAATGTAAGGGGATTTACATTACTATGAACGTGATCAGCAAGGCTAGGTGTTTGACATGACTGAGTAAGAGTAGACTGTGCAGGTAGAATGTGATCAACATGGCTAGATGTTTCATGTTCAATCTACTCTCGTTCACATCATCGCTGCTGGGAAAATACAACCTTTGAGATTCCGCTTTCAAATTGTGCCTAGAATGAAAAGCTTAATTAAATGTAAAATTCCATAAATATAACTACTGAATTACGGTTTATAAAATGTGAAAATAAGGACTAATAGCACATACCAAATCTGAAATAACTTTTTCTTTTCCCCTTCGCTTTCCTATACCTACATCAAAACTTGTCATAATGTTTTGATTTTGTGCCTCAGTTCGAATTGTATTTATCTCAGATTCATCTCGAATAATAACACTAAGGTGTCTATGTTGCATAAATTCAACCTATGATGCCAAATAATTAGTATTAATCACCAAAACATACATGTATGATTTTACATATAAGAAAAAAAATAGACGTACATCTTTCAACATGTCAGAATACTTGGAGACTTTAGTTCTCTGAGCAAAAGAAGCATAAAAACACGAAACCCAATATGAGCTAGTAAATCTGAGTTTGTAAAAAATAAAAAACTAAGTTTGTAAAAAATGTAAGCAAACTAACATAGAAGGATAACTGAGTTTGCAATTAAAGAGGCAAACTGTTGAACTGTCCAAACCCATGAAACCTGACCTCTTAATACAAAACATGAGTTTGTAAAAAATGTAAATACGTAAATAAGCATAAAAACATAAAATAAAAAATAGCAAAATGAGAGTAAGCATAAAAATATAGATGAATCCCCGAGTTTGCAATTAAAGAGGAAAATTGCTGAAATGTCTGAATCCACGAAACCCAACATGTCAAGCAATTAGAATGTAAATAACCGAACAAAATCTCCAAACTGTACGAACGCAAATCAGAATGTAAATAACCAAAACATAAGAATGTAAATAAGTAAATAACAAAATAAGAATGTAAATACCTGAGCCAAGCTTCACGAAATCGACGAAATCAGACCTTGAGCAAAACAAAACCTCCAGAATGTAAATAACCAAAACCTAAGAATGTAAATACCTATCAAGCAATGACGAAATCTAGTAAATAACAAAATAAGAATGTAAATACATGAACCAAGCTTCCTAAAAACGATGAAATCAGAAGCCAAGAAATTCAAAACTGAACCTTGAGCCAAACAAAACCTCCGAAGTTAAGAATGTAATGTCGACAAAATTAGAACTTAAATACCTAAGCCAAGCTTTACAAAATCGACGAAATCAGAAACCAAGCTTCCCAAAACTGAACCTTGACATGGTAGGTGAGAGGCGACTGGGTGCTGAGAGGTGAGTAGGTGAGAGAGATGGGGAGGGGGGGAACAAAAATCGAGGGAACTAAAGTATGGGAAAAATCAAATGAAGAAGAGGTATGGGCGAAACAAAAACAAATGGAGGGAGTTGATCTCAACCCTTTATTTTGGCAAAATATGTAAGAAGGTGGCATCAATCCGCACAGTTAAAATGTGTACATAATTCAAAAGCTTTCCCATCATATATATATATATGTGTGTGTGTGTGTGTGTGTGTGTGTGTGTGTGTGTGTGTGTTGTATATAATCAAGGATATGTTAGGAGGTGGGGGTATATTGGTCATAGATCATTCTTAATTTAAAATAATAGGTAGTCACCGAGAAGTAAATTATGAAAAGTCTTTCAAATAAGACGAAAATATAAATACCACATATTTGTTTGATTACATTTACTTCAAAGAAGAAAATAAAACTATAATGAATTCATAATGCGCTTGATCAAGTAAAAAAATAATTTGCGAATAAATAAAACGTGTAAAAAAAATGCTTATGAATCTCGATGGGTTTACAAGTGTTAATTATTTTGGTAACATTAATATTTAGTGAGTTGAGCTACTCTCCACCATACCACATTTCAATGTATAAGATGTATTGCATTTCCATTCCTCTTATGTACTGCATTGTAGGTAATCTTGCTGATGTTGTAATTATATGATATTAGATATACATATCAGAAAAGAATATTTGTTACATATGCTTTACTTTTATACGTTAACATATATTTCTTTATTTTAGCATCGTGGGTGTGTATGTTGTCCTATTTTTTAGGATTTAAGGTGTCAGTGGTCCATGCCATGTTGATGGTGTGTTTTGCAATGATGATTGATAGCATATCAAATTATTAACATATATCAACAATTTTACATTAATTACACTGCACTCTTCCTAGCACCGCACAAGGACGAAAACCAATAAATTGTCCCATGTACTTCTAGGTTATAATTATGCCATTTGTTGTTATATCATATTTTTGTTTATGAATATTTATCAACTATGATTTTTAATTTACTCTATATATTTGTTTACGAATTTAGAGTACTCATGTTTGAACTTTGACCATAGACTAAATGGTATTGTTGTAATGCTCCGATCCGGATTTATGGGTTACCCATGGGTCAACCTGGTCTACCCTAGACGTTAGGTGTGAAGTGAAACGAAACCACCTAAATAATGTTTCTAGTTCAACATTATCTAATTAATATTTCAATCATTTAGCATGTGATTTCATTTCATATCAAGATACATATGGGACTCGTGGGAAGCGTCCTTAGAATCCAAGCATTCATAGCTATTAACGTAAGATAAAAAAAGGATACTTACTTTTATAACTCTCTCAAAATACGGAATCGCACACAACCACTCATAATAAAGAAGAGGGAATGAGCCGGATGCCAAGTGGGAAATACAGCAATGCATTATAGAATCGAACGACAGAAAGAGACTCCAACACGTTATACATACGTGCGGATGCAATTGCCTCATATATATATATATATATATATATATGTACATTAATGCATGAGACCATTTTTATTCCAAAAACATTATTTATTTCAGTTAGTTTACATTAAATCCTATGAAGAGACCCTTTTTCTTAACTCACCAAATTTTTCGATTTAACGTACCCGGTTTAATACTTAAACAAAATACCATTTATTTAGGGAGAATACTTCTTTTATTGAAATCACCCATACTCACATCGTATTTACCTTTGTATTTTCCTTGAAAATAACTTTTCAACATAGGCCCACTTCGTGTTAGAAAATATATATTTTCCACAGAAAACCTTTCGCAACCACACACGTGTTTAATTTTAAGTTTAAAGCTCCTTAGGTTGATTAATTACCCATTTAATCGCTTCGCACAAATAGTAGCCAAATTCTCATATTTTTTGTCCATACCATCCTTTCAACCGGAACATTTAACAATTTCATTTCATGTTAGGTTATCTTTTCTTATATTCACAACACAACCCATTTATTTATCACGTTCCATTATATTTTTATCGGAATCCTCCAAATAAATGAATACTTTAACGGGCTCCACACCATCGACTACACTACCATATGCTCTGGCCAGTGTTTTGGGTCTTTCATCCTGGGTCTCCAGGCCCTTCTTAATTATTTTTTGGTCACATCCGAGTCTATATTAATGTGTTTTAATATTTTCAAATGTATGCATTATTCCACTTTTACAAGTGGGATTTCACCCCAACTTATGTTACAATTTGGAAATCACCATTTATTGTGCTTTACACACTTGCGTTGATTTCATCCCAAAAATCACTTTCATTTAGGATCATTTGTGTAACACCTTTTTCAACATTTTTATTTCATAAAATTGTTCCACTTTTTTAAAAATTACCATCTTACCCATTTGTTTCCAAACTTGCATTTTCCTCCATTTTTATAAGTGTTATCTTTCCAAACACTGTTAATTTATCACACAAACTTATTAAATGCTTTTTAACTCATTAACACTTCTTTAACACCTTGGAGTTGTACACTTATCAAGTTGAAAATTTATTTATTTTATTACTTTCTTTACTATGGAAACCTTTGGTATTTTGAAGACTACTTTCCAAGAAAACACCATTTTCCCTTCATTTTCACATGTAGTCTTAAAATGCCCACTTATCATATTTTCAACACTTATTCACACACTTTAAGGGATGAAATTTTTAATTTCTTTGATTCATGTCAAAACACCTTAAAACCTTCATTAAACTTTCTTATATGCTCATTCCCAAATTACTATAAGTTCACATACATAGGAAGAGGGATTTTAAGTCCAAAAATCCCATTAAATTGGTTTAACACATGGTTCATTTTAGAAATTTCATCATATTGGCAAAACATGCTTTTCAAGACCAAAAGATATTTCTCTTTCTTCAAAACTTGAAAAATGCCTATTTTTATGAAAATTTCAATTTTTACAAAAAAGCTTTGAGACATTTGTTCATGAAATATGTTCAACTATGTAGATCTTATTTTAAACATTTTATTCTATAGAATGTTTAAATACCAAGATTTCTTCAAATATATCATTTATTCAAAACTCTTGAAATCATTTGTGAACATTTTACTGAAAATCATAAGAAATAACCTTCTTAAATGATATATGCATCCTACTCTTACAAACTCTAACTACAAGACCAATACTATAGAAAATAAAGTTTTTAAGCTAAAGAGTAGAGGTTTCCACCTCAAAGATGCTTTAAACATGATTGGATGAAGAAGAAGGTGATGAAAACCTTCCACCTCCTAAGGTGGTCTCAAGGAGGTTGCCTAGCTCCACAAGCATGCCTCATGAAAGCTCCATGAAAACTCCCTTCAAACTCCATAATTTCTTCTTAATTTGCTCTCTAACGCCCCCCCCCCCCCCCCAATAACTTCTTCATAAATCAATGTCTTGCCCAACAATGCTGTTGATGGATTTTATAGGCTTAAATGTGGTAGAACATAAGGTAAATATGATGGTTTACGGTAAAGGGGTGGTGGTTCTAGGGTGGTCAAAGGTGGTGGAGCTCCATCAAAGCTTTAAGTGTTAAAGAGAGAGAGAGAGAGAGGAAATCTAATTGGAGTGTGGTAAAATGAGCCAAATATCACTTAAATGCCTCAAAACCCTTAGAGGTTAAATCCCTAAAATGCCTAAGAAGTCATATCCCGAGTTGATATGCTATGCTGAGAGGTTGACACGTGTTTTAATCTAGTGGTCAGGAATTTGACAACATTTCCTAAATCTGAGAAATCTGATTTTTGCAATCCCGTTCGAACGAGAACTCTATATTATCCGGACGTACTTCGAACGAGGTTCTAACGAGGGCGGGTTTTCTAAACAAGGATTTTTTGTTGGAAAGTCGTATGAAGAGGTATTCGAAAAAGATTTGAATCTCGTTCGACCAACTCCAAATTTTGTTCGAATGACCCAAATTTTTCAAAATTTAATTTAAGGCCATTGTAAATCCATCAAGTCCACTACATTATTCAAATTTGACCCAAAATTCATCTTATAAAGTTTAAAGTCTAATTTGGCCATATCTACTCACCAAATTACAAGTGTAAGGTCAAAATAACGTGAGCGGGTGTTACAATTGTGAACCGTAACTTGCCACTAATCTTGTCTCAGCTCAAGAACTTTGGCCTAGCCATTGTTGAGTTTTATCCCAAAAGGCCTCTGTGCTAGTTAAAGAGTCACACCCGCTTAAAACCTGTGTGTTAAACTCTACATCTTTTGATGTGAGACAATTATTGGATACACACAAGATGATTAATGATTAGACCTAATATCTTCAACCATCTAATATCACTAGGCGCACTCGGACTGGAGTTCGAGTGCCGCCCATTGATGATCTCAGCTAAATCATCGGCTCTTATACCACTATTAATTTATGTCACCTATCACACTAATGAGATTCGATTCAATTCTTACCAATTTGCGTAATCTTGAACGAATCTTTAAAGTTTGTTGTCACGGGCCAATCTTTTTCTTGATCTTCAAGTTTTCACTACAATGACCTCCGTCCATGTATGACTTGATTAGTACCTAGGAATGACTACAAAGTTGTTCCTTTAGATCCACAAACACAACTCCTAAGCTAAAACTTGATGACCTATATAGTATGGAGAGAGAGAGAGAGAGAGAGAGAGAGAGAATTTTTGATTAGAGGGTGTTTGTTGAGATACATGCCAAAACCAATTAGGTTTCCCAACAAATTAGGACTCTTTCTCTCCACTAAAAACTAATCTATCCTTTTTATATATGAAATAATATATACTATTGATATCAATAATTTAAATATTAAATTATGATCCACCATCCATATAGCCAGATCATGGGTTCGATACCATAATTCGACCCGAATATTAGCAACTATGTTTTCTCTATTACCTTTATATCTTTATTTACACTATATTGACATCATGTTTGTATTTGATGTTCAAGTAAACTGAAATATACAACTCTCCACAAAACCTGTTTAACACAATCCAATAGAAATGTGAATGGTTTTGAGTTTATTTTTATCAAGTTATTATAGTTAAAGAAAAACGAATGACCAGAAATTGGAATACACAACAAGAAACCATTTTACCTGATTGATTCACCACCGTTCAAGCACACCAACCCTACACAACACCACTATTTACATGCAACTCTAAACTCCAAATGAGTGTCTCTTTAGGTTGAAACGGGTTCAATACTATTAAACCTCATTATTCTTTGGCATCATGTTATGAGGAACATGGATCACTTCAGCGCGTTCTGAGGATACAATTACATGGTATTCCACTGTGCCACGTAAGTTTTGTTGGGACGTAGAGGTATGTTTTGTTAGGGACCAATGCTACTTACACCGAAATTGTGCATCGATTTTGTGCACCAGGTGCACAAAATGGTTGTACACTTGACTAAAACAAATACACACTTTATTTTTTTAGTTAAGTGTACAACCATTTTTTGCACCTGGTGTACAAAACCGATGCACAATTCCGGTGCAAATATCATTTTTCTTTGTTAGGAGGTTGTTTTGGTTAAAGGTTCACTTACTATTATGTGTATCGTTTTGAGCATCATATAAAGTGTATATATGTAGCACACTTGAACACATATATAGTCATTTTCTTATTTTTCTACATAGATTCTGTATAGGTACTTAAAATTGGATTACCTTGGTTTTGTGGATATGCTTAGGATGGAGTAAATCGAGAGAAATTTGCAATAAATATTTTCTTCATTGTATTTCTTTGTTATACACTTCTTCTCTTAAAAATAAAATATAGAGAGAATTGAGTATTTTTGGATGTGTGAATAGAGAACTCAGGCCATATATTTATATGAGTACAAGATGTTACATAATATACCAAGATATGATAAACAAATGTTATATAGGATAACAAAATCTAAGCCTGAAATGATGTTGGATATGATATCAAAATCTAATGTTGAAATGGTTCATAGGATACTAATCTATGGTTGAAATGATGTTACATAGGATATTAAAATATAAGGCTGAAATAAAGAAAATAAAACTATAATCTAATGCCATAATATAGGTTTTGCAACACTCGTCTTGAAGCTAGAGCATAGATACCAATCAAGCCTAGCTTGAAAATATAAGTTTTGAGAAGAGAAGGTCCAACTAATTTGGTGAAAAAGTAAGCAGTCTGATCTGAAGAAGTGATGAAACTTGGATGAATGATGTTACTTCGAACTTTTTCATGAATAAAGTGAACATTTACCTCCACATGTTTTGTTCTTTCATGAAGTATAAAATCAGAAGCAAGCTTGTAGGACCCTTTTTATATGTGTTTAAAAAACTAAACTCTCTTTTTGAAAACCCCTTTTCCAAATTTTATACGCGCCAAGTTGTGTGAACTAATTTTACTTATCTTGTTTAATTCTAAACATGAATCTAGATGATTAAATCAAGCAAAATAAATAAAGTTCACAACGTCGGATGTACGAGGAAACCACCAAGGGAAAAAACCTCGGATGACCCAAGCTAGACAATCACTATGATACAAAAAATTAAAAAGAGAGTAAGACATCCTTACACAATAACTCGATCCCCACAAAGACATCCTTACAGAATGACTCGACCCCTATAAGCCTTGTCGTACTTTTTCTCTTAAACCACTCCTCCATAGTGACCACGTAAAAAGTCCTTCTTCCACGATACTCCGTGTACAACACACACATCCACGTATGTCACGGTGTCCACCGATATGGCTTGATAGCGTTTACGATGTTGAAATCGAACTCCACCAAATGTTCACCCCAAAACCTTGACGTAACTTGTATTCAATGATGTTGAACAAACATTATGGCACAAACAAAGATATCAATAGCATATGTGAATGATAACTCGGATCTTTGAAACTCTAAGGATGTATTTAGCTTTAGAAAGCCTTAGAAAACATGTGCATAAAATTTACTGATTCATAAACTGTTTTCTATAATGCACACCACCAAAATTCTGAAGGTAACATGCCTTATATAATTTTCTTAAGGAGGCGTATCGTTCAAGTGAATTTGACCTGTCACTCGAACGAGATGGACATGTCGCTCAAATGACAGTTCCATCTCACTCGAAGGACTGGTCAGGTTGTTTGTGTGACGTGCGAATTAGAGTTCAATTAAAACACTACTTTAATCCATCCTTATCTGAATAAAATGAAGTGTAAACCTTTTCAAACACTATAAAAACATTTCAAAATTATTTCTTTAATAAAATAACATCCTTAAACAATTTAAAACATATTCTGAGTCCCATTAACATTACGAATTCATAGCTGTGCGATCTCGGAATGCAATATGACTGAAGATGAATAAACTTGCACCACTAAACCGTCGGTATAATAAATCTTTAAAGCGTTGCCACAACGTCTTCAATAAACTTCATGTCATAGATTGTGGGGATCGTGACAATATAAAATTTATCTACGACACAATACAATGTTTTGTTCCGTGAATAAGTCAAATACAATAATGGACTCAATTGGAAATTTTGTCCTTACAAATCTCCCCCTTTGACTATTCCTGGACAAAACCCAAATAATGAAAAGCCTAAGCCGGGCCGTCAAGCCATATGATGCCTAAATCCCATCCCATAAACCCAAATATAGGACAAGACTAATATATGATGGACTGATAAGCATGAAACATCTGAATGTGATGTAGACTTGAAATCTCAATTCTCTGAAGAATACCTGCACACATGAAACAGACAAATACCTAGTTAAGAATGGAGGTACAAATGATATATAACATTATGATACTAATATGAAATATCAATATCAGTTTTGTAAAAACAAACTCAATTCATTTGTTAAACATGTGAGCAAACAATGAGATACCAACTTATACGAGATATAAATTTGTAAGCAGAGTAGAATATGATACCAATTTGTGCAAAATAATGTGCAAACAATGTGATACCAATTTCTATCAAAACACTATGTGCTCAACATACTCATGAATACTCCCCCATCATCACATACATCTCTTCCCCTTTTTGTCTTGAATAGACAACAGGTGAAAAGATAAACAAATCTAGAATAAGATAATCAATGAAGCACAACTAGATAAACATGAAAGCAACTAGCTAATAATGATCAAATATATCAAATCCGTAGCTAGCAAACAGTTATCACACAGAATGAATCAATAATCTAAACAGGTGTGACTAAACGAAAACCAATGCAGTGTATGAGTAATCAATGTGAATTGCAGAAAACAAATCCAGTCAGTACCAATAAAAATTACCAAAGGAACCAAGGTACTGAAATAAAAGGAAGGAAAAATCCCACAGCAAGTTGCTCGAGCGAAACTGCCTTGTCGGTCGAACGACAAAAGCTTGATGCTTGCTGCTTGAAGGCTTTGCGTGACAACTATTTCTCCCTCGAATGAGAGAAATAAAAACTCACTTCCAGTGTTGAAAATCATACAGTTTCACGTCGTGAGATTTTTTCTAATAAAAACTAACTGGAAGGCGCTGAAAACTGCAAAACATAACTAAAACAGTAGCAAAACAAAGAAAAATAATGAAAAACAATGTGAGTTACATGCTAACATAGTACGATGTGCTCAACACATGAACATGGAATGAGTGCGCGTAAACTATAACAAATGAATCACAATTCCAACACATTGAAACGATCACGAAGCGCTAATTAATAGCTAAATATTATCAAACTTTATTATAGCCATATGTGACAATTAAAGATTGAGCTTAATGAACTAAACAAACATCATGCACACAAATCCAAAATTTTGATGATTCTACAAACAATAACGTCATGATACGATTTTTCAATGTTAGGATTCGTGGTGCAAACCCGTTTAGAATTTTTCTTTAACCAAACTCCCTCATATATATTTAATTCTGAGGTTTCTATCATTCTCAACTTGGATAAAAGACTATTGGCCCTAAATTTGGCATATGAATTTTTATTGCCTTGATTTTCTTTTGGGTTCTTTTAAATGGTGGCTTTCACCAGGAGTCAATTTTACACTCTCGCAGCCCTTTTCCATGAACACTCATCATATTTTCAATCTAAATCCTTACGGTAAACGATTCTTACATGAACACCTCCTCCTTAAGTCTACTTCCACATATATGACAAAATTGAGATAAGAATGTCTCATTAAACTCAAATATGCAAGAGAAGTCAAACATCCATATAAATTCGTGCATGTGTGCAAAGATGGCATATATATAAAGTCGAATCAAAATGCAAATCAACTTCGAAACAACCTTATTTAAATAATGGTTAAGATCGTTCTAAGCATCAATAATTATGACCAAATGTCCTAGCCACATGGATAAACGTAATGATGGGGGTCCAACCACACCAATATTTCATATCAAACATGTAAACTCAAACTCAAAACATAATGAAAATCTTTTTGTCTTTTCAACATATTTTGACTCAAATAAAAACAAAATATTTTTGTATTTTTTCAAAAATATATGAAACCAAAAATCTTTTTGTATTTTTCAATAAGACTCAAACACATGAAAAATATAATACAAAAATGATACACATGCCATCATACTAGCAAGAGTATATCATGGAGCACACTAGCATATGCTAAACATGGCAACACAATCATCCTTTAAATTTAGCATGACAAGAATCAAGTGCAACCAAACGAGAATCATGAAGTTTTATTCCTAAAGCCACTAAATTCGATTTCCTAACCCAAGTAGGTGTGAAACAACGAATGGGGTTTTTGGGAATCGAAACGACTTTATTCCTAAACTTCCCAGGAGCCTTTATATGGTCATAAAAATAACGCTTAAGGTGACCTTTCCTAACGCAAAAAGTACAAGTGAAACGACGGTGGTAATGATTACCTACATGTGGACCTTTTTTTAACCTTCCTAGTTGGCTCTCTCACACGTGCGGGGATGGGTACAACAAGATCATAAAAACCTATACCACCCCTATCACCCTTGATTTGGACGATGCCTAACATCCTATCCAACTTCTCCGACCTAGATTCCAAATCAAACTTAACTCTAGATGAGTATTTCAATCTCTCCTCTAACTCATGAATCCTAGACTCAAGCAAATGTCTAGGCTCCTCAAACTCTAAAATCTCCTTTTTCAAAGTCTCCATCAAACCACGAAGATTTTCTCTCTCACCCTCGACATACTCTAATTTCTCCCAAAGAGTCTTCTCTCGTGCCCTAATATCCTCAATCAATTTATCATTATTTTCTATGGCACGCTCTTTCAACCTAGCTTGCAACTTTGAGTTTTCCTTTTTCACTTTAACCACTTCCTCATACAAGTCATTAAAGGCAAGTTTCAACTCTTTCACATCTATCTCCTCTTCTTTACAAACTTCACCCTTACTCACTTGGGATTCGCTCACAATGACCTCGGAAGTGTCATTCACATGAGAATCTTCATGGGAAGATTTTTCATCGTCGCTCACATGACATGCCATAAATACAACAATGTTGCGCTCAATGGGGGAACTCTCTCCCTCTTTCGGTTCACTATCACTTAAGGTGGCACATGTAATAGGTTGCTTGCCCTCTTTCTTAAGTATAGTGGGACACTCCTTAACTTTGTGACCATACCCTTCACACTCAGAACACCTATCTGACTCATCCCTTTTAATATTCTCACTTTTATTTTTAAGGACGTGTTATTCCTTGTTGTTCTTGAATTTTCCAAATCTCTTGGCATCTTTCGATTGCTTTTGAAACTTAATAAATTTTTTAAATTTCTTTTCCAACAAGTTGACATCCTCAAAATCGGAATCGGAATCATCATTTGAAACTTTAGTTTCCTCCTTCCAAGTTTTCAAAGCAATACCCTTTTCTTTCTTTGGAACTTTCTTGGAGGTAAACATATTGAGTTCATAGGTTTTCAAGTCACCTATAATCTCTTTTAGTTTCATTGATGTAAGAGCATCTAAGGAGTTCAAAACGGTCATTTTGGGGTCAAACCTACTAGGCAACGACCTAAGGATTTTCTTAATGAAACGGTAGTCGGGTATTTTTTCTTCAAAATTAAAAGACGAGTTAACAATATTGGACAACCTAGCGTAAAACTCATCAAAAGACTCACTCATCAAAAGACTCACTCTTTAACATTTTAATCTCCTCAAATTTTGTAGTGAGATTTTGAAGTTTAGATGCCCTAACCGTGCTAGTTCCCTAGTGAGTAAGTGCAAGAACATCCTAAGCCTCTTTTGTTATTTCACAAGTCATTATTCAATTATACTCTTCCTGTGTGACATGTGAGGGAATCATGTGAAGACCTTTAGAATTATATTGTGCAAGTCTATGTTCAATTTTGGTCCATTACTCTACATGCTTTAAACTAGTGACCTCTCCCTCTATCGTGATCTCTGGGGTCCAACCTTTTTCAACCTTTAACCAAACACATTCATCAATTGATTTTAAACAGCATTTCATTCTCATCTTCCAATACATGTAATTTGTGCCTTCAAAAATAGGAGTTCTAAAACTTTCATTATTTCCAAAATTCATGTATAAAAACACATGGGATCACAAAATAATAAATAACATTTCTAGCTTTGATACCAATTTGTAGGACCCTTTTTGTATGTGTTTAACAAAACCAAACTTTCTCTTTTTGAAAGACCTTTTTTCAAATTTTATACGCACCAAGTTGTGTGAACCAATTTTACTTTAAACCAATTTATCTTGTTTAATCCTAAATATGCATTTAGATGATTAAAGCAAGTAAAATAAATAAAGTTCCCAACGTCGGATGTACGAGGAAACCAATAAGGAAAAAAACCTCGGACGGTCAAATCCACACAATCATTATGATACGAAAAATTACAAAGAGAGTAAGACAGCCTTACACAACGACTCGATCCCTACAAGCATTGAAGCACTTCTTCTCTTCAACCGCTCAGCCACAATATCCACGCAGAAAGTCCTTCTTCGACGATATCTAGTCTATAACACACGCGTCCACGTATGTCTCGGTGTCCACCGATATGGCTTGATAATGTCTACGATGTTGAAATCGGACTCCACTGAATCTCCATCGCAAAACCTTGATAACGTCTACATTCAATAATCTATTCTCTGACACTAGTATTAAAATCACATCACTCAATAATCTAATCTGAAATAATGACACCCAACAACATATAACAATCTATTCATTCTAAAACAGGAACTGAACAGTATTACCGTATGTTGCATAAGCTATTTGTGCATCTGATTTTTATGACTAACTAGTTGGAAACCCGCGCGATGCGCGAGTTATACATTGAGTGTACGATAAACATTTATGAAATTGTGAATACATGAAGCGATGCTAAGTAAAAATAGAAAATTGATTAAAAACTTCAGAGTATCTGTGATCACAAGTTATGTAAAAAAAATATAACTACAAAATACCCTGCAAAAATAGAGAAAAGTTTTTATTTTTATTTAAAAAATATTTTTTTTTATAAAATAGTTATAACATTTTTTATATAAACGAAGAGCTTTTAAAAAACAAAAAAAAATACTATTTTTATATAAGATACATGGTACTTATTTTATTAAAAAGGAACAATAAAATAATTTTTATATTAATTTATTTTTTTTATATTAAATAGTTAAATATTTTTCTTTAACTTTGAAACAGTTTCTTAATTTCATAAAACAATTAGAAAAAGGTAAAAATAGTTATTTTAAAACATTTTTTTTAGTTCAAAAGTTAAAAAATCATTAAAACCATTTCTTTTATGTATTAAAAAAATCTTTAAAAATTAATTTCTTTATAAAAAAAATAGTTTTTAAACAGCTAAAAACATTTTTTAACAGTGTAAAACAAATTATTTTCATTAGGGGTGATAATTTTAGAAACGACACGAAAATACGACACGTAACGAAACGAAACGAAATTGACCCAAAATTGACACAATATGTCGTGTTCGTGTCGTGTCAAAATTATGAATCGTGTTATCGTGTCTTTTCATGTTAATCGTGTTTTTATTCGGGTTATCGTGTCTATTTATGTTTAATTTAGCGTGAAATTTTATAAAATCGGGTTATTTGTGCCGTGTCGTGTTATGTCGTTTTTTTTTGAGTCATGTTCGTGTCCAAAAAATTCTTGTCGTGTCATGTCGTGTCAGACCGAAACATGACCCAAATACATGAATTTTCATGATTAACAGTTTTTATTTTTGTTAAAAAACAACTTTTTTTTATAAAACACTTAAAATGATTTTTTTTTAATTAAGAAAAATCTTTTTTTTAAATATTAAAATGTTGTTTTTTATTTAAAAAAATATTTTACGTAATTTATAAAAACAATAAAACAATTATGTATATGTTGTTAAAAATACTGTGCGTAATTTAAAAAATAGTGTACGTGAGTTATTTAAAAAAATATTGAACGTAATTTTTTAAAAACAATAGTTTTGAAGAGGAAATAAATGGGTGGAGAAACCGAAGGAGTAAGAAAGAATGAGAAAAGCCTCCCAAGAAGGTTTATAAGTGATAGATATGATGAAAGTGAATTAAGATGTCATGTGACATAATATGGTGGTGACAATTTTAGAAACGACAAGAAAACACGACACGTAACGAAACGAAATTGACCCAAAATTGACATAATATGTCGTGTTTGTGTCGTGTTTTTTTGACATCAAAATTATGAGTCGTGTTATCGTGTTTTGTCATGTTAATCGTGTCTTTATTTGGGTTATCGTGTCTATTTATGTTTAATTTAGCGTGAAATTTTAAAGAATCGGGTTATTCGTACCGTGTCGTGTTATGTCGTTTTTATTTGGGTCGTGTTCGTATCCAAAAAATCCTTGTCGTGTCATGTCGTGTCGGCCTGAAATATGACCCAAATACACGAATTTTCACTCCTAATTTTCATGGTTAACAGCTTTTATTTTTGTTAAAAAAACAACTTTTTTTTTATAAAACACTTAAAATGATTTTTTTTTTATTAAGAGAAATCTTTTTTTTTAAAATTAAAAGTTGTTTTTTATTTAAAAAATATTTTTTAAAAATACTGTGCGTAATTTAAAAAATACTGTACGTGAGTTATTTAAAAAAATATTGAACATAATTTATAAAAATCAACAGTTTTGAAGAGGAAATAAACGGGTGGAGAAATCGAAGGAGTAAGAAAGAATGAGAAAAGCCTCACAAGAAGGCTTATAAGTGATAGATATGATGAGAGTGAATTAAGACGTCACGTGGCATAATATGGTGAAAGTGCATTAAAGCTCCTTGTAGAGCATTTTATAGTATATAAAGATAAGTTTTAAAAATAATATGAAGAAATTTGTACAGTCATCCGAAGCATAAGACTACATCAAAGTAAATTAAATACTACTTCCTTTGTCCGAAATTAATATCTTCCTTTCTTTTTTGGTACGTCCCAAATTAATAGTCCACTTTCCTTTTTGGTACGTTCCAAATTTGTGGTAAAATGTTGTAATGCATATTAACTTTCATGTGCATTGGTGATTAACAATTACAAGGAACCTAATGAATGTGTTCTTCTCCACATAGTCTCAAAAGGGTGAGGGTAAGGGTGAGGATGGAGACTCAGTTGATTCCAACTTCAATTCACAATATTAGTGTTTATATATTAATCTTAATATTTATTATCCATGATTTAGGCTTAAATAATCCGTTCAGTTATAATTTTGGAGTTGTACAACTACTTGTTTATCCTTTTATATATTTAGTTTAACACAATGACCTACTAATAATTTTGAATATTTATTATTAAATCAACTAATTGTTATCTCTATACACATGATATGTTTCTCTTAGTTAAATTGCATTGATGCGAAATAGAGACAAATAACCCTAAGAAATTTACAATCTTGCCATTAACAAAAGAACATATTAAATGGGAGACTCCTTGTCACAATACCAAACCCATATAGAAACTTTCTCACTTTGAATTTCATATAAAAATCTAAAGGCCGCTATTACACCATATTAAATTTATATGATATACCATAAAAAAATTGTCAATCTTCTGTGAGATTGTAGATTTAAAATCATTCCCTAAATTGAAAGGCCAAATCATATCAAACAAATTAACATTTTTTTTCAAAGAAGGCCATAAAGTCAACCTTGATAATTGAAATTAATAAATTACATAGTAAAGCCACACTGGTGAAAATCGATGACCGACATACTGATTGCATCCTAAACTCACGACTTTAACCCAAACATAATACCCTTTAAAACAAATTTCAAATTAAATCACGAGAAGGAATAACCGGAGGAGAACAATGCTGAACAAATTAATAAAACATCTACAATGTTGTGATGATTCTCGTAATTCATCATCAACCAATTAATAATAAATTGATAAGGAATAATAATGGGACCCACATAAATGGATTCTTCCTTCGCAAAATCAACAATTCAACAAAGATAAGCTGCTATGAATTAATACTATTGTATAAGTCCAATCTTAATAGTATAATCGCTATGAATTAATACTCAAAAGAACTAGGATTAAGCAAAGAAGAGGTAGATATGAAGCAAACCCTAGTTACAAACATTCACATTTAAATCTAATATATTGCCACTCTATTTTAAAAAATATATAGATATAAACAAATTATATGAATGAACAAGAACAGGTTGACAAACCGGAGGAGAATAGTGCCGGCTGGAGAGTCAAGGGAGAGAGAAGCCGCTGGGGTGGAGACAGAACAGTGCCGACGCTAGGAAGGGCGTCGCTGGGGGGGGGGGGGGAGAGGCAGCTGAGGTTGAGATAGATACGGGTCAGTTTGGGGGGAAAACGACTGATAATCTTTTGGGGGGGAGAGTTTTGGGAGAGTGGGTTTCTTTCGTTAGTGTTTTGAGGTATTTTTTTGTAATATTCCATTTTAGTATTGGTGGGGAAATATCTTGTCACCAATAATATATTTATTTGGTGACAAAATTTTTGTTATTAAATGATAATTAGTTTGTCACAAATAATGAAGCGTAATTTCCCGGGGGTGGGAAATACATGACGCCAATTTTTTATGGTCATTTAGTAATAATTTTCATTAATTCGTCACCAATTTAATGTGTCACTCTATATTGCGTGGCGAAATTTATTTTTTTAAACGAAATAGTAATTTTTAATAACAAAAATAGTTGTCTTAATTTTTTTGATCACTAATTATCGATTCTATTGTGCTGTTGAGAATATTATTAAGTGCAAAACGTTTGTCTGTTACATTTGTCTTTTTTAGTTGATCGAGAAGTGACATATTATTTCTAACTTCTCCGAGAAATAAGATAGTCATCCAAGAAAAAGCAATACTTGTAATAGAGCGGCAACTGGTTGGATCTCTAGAACAACATACATCTTAATATTCAAGTACAACCAAGTCGGAGTGAGAGAAAAAAAATGAAGACCATGGCACATAATGGTCTTGATGTAGCGAATGATGCCCAAAACATTATCATAATAAGTTGTGTGTGGAGTGACTAAGACTTGAATAATAGAATGAACTACATAGGTAATATGAGGGTGACTTACTGTATGATAGATAAAAAAACCCAACTAACTACCGGTAAAAACTCACATCCCTATGAGGAGTGTCACCGAGAGAAGTAAGATGAGCATTGGTATCTAGGGGAGTGGAGGTTGTATAAAAATAAATGAGGATGACTTGAGAAATAATATTACAAGCTAACCTAACTTGAAAGAGATAATAACCCAAAAAACAAAGAGTATTTCAAGGCATGTGAATTAGTTGAGAGTACCAAAATCCTTCATATTAAAATGAGTGTCGACGTAAAGTTTAAGTGCAGAGATTCTCACAACATCATCTCTCTTGATCACCTTATTATCCACTTAAGAGGAAAAGAAGAGTGATGCCAAAATCTGTCTTTGCAAATAAAGAGACCAGAGTTATGAGTAGTGGATTCAAACCCAACGGAACTAATGATGGAGATGAAATAAGCAACCCATGATCGGGGAGCTTTCTTGAGGTTGAGACCATGCAAATCACGACGATGTTTACAAACTTCATAGGGAGAATGATGATAGCCACAAGAAAGTTTCATTTAAATTTCATCAACAAGATTTCCATTAAGAAATACATGTTTTACATACATCTTAAAATAGATTCCATTTTAAATAAGAAGACTACTAACGGAGGTGAGGAGAGCAATGGGAGACAAGCTTATTCAAAGTCAATATCATAATATTGGGTAAAAACCTTCGCAACAACATGGGGTTTATAAAGTCCCATCAATCCATTTAAGTAATTTTTTTATTTTGTAAACCCGTGTACAACCAACATCACTTTTTGTTAAAGGAAAATCAACAAAATCCCAAGTATATGATTGATGTAAGTAGGAGGGGTAAATGGATGAATACAGATCGGATATCATGTTTTTTATATTCGTATTCGTTATCTGGATGCACAATCCGTATCCTCTCGGATAGTTAAAACAACTATCCATATCCGTATCCGCTCGGATACCTAGGATTCGGATAATATCCGTATTTGTTTACATTGTTTAGTCATCGTAAAACATAACTATTAAAATATTCAATCCAATGAAATCCAATCCAATCCAATCCAAATAAACATATAACAAAATTTCTACCACATAACATCAACAATTATGGGTTCCATAATAATAGTAGCATTCCATAATGATAATATCGCTTAAAGCCATCCATACTTTACAACCATATAAGCTTAAAACCATAAAAAAAAATAACAGTAGCATTCCATAAAAGCAGATTTAAATATGCACCTTTTAGATTAAATCAAATTTATTGAGAATAATAATCTCATGGACCTTTTAGTTTTCAAAACATATTGATATTTTTATTTTAATTAGTATACATTTTTATTTTGTATATAATACACATGTTGCTAACTTCAATTATCATCAAAATCAAAACCGTCTCTTTATTTTTTTGTTTTTCTCCTATATTTATTTATAATTAAGGAAACTAATGAACAACTACATGAACAATATATAAATACAGTTATATATATTTGTATTTTTATTTTATATGTACCTGTTCTTGCTAATTTTCTATTGCAGGAGGAGGGGATGCATAGAGGAGGAATTGATGAGAAGCGGCGGCGAGGTTGAGGAGTAGCGGTGGGCTGATGCGGCGGAGGTGGAGGTGGGGGTGGTGGAATGAGGTTTTTTTGTGGAGTGAAATGAGTTTTTTTTTCTCTTGTTTTGTACGAAAGCGAAATGAATAGAAATTAGTTTTTTGTTTTGTTTTGAGTGGAGTATATGTTCTATAGTGGGTGTACGTTGTGTGTGATAGTGTGTATTGTAACTTTAGTGTGACTGCATGATAATATACCCAGTAAAATAATAATATATGGAATTTTATAATATACCCGATAAAATAATAACTTTAGGGTATTTTTGTTTTGAGCGGAATATGTGTTTGTTTTGTTTTAGGGAATAAACACTTAAAGTTTTTTTTAATATTATTTTATTAGTAATACTAATACTAATATTATTAGTAATATTTTAAACATATGTTTGACGGATACGAATATCAGGTAAAATGGATACTCCGCATCGGATACGGACTATCCGTATCGGATACTAGTACTATCCGTATCTATATCCGTTTTCTCAGATATATTTTTATAGAGTATCCGTATTCGTATCCGTTTTCATTTTTTCGGATAAATATTCGCTAATTCGGATTCGAATATCAGACGGATGCGAATTTTTTTTTTTTTTGATAAGTAAATGAAATATAACTAAGCCATCGCTAAGGGAGCGAACCCGTATACAGGAAGTATACAAAAAACAAATACATAATAGAACAATGGAAAGAAAACAAACTAAACCCCGCCTGGAAGGCTATTTACACCACAGAGTGAAACCCTTCCACGAACTCTAGAATCTCCTGAGTCGAGACGACGAATCTCTCCTTCCTCCAACTAATAAGAGTGCTCAAAAATATATAACGAATCCTCGAGGGAGCCGTCTCAATACCATCAAAGCATCTCGCATTCCGCTCCTTCCAAATCGACCAAAAGATACAATGTGGAACAATACGCCACACACTCCTATCCCCCGACCATCCCCACGGCGGTTTCCACCCTTCTAGGAGAGCCCTAACAGTCCCTGGCATAACCCAAGTGATACAAGACATGGCGAAAAACAAATCCCACAAACCTCTCGTCACCTTACAATGAAGAAGAAGGTGATTGGTCTTTTCCTCCTCCTCCTTGCATAACCAACAACGACTCGCGAGACAGTATCTTCTCTTTTGAAGGCCCTCAAGAGTCAAGATAGCCTGCCTACCGCAGTCCACACAAAGAACCTGACCTTCTGAGGCGCTTTCACCTTCCAAATACTCTTCCAAGGGAAGAGGTCGCTAGGATTCCCCCTACCACTCAGAATCTCATAGTACCTTCTGACCGAAAACTCCCCTATCCCTCCCCCCTTCCATTTAAGGGAATCTTCCATAACCGTCGGGCGGGGGGACGATCCCAACCATTGAAAGAATAAATCCGCCTCCTGTAGCTCCCAATCCCAAAGTCTTCTTCTGAACTGAGGGTTCCACATCACCCCCTCCCCGCTAATCGATATGTGCTCCACCACCAAACCATCTTGATTTCCTCCAAGGTTAAACATCCCTGGGTAGAGCTCCTGAATGGACCCCTGATCCCCCCACTTGTCTTTCCAGAATCTGATCTTGTCGCCTCTCCCTAGAGAAAACTCGATATGACTGGAAAATGATCTCCATTCCTTCGCTATGTGTTTCCACAATCCCATACCGTGAGGAAAAGTCGCCACCACCGGCCCCCACCCAAAAAGAGTACCACCCCCTCTAGCATAAACAACTCTTCTCCACAACCTATGCTCCTCCCGAGAAAATCTTCACATCCACTTCCCCAGCAAAGCCTTATTAAAGTTAACCAAGTTTCTCACACCCGCCCCCCCCTTCCTTTATCGGCTTGCAAACCTCCTCCCACTTAACCAGACTATGCTTAAAGCTAACCTCCATGCCTCTCCACATAAAATTACGCATCAGCTTCTCCATTTTAAGACGAACAGCCACAGGAATAGGCAAAATGGACATAAAATAAGTAGGCAAGCAGGACAACGAACTCTTAATCAACGTGAGTCTCCCCCCTTTCGACAAGAACCCATTCTTCCAACCTGCCAATTTTCTACGCATTCTCTCCAACACCGGATCCCAGATAGATTTAGACTTATACTTAGCTCCTAGAGGGAGTCCAAGATAAGTACAAGGGAGATACCCGATTCTGCACCCCATGATGCCACCGTCCTCCTCCGTCATTACCTCACCCCCGATTTGGATGACCTCGCTCTTCCTCGCATTAATTCTCAAACCTGAAACCGCCTCAAAACAAGTAAGAAATAACTTCAGAGCGCGCACTTGCCTTTGATCAGCATCACAGAAAACAATCGCATCGTCCGCAAATAACAGATGAGATACAGACACCCTATAAGGACCCAGAGCCCCTAAAGAGAACCCCCTGATCCATCCGGCTTGGGCCACCTTACCCATCATCCGACTAAACGCCTCCATGAACAAAATGAAAAGGAAGGGGGACAACGGGTCTCCTTGACGAAGCCCACGAGAGCTCGCAAAAAAGCCCTCAGGGACCCCATTGATCAGAACGGAGAATCTGGCCGTCTTAACACACCTACCGATCCACCGACACCACCGTTCACCAAACCCCATCCTCTTTAACAAATACATAAGGAAGTCCCAATTGACATGATCATACGCCTTTTCGATGTCAAGCTTGAATGCTAAGCCCGTAGGTCCACTTCTAATTCTGGATTCCACGCACTCATTAGCTACCAAAACAGCATCAAGAATCTGTCTGCCTCCCACAAACACGTTTTGAGACTCAGAAATAAGAGGATCAATAACCTTTCTGAGCCTAACTGACAACACCTTAGCAAGAAGCTTGTAAATGCCACCAATCAAGATAATAGGCCTGAAATCCCTGATATCAATTGATCCCCCCTTTTTGGAGATCAAGGTGATAAAAGTCGCATTCAACCTCGGCACAAAGTAGCCTATGTCGTGGAATTCATGGAAAAACTCCATCACATCCCCCTTGATCACAGTCCAACAATGCTGAAAAAACGCCATCGAGAAGCCGTCGGGACCCGACGCCTTATCCCCACTCATCGAATTCAATACTCTCCCCACCTCCTCTTCGGTAAAATGACCCTCTAAACCATTCGCCTCAGAAGAGGAAATACGCGCAAACTCAGCCCCATCCAGAGAGGGCCGCCACCCCTGCTCTTCCTTGAACAACCCCTCGAAGAACTGAGAGATGGCCCCCCTAACCTCTCTATCCTCTTCAAATACCACTCCCCCACTTGGATGCTTCGAATATGATTACCGCGCCTATGCGAATTGGCCACCTTATGGAAGAACTTGGTATTTAAATCACCTTCTTTCAACCACAGCGCTCTAGATTTTTGTCTCCAGCTAATTTCTTCCTGAATGAGCCTCTTCCCGATCTCCCCTTTTTTCCCCTCCCTTACTCTTTTTTCCTCCTCCGAGAGTCCCAATCTCCCCTCTTTCTCATCGAGCCTCCTGACCTCCTCCAATAAACTAGTAGTACCCAGACGGACATTCCCAAACACCTCTTTATTCCACCTTTTCAAATCTTCCTTAAGAAAGCCCAATTTAGAGACCAACCTAAAACTAGCATTCCCCTCCACCACATAACTAGACCACCATCCTCCAACTCTCTCCATGAAATCAGACTCCTTAAGCCACATATTCTCAAATCGAAACGGCGAACTACCCTCCCTCCGACCCCCACACTCTAATAAGATGGGACAATGATCCGAGGTCACCCTAGGCAAGCACGACTGTACCACCTCAGGAAAGTGCTCCTCCCACTCCTTGGAAACAAGGAAACGATCCAGGCGAGACATGGCAGGCCTATCCCGAAAGCTAGACCAAGTAAAAAGCCCGCCCACCAACGGAAGATCCATCAGCTCCAAGTCATCTATAAAATCAGAGAAATCACGCATATACCTATCGATTCTTCCTCCACCACTTTTTTCCCCCGAGAACCTCACCACATTGAAATCCCCCCCCATACAAACGGGTACATCCCACACCCTACTCACTCCTGCCAATTCTTCCCACAATTCCCATCTACTTGCATCCTCCACTGGACCATAAATACCCGAGAAGCTCCAGATGAACCCATCCTCAATATTTTTAAAAAGGCAAGAAAGGGTCCATTCACCCTTCATTGCCTCAATCAAGTCAACCACTGCCGAATTCCACAAAATCAACACCCCTCCCGAAGCACCATCAGCATCTAAGTTTACCCATTTAACCCCCCTCCCCCCCCAGATGGAGCTGATACAACAAGCATCCATATGGCACATCTTAGTCTCCTGAAGACACAAAATATCGGGCCTCCACCTGGCAATGGCCCCCCCAATCACCCCTCTCTTGTCTCTGTCGTTCATCCCCCTAACATTCCACGAAATAATACGAAGGTTCATTGAACAATAATACTTTAAACTAAGTCCACCTCATTATCTTTCTCCCTATCCCCGTCCCCACTCCCCCTCTCAATTTTCTCGAATAAAGCCCATGCTTCCCTCTCGAATCCCTTAAAAGTGACCCCCGAGTCTTTACTAATATCTTCCAACATGTCCTCTTTCCATCCCACCGGGTCCTCGTCCCATACTTCTTGCTCATTTCCCCTATCCTCACCTTCTTGCTCCGGGATCACAATGTCCACCCACAGGCGAGAATTATTTAAATCCTAAATACTCGAACCACTCCCCCTTACTCCCTGTCTAACCGACAACAGATTATCTTGCAACACCCCGTACCCATTTCCAGACGAGGAAATAGTTTCACTAGCCATCACAGCCACCTTGTTACTAATGAATGGCCCTGATACCTCACCCTTATTAGTTTTTCCCTCCCCTTTAAGAACCGTCTTAGAAATTTTTTTATTGACACCCTCCTTTCTCGAAGCCAAAACTTTTTTACCATTTTTCCCCGAGCTCCTGAGAGCCTTGATATTTTTAAGTCCTAACATGGCATTACCAACATACAAATTTTTATTTCTATTAAAACTTGTTTTTGACGACACCGGATCCTTACTAAATCTAGACTCTTTTTCCTTTAACCTCTCAAAGTTTAAGTCAAGTGACAAAGACCCATCTTCCGCTATTTCCACACACGATTCTGCTCTTTTGGACTTTCTATTACTGACCCCACTCAATTTCTTATCCCCCACTAATTTATTCCCCTCCTGAACAGACCCAATCTTTGGCCGATTCTCCTCATACCTCTGCACTTTACCTTAGTCAATTCTGATCCTATAAAATCTGTTGCTAGAGGGCTATGTGGTACCTTGCCTATACCCATATGGTTATCACTTGTAGCTGCAGAAAATTCTGCACTAACAAACCCACTATTCCTGGCCAATATAACTTTAGCAGTCGTAGCCTTAAATGTGCTGTCCACTTCAGCTGACCTTTGTAAACCGTGCACCTTGTCTTGCTTCCTTAAACCATGGCAATGACCCTTTTCTGACATGAAAGGGACAATGCATGGGCCACTGTCACCAACCTCCATACCCAGAAAATCTGCAGCCGCACCATCAGCTACCTCAGTCCCCTCACATCTGTCAACAGACATGTTAGCCACCACACCGCTGCAGACGCCGTCACCCGCTGCCGACCGCCCCACAGACTTGACCGGACCTCCCGGCGATCCAGTGACGTCCTCCTTCCTCTCCTCTCTAGTCTCCTCTACACACAGCCCCTTCCCGTCACTATTCCCCGAGATGACCAACTCAAAACCAGTGATGGAGGAAGATGGTTGAATCCCCATCAAACCTTGAGTCTTACTGGGATGAGTATCTAGCTTAGCCCCACCATTTCTTCGAGGATTATCATCTCCGAAGATACACTCCTGAATCTCCTCACATACAGTCAAAACAAAAACCCAACCCCCTACACCAATCTTGATTTTAGACGGAAGAACATTAGACTCACTCACAAGAATTCTCGCCCACTGAGTTTCTTCTCCTGTCAACGTAGCATTGTCTACTTTGATGAAGCCTCCACACTTCTCACCAATGGCACTAAAGACTTCTTCCCCCCAAATATGGAGGGGGAGACCCATCACACGGATCCACCGGTAACCCAAGTCACATGGGACAGGTGAGAAACCAGCTAAATGATGCCACCTTAATATCCTTTTACAACCCTAGATGTAAGGTCCATAATTATGTAATCATAACCCCTTGCCAATGAGGCTCAAAACTTTCCTCATTGTAAGATGAAGATTCATAATGATATAAAATACTAGAATATAAATGATATTTAATTAGATGATGAGAAAGTTATCTTATCCAATCACACTAATGAGTATAGGGATGAATAGTTTTAGGGTCAACGAACTCAAAGATAAGGGAAAGACATTAGGTTATACTATGGTACAGAGATCATGAGAGGTTGGAAGAGCGGGAGGGTGAGTTATGATTTGGGTAAGAAAAATTTGTATGACGTTTACTATTTGGAACAGGGTCAATGTGTATATCGGGAGGGAAACTGTAGACAATTAAGTTAGCAAAGAAAAAGAGAATGATAAGGATATGGGAAATTTGGCGGTTGGAGGTTATGTTTTATTTTATCCAAAATATGACATGATGAGAGGTGTGAAGATATTTGGAAATAGGACCCATCGTCTATAAAACTTTTCTTTAATCCCATACCCTAATAAGATAAAAAGATGGGACCAATTTTCCAAATTTTAGCACACATGGGATTAAAATAATATAAAGCAAAAATAGCCAAAAAAAATGTTATAAGATTGTAGGAAAGGGAAATAGCATACATATGGTCAGAGGGAGATTGGTCATCAATGATTGGCATATGACTACGACCAATTGTGTAAACATTTGTGAGAGTGGTTCCCCTAAAAAATTATGAGGTCAAAAACTATAAATAAGAAGAATGCAAACAATGTCTAATATATCGCAGTGTTTGCACTCAACACGGTCAATATGTTGAGACTGCTAGTGCAGGAATATTGAGAAACATCTCGTTATGGGTGGATGAATTTAAGAAAATTATTTTCTTTTTATGCAATTATCCGATCAATATTTTTATGCGATTAGAGAATCAAGAGTGAATTAAATGGGAGAAATTATAATAAAGTTATTGTAATTTCGAGAGATTTTTCATTATATATATCTAACTTAACCTAGTGTAGTCATTTATAAAGACAATAAAATATGTGGACCCCCATTACGGGATGGGGAGAAGGGGACCGTATGTCAGAGTGTATAAGATCATAGAAACTATAAGAAACATAATAAATTCTATTATATCTTAATGCTATTTGTTTTTCAATTTGAGAAGGTAGACATGAAGCCTTCACAAGTTTTAATAACCTTAATATACTGGTTAATGAGATAAGATGCTCAATAGACATATACCTTGAATGAGAATGCCATTAATTGAAAATTGTAGCTGGAAATGTAGTTGTATTTATGCGAATTGTGGTGATACAATGAGGATCTCAAAGGTGGATGAGCTCGAACATATATCTAACCTTACATTATATCTCAATAATTTGCCACTTTTGTTGATCATCTTATAAGATCAAGAAATGGGAAATAGACCACCTAGTCTAAGGCATATAATTAGCCAATTGAGATAATATTGATAGTGAGTGTAGGAGTTTTATATTGCAAAAAAATGAAAGACTTTAAGTAGATATTCAGCCTATGTGACTATCATGTAATTAGGAGACACTAGTAGTTCATATTCCAGGTGTTTGTGAAGAAGCACTTTTGAGAGGAAATGGGATCATCCTTTGCAATATGGTTATAGCAGGCAGAGTCAAAGAGCCAACTTTTATCAAAAGTAACAAATATGACTATACCAAAAATAAATATAACTTGTTTGATTGGAGCCAAACGTTATTTGGAAGAACTAGATCGAGCAGAGACCTATGAAAGGATATAATACCTCAACATTGTCAATAGTTTTAGATCCGAAGGTCTGAGGATATTTGACTAATGTACCTAAAGATAAATTTGTTCCAAATATCTTGTAGGGATATTTGGGACAGTTATTCTAGAAATGAATGGTCCCTCTCTTATAACAGTGTTTGCAAACTCGTATACGACATTTCAAAAGATTATGGTTGATTCTTATAAAAAAAAAGAAGATACACGTGGTGATGATGGAATCTGAGAAGGGAATGATTGGACAAATTTAGGATGGTGATGATGGGAACTTAGAAGGGAATGATTGAACAAATTTAGGATAGTGAGTAACAAGCACAACATCTATAGACTATGATTTTGTCGTTTCAAGTAAAATTTCTTCTGAGATAATTTATGAGTCTCGAACAGGTTCAAAACGATCACGATGAAATGTGTTTGATGTTGTTCTCGTGATAAGTAGTTATTTTTTTAAACTAACACGATATCCCCCAGTAGGATCAAGAAGGGATATTTGAACCCAAATTTCTCACTTCTCAAACAAGAAGTCACTAATGGATAGACTAACTATTAGTAATGACCAGGTATATAATTGTGTAATCTGTCTTAAAAAAATCTCAAACATAATAGATACAAACATGACACGTTCATTTTGATAAAATCGTAACCTATGGTCTACCCCAGTCTTACAAACTTTGAACTTATTAAAGGTTTCAAACACATGGTGCATAAGGTAAACATATCCCTATTTGAGTAATCATCAATGAAATTAATAAAGTATGATCAGTCACGTTTATTGCATTTAAAACCCCATTTATTAGTGCATTCTAGCATTCCCGTACATGTTATTCCGGGTACATATGCTCATTTATTGATTAACCCCTATTTTCATCATATATATTGTGTGTGCCTTATTATAGATTTTATAGGTCTCTAGAATGCAAGACATGAAGTTTGGTTGAATCCCGAGAAAGTTTCATTGATAGTCACAAAGTCGGGGGCAATTTAGTAACTTCAGCATTTGGGTTTTGATCCCGAACTTTTCATGGAAGTTGAAGCCCTTCGATTAATCTTTGTGTGGCCTTTGACGGTGCATGAATCCAAGTTGTATTAAAGAAGTTACGGACGATTCTGTGGAGCTTGGTCCAAATAAAGCCATTCCAGCCCCATCAACACTTTGAGAGCAGTAGCGAATCGATTCGGGCCTCAGGCCGAATCGATTAGGTTCCTTCCAGTGCTGGCCATTTTCCTTTGCAAATTGATATGGGTATACCACCGAATTAATTCGGTCCTGTTTTCATGTAATTACAATTCTGCCATTTTCGAGATTTTTGGGTTAAATCCTTTAGTTTCCTTTTGTGTATATAATTTTTTCTTTTGTTAAAAAGTTTCTAAAGATAGAAACCCTCTCTTCTCTCTACTAGGTCAAGTTCATTTATTGTTCTTACCCACATGTAAAGCACTGATTACTTACAAGTTAGTTGTTGTTAATGCAAGCTTGGTTCATTTACTTCTTCTCTACTTGCTTTCTTATCTTTAATTTGCATTTATTACCATCTCTTGTATTGTGTTGTGTTTAAACTAGATGACTTGCTTAAGTATGTCGCTTATTTTCATGATTAACTTAGTTTCCATTATAAGTAGTTAGACTTATGGTTAGGGATCATGATCCCACCTAGGATGCTTGAACTTCATATTCACGGTTTGGTTTATAATTGTTCGAAAAATAATTTCATGTGTTAGTATTGGAGAATCATAGTCTCTTAACTTTCTTTGTCATGCAAGGGTAGTATTTGATGCTTTACTACAAACTCAACCCATTTAAAAATAACTTATAAACCCCTAATCCTCCATTAATGATTTCAGTCTCTACATAGTTAATGTTCGGACTTAATTAGTTATGCTTGATTATAATTAAATTTGAACCATATCCTATCATCTTCTTAGCGAATTCGAGGTGAGAGAATGACCCTCAATAACTTTTATCTCTTTAACTTAATCTTATCTTAGTTCATTTCAGTATTATCCTCATAGTTAACTCGTTCTTTATTAATTAAATGCATTTTAGTATAGCGGTTACTTAATCTCACCACTTCATCCAACAAATCATCTTTTACACTTTATCTTTGTGATGTTCAGAGAATAACTATTAACCCACAGTAGTTCTCTTAGGAGCGATCAATCCCCGTGAATTATGATTTCAGACTTACCCGGTTATTACTTGATGCGATAGATTTACACTTGAATCGTACACTTTATATAGAGCACCAAGTTTTTGGCACCGTTGTCGGGAATTGGCAATAATTGTATGTTTTAAGGCGTTCTCTCTACACTCTTACGTTCCCTGTGGTCACCATGACAACACGGTTTTGAAAAATAATTGAAAATTCTATAAATGTAAGATGCATTCGACGATATTCCAAACCCCATTGTGGAATACCATTCTGTAAGAAATCATTTCGACTACTGAAGACCATCTCCAACCCCTTCTAATACCATCTCAGCTTATACAAGTGACACCTTTGTTCCTATGACCGTGGACAATAACCAAAGAAAACATGGTTATCGAGGGGAAGTCGAGGTTCCCTATAAAACCATGAGAGATTATCTACAATTGGAGAGGACCGCCTCTCCGTCTTGTATCATCTTTCTATATAATGCCGTGCAATTCCATTTTTGAAATGGAATGATTCAATTATTACCTACGTTCCACGACATGGAAAGTGAGCAACCATACTTACATGTACGGGAGTTTGAGGAAGTGTGCGCAAATTTTAGCGATCAGAACTATCCACTTGATGTCACATGAATCAAACTATTTCCATTTTCTCTAAATGAAAAAGCTAAAACTTGGCTTTGGTACTTAGCTCCTAATTCTATAGGAATTTGGGGCAACATGCAAGCCCAATTCTTAAAGAAGTTCTTCCCGACCCACTGTACCAGCTCTCTCAAAAGATAAATTCAAACCTTTTACTAAGGCGAGAGTGAAACCTTTTAGAGATGTTGGGAGATATTTTACTAGCTATTAAGTAAATGCCCCCACCACGATTTTAGAAAATGGATACTTATTTCCCTTTTCCACAATGGGCTTACACTTAATGCAAAACAAATGGTGGAGACAATGTGCTCTAGTGAGTTATTTGGTTTAGATCTTAACAATGCGTGGGAACATTTCAAGTATTGTGCCGAGACTACCCAAGCTCGGGATACCTCGGACCTGAATAAAATAAATCCACAAACTTTGATTCCGCCCTCTTCTAACCCTAGTATATATCACCTCACTGACAAGGCCGAGATGAAAATGAGAATAGATAAATTATCTAAGAAAGTTAAAGAGTTTGGATTGAAAAGTCGAGATCCTATTATTCCAACGCATTTGTCAAATGAGGAGTTCTGTGCCATTTGCGACACAAATGGTCATCCGACCAAAGAGTGTCCCACTATACCGACTTATAAAGTGATTCTTCTTTGTCAAATGAATGCGACGGGAGTTTTTAGAAGATCCCAAAACATTCCTGAGCAAGGTTATAATCCATCTTGGGGTAATCAACCCGGTTACCAAAATCAACCCAATTACCAGAATTTCCAACAACCTAACTTACAATCACCTCCACCTCCTCTCTAAATTAAAGGCCCTCTGCTCATTCATGCATATGCGCACCCAAATAAGAGGAGCCTCGAAGACACGTTGCATACTTTCATACAAGCACAAACGACTGTCAATAATCAAAATGTGCAAAACTTTGTGTGACTTGAATCTTCTATCTCTAAGTTGACAACCTCCTTGAGCATTCAATAAAAGGGTAAGTTTCCTTCATAACCACAATGGCCCATTAGGCAAACTACACACGAATTTCGACGTCTCTACTCCCCCTTTTTCTTAATGCCGATTAATGGAACAAGCCAATTCCATAACTACTCTTAGGAGTGGAAAGGTGATTCAAAACCCTATCCCACATTCCCTAAAAGAATTATAAGATATCACACTAAATCCCCGAGAGAGTGAAGTGACTCCGAAAAAGAGTAGTGACAAATTACCGACCAAGGAGCCAAAAGTTTCAATCCCGTGTCCATTTCCCGCACCCTACCCTCAAAGGCTCCTTCCCATAGCTAAACCCCCAAAAGATCAAGAAATCATGGAGACATTTAAACAAATGAAGATCAGTCTCCCTCACTTTGATGCAATTAACAAAATCCCATGTTATGGTAAGTTTTTGAAAGATTTGTTCACCTTTAAGAGAAAACATGTTTTCAAAAAAAGGTTGAGTTGACTCAACAGGTGAGCTCAATTTTCCAACATAAAATGATTCCTAGATTTAAGGAAACCGGGTGTCCAACTATTTCGTGTGTGATTGGAAACATTTCCATTAATCTCGCCCTTCTTGACCTTAGAGCTAGTGTGAACCTCTCGCCGTATTCGGTCTATCTTCAATTGGGCCTAGGAGATCTAAGCCCAACCAAAATGAGAATCCTATTGGCCGACGGCTCCACCAAAATTCCACGGGATGTATTAGAAGATATCATTGTCCAGATAGACACCTTCGTGCTCCTGGTCGACTTTATCATTCTTGATACCCATCCCGTTTTAAACCCCAACACTCAGCCTCCCATCATCTTAGAACGGTCATTCCTTACGATCGTGACTGCATCGATATATTATAGGAATGGTGAGATGAACTTGTCCTTTGGAAATATGACATTAGATCTCAATATTTTCAATGTGTTGCACCTCTCGAATGACGAGGATGAGTGTATAAAGGAGGTGAATTTTGTTGGAGAGGTGTTTGAGGAAGACGATAAACTAGTGAGGGAAGAAATTGAATGGAGTATGTTAGACGCATGCTTCGACTTGCTAGGAGAGGATGTTATAGGTAAAAACATAGAATTAGGGAATGATTTCATGGGTTATGAATTCACCCCAATTGACGACTCAGTCATGTTAGAAATAACCATTTATAAAAAGTAGTCAATAACGTGTGAGGAGCATTATCCGTAGGAAAATAGGGTTGATGATGTATCTATCAAATTATGAACCGAACTATCGAGCCTTCACTTTAATAACCCATGGCCCCCACTTTTAAATATCAATGTGGTTTCTAACACAAAAATTGGGTCAAACTGGCGGGGTTATGGAATTTTGATAGGCATCATATCTTCGGATCTACAACTCGATAAAATTGTTAAGTTATTGAATTTAAAATGGAATGAGGTCCAAAAAATTGGAAGAATAGGAGTTCATGTAGGAAATTACGTCCTAGTTATATCCGCGGATTAAGTACCAAACATCATAGATAGCAGCCCCATTTACTGGGTTGATTAAGTTTACCGAAGACTTGAGTTTTTGTGCCGAGAAACCCCTGCATATGAGGGGTTGAATTTTTTATTTTATTTAGGACCAGTTCACATCTTAGATACATCCTAAAAGTCCAATAAAACCAACCAAAAAAGTTGCCTTTTAGTTGTTTTTCTGAGTTAAAAATGCAATAGAAAGCAGTAGGTCAAGAATGCAGGTGAGAATCTATTCGGATTGGCCTAGAATCGATTCGATTTGGTCGAGTAGAAATGTCAGCATTTTCGAATCGAATGGATTCCAATTCGAATCGATTCAGTTAGAGGCAGTAAAGACTTCTTGGATTTTGAATCAATTCGGTGCCGATCCGAATCTATTCGACTAGAGGCAGTATTCAGGTTTAACATTTTCGGATCGATTCGAGTCCCAACCGAATCGATTCTCTTTGCCAGATATTAAAATTTTTGGCCTAAGTCTTTTACCGCCCACACCCATTCTCCTCTCCTTCTCACCTTAAAAACCTATGAAATCCCCTCTTCTAAAATCATTTCCCCACATCCTAATCCTCTTTACTTTCCCAAGTTTACTCATCTATGGTAACAATCCCAACCTTTCTTTATCTATTTCAACATTTGATTTGTGTTATTTGTATTCAAAGTAGGGTAAAATGCCACTTTTTTCAAATGTTACTTATTTTTCATATAAATGCCCAATTTCTCTACTGATTTCCATGTATATCCAACAAACACAACATGTTTATATTGTTTTGTTGTTGATGTTGTATTTGTTGGGGGTGTTTCATGATTCAAAGGCATTTTCACCCTAGCTTGCATACAATGCACACAAAGTGTTCGATAACATTCCTTAATGGGCATTATGTGCACAAATGATTCTTTCTTGCTTCATTTATCATAGATATATGTTGATTATCCTTATTTGAGTGTGGTGTACGTTGGCTATGTTTTTTTGACCGATTTCTTTTGATGTGAACCCTTTATTCCTTTTCAACCCATTTCATGTTGCACTTTAATATTGTGCGTTACAATCATTGGGTAAATTGGCACCCTTCCAGCGCTTAGCCTTATCACGGTCAATGACCGTGATAACAAACACGCATTTTCTGTCACGGTCATTTACCATGACAATACTTATAATGTTGTCACGATCAATGACTATGACACGACCGTGACAAATGTCACAGTAAAAAAATCCTTTCCCCTTGCCATTTCTTCCCTCCTTATTTCTCTCTCTCTCTCTACGCTACTCTCTCTCTCTCTACTTTCAGGTTACTTTCTCTCTCTCTCTCTCTCTTCCACATATATATATATATATATATATATATATATATATATATATATATATATATATGTGTGTGTGTGTGTGTGTGTGTGCATGTGTGGTGGGTGGGGAGGGGGGTGGGGCAGGGTGGGGTAGGGTGTGTGTGTGTGTGCGTGTGTGGTGGGTGGGGAGGGGGTGGGGCAGGGGGTGGGGGGGGGGCTCTTTGTGTTTGTGTGTGGTGTGTGTGGGTGTGCATGTGTGTGGTGGGTGGGGCAGGGATGGGTGGGTGGGTGGGTGGGGGGGGGGTAGGGGTGGGGGACTGCGTGTGTGTGTGTGTGCGTGCGCGCGTGTATGTGTATGTGTGTGTAGTGTGCGTGTTTGTGCGTAATGTCCCTTGTAAATGAATTGATTGATTGTCCCTCATTGTAAATTAGTTAATTAATAAGATTAATTATGAAAGTAGGATTACCCCTCATTGTAAATTTGTTAATTAATAATTGTATACTTTAATTGTTAACTTAATTGATGAAAATAATTAATTGAGTAGATGAATTAGGAGTACGGGATACACATTTGTTGTTGACATTGCTGTTGGATTATAGTGGATCGATGTTGGGTAGATGACTTCTCTGAACATATTGTGGGCACTTGCCTTGGGGGGAGTCATTCGAAGGATGGAGAAAATGCACGAAAAGACCTTAAATCTTTGAAACTTAAGCCACAACTATGGTTGAAAGAAGATATTAGGGGAATGACAATAATTCCCCCTGGTGCATTTACTTTGACGAGTGGGGAAAGGAAGGTGCTTTTAGACACAATATGTAATTTGAAGGGCCCATCTACTTTTTCGTCCAACTTGCAAAGGATTGTGAATTATGCTACTCATGATTTACATAAGTGTAAGTCCCACGATTGACATGTGATCATGCAATTGGTTCCTCTATTATTTAAGCACTGTTTCTCCAAGCATAAGGATTTGAGGAGGGCTATTATGCAAATTAGTATTACCTTCTCACTCTTGTGTGAGAAGGTAGTCAATCGAGAACACATAGTGGCCGCAAAATTAGTGGTGACAAAAGAGATTTGTGTATTGTAGAAGTACTTTTTCCCAGCATTTTTTGACATAAGTGTTCATTTGTTGGTACACCTATACGATGAGGCACTTCTTTGTGGTCCAGTTAGATATCGGTGGATGTATCCGTTTGAAAGATTGATAAAAGTTTTTAAATATTACGTCAAGAATACGCGATACATTGCAGGATCAATTGCAGAGGAATACATCACCGTGGAGTCATCAATATATACTCGAGAATATATGCCTGACTCGACTAGCATTGATGACACTGATGAGTTCGTCGATGATGGTGGTCATGTGATGGGAAAATGAGTGAAATTAACGAGTTTGCAACATGAACAAATAGCTCGTTATCTATTTGACACACATGAAGATGTCGAAGAATGGAAAAAGTAAGTTTCGATTATTATAATGTTTAACATTATTTTATACATGATTAATTTTGTAATATGCAGAAAATATGAAGCTTCTGAGAACAATAAAAGACGAAAAACAATGGTACAATCAGACAGCGAATTTAGGTTGTGGTTGACACAAGAGGTAATTATAATGAAAATGACCATTATATAACGTTACATTACACTCAAATTTTATCACTAATATAATTAATTTATCTATATTCTCAGCTCTTAAAGACGGGTGATGCGACATCAAGGCTTGCTTGTCTAGCCACTGGACCCTTATTCGTGGCGCAAGAGTACAAAAAGTATCGATTGAAAAATTACATTTTTGGTGCTAAAGTGTACGAGGAAAGTACAAATGTACAGAACTCAGGAATTTCATACAAGGCTCTTACTTTATTTCGAGCGAGCACAAAAGATAAAAACCTCGTTGAAGCTGAAATGACTTACTATGGTGTAATCCGAAATATATTTGAATTGGATAATATAAGCTTCAAAGAGGTTGTATTTTACTGTGACTGGGTAAGAGTTGAGGATAAAAATGCTTGTAAAGTTGATCCTGTCACCAATTTGATCATGGTTGACTTGTCAGAGTTGAAGAGAAATGACCACGTGAGCGATGAGCCGTTTGTTTGTGCATTTCAAAAGGTTAACCAAGTGTTTTACTCGGAGTATATCAACAACGAGCCGTGGTTAATTATCCAACACGCGCCAAAGCGTATAAATAGTAGTGTGGGTGACTTGGCTGCTCCTACCGAATATCAATCCATTTTTTATGATAACCCGAATTTCAAATAATTTTTCAATTTGTAATAAATATTCCAATTTGTACCGAAACACCCATTTTTAATGCTTTTAATTGATTTGCACTTTATCATTTTCACTCTCGTGTAGTGTGCGTGTGTGTGGGCAGTAGGATTGGGGGTGGGGATGTTTCACTCTTGTACATATTATGAGCTAGATGCTGTTGTTTTGGAATTTAGAATTGAGGTGTTTAATAGTAATAATTCATTTTTATTTGTAGTAATTGTACATATTTGCATGTCTTCTTTTAATTCATTTTGATATGTACTAATAACATTTTTTTACAGCAAATGCCTCCTTCAGATATTAAGGCGAGGATAATGATGCTGGTTATGATGATGTCATCTGGGCTCGGTGGTAGCGGAGGCGACGAGGGCTCCTCGGCCCCTAGTCTCCCCAAATATGGAAAATTGGGGATGCCCATCGAGAACAAGTCGGGGCTATTAGCGAGATCCCTCGAGCTGGTAAAGACGATTATCGGCCCGGGGTACATTAGTTGGAAGGAGGTGCCATATGAGCTCAAGTTAGCTGTTTGGGTGGCACTACAGGTAATATATTTATTTTATATTTATATGAATATTTCAATTTCAATTTCGATTTCAATTTCATTTTATATTTATATTTATATTTATTTGCAACTAATATTGTATTTGTTGGACAGGAACAATTCAACCTGGATCCAAAGCTATGCGATTCCGTCTTGGAGCATTTGAGGGAGCAACACAACTCTTGGAAGAAAAATATGCGGACCCGGTACTTTGGGAATACACGAGAGTTCATTATCCAAAGTCGTGAATCCGTCCCGTCGAAGGAGCCGATCTCATAGGCACAATAGCAAAGGTTCAATGACAATTAGATCGGGGAGCGAAAATTGGCATCTCGCCAATCGGGAAGGGAAAACCGGGCAAAAAAGACGGGCGTACACTACTCCGGCTGGACGTCTTACGCCAAGGTGGAGCATAGGATGATGGTAAGATTTAATTTTTCTATAACTACATAAAATATATTATTCTACATTATTTTACTTTGCGGGGCCAATACTAATTTTACTTTATTTTATTTCAGGGGACAGGGAGTGGCCCTGGGGGTAGGCCATATAGGCTCGATACTTATGTGTCTCTTCGGACGAAGAAGGGGAAGGACAAGGAGGTGTCCCTAAGCGCCGCGGCCATGATTGTAAGTGATCCGACAGTTTAATTTTTGTTAATTACGTTATAATTTTTTAATTTATTTATTTTACTAATCATGTGCTTTTTGTCGTTTCAGGCAAAGCTTAAGGAAGTTCATGAGTCGCAGTCTGATACCGACAAGGCATCTTTGTCCACAGATGCACTTAGCCAAGTTCTTGGATCTGATCGCAAGGGGAGGACAAGGGGGGTGAGCTCGTGGGCGGCCAAATCTAGGATCATAGAATTGGAGATGAGCGACACCGGGTTGGCTCGAACGGTGGATTCACATGATGCGAAGTTGTCCCGTTTGAAGGCGACGATCCATGATATGTACTCATTTGTGAAGCATTCATTGGGCGGAAATCGTAAGGTTAAAGGGAAGGAGAAGGCGGTGCGGGAGGAGGAGGTGTGGGAGGACGAGGATGAGGACGAGGATGTGGACATCACTGCTTCATCGTCGACACGTGTGGACTTTGAAGATCCACTTCCCTATTTGGCTCCCTTCAACAGACCGATGTTGACACTTGGTTGGCCAAGCGTGTTTATAATGGACATATTTGATGGCCAGCGGATAGGACGAGGGTTGAGGGACCCGAATATCGTCCAGGGTGCACTAGTTCATGGACGTGAGCTTCAAGACATCGAGTCCAGGGTGCTCATCACGCATGTGATGCCTGGGAAGGAGAACTCCCAATTGTGGTTGCACGAACAATGCGGCACGACGTATATTAGTGGATGTGTTAATTCATATATCGTGTCGCCTAGTCACCTCCTCAGCGTTAACCATATCCCAGACATTTAGAGACATTGATTTAAGTTTGAATTGAATTATTTTAAATTATTACATTATTATATTTGGATTATATGGTGATGCATATTATCTCTATTTTGAATGTATATTTTCATTATCTCTATTTTATTTGGATATATGATGTTTGAACAGTTACAACTTTGCTATAACAGGTACAAATATACTGTTGGGCAGTGGCAGTGGCCATACTGCCCAGCATAATTTTTTTCAATTCTGCCCAGAATTGTCACAGTCATTGGCCGTGATAATTTTTTAAAGAATATCGTGGGCTTGTCACGGTCCTTGACCGTGACAAATCTTGTGGCGGTCAAGGACCGTGACACGATCGTGACAATTCTAATGAACTTGTCACGGTCAATGACCGTGACAAAAAAAGTTGTGTCACCCAGAATTGCCACGGTCATTGACCTTGACAAGCTGAAGTTGTCAAGGTCAATGATCGTGACAATTCGGTAGATTTGGTGTAGTGTTGTGGTAAGTTTTTGAAAGATTTGTGCACCTTTAAGAGAAAGCATGTTTTTCGAAAAAAGGTGAGTTGCTCAACATGTGAGAACAATTTTCCAACATAAAATGATTCCTAAATTTAAGGAACCAGGGTGTCCAACTGTTTCGTGTGTGATTGGAAACATTAACAATAATCGCGCCCTTCTTGACCTTAGAGCTAGTGTATTAGAAGATATCCTTGTCTAGCTAGACACCTTCGTGTTCCTGGTCGACTTTATCATTCTTGATACCCATCCCGTTTTAAACCCCAACACTCAACCTCCCATCATCTTAGGACGGTCATTCCTTACGATCGTGACTGCATCGATAAATTATAGGAATGGTGAGATGAACTTGTCCTTTGGAAATATGACATTAGATCTCAATATTTTCAATGTGTTGCACCTCTCGAATGACGAGGATGAGTGTATAAAGGAGGTGAATTTTGTTGGAGAGGTGTTTGAGGAAGACGATAAACTAGTGAGGGACGAAATTGAATGGAGCGTGTTAGACGCATGTTTCGACATGCTAGGAGAGGATGTCATAGGTGAAAACATGGAATTAGGGAATGATTTCATGTGTTATGAATTCACCCCAATTGACGACTCAGTCATGTTAGAAATAGCCATTTATAAAAAGTAGTCAATAACGTGTGAGGAGCATTATCCGTAGGAAAATAGGGTTGATGATGTATCTATCAAATTATGCACCGAACTATCGAGCCTTCACTTTAATAACCCATGGCCCCCACTTTTAAATATCAATGTGGTTTCTAAAACAAAAATTGGGTTAAATTGGCGGGGTTGTGGAATTTGATAGGCATCATATCTTCGGATCTAGAACTCGATAAAATTGATAAGCTGTTGAATTTAAATAGGAATGAGGTCAAAAAAATTGTAAGAATAGGAGTTCATGTAGGAAATTACATCCTAGTTATATCCGCGGATTAAGTACCAAACATCATAGATAGCAGCCCCATTTATAGGGTTGATTAAGTTTATCCAAGCCTCGAGTTTTTGTGCCGAACAACCCCCGGTATATGAGGGTTGAATTTTTTATTTTATTTAGGACCAGTTCACATCTTAGATACATCCTAAAAGTCCAAGAAAACCAACCAAAAAACCAGCCTTTCAGTTGTTTTTCTGAGTTAAAAATGCAGTATAAAGTAGTAGGTCAAGAATGCAGGTGCGAATCGATTCGGATTGGCCTAGAATCGATTCGATTTGGTCGAGTAGAAAGGTCAGCAATTTTGAATCAAATGGATACCAATCCGAATCGATTCGGTTAGAGGTAGTAAATACTTCTGGGATTTTCAATTCGGTGCCGATCCGAATCTATTCGACTAGAGGCAGTATTCAAGTTTAACATTTTTGAATCGATTCGGGTCCCAACTGAATCGATTCTCTTTGCCAGATATTGAAATTTTTGGCCTAAGTCTTTTACCGCCCACACCCATTATCCTCTCCTTCTCACCTTAAAAACCTATGAAATCCCCTCTTCTAAAATCATTTCCCCGCATCCTAATCCTCTTTACTTTCCAAAGTTTACTCATCCATGGTAACAATCCAAACCTTTCTTTGTCTATTTCAACATTTGATTTGTGTTATTTGTATTCAAAGTAGGGTAAAATGCCACTTTTTTCAAATGTTGCTTATTTTTCATAGAAATGCCCAATTTTTCTACTGATTTCTATGTATATCCAACAAATACAACATGTTTATATTGTTTTGTTGTTGATGTTGTATTTGTTGGGGGTGTTTCATGATTCAAAGGCATTTTCACCCTAGCTTGCATACAATGCACACAAAGTGTTTGTTAACATTCCTTAATGGGCATTGTGTGCACAATTGATTCTTTCTTGCTTCGTTTATCATAGATATATGTTGATTATCCTTGTTTGAGTGTGGTGTACGTTGGCTATGTTTTTTCGATTGATTTCTTCTGACGTGCAACCTCTATTCCTTTTCAACCCATTTTCATGATGCACTTTAATATTGTGCATTACAATCATTGTGTATTTATCAGATTAATTTTTTTATAGGGCACTATGGATACTTAACCGGCACCAACACCGTAACTGGTCGAAATGGGTTCGAGTCCTTCAGAACTATGGAAGAGAGAGACTGGTACAGGGAAAAATTCCCATCCAGCCGTGCCATCGTGGTTGATAGACAAGTTCACCTAGAGGCTCTTCCCACTTCTGTTTGTCATTACCTATAAAAATTCTCATGGGAGGCCCACTTGGCCAAAGAGGGTGAGGTTAATGAAGAACATGTCCGTAGGTTCTATGATTCACTTGTCTCAACCGAAGACTGTGTATACGAGACGCACATGAGGTGAAGGAGAATCAAGATTTCAAATCCTATCTTAGCACTACATTTGAGCGAGGAATCTAACCCCGATGACTATGATTAACCAACCAATGACCCTACGGTGAGGCGTACGAATGAGACTCTTATTGCGCATATGGCCCCGGGCAAGATATGGGCAGGGAAGACCTTCCCCACATCAGGCATGCCTGATATACATCGCATCATTCATATTGTGGTGGTAAATACCATCATTCCAACCCAAACCAAGGTTGTCCTGCCCTCCAAATAGGCCCATTTTCTCTATTATCTTTTATATGCTAATGTGGTCATTAGACTTCCCACCTTAGTGCTGTAACAGATCTTAGGTACCGCCTAGTGTGACAAGGGATCGACTACTCTCCCTTATGCACGACTTGTTTCCTGAATTTATAAAAATGCCAGATGTGTGGTGACAACGACTGACAAAATCCTAAGGCTCCTCAAGATGTTTGACCCTAAGACAATTGGGAAGTCCTTGGGCGAGGACCACTGGGAGAGACGAAAGAAGAGGATGGTGGATCCTCCGGCCGGAGAGGACAATCTTGATAAAGCGAACACGCTAATGCATGACGTCTCGGAGGTTCCACCTCCAGATGACCCGATTAGAGACTTGGGCGTTCAGATGGACGCTCTCTAGGTGGACTTTGCATCGTTTAGGGGTGACTACCAGCGCGACATATCTATGCTCACCCATGCTCAGATGGAGATGTTCGCCCACATTCATGGAGGCGAGACGCCGGTACCTCATTACCTATGCACCCCGTGACCCTCACGCGCCCAGTCCAAGAGTTTCCTTAGTGTGCTACTTTGTCTCTACTTCTTTCTATCTTTAATATATTGATACTTTTTTCTGATTTTTGCTAGTTTTTGGTTGTTTTTGAGTTGTGTAACTTGTGAGAGGTAGTAGCGGCAAATGGGTGGTTATGGGTCAAAAACAAATATGGATAAATTTGGGCGGGTCAAAAGCGGGTCAGACAAAATATTTTGGACGGGTTTGGTCGGGTTAAATCCGCATCAATTCGGGTCAAACCCGGATCGGGTTGACCCATTTTTTTTTGAAAAAACAATTATTATACCATATACAAATAAATATGGTATAATAATTTTGAAAAAAAATATACAAGTAAATACTTGAATAAAAAAAATCTTTTAACTCTTTAGTAATTTGAGTTTTATTTTTGTGAGGGTCCAAAACTATTTTGACCCGCTAATGACCCGCCAACAAACGGTCATATTAGATCGTTCAAACTATTACAAACACAATTAATGGGCTCCAAACACATTATTTTGGATGGATTATGAGCAGTTTCATCATCAAGAGCCCATATTACCGGGCCTAGTGAGAGGGTACATTTATGTATTTTTTATTTGTGGATTTTAAGCCCATGTACACAAATTTATCTTATTAATGAAATTGTTCAGTTTCTTTTTACTATTTGCATTTGTAGATATCCCTCTTTATTGTATATATAGTTGTTTTTCTTGGTACTAACATGTTAATAGGTATGTCGTTGCTTGTTATGGGATTTTCTCCTTACGGGGTGACATTTTCTCACTGTCTTTTCCATTTTTTTGTCACTACTAACATGTGGGACAATGCATATTTCAAGTTAAGGGGTGTGATTTACATTTCCGCAACCGTTTAACATGTTATTATTAATTTTCATTAATTAATTAATTTATTTAAAAAAATTCAAAAAAAATATCAAAAATTCAAATTCTTCTTTTTCTCCCTTATCTCCAATGATTACGTATATGATCGCCCTATCATGTTGTATAGCGATGATGCATGCTTAGATTTTATGATTTATTAGCCTTTAGACGTATATTGTTAGCATTGTGAATAACTTCATGAAATTAAATTATGATGCCCATGAGCACAATACACAAATAATTGTTTATAATTTGGTTTCAATCTATTATAATTCGTTGATGATAAAGAGAATGCTATACACTTACATAAGTGAGATTTGAGACATACCTTCAATTGTGAGAGTATACAATCACTCTTTCTCTTTCTTGAAAAACGTATCTTATTGACGAACTCATGTTCTTTTCATTGATTGCATATTAATGAATTCATCATGAAACTAACACTCGAGCACGATGTTAAAAAGTGGTGTGTCCTGAGAATTATGTGAAACCCTAGGAAAGGATCATAGGCCTTCTTTTCTATATAACCCATACGACCTTAGCCTTACCCTTATACGTTCCCCTAGTCAACCCCGTTGATCCCTATTATGACCTTTCTTTTCATCCCAAATCCCCGAACCAACTCTGAAGTGGAGTTTATACCCTTATATACACCTGCCATACCTTGATTTGGGATTATTCTCGAGATTGAATGATATTTGTCTTATGTGGAATGCAATCAAGCAATGAGTGGACTAGAAAAAGAAAAGAAAAAAAAAGAAAAAAGAAAAGAAAAGAAAAGAAAAATAAAATAAGAAAAATAGAGTAAATGTCTCAAAAATGCGTGAATCCCTTTTCACCACGTGTATGTAAATAAAAGTCTTACTCTCATGAATATGTTGCTTATGGAACATGAAATCCAAATTTTGAAATTGCTCACTAATTCCATTATGTTATGGTTTTATTGACGGCTCTTATTTCTTCATACTTCATTGCTCGGGACTAGCAATGTGTAAGTTAGGGGGTGTGATCAGTCACGTCTATTGCATTTAAAACCTCATTTATTGGTGCAGTATAGCATTACCGTGCATGTTATTCCCGGTTCTTATGCTCATTTATTTATATATATATATATATATATATATATATATATAAAATAAAGAATAAAACTTGTGTATGTCATAAGATTAAAAGATGTTGTCATCTATATAATAAAGGAGGGACCTTTTGGGGTTTGTCAATTGATGGTTGTGATTGAATGAGGAGGTTTTGAATCTAATGATTGATAATCATTCAAGCATAAATGGTTCGGATTAAGCAACTTCTCATTGGGATTCACAATCATAGAGTGGCTGAATGAGACACACCATCTGCTCCATATCTTCATAGTACAACCTAAGATACGACTTTCTCCATATCTTCACTTCAAACCATATACTCCAAACCATTTGCTCTATAAACAAATAGACACACGGAGGAAAAAATCTTCACCTTTAGTAAAGATGAAGTGGCTAGAGTGTCTGCTCCTCATAGTAAGTTTCTCATCATTGTTTGTTAATAATCTTCTTTTTTTTTTGTTAATAGGTTATGGGTTGATGGATGAATGAGTTTGTACACCTGAACTGGGCTTATACGGATGGTTATGGCTGTGTTTCTTTGTTCATAAAGTGTTGACCTTACCAGTTAAAAGCGTTTATCTTCAAAACTAGGTTTACATGGGTGCAATCGAGCGTGTTCTTACTGAACTGGATATATTGGTTTATGCTATTTACTGAACTGGGTATATATTATGAAGCTGCTATTACTGAACTGGGTACATTGCATATTCTTACTGAACTGGGTATATATTATTGTAGATGTTATTTATCATTAAAAACAAAAAGTACTGATATGAATATATCTGTTCATTCATCAGCGTTTTTTTTTTTATTTCAGTCGACTCTAACAAAAATGGCATCATGTTTTGCTTCATATGTGTTCAGTTTTGCTTTGTTGTTCATGCATGCCAGGGATTATTTTTTTTAACGAAAATTTTATTGATAAGAAGAATAACCCTTCTTCGGATTAAATCTCATCCGACTGTTCAAACGTCATAAATCTCATGCATAAAAGCAAACATTTCAAATGGTTTTTGTTGTTTTGTTCTTTACGGTGGTTTTTACAAGGTACTTATGCTTAACACTAAAAACTCAAAACTTATCTATGGGTTATCAGTAAACCTTTGAGTTTTAAGTATTTGTTCATAGAGTTGATATCTTCATACATTGAACTTTTTTTTACTATATATCTATTACCATTGATAGCTTCATGAACTGTTATTAATGGGTTCCGTTATCTGTATGAACAGTTGATAGCTTAATACCTTAACAAATATTCGTGTTTGAGTATTTGTGTTTCTGGTACCTATTAATACCTTAACAGTTGATAGTTTACTGGGTCAGATTTTCATACCTTAACAGATACCTTATTTATGAGTTTACTGAACCTATTAGTTCACACAGTTGATGACCCATACCTTAACATGTTGGATAACTTAACATTGTTTTTTGCTATATACCTTCTATCAAAAGAGACTTATTTCCTTAGGCCTAATAGTTGCTACCTTCCAATGGCATTTAAAGTTTTTTTTAACGATTTCATCTAATGTATATATAAAGATTTTATATGATGATCTCTTTTAATCCTTTTTCACGTGGCTTACCTTTTTTTCTCTCTAATTTTTTTATGTTTGTTATTGTCAAAAGTCTTTAACGAAGATGGAATTTGTTTAAGATCCGTTGTCATCTTTTTCATAAAACAAATCGAGTAAATTGGTTTCTTTTTAATGTTTAGCTAAACGGGTGACTTTACCTTTCATTGGGTTCTTTATAAAAATTTTTACTAAAATGTTTATTTTTTTATAAAAAATATTTTTTCTTTCATAAATACGTTTTTATATACATGCCTTAACATGTTGGATATCTTAGATTTTTTTTTGCTATGTACCTAACACTCAAATTCATGTAGTCTGCTATGTACCTGATAAACTTAAAACTTATGTATGGATTATCAGTAAATGTTTGAAGGATATTTTTTTACTTTTAAATATTATATAATGGTTGTGATAGAAATGTTTAGTACCCAATTCCTTAAAATGTTTCTCACAACAAGGTACTTCATCTTTAAATATTTCTTCGTTTCATTCATTTTTAAAAATTAGTCTTAACTATTAATATTTTTTAGGTGGTTGTAAATTGTGCCAATCAATATATGAAGTACGTGGAGCTAGATACTGTGATAACCCGCCTACTAAAATAATAGGTGGCCAACCCAATACTCTAATAATCACAGGAATCATAGATGGTCCATTCTCAGCATCACTATCGATTAAAGTAATAGTAAGAGATAACCACCAATCATTTTAGAAAATGGACTATCAATGAAAGACAATTTTGTAAATAAAAGAAAACACTTAGACAATCCCATTTGCGAAAACGGTGGATATAAAAAATCAATAAATAAAGAATGAAAATATACTAAGTAATCACCGAATAAGCTGTCGGTGCATAGACTAATACAAATAGTTACACCGAGTATTACATTTCAATATTCACAATATAGTAAATGAGTGCAAGACTTGGACAAACACGTCCGAATAAACAACTGAGCACAACTAGAGTACAAGGGAAATAAGCGTCTAAACAAGTAACCTAGAACATCCGCAATATGCCGTAGCTCCGTGACAACCGGAATGGAAATGCAAATACGGGTGTCCATGAGGTATAGCAACTCTAACGACAAAGATCATGCATAGAAATAAGAAATATAGACGGGTTAGGACCCGGTTTGATATGATTCCCATGTGAATAAAATGCATGACAGTTAAGTGAGTAATTCTCTCGCAGTTAACAATAATATTACTCACCTCTCAATCTAAAAGCAACCTAGCGCAATATCAATGACGATGCTCTAGTTAAATAAAGAACATAAGGCTAACTTCTCCCCAGTCTCAACACTATGCCCTTATTCCTGCATAGGGTGTCTCGCAAAGCAAAATCCAAACAAGGAACCCCCCCGATACACTACTACTAGGCAAGGCTGATCGTCGAGATACATTAGACCCTGTACTAATTAATCCAAGTACTAAAGTCTAACTTCTCCCCAGTCACAACACTATGCCCTTATTCGTGCGTGGGGTGTCTCGCAAAGCGAAATCCAAACAAGGAACCCCCCCGATTCACTACTACTAGGCAAGGCTGATCGTCGAGATACATTAGGCCCTTAGCACCATATTTTATATATATATATATATATATATATATATATATATATATATATATATATATATATATATATATAAATGAGAGGTCTCATCTACTGCTACTCAAGGATACATAATTATATCCATTCACCATCAAAACATAATTCCCATTTCTTTCTTTAGGAATATATAAATGGTACAACATTTTATCAAATGTTTACCAATCAATTTCATCGTATACTAATTCATTTCAAAGTTCCATTCCTTATCAGGAAATATAATCATAGTTTTTATGCTCTTTGTGGCATTTTATCTCAATTTTACACTTTGTAAAAATCTCTTTCTTAACAGGAATATAATCATCATCATATGCTCTTTGTGGCATTTTCATCGTGCTCTTTATGGCACTTCATCATGCTCTTTATGGCATTTCATACATCAAGTCCAACTTGATTTAGAATAGTTATAATTACATATATATATTGATTCTAAGACCGCTCGTCCGGGTTTCCCCACTGTGCGCGCCCCTAAATCGCTATCATCTTACAGGGCCTATCATTTAGACAATCTGGGATCCTATCGAAACGTCGGGAAGTTGCCATATGCCTGCGGGGTAGTCATAACCATACCCGGAATTACCTACCCATCGTAAAAAATATACAACAAACGCTCATATGGCCTAGGGACTATATCCACCCTGCATTCATTAGTCAGAGGGCTTCACCACAACGCGCGAACTTCCCTTAAGATAACAATTTAGAGAGGGTGTGTATCCATACCTTTTAGCATTTATGAAAATCATCTTCCTTTTCATTTGAAAACAACCATTTTTACAATCTCAAAATAATTTGTACTTATTTATTAGTACCACATTTCATAATATGCATTTCTTATTCTTAGTGTCATATTTTATTAATGACCTAAGGCCCGAAGTGCCATTAACCTCAACTAGTCCCCAAGACTTCAATATAATATCATAAACTATTAAAATGAAACTCCCTCAAGGAGTGTCTCCCAAAAGTCTTAACAGACACATTTTATCTCCAATAAGTCTTTAGGTTAGCTCCTATATCATTCGGAAATTAACCTACACAAACTAGCCCTCGGGGTAAGCCTAATTATCCCGTATCATCCTAGGACATTAGTCTACCCAAAATCACCTTCTAGGACTACCAATTACTTCCCAAAGGAAGGTCCCTAAACCTTGGACCTAAAAGAAAAAGGGATAAAAATCAAACTAGGAAAATCTTCCAAAAATAGGGGAACCGAATCGATTCACCCCTTGGGCCGAATCGATTCGCCCTTGCGAATTGATTTTCCAAACAGCCGAATCGATTCGGTGAGCAAAAAATGACTTTATGCAATTGTCGAATCGATTCGGTTTTAACCCAAATCGATTCGGTCAGCCAAACTTGTAGCCTATCCATTATCCGAATCGATTCACCCCCAGGGCCAAATCGATTCGGTCCCGAAATCTTGCCCAGTTTAGGCTACGGGTTGTATGAACACTAAAATCCCAAATCCTCAAATCTTTGATTTTATCCAACATCAACAACATCTAAATCTCCCAAATCATTTCTACACCATTAATAACTAATAATTTCTCCTCAAATCAAATCAAAACTAATATTTAAGGGTTTAATCATCAAAATCAACAAATACCCAATTATGGGTTAAATCTCCAAAACCTAAATATACATGGAATTTATCACATTAAATCAACATATAGCAATTAAGAAACTTGCCTCGAGTTTGTAGTCTCGGATTCTCTTCCCGAAGCAACGGATTCTGGCTCTAATCTTCCATTTTCTCTATTTTCTCCCATTTTCTCCCAACTCTCTCTCTCTCTCTCTCTCTCTCTCTCTCTCTCTCTCTCTCCTTTGGCTTCTAACGTAAATGAAGAAAGAAAAAAGGGGTGGGGGACTTAAACAGGTCTTAAAACATAATGGCCCTCTTTTAATTGCTAATACACCATTAAAATGACTCGTATCCACTTAATTGAGTCATAACGCCCCAAAAGTGCCCGAAACTCCAAAATACAACATGACACTTATTTCGACTATCTCGACTATTCTAAAAATAACCGCACCCCCTATTTTGGCATTCGGAGAAATGTGAACTATTTTTATGTTCCAATTTTATTTTATTACATTAATTTTACCCAACTTAAAGTATAGGTCATAACCGTCGTTTTACATATATCGACGCAATATATCGCAATATAATGTTATTTACCTTCTCATACGGTAAATAGACAAAAACATAGTAAATATTATCCCTTAGTCTCACGGGAAAATAATATTTACTCCAACATCCCTATTTTATAGAATTTTCCCATCAGGCAAAATAATATAAAATAGCCGCTCAAAAGCCTGGGTTGTTACATACTCCCCCCCTTAGAAGGGAATTTTGCTCTCAAAATTCAAGCATATAGTATGACCATATAAAGGTATACTATACTAAACTATCGTTCTATCATTCCCCACAAACCCCTTGGTAAAAAAAAATGGCGTCCCTATTGGGCTCGGACTAAGGTCATCATTATTCGATCTTAGTCTACCTTCTTCTTGCTCTAACATAGCACCTAATCGTGCCTCTAGAACTATCGATCCTACCTTTCTACTACGGAAGGAGATACTTATACATCCTGGCACCCTACTTACAAGAAATGATCCGAACAATTGTACGGAGGTTTCGATCCCTACAAACTACTACTCCCATCCTTCCTCATCCCACCACTAGTCTCTTCACACTAGTAGGTGTGTCGGTCAATCACGGACATGAACGCTCTTACTATAGCGTCCCCTCGATGAATCTCGTTCTACATGGCATCCCGTGCCTTCCCTAATCTCTCCGACGGTTACCTACTCGACGTATCTACTAACCCATTCGCATTTCCTTAGCGAAAGGGGATATCCAATCGATAGTCCCTCACGAACTCCAACTTCTTGCTCGTGAAAAGACAAATTTCCTGCCCATGAAGTAGTGCCTCTATTCCTTAAGGCGAATACTATCGCTACAAATTCTATATCAAGCGGGGAATAATTCCTCTCATGGAGTTTAAGTCTGTGAGACGCATGAACAATGGGTTCATGCGCTAGCATTAATACCTCCCGTTCCTGGTAAAGACTCGTTCATCGAATTTACTCTCGATCATAACAACATGAGTGCAGGAGTAAAAGTCAGCTCATACTTTAACTCCTCTAAAGATAGGTTACTGACGTAACGTTCTATCTAAGAAAGTCCCCTCCATCGATGGCCTAACATTCCGAATCACTCAAGCTCTTAAACTTCCTCGTTCTAGGGACTAAATCCCACTTAGAGTTAATCCACAAACCTATTGTGGTCAACTCCTCACCGCCTCCCTAAAACCATGATACATGCCCTACGACCTTACATCATAAAAATCCTAAAGTCAATCTATCTATCCTAATCTAGGCTTATAAGTGCATCCTAATTATATCCCTAGTGTCCAAGACCTTTCCTAACTTCTGACATTATCTCGGTTTCGTGCATGGAACGTCTCGCCGAAGAGAAATCCAAACAAGGAACCCTCCCGTTCCACTACTACCTCGCATCGTCGGTCGTCGAGAAGTAATGGTCAAAGACACATGATCGGGATCCCTAAAATCCTAACTCTAAGTCTTACCACTACAATAGAAAAATAAAAATTTTAACTGACCGAGCGCTTACTTTCTGTAAGGCGCTACCAATACTTTATCCCAATATACATACATACATACATACATACATACATACATACATACATACATACATACATCTTTTATAGATGGCCTTCTCATTAAGGCATAACTATAAGTCTCTATTCGACTTTCATATCTTAGTCTTCCCCACATCCATCAGAGGAAAACTATCATAGTGCTCATATCTCGCACATCAACTTAGCCCTTAATCACTTATTTACGTGATTCTTGGCTAAATCTTTCCAACCCAGCATCTCAACCAACAGAAAAGTAAAGAAAGAAAAAGAAAAGAATATGCGACATCTCTCCACTCCCAACTTCGTTAAGGTTTATGCGTGGAGCGTCTCGCAAAACCGAAATTTAAACAAGGAAATCCTCTAACACAATCCCCTTAACTTGTTGGTCGTGGAGATAAGGCAACATTATACATAAGAAAAACAAACAAGGCAAGCAATCAAACAAAAACAAAACAATTAAAGAAAATGAAAGCTACCTACACACCGTAAACCATCTCTATAAAGTCTCAATCCTATATCTAGGTGAGATATTATAGAACAACTAGCTCTTCTCTAGAACTAGAAATAGGATAGCCTCGCAATTTATTTTCTTGCTATCGCACCAACCAATCCGAACTATCTCTACTCGTATTTTACATATAATACAAGTAGCACATACCACACATATCAGCACTCGCCCCATAACGAGTGAAAGAAAATATAGAACTTCCCTATCATGGAAGCCATGTATATATACTACCACAAGCTCAATATACACACCCGAATCTAGTGTAAATACAATTCTACTCCCTCTTATCATAAGGAACGCTCCACCCTCATCTACGGTGGAAATTCCCGTCAACATTCTTGCCAATTCTCTGGCCACTACCAATGGTTACTAGACACATCATTCTAGTCTTAACTGAACCAACTACTTAAATATCAAGCTACTTTAGCAATCACTCACATAGTTCCCTTGACTTGTCTAGCCAAGAGAACATCCTACCGGCCTCCCCTGCCTTAGTTCAATGAGCCTTCCCCGGGTGGATGTCCACCGATGGGGTCTCATGAACATTACTTTTCCTAAAGTGTTAGCAACACTTATTTGTGAGCCTATCATTCTATAGAAGGGCTCTCTCTTTTTGGGAAAAACTTCCTGTACCACCCTACTATGGAGACTACCATTTCCGCCACTTCAACCTTACTCTTATGGGTGAAGGATTTCCCTCCATCTTCACACCTGAATACTTCTATAACCCCACTCCAAGACAAAACTCTTGGGCCCTATAATCTCACCAAATGAGATTACACTTCCTCCAATCCAACTGAACTTCAACATGTGGTCCTCATCAAGGACTTCTCAATCTTTAGGTTGACATCGCTTGGAATCCCAAGCTTAGTACCACTCTCTACTGGCAGCGGCACATGGAAAATCATCTTTATTGTACTTAGTAGTCACAGTAGCAATAGGAGAAAATGCTACAAAGGGAGCGACCTTTAAAGCGACCCACATCTCTGACTACAGCTTACATCTCTTAGAAATCCCGTCTCGCGACGCCTTCACGACAACCTCCCTTGATGTCCATCATCCAACGACTTACTAGTCTCACACGATAGCGCAAAAGATTTTCGGGGTTCTCATAGCATAACAGAAGAACGAAATCTCACCAGAAAAATCAACGATCTTAATCTTAAGGCTTTATATCAAATTGGAAGTAGCGCTGAAAGCGAAATACATCCGCACAGATTCCTAAGGACTCTAGAACCTAATGCTCTGATACCATCTGTGACAACCCACCTACTAAAATAATAGGTGGCCAGCCCAATACTCTAATAATCACAAGAATCATAGATGATCCATTCTCAGCATCACTGTCAATTAAAGTAATAGTACGAGATAACCACCAATCATTTTAGAAAATGGACTGTCAATGAAAGAAAATTTTGTAAATAAAAGAAAACACTTAGACAATCCCATTTGCGAAAACGGTGGATATCAAAAATCAATAGATAAAGAATGACAATATACTAAGTAATCACCGAATAAGTTGTCAGTGCACAGACTAATACAAATAGTTACACCTAGTATTACATTTCATTATTTACAGTATAGTAAATGAGTGCAAGACTTGGACAAACACGTCCGAATAAACAATAGAGCACAACTAGAGTATAAGGGAAAGAAGCGTCTAAACAAGTAACTTGCAACATCCGCAATATGCCATAGCCCCATGACAACAGGAATGGGAATGTAAATACGGGTGTCCATGTGGTAGAGAACCTGTAACGGCAAAGATCATGCACGGAAACAAGAAATATAGACGGGTCAGGGCTCGGTTTGATATGATTCCCATGTGAATAAAATGCATGACAGTTAAGTGAGTAATTCTCTCGCAGTTAACAATAATATTACTCACCTCTCAATCTAAAAGCAACCTAGCGCAATATCAATGACGATGCTCTAGTTAAATAAAGAACATAAGGCTAACTTCTCCCCAGTCTCAACACTATGCCCTTATTCCTGCATAGGGTGTCTCGCAAAGCAAAATCCAAACAAGGAACCCCCCCGATACACTACTACTAGGCAAGGCTGATCGTCGAGATACATTAGACCCTGTACTAATTAATCCAAGTACTAAAGTCTAACTTCTCCCCAGTCACAACACTATGCCCTTATTCGTGCGTGGGGTGTCTCGCAAAGCCAAATCCAAACTAGGAACCCCCCCGATACACTACTACTAGGCAAGGTTGATCGTCGAGATACATTAGGCCCTTAGCACAATATTATATATATATATATATATATATATATATATATATATATATATATATATATATATATATATATATATATATATATATATATATATATATATATATATATATAAATGAGAGGTCTCATCTACTGCTACTCAAGGATACATAATTATATCCATTCACTATCAAAACATAATTCCCATTTCTTTCTTTAGGAATCTGTAAATGGTACAACATTTTATCAAATATTTACCAATCAATTTCATCGTATACTAATTTATTTCATAGTTCCATTCCTCATCAGGAAATATAATCATAGTTTTTATGCTCTTTGTGGCATTTTATCTCAATTTTACACTTTGTAAAAATCTCTTCCTTAACAGGAATATAATCATCATCATATGCTCTTTGTGGCATTTTCATTGTGCTCTTTATGGCACTTCATCATGCTCTTTATGGAATTTCATACATCAAGTCCAACATGATTTAGAATAGTTATAATTACATATATGTAACTATTCTAAGACCACCCATCCGGGTTTCCCCACTGTGCGCGCCCCTAAATGGCTATCATCTTCCAGGGCCTATCATTTAGACAACCTGGGATCCTACCGAAACGTCGGGAAGCGGCCATATGCCCGCGGGGTAGTCATAACCACACCCTGAATTACCTACCCATCGTAGAAAATATACAACAAACGCTCATATGGCCTAGGGACTATATCCACCCTGCATTCATTAGTTAGGGGGCTTCACCACAACACGCTAACTTTCCTTAAGATAGCGATTTAGAGAGGGTGTGTATCGATACCTTTTAGCATTTATGAAAATCATCTTCCTTTTCATTTGAAAACATCCATTTTTACATTCTCAAAATTATTTGTACTTATTTATTAGTACCACATTTCATAATATGCATTTCTTATTCTTAGTGTCATATTTTATTAATGACCTAAGGCCTGAAGTGCCATTAACCTCAACTAGTCCCTAAGACTTAAATATAATATCATAAACTATTAAAATGAAACTCCCTCAAGGAGTGTCTCCCAAAAGTCTTAACAGACACATTTTATCTCCAATAAGTCTTTAGGTTAGCTCCTATATCATTCGGAAATTAACCTACACAAACTAGCCATCGGGTTAAGCCTAATTATCTCGTATCATCCTAGGACATTAGTATACCCAAAACCACCCTCTAGGAACCCCCATTACTTCCCAAAGGAAGGTCCCTAAACCTTGGACCTAAAAGAAAAAGGGCTAAAAATCAAACTAGGAAAATCTCACAAAAACAGGGGAACCGAATCGATTCGCCCCTTGGGCTAAATCGATCTGCCCTTGCGAATCGATTCGCCAAACAGCCGAATCGATTCGGTGAGTAAAAACTGACTTTCTACAATTTTCGAATCGATTCGGTTTTAACCCGAATCGATTCGGTCAGCCAAACCTGTAGCCTATCCCTTATCCGAATCGATTCGCCCCCAGGGTCGAATCGATTCGGTCCCGAAATCTTGCCCAGTTTGGGCTACGGGTTGTATGAACCCTGGAATCCCAAAACCTCAAATCTTTGATTTTATCCAACATCAACAACATCTAAATCTCCCAAATCATTTCTACACCATTAATAACTAATAATTTATCCTCAACTCAAATCAAAACTAAGATTTAAGGGTTTAATCATCAAAATCAACAAATACCCATTTATGGGTTAAATCTCCAAAACCTAACTATACATGCAATTTATCACATTAAATCAACATCTAGCAAGTAATAAACTTGCCTCGAGTTTGTAGTCTCGGATTCTCTTCCCGAAGCAACGGATTCTGGCTCTAATATTCCATTTTCTCTCTTTTCTCCCATTTTCTCCCAACTCTCTCTCTCTCTCCTTTAGCTTCTAACGTAAATGAAGAAAGAAAAAAGGGGTGGGGGACTTAAACGTGTCTTAAAACATAATGTCCCTCTTTTAATTGCTAATACACCATTAAAATGACTCATATCCACTTAATTGAGTCATAACGCCCCAAAAGTGCCCGAAACTCCAAAATACAACATGACACTTATTTCGACTATCTCGACTATTCTAAAAATAACCGCACCCCCTATTTTGCCATTCGGATAAATGTGAACTACTTTTATGTTCCAATTTTATTTTATTACATTAATTTTACCCAACTTAAAGTATAGGTCATAACCGTCGTTTTACATATAACGACGCAATATATCACAATATAATGTTATTTACCTTCTCATACGGTAAATAGACAAAAACATAGTAAATATTATCCCTTAGTCTCACGGGAAAATAATATTTACTCCAACATCCCTATTTTATAGAATTAGCCCATAAGGCAAAATAATATAAAATAGCCGCTCAAAAGCCTGGGTTGTTACAGATACACGGACATTTCATAGAATTATTAGGAGGATGTTTACTGCAAATCTATGATTAACTATCAAAAGGATAATTTTTTGGGATGTCGACCTTTTTGACTTTTTTCAAGCTTAGGCTTCAGAGTTACTACAGGTTGTTGGATGATTGCTAAGGTTGTTTTTGTATAATATGCTAAGGCTATTTTTGTTGTTGATGTGTTTTTTATACCTCAAACAGGTGGATAGTCATATAAACAAAGAAAATTTCGTCAATTTTTTTTTAAAATTTAACTTATCTGTATTGAATTAAATTAGGTTGACTGTTATTTTATTATTATTACGTTAGTTTTCCCCGAATATCATCATGATTTTTTTAAAGAAGTTTATTTTGTTTAATTATTTCTTTAATGAATCTGGACATTTCAAATATTGTATGATTGGTTGTTACCCCTTAACCATGGTGGGTAGTCCAATATACAAAGGAGACTATGCCCATTTTTTTTAGAATTGATACTTTGTTAATTTGAGTCACAACGTGAATTCGAGTGATGGCTTTAGACTATTTGAACGTTGTTGGACTATTTGTCATTTGTTAAGAAGTGTGGTTAGTCATATAAACAAAGGATATTATGGGCAATTTTTTTTAAATTACATTTTGTTTTCATGGGTAAACGAAATTTTTGCCTTCTCACAATTACGTATTTTCAAATTTTTTGCCATTTTGCGATTATTAGTGTGCCTTCAGGCACGGGCATACCCTAATGTGTGTGTGTATATATATATATATATATATATATATATAGCATTCGAGTTTTGATCCCAAACTCTCCATAAAAGTTGAAGCCCTTAGATTCATCTTTGTGTGGCCTTCGACGGTGCATGAATCCGAGTTGTAACGAAGAAGTTACGGATAATTTTGTGGAGCTTGGGCTAAATAAAGCCATTCTAGCCCCATCCTCACTTTGAGAGTAGTTGCGAATCAATTTGGGCCTCAGGACGAATCGATTTGGTTCCTTCTTGTACAGGTCATTTTCTTTTATGAATCAATTCGGGTATACCACCGAATCGATTCGATCCTCTATTCATGTAATTACAATTCTACCACTTTTGAGATTTTAGGGTTAAATCCCTTAGTTTCATTTTATGTTGATAAGTTTTGCTTTTATTAAAAGGTTTCTAAATATATAAACCCTATCTTTTCTCTCATAGTTCAAGTTTATTTATTTTTCTTACCCACATATAAAGCGTTAATTACTTACAATTTAGTTGTTGTTAATGCAAGCTTGGTTCATGTACTTCTTCTCTACTTGCTTTCTTAGCTTTAATTTTCATTTATTACCATATCTTGGATTGTGTTGTGTTTAAACTATAACCCTTGCTTAAGTATGTTGTTTCTTTGCATGAGTAGCTCAGTTTCTGTTATGATTAGCTAGACTTATGGTTGGGGATCATGATCCAACCTTAGATACTTGAACTTCATATTTAGGGATTGGTTTATAATTGTTCTAATGGAACTTCATGTGTTGGTATTGGAGTATCATAGTATCTTAACTTTACTTATCATGCAAAGGTTGTGTTTGATGCTTTACTACAAACCCAACCCATATAGCAATAACTAATTTACCCATAATCATCCATTGATGAGTTTAGTCTCTACATGGCTGATGTTCGGACATAATTAGTTATGCTCGATTAGAATTAGATTTGAACCATGTCCTATCACCTTCTTTGCCAATCCGAGGTTGGAGAATGATCCTCAATCACTTTTATCTCTTGAACTTAAGCTTATCTTAGTTCATTTCAGTATTATATTGATAGTTAACTCGTTCTTTATTAATTAAATGCATTTTAGTATAGCGGTTACTTAATCTCACCACTTCATCTAACAAATCATCATTTACACTTTATCTTTGTGACATTCAGAGAATAACTTTTAACTGGCTCTAGTTCTCTTAGGATTGATCAATCCCTGTGGATTACGATTCCGGACTTACCCAGTTATTACTTGATGCGATAGATTTACACTTGAATCGTACACTTTATATAGAGCACCAAAGTACTTAAAACTGCCTCCTTTACCGGATATTTATAGGATAAAATAAATCAAAATGAACAATTCCCAATACATCTTTGATAGGGGTGGGCACGATCCGGTCCGGGTTTTGCCTATTTTTTGGACTGGACCGAATATTCGGTCCTCAATTTTTTTGGACCGAAATCGGACCGATTAATTCGGTTAACCTACTAATTCGGTCCAGGCTTTTTTCGGTCCGGTCCGGGGTAAAATTCGGTCCTGACCCTATTTTATATATATGTGCATTTTATGAATTTTTTTATCTATTTTTCACACAAATATATATACAAAAAAGAATACTCGAAACTCCAAGTGATATTTACATGGGTTTTTTTAACCCAAATAAAACAATGTCTATACATATATAAAATGTTCCAAATTAAATTCATAAGTTATATACATTAATTCAAAAACTATACATAAAAACACAATAACATTATTTTTATTATATATATATATTGGAATCGGTCTGATCCGGTCCAAATCGGTCTTTTATTATAGTGGACTGCGGACCGGACCGGTTTAATCGGTTTTTAAGTTTTGTGAACCAATTTTCTGACCGATTTCAAAATAGCCTTAATTTTTGGTTCGGTCCGGTTCGGTCCATTCGGGTCGGTCTTTTTTTTGTCCACCCCTAATCTTTGACTATATAACTTTTGGTCGTGAATGGACCATTATTCATTTTACATTATAAACTTAATTTATAGATTAGAAATGACCCAACTTCCAATGAACTCATTCGTCCACTTTAAACTAGTCTTTAAAATCCTTTTAGAATAAAATTATCTAAGAGTAAGTGCCAAGATTGTATTTAGTTCAACTAAGAAGGAAACTTTCTCTTTAATGATCTATCAATTGAAATTATCCATTTTAGTATTTAGCAGTATTAGTGAGACAAATCTTAGAATATAAAAATTATTTTTCGATGTACTAGATTAAAGAAAGATATTCCAATTTTGATAAAATAATTTTATAAAATTAATCAAATATTTAGTCAAGACTAATTTAACAATTTTTGGGGACATTTTGAAATTTGGACCAATTCTTTCAATTTTTGCAATGTTAACCCTAATATTTCAATTTTATTCATTTTTGGATATCCGTTACACCTCCATTAGTATATTAACTAAATGCTGACTAGTAACAAAAGTATTGTACATATAATGCAAGAAGATTTTAGCAAACAATTAAATATTTGAAAATATAAAAAATAATTAAATAGGAAAAAAACTGGAGAAGTTAAAAAAACCCTCCATAAACTAGAATCACCTCCATATCCACCACTACTGCAAGTCCCACCACCGCCACCGGTCCCACCTTCACCACCACTAAATACTTCCACATCCATAATCTTCGAACTTGATTCATAAACTGTAACTTTGAATAGAATTCAAATAAGAATCTTCAATCCCCGTTCAATTTCAAAATTGAAATCAAGCTACCCCAAACTCATAATCAAGAAAGAACGAATATAGATGTTTGAGGAATGTAAAATTTATAAATCAAAATGTAGAGAAACTGTGGTTTTGGGTAAAGTAGTTTTAGGGGATTGAAGTTAAAATCTTGACATCATCTTTAAAACTCAAAACCATCATCAAAATATTAGTGAAGACGAGCAGACTCATCTAGACCGAGTTTCATCTCTCTCTCTCTCTCTCTCTCTCTCTCTCTCAGGTTGAATCTTCCCTCACAACTTCACTCTATGATTACAAGTTCGAACACCCCAACTTGTTTTCGATCGACGCCCATTATACTAATTCGTAAGATGAGTGGGGTTCTTTCTTGATTTATAATTTTGAGCTCTTGATTAATTTTGATTTTGAATTTCAATTAGAGATTTAGGGTTTTGTTATGATTTACATTTGGTTTCACAATTAAATTTTATTTGGGTTTTACGCTTTTTAAAAAGATTTTAAGGTCTTTGGAGCCTGGAGGTGACTATTTTGGGCGGCGGTGGAGGTGATGGTGGTGGGGCTGGTGACGAGGTGGATGGTTGAGGCGATGGTATCGTGTGCTAGATGTTTACTTTAATGTTTGCAATTTATTTTTTTATTTTATATCTTTTAAATGTTTTCGTAAAATATTACCACGTTAACAATATTTGTGTGCCTATTCATCATTCTGTTAATCCTATTAAGAGAGTTGTAACTGATGCCCCATATTGAATAAAATTAAAACATTAGGGTTAACATTGCAAAAATTGGAAGAATTGGTCCAAATTTCAAAATCACCAATAACATCATGACTAAATTTGTAATTAACCATTTGTAATATAAATCAAATATGGATTTGAGACTAATTTAGAAATTCAAACCAACTTTCTAAAACCGTGTTTATAAAATAAAGTCGTACGTTATCTTCATGCCTTTAACTAAATTTAAAAATATATCATATTGCTAATACCACTACCTTATTATTGTTGGCCATTATTAGGAACATCGATCCTTTAAGTAGTACCTCAATTACTTGGAACCTCTACAAAGAGTTTAGTCCCGATTTTTGGTTTTCTAGTCTACACAGCTTTTCAAGAGAAAAACCATTACTATATCTTTTTTTCTTATAGATCTAGAAAAAACAGGACATCGTTGCTATTAATGTTCTAACTACTTGTACTGAGAACACATGCCTTTAGGATTGTTTACTACTATCGAGGAATATGAACTGGCTTAAACCCATACTATTGCACCTGAGACTTAGATGTTTGCCTGTACCCCCCCTTTAGTGAAGAAGTTAAACTCTTATCAACAATAAATAATATGCCTTGCCTTCCGATGATGCTCACTACCGGATTAAAAAATGGATCTGGATTCCCCATTTATTTCTAATCCAAATAATCACTTGTTTAACTAATGATGAAAATCATTTAAAAAACATAATTCTTACATGAGCGTCATTAACTAACATCGATGTTTATAAATTCCCATTGGGACATTGTTTAAAATTAAACATGTACATATAGAAATTCTTCATTGGGGGACGGAACATAAATAACACTTGACTAAAAAGAATGCCATAAATTTTAAAATATCATGATATACGCTCAAGGCCAGAGAAAGCTAAAACGAGGAGTTAATCACATCACAATTTTAAAACACGGATGGGAATCATTGGTTAAATAAGTATATTATCCTCTTTAGTTAGTCCTTAAATTATATTCGAATTACAGTTGTGAGATTAAAACTAGTGAATTGAAGTTGAGTTCATTTCTAAAATCATGAAATCATCATTGAAAAAGTTATTTTCTAATTAAATATATCGCTAATAAAAACTAATCATGTCGAGTATCCTAGTTCTATTGTGAAAAGATATTTCTAGTTGGGAGATTATGTCACCCATCTTTTAAACATATTTTCCTTCTTTCAATTATGTTCTTCAGACAGTTCATAAAACTTATGTCCAATATAATCAAATCACCGATGTCTTTTGGTCCCATAATTAATGACAATAACTTTGTGCATAAGGATATCATTAATTTGGTTAAGTGTATACCATCAGTTCATTCGTTGAATTTGATTCCTCTCATGTAGAACCTCCCCCTTAGGGGGAACGAACTCACTAACATTCTAATTCTAAGAGTTATTATTTAAGAATTTTAAGAATATTAGATGTCGTGATTAATTTCATCTATTGGGAGGCCAGACCAAAGTCGGTGTGAGGAAGTAATCACATAACGTTCTTAATATACCATTGAAGACCATTGAGTTTATATTGAAGCCCCTCTCCCATTTAATATTTTAAAATTGAGGGTATATTGAAAAATAATTCATGCAATTATAAATTATCGAATTAAATTCTCATTAATCTCCAATTTATTTGTAAAAAATATTTTGCGCAATCTCACCATTTTAGTTTTTCCAAAAATAAAATCATTTTAAATTAAAATAAATCTCGGAGATCAAATTCTAATTTACACCTTTAAAATCATTATCCAATTTTAGAAAAGAATAAATAAAATATATTTCCTAGATAATGTGATCTAGGTAGGTCACAACATTAGTTCTTGTTCTCCATAATAACGTGGGATCCTAATTAAATTTTAATTAATTAATTAGCGTAAGAAAATTATCAACATGAGAGTGATGGTGGAAACATAGTAAATCATAACTACATGTGATGACAATTCAAATAGGAAATGAATTTCATTTCCATCGTGGCCTAAATCTCTTGAAGTAAAACACTTCAAGATAAAAAAATATCACTTGAAGCAGACTTCTTTTGAACAAGAATCCTCAAGTAAAATTCTTTATATAGTGGATTTCATCATGTACTGAACTTTTGGATATACTCCATTCTGGTCTGGGAAGATCAAGACAAAGATTCATTGCGTAAACTAGTGAAAAACAAAAACAATAAAGAAAACAACACAACTTGGATTAATTGATCCAACGGGGTTACTAATCAATCAGGGTATGTAGTCCTCAATCCTCATTCAGTTTTCACACAACACATATAAAAACCTCCCAAACTCTTTCCAAACTTCACTAAACGCCGTGAAACTTTATCCAAGGATAAAATTCGAGAAAATGGAGGATTCAAACTAGTAAAAACTATTACATTCCCTCACAATCTTCTCAAAATACACCAGTCAATGAAATAATTAAAATGAATCTAATTATTACAACTAAATAAAATCTATGAAGAAAATAACTACGGATAAATCACCGTACGATCCATTCACATAAAACAACATTCATGAAACCATGATAGAATGTATATAAACATTAGAGCCCTACAAATCATGTTAATACGAAGCAACATACAAAAATGTATTTTTCCACATCATGCAAACCTAGGGCTTTTATGGTGGACAATATAGACCTGTCTAAGACATGATCAATCTATAATCGAGGTTATGATACCAATTGTTGGGGATTGATATAAATGCAAAAAATATTTTAGTCCAAAAACTTTGATTGATCATACATTAGAAAGTAAAAACAAGAACTAGGTTGAAAGCGTAAATATAGAATTTTGACTCACGATAACTTTACAAATCTTGTTGGTGATCTGAATGAGAAAAAAATATATTGATGAAGATAATGATCTTGCTAGCCTCTCAAGGTCACAAAAAACCTTGCTAAAATCTAACGAAAGCTTTAAAGCTTTTAGTATATAATCCTGCTAAAATAATCCTTGTGTGTGGGCACTCACGGAGATGAAAACAAGGTAAAATATGAGAGAAATCACTTTCTCTCTCCTCGCCCTTCACAAAAAAGTGAATAGTGTTTTTCCTCGCCCTTTCTAACCCTCCATATTGGATATGCTACTTAAAATCTCAGCTTACACCAATAATAATAGGTATAAATCATGGGATTGGCCTAATCATGGTTGCTAGAGAGTCTGGGCCTACAAATTGGGTAATGGACTATATTGGGGACCCAAGACTAAATAATTAAATTGGACTCCAAATAAATACTCCGAAATTACAAATTGCATCCTCATAATATATTTACTTTCTTTACTTAATTAAAATTAATTTCACTAAATAATCTCGACTTCACTAGAAATTAAATAACTTAAAATCACTCGAAATAAAGAGATCTTGTTTGCAAAGTCCCTATGGTACATAATATGATTCCCTACGTTAAACATACAATACCCGTTTGGTAAAATCAATTTGCCACTAATTGATTTTAACAAACTTTTTATTTATTCCTTGATTCTCAGACTTCACTTATTTGATAATTTATCAGATATAAATCCAGTGGCAAGGTTTAGTGGTTGAATCAAAACTTATAAGTCTATTAAGAGGGTATCAGTACCTATGATCTTTCTTAGATGCAGATTATTCTGAATTATGATCTCAGACCTACTTACACAGTGATTTCCCTACTTGTGGAGATTTAGATCCAACTATAATTGAATACCGCGCATAATAATCAAAACAAAAGTTTGTGCGAACATTATAATCCTCATTACCTTCGGGATTAAGAATGTATGCACCCTTTTCAAACATTGTGAGATTGCCTAAGTCTAATCTAGTCTTCACCTTTACATGAATCTCACCAGCGGTCTTATTCAATATATACTTGAATGTCACATTCACAATCTTTCTTTAACTATTAGACAAGTTACCAAAACATCAAAGAGGTTCTTGTAGTTTGAGATAAAGTACTAGGATTGCACTCACATCTATTACTATAGGATTTCTACTCTCTATTTAGGCTATAAATTATTTAATTGAACTAGAACCAAAATTTTGATCCCTCGTGATCATGTCAAACCCAACTGACAGCAAAATGAACCGACAAACCTTTACTAAAAATTAAACATCATAAACCTTTGTTGGGTATGAGATTTTTGCAAGTGTGTTAACTTAAATAAACTTAGAGGGGTGGATAGGTTTCTCAATGGAATTGTTCCAATTTTTCAGCCATAAAATTCTCTTCAATTTTAGTAGTCCTAGAAAACAAACAACTAGGTGAGATGATGATGAGGCAAGTAGGTCTACAACTAAACCAATCAAATAGGTAATGTCAGCTAATTGTGACAAATATTAATAAGATGCAATTCATAGGTTCAATTTCAATGAATCTTCATGGATCCAGTATAAATCTAGTGGAATGTGTGTTAATGTCGGGATTTTATTCTTAAAACCATGTATGGCATTTATTTTTCAATAAAGGTATATGGATTTATTTAAAATGAGAATAATTATTGTGATAATGCCGTACATTTGTTTTTGAATATATTCTATGCAACGTCGGTCAATTGGACTTATTAGGAATTTCGGTGAGTTAGGTTCGGCCTGATCACATGAGACAAAATTTCGATTCATGTAAACATAAATAGTTCACATCCTAGATCGGGAGTTGACCTCCTATCAATAAAGTTGTGAGTGAAATCCTTGTAGTCTATCTTAAACATTAGGAACCTCTCTAATGATTTAGTAACTTGTTTATAGCTCAAATAGAATTATGATCAGTACATTAAAGAATGTATTGAATAAGCCCACAAGTGAGATTAAAGTCTAGGTGTTGACTATATTATACTTTCGCATCTCATAGGTTTGTAAAGGGTTCATATGTTCTTAATCTAAAGGGTTATGAGGATTGTAATGCTTCGACAATTGTTGTTTTGATTGTTATGGGTACAATTTAATCTTATTGGATCTAAATTGCTACAAATTGGGAAATCATTGTGTGAGTAGGTCTAAGGTCATAATTTAGAGGAATCTAAGTCCATAAACTATCTTGGAATATGATACCCCTTTGATAAAATTATATGTTTTAAATCTAATAGTAAACCTAATAAGTGGATTATTTTATAATTCAATAGAGTATCAACTAAGTTAAGTCTGAGATCATTGAATATAATAAAGTTTTTTGAAATCGATTAGAAATGAATTAATTTGATGAAAGGGTAGTGTATTCTTAACTAGGGGAATCATATTATGTTCCATAGCAAGTTTGAAAAAAAGATAACGTCATTCGAGTAATTTTGAGATAGTTAAATTTGAGTGTAGTCATAATTATTTATTGGAATTAATTGTGATTAAATGAAAAAAATGAAATAAATCATGGGGATGTAATCTGGGATTTTAGAGTACTTATTTGGAATCCAATTTAATTATTTAGTCTTGGGACCCTAGTATAGTCCATTTACTCAAGTATCAGACCCGACTCTGTAAAAACTCATTTTAGCCCAAGCCTACTTCTTAAAACTATATATAATGGTTTAATCTAGGGCTTTAAGTAGCATACATATTCTTAGAGGTAAGAAAGGGAAATGAAAAATACTATTCATATTTTATGAGGGGTGTAGAGAGCGAAATCCATATCTCACTTAAAACACTAAATATTAATCTCAAAGAGTACCCACACATGTAGTTTGATTTGGGAGGATAACATAATAGAATATCTAAGGCTTTTGGTGTGTTCTAGAAAGGTTTTGGAAGACAAGAAAATGCATCCCTTTTATCTTTTTCAAAATCCATCTCTCCTCATTCGGATTACTTACAAGATTCGTAATGGTATCGTGACACAATACCCTAGGTCTATGATTTAAAATCAATTTTATTCTTTAATTTCGAATAAATGACCATTCAAAGTTTTTGGTCGGCAATATTTTTTTTTATAATCAATCCCCAACAATTGGTATCGAAGGTCCCTATTATATATTGATCATGTTCCATGTTGTCCACCATAAACAATCCTAGGTTACATATTAATGAATATGTTCATGGATGTGTTTATTTTATACTAACATGGTTTTGTAGGGTTTAATGTTTATATCCCTTCCATTATGGTCACATGAATGTATGTTATGTGAATGGATCCTAAGGTGGTTTATCCATAGTTAAATTTTCTCCTAGATTTTATTTTGTCGTAATAATTAGGGTTATTAACAATTTTGATGTATTTGGAAGAGATTGTGATGTGTTGTAAGATCAAAATGATGTAGTTTTGATAACGCTTTAAAGAACCCTATATGTAAGAGGAAAGGGCACCCATACCAAGGCCGCGACTACCATTGACCGCAAAGAGACCGCAGTGTGGCCAATAAGGAGTATCAGGCCATTGGATTGAGATTGATTTTATTAGTTTTTATTGAGAATCTACTCATCCAGTGTCAGTAGGATGGACTCTTCTTTGAGGATGCTTTGACCCTTTGTTACACTAATCAAGGAACAAGTTTAGGTCATGATTGTGTGACAACCCGCTCACCAAAATAAGGGGTGGCCAGCCCAATACTCCAATATAACAGGAATCATGGATGGAATCATTCTCAGCATCATAACAATATAAAACGTATCCAGGATAACCACCCTATATTTCAGAAAACGGGTTGCTAAAAGTTTTAAATTTAAAGTTAATGAAAGAATTTAAACAACCCGATACTGAAAAGAAAGTGGGAACCCCAAGAATATATATATTACAATAACGACAAGTAAACAACAAAAGGACCGAATATGCTGTCGGTCCAAAGAATCTGCAATAGTATTAAACAAATTCAATAAATTATATAAGACATTACATTAAACAATTAAAAAAGCTTGGGCCTCACGCCCGAGTAAAAGATCTGATCTTAACTAGAGTACAAGAATGACGGCGTCTATTGCAATATATCCCGTAATACCCGCAAAGCATCACGGCTCGCCAAAATTCACCGAGTTTGGAAAGTCAGAACAGGCGTCCTTATGGTGGAATACCTGAGCAGATACAAGATGCATGCACGACAAGAAATATGAAAGGGTCAGGGTCCGGTTTTATGTGATCACTATATGAATAAAAAGTATGACAGTTTATGCACAGTAAATCAGGACTAATAGTAATAAGGATCTACCTACACAATTCTATGCACAAACTAGGATAATTCACTTAAACATAAAATTCAATTTAGTTAAACAGGAAAACAAAGATGATTAACATTAATTACAACTTTCATCACGTGGACTTATTCTTTTCATATGTCTATTCCTTAACAGGAAAATATATATTCACAATTATATGCACTTTATGGCATCATTAACTCAATTATACATTTTGTAAGAAAATCCTTTCCTTATCAGGAATATAATCATTTTCAAATGCTCTTTGTGGCATTTCAATGTGCTCTTTATGGCACTTCATTATGCTCTTTATGGCATAGATAATCCATCAAGTCTCACTTGATTAAGAATAGTTATAATTATATTTATATAACGATTCTAAGACCGCTTCTCCGGGTTTCCCCACTGTGCGCGCCCCTAAATGACCATCATCTTCCAGGGCCTATCAACTACGACACCTGGGCACCTACAACGCAAGACATCGGGAAGCGTCCATGTACCTGCGGGGTAGTCATAACCACACCCGGAATTACCTACCCATCGCAGAAAAATATACAACAACAAATGCTCACATGGCCTAGGACTATATCCACCCTGCATTCATTAGCCAGGGGGCCTCACCTTACGCGCAAACTTCCCTTATGATGGCATTTAGAGAGGGTGTGTTTCATAAAAAAATAACATTTACCATTTTCATAATTTAGTAAATTATCATTTACCATATTCACTTTCGATTCTATTTTCCATTTTTATATAAATAGGTTTCGTTTTTATCAGAAACCAAAATCATTTACATCATCAAAGCCATTTCCATTTCATTGTCATTTCCATTTTACATTGTATGTTTCATTTTATCCGAAACCATAATTATTCACATTTTGTAAATAATTTACATTTCATCCGGAGCCATCCGTAATTCATATCGTCACTTCAACCTCAAAGGATAAGTGAACTCCTAATTCAATTCTCCCAACACCCTTTTTGCAGTGTTATACTATTAACCATCAAGACTAACATAGCTCAATTGAGCTTCTAAAGTCTCCCAAACATAACACTACAACTCCTAGTTTCATAATGATCAACTAGCAGAAAAGAATGACCTAACATCAATTGGCCTATCCCCGAAAAAGCTCCCACATAACCCATTTCTAATGTAGGGTCTTAAACTAACTCATTTAGAACTTTAGGACTCTAAGTTTACTTCTTACAAGAAGGTTCCTATTCACTAAACCTAAAGAAAATAAATTGAAATTGAGTTATAAAACTAACTCAAAAACAGCAGGAAAACGAATCGATTCGCCCAGGAAGCGAATCAATTCGGACAAGGGAACTTGGGATTCTGTAACCTACCAAATCGAATCGGCATGGCTGAATCGATTTGGTCCAAAAAGACCTGTAAGCTGACCCTTTGGCGAATCGATTCGCCCTAGGGCCGAATCAATTCGCCCCTGCGAATTTTCCAAGAATGGGCTTTCGGGTTATAAACCCTAGATTTTTCCCAAACTCAAATCCCTTCCATTTTTATACACATCCAACATCACTAATCTACCCAAAATTATCCTACATGATTATTAACAACTATAACCCACAATTTCATCATCATAAACCAAAATCTAGGTTTAAAAATCATAATTTCCATTTTTGATCCCCAAATGTAAATACATAAATATCACACAAATTAGTCATCTTAAATCACATATTAGCAAGTAGAAAACTTGCCTTAGAGTTGAAATCTCAGATTTCTTTTTGGTAGAAGCAATCCCAATCTTCAATCTCCAAATCTCTCTTATTTCTCCACTTTTCTCTTCCTCTCTGTTTCTCTCCTTTTCTCTCTATGTTTAAGACATATAATAGGGAAATTAGGGGATTTAGAATACTAAAATCGGTGCTTAACACAAGTCTCCCAACTTAAATGGTTAATACCACATTAAAATGACTCCCAGATACGCATTTAAGTTAAAATCAGTCAAAAGTTCCCGAAACCTAAAAATATAATATGGCACTTATTTTGAGTGTCTCGCACATTTCGGGTCTGACTACGCCCTCTAAAATGGCATCCGATAATTTTATAAATTATTTCGAGTTCCGGTATCATTTAACCTTAATGTCATTTAAAACACATGACACCATAATTCATACAACCGAATGATATTTACTTTCACGTGTAGTAAATACGCAATAATCTAGCAAATATTAACTTTCAACTCATTAAATTAATATTTACTCCATTTCCAACATTTTATATAATTACCTTATGCGGTAAATTAATATAAAATTAGTCTCCTAAAAGCGAGGGTTGTTACAGATTGAAAGGGATGTTGAGTCCTTTTTTATAGCTATTTGCATGAATTTATATATTCTTATATCTCTTTATTATTTATTGCATAATTTTGTGTACTAATTAATTAATTAGAGACACCCAATTTTATGGAAACCATAGTCTTAATTTTGAGACCTACTTTGATCATTCTTTTTTTTTAAATCTATTTTTATTTATTATTTTTGAAATTGAATATAATCAGGTAATTTATTTAGTAGTATAAATTAAATTTTGATCTTTGAGTTTTATATTAATTTATAATATTTTATTTTGGGAAAATTAAAATACTAAGATCTGCTAGTTTAATTTGTACAAGTAAGCTGGGAATTATGACAGATTTAATTAAATTATCTGGAATTGAATGAATTATTTTTCAAAATACACTCATGTTTAAAATATTAAGTGGGAAATGTATTTGAATGTAAATCTGAGGGTCTCTATCGGTGTTTTAAGAAAGTGATGTTATTAATTCCTTACTTCAGCTTTGTCTTGCCAACCAATGGATGGAATTAATCATGGCATCCGATATTCTTAAAACTCTTAAGTGATACTGCCTAAAATTCAAATGCGAGTGAGTTCAATCCCCCCAATGGGTATGTCTTACACAAGTGGATTCAAATTCGAGGAATGAACCGATGGTACAGACTTAAATATAATTAATGTTATCATTCCCAATAGAGTCACTATCATTAATCATGTGACAAAAGTAGTCAACTATTCAACTATGTAGTACAAAAGATTCCTGAACCATCCGAAGAACATGATGGAAATATGAAAATTATTTTAGTTCAACGTGGGGTTATTTAAGATCTCAATAAGAATTTTACTTCACAGGGGAACGATAATCGAATAGTTGACGGTAGAGGGAAGCCAAATTAAAATTTAATCAAAGTCCATTCTGACATTTTTTATATTTGAAATTGACTTATTTTTTAAACGATGATTCTCATTTATGAAAATGGGATCATCATGAAATCCACATGATTCTATTTTAAAGGATAACATATTAATTGGCATGAACTTTATAGACTAGAAAAGAAACTTGGACATTGTCTTAACTATTGAGGATTATAAGTTTGTTTTAACTAAATATTGCCCTATCAAGCCTGACGAGGAGACATCGTCAAAGGATGTTCGGGCTTATTTGAAGTGCCAAAAAGCTGATCACATGGCTTGTTGTTATATATTGACCTCTATAACCAATGTGTTGCAACACCATAATCAAACTATATCAATAGCTTACGACATAATTCTAAATCTAAAGGTTATGTCTGAGGATTATAATCATGTCGTAAGGATAGATGATATAGCAAGCTTAGTTAACACAAATATGGTTGATGATACTTCCACTAAGGACCATACTATAAAGCTGATGTTCATCATAGGATAATTAGAGGTCCTTTGGTTTGGAATCGACGAGGAAACCCATATCGATTTTGTACTCCAATCACTTCAAGAGTCCTTTAAACAGTTTTTCCTAAATTATTGTATGAACAAATTTGATTACTCCTTGATGAAACTACTTAAAGAAATACAAGATGCGGATAATATCGTCAAGCAAAAAGGTGTTATTCAAGTTGCTGTGAGAGTTACATCTTCTTCTATCCTGAAAGGTACGAAGATGAATAAGAAGGGAAAGTTCAAGGGGCAACCGGTGTTAGTTGAAATTATATTTAAGCCTCAGGGAGCAGGTCAATAGATGAAAGTTAGGTTTTATATTTACAAGCAGTCAGGATATTAGAAGAAGCAGTGATCGGTCTACTTAGCAAATAATAATTAAAACATTAATTTCTCCTTAGTCATTAAGACATATTTGTGGTGCAATCTACTGGTACCTCATATGTAGATTCAGGAGGCACTAATCGTGTTTGCAATTCTTTTCAGGGGTTCTAGGTCTCCAGAGATCTCATTGAAGGAGAAATGATTTTATTCATAGGGATCAGAGAAAGGAGATATTATTAGCAATATAAAATTTAGTTTTAAATTTTAGGGAGGAGAAAAGTTAATATTATTAGATTGTATTTACGTTCCAACCATTATAATAAATTTAATATCAGTTTCTAAGTTAGTTTTGAATGTATATATGGTTTATTTTTAACAAAGGTGTCTTTTATACAAAAAATGGTAAATATTTTATCTGTTCTAGCACATTGGAAAATCATCTTAATGCTATAAAGCATGTCTCACCATTACTGCTAACTACTGAAATGAGTAATGTAAATGTAAATAGAAATCTTCTAAGTTAAACCAAACATATATTTGGAACTTATGCTTAGGTAATATTAACCTACAAAATTCAACAACTAGTTTTAAATGGACAATTGAATTCATTAGAACTGGAGGTACCTTCAGCCTATGAATCAAATTTAGAATGTAAAATGATCGAGAGGATTTTCACGGTCAAATGCTATAGGGATAAATATGTATTAGAATTGGTTCACTTATTTGTATGGACATATGAAAATACGATTAAGAGGAGGATATGAGTAATTCATCACATCAATGATGATTAATCGAGGTTTGAATATGTTAACCTTATGCATCACTAGTCTGAAGCCATTGATAAGTTCAAAGTGTACAAGGCTGATGTGGAGAGTAGGCCTGGTGAACTACACCAAACTCTACGATTTAATCATGAAGATTAAAAACTATTGGGAGAGTTGAGGAATCACTTGTCAAAAGTGGGGATTATATCCTAATTATTTTCACTAGGTGCTCCACAAAAAAATGGTGTAGTGGAAAGAAGGAACAAGACTCTTTTAAATATAAATTAGATCCATGATGAGTTGTTTGGATTTGTAGAATTATTTTTGGGGTTTAGCCTTAGATTAAACCACATTCTTACTAAACTTAATTCCGCCTAAATCGATCTCAATAACTGTTATAAAACTATAGATTGGGCGCAAGCCTAGTATATGACATGCTAGATTTGGGATTGCCCACCACATGTACTGAGGAAGGACCCATGAAAGTTAGAAATAAGGACATATGTACGTCTCTTTTTATGTTACCCAAAAGGAACAAAGGGTGGTCAATTTTATTGTGACAACCCGAATATAATTATGAAAAATTATATTTAAATCATGCTTATCTTATGTGATATGAATAATGTGCTATTAGTATATCTAATGTTAAGTGATTATGTTTATTATAATCCTACTTTCAAAAATCATGAAAGGTCGAATTATATACAAACACAAAATTTTGTTGTTTTCGGTAGAAATGTTGCTGTTAGAGACTAGTTTTGACCTTGATAACATTATAAATGACTTGAGGTGAAAACTAGATAGTTGTAGACATGTGAGTTAGGGTTGTAACACAACAAATGGATCCTCAAATGGATGCCCGAGTAAATAGTTATACCGAATTTATGAACAAAGGGCAAAGTTGTCCATTCCCTTTAAGTGGTAAATTGTCTTTTATTAAACCAAATGTTTTAATTTGATTGGATGGCTTGGGAGGCAGCCTTGGCCGACTTAAAACTCCCCCTTTAGTTTATTTTTCAGCAAATATAACACTAGGTTCAGTTTTGAGAAATTTAAGCTTAAGGAAAGAGAAAGTAGAAGTTAAGGAAGAAAGATTATAAGGAAAAGCTAGGAAACATTTCCAACAAAGTCCTTAAGGTATTTCCAAGGTAACATTATGTGTTAATATTGTTGTAATCTTATATTATACTTATTTCAAGGTATATAAATCGTGAATTATTGATTAAAACCTCATCATCCTTTGTTATAACATGTATTGGTTCATATGTGAGATAAGTGGTGTTTATATGTCATATTGCTTTGTAATGAAACCCCTTGTATTCAAATCTGTATATCTCTTTGTGTGATTACTGGAATTGAGAAATTACAATTGGAAATGAAAAATTAGACTCATATATTCATATCATATCCAAAAATTAGAATTTATCTCCTTGTGGTTAGTTCGTAGTGATGGTTGAAAGTTTGTATATAGTTGCTGTTTGTATATTTCATTTCGGCATGCCTTGAGTTTTGTCAAGATTTTGACGTAGCAAATGAAGTCAAAAATTTATGAAAATTTAATTATGTACTATTAAGTATGTGTACTGAAAATTTGTTGAAAATTATGGAAAGTTATGCTGGAGAAAAATTATGAAAATTCTTGGAATTTGAAGGAACAATAGAGGAGCTTGTAGGGCAGGTTTCTTGTGTTGTAAAGAAATTGTCATAACTTGCTCTAGGAATCTTGAAAAATTACATCGTCACTTGTAATGGAAAGTATATTCATATATGTTTTTATATTGATAAGGTTGGACCCCTGTATTTATCCAATTTAGGAATATAGGATGCTTAAGTATGTAGGACAATAATTTCCGGCCATACTGGATACCCCTTGAATAAATGTTTGTATTTCGTCCTTACAAAGGGTTCTTTGAGTACATGTTTCATGTGTATATACATTGAGAAGTATAATTTCATGTTTAATTGACTTTGATTATAAATTCCTTATGAGGTAATTCCTACGGTTGAATGTTCATAATTTTATCAATATGTGCAACATTGTTTTGTCTTTACTCATGTTTCATGGAATGTGACTTGAGTGGAATTATATGATCGTTGTATAGTCATGGAAAGTTATATAATTATATTAGGATGATACTTATGATTGAGATTCAGTACTGATTTAGTTGAATTGACAGGCGTGAGGTCTAATCAACCCAGTTCAGCTCCTCCCGAAGGAATTGTGAATACGTAGTTGACAACCCAAGGTGAGTGTACTCACTAGAATGATGTATTTGTATAATGTTATGAATATGATCATAATGTTATGAATATAAAATTATTCATTTCAGTTTACCGAAATGGGAGCTTACTCCTCGACCCGGAATGGGGGAGATTTGTCTATTAATGACAAGGGGTTACTCCTCGACCAGGAAAGGGAGAGAATTGTCTATTTAGACACTATATGTGAATCATGATTCGGAAAAGTTGGCCATTCATTATGAATGAGCTGGATAAGTTAATACATAATTATATGGACATGATTTATTGGATTTAAATTCATGCAGTAGTATAGTAGTGATGCATTCACTGGGCTATTTTGCTCACGGTTCCTATGTTCACATTTTTCAGGTAACGCGATGTCACTGTCAAATCTAGGAAGTCGGGTTGGGTTAGCCAGGAATGGGAGAAAACAAAACTTTTGTTTAAATGTAAATGATGTAATTAAGTTAAATTATCCTTCAATCAAGTTTTTATAAGTGTGACTACTCTGATGTTGTAAAAAGGTTTTCAGTTATATGGATTTATAATGGTGGCTCTGAAATTAAAACTCTTGTTTATGGTTTGGTTAAATTAATCATGGTTTGACTCACTTTGACTTTGAAGCTTAATTATAAGTAAATGGATTGGGGTGTGTCCTTTATGATCCTAAGGAGGAGAGAGTATTTTTTTTTAGCACAAATGCTCATTTTTTAAAGGAAGATTATATAATATGTCACAAACCCAATAGTAAATTGATATTATAATAGCTTAGGAGGAAAGACCAGGTAATTACTTCTAAACCACTTGTATAGAATAAAATATAACCTGATATTGATCATACACGTCCTAACGTCTGTATGAGCATTATCGTATATCAAGATACATGTATCATTTATACTGGACTATAAGTGGATCCATATTAAATGTGAGAGTCAGGCGTAAACCAGATAGGTTTGGGTGTTTAGATGAACAATTTGGTGAGATCCCAGGGGAACACGAACTATATCCTAGGAACTAAGATTAGTAACTCTAAGATAATGAATCTGAGATTTGGCTAAAGTTTATGAATACTGAGATGGATTCGAATCAAGTTTAGGAGCACGTGGACTTGCTGGATGGGATAAACCCCATCGGATACATGTGAATCTCTAAGAAGAAAATAGGGGTATATGGGAAGGTGGAAATATTCAAGGCAAGGATTATTGTAAAAGGATTTAATAAGAAAAGGGGATTGAATACGGGGAAACCTTCTCATTGGTATTCATGCTAAAGTGTCTATGGATTGTTTTAACCATTCCATCTAATATCGATCTAGATATCTGGCAAATGGATATCAATATTGTGTTTTTGAATGATAGTCTCAATGAGTGAATCAATATGATATAACCCAATGGATCCACAGTAAATAACTAGGAAAGAAAATTGTGGAATCTTAAGAGATTCTTTTATGGACTTAAGCAAACGTCAATGTCTTGGAACAACCAATTTGATCAGGCAATAAAATCTTATGGTTTTGATACATGAACAGATGAAATTTTGTGTATAAGATTCATGATAAGAAACATGGTGGTATATATTGTACTATAGGTGTATGGTGTTTTCCTGATTGAAAATGATGTGGGTGTATTATCTAGTATAAGAGTGTGGTTGTCTAGTTAATTAAATATAAAGGATTTATCAACAGCTAGGGACATCCTTTGGATTGAGCTTATGCGTGGTTAGAAAAATAAGATGTTGAGCTTATCCCAAGCCACTTATATTGATGATGTGCTCACAAAGTTTGGCATGAAAAATTATAAGAAAAGGTTTATTCATTTTAGTCATGCAATATCTTTATGTACGGATGACTGCCTTAAAACACCTAATCAAATAGAGAGGATGAGAAATATACCTAATGCTTCGACATTGGGTAGCCTCATGTATGTTATCTTGTGTACAAGACCATACATTTTGGTTTGTTTTTGGTGTGGTCAGAGGTTTCTAGACTAACTGAGGCAAGGAGCAATGGACTGCTATAAAGAACATTCTCAAGTACCCGAAAAGGACTAAAAATTGTGTGTTAGTTTACTCAACAGATAGTCCTGTATACATTGGGTACATGGAATCAAATTTTAAGTCTGATAGAGACTCAAGAGAGTCGACCATAGGATATTTATTTAACGTAGGATATGCAGGCATAAGTTAGAAGAGTATCAAGAAATTGTACATTGTTAATTCCACCATAGAATTCAAATACGTTGCATCTTCGGAGGGGCCAAAGGTGGCGATTTACTCCAGATTTTTGAAGTGATTATGTGTGGTTCCTTCAGTATAATAGGCTATTAAAATTTATTATGATAATGATGGTATAATTTCTTACTCTAAATAACCAAGAACTCATAAAAGGGAAAAACATATTAAGTGCCACCATTACTTGATACATGAGATCATGTGGAGAGGAGATGTTATCACCACTAAGATTTCATCTCAGGACAATATGACTGATGTATTTACAAAGTTATTACCATATAAAAGTTTTAGTAGTCATGTAGAGTTAACGGGTGTTTGATTCATATGCATATAGCCTTAAGGCTACGTGGGATATTATTAGGGTTTTATTCTTAAAACCATGTATGAAGTTTATTTTTCAATAAATTTGTGTTAGGTTCATTTGAAATGAGAATCGTGTTCGTGAGAATAACATGTATCTATTCTTAAATATATATGATGCAATGTAGGTCAATTGGATTTAGTAGAAATTGCACTGAGTTGGAGATCAAAATTCTAGTTCTGGTATAATAAAAAAGTTCACAACCTAGATAGGGAGTTGACATCCTATTAGTAAATATGTGAGTGCAATCCTAGTATTCTATCTTAAATTATGGGAACATGTTTGATGGTTTGGAAAATTATTTGATACTTTCAAGAGGATTATTACCTGTACATTCAGGAGTGTATTGGATGATTTAACCCCCCTAGGCTAAGGCCGACTAGTTCCGGACCGTCAAATAGAGAAAGTTATGGTTTGGCCTGGGACCCAACATGAAGGGTCTCGTCCTCGGCCACAAAATCATCATATGATATCTCATACTCATCTCAAAGCACAATCAATATCATCAACACCAGTGATCTTATGACAAAAGTACCCTCAGCCTCGGCCATTACCCGAATGACAGGTACGAATAAAGACAACAAGACAACTCAGTATGTAAATTATCATATCATAAGAGGATCTAACTTGACAACTCATCCAGGACTTGGCCCGGTGGTCGATAGTTGACAACTGGCAGAGCGGGTGGATTGGGGAATGCATGGAAGAGTGCGCGTGGGTTGCACATACCACATGTACAAAATCATTGTAACCAGATCTCCCTCACACGTGAGGGAATATTTCATCATCATGATCTATATATGATAGTGATAGGAGGCTACTCATTATTGGCTATTGCATACTACACATGATTATTACATGCTTAATGGGTACATTACGCTTCCCAGGCACTATATATACCGATTTTCTCCAATAATGTAAAGGACCGCATATTAAAAACCCTAGACAATACTCTATTAAAATCACAGTAGAGAGAGAAAGTTGAGTGAATTGTATCACAAGGCTATTATATCTCATTTTCATAGTGGAACTCACTTACACTTTCAAAGTGGAGTAGGCAAGATGGCTGAACCACTTACTTTATAGTCCGTTTCTCCATTGCCTCACCTCCTTCTTTACTTTATATTTGATTTCCAACATTGTCACACTTTCAAGGTTCTACTATATTTATCTCTTACTACGATACATGGTGGTACCATAACTGGTATCATCAGTTAGCACCATTTATGGGAAGCGAGATCATCGTCTTTTTCCTCTCATTTGCAGTTTTATCCTCACTGAATTCTCTGGTGGTGGTCCAACCCCATGCTTAGTTAGGCTTGAACCAACATTGAAAGAGCTATGGTTTGATTTGCTCAAATTTTTTCCAGTTCATTCAACTCTTACAGTGAACCTCTTATTTTTTCCATTCGTCAGAATTCTATTGCATCAGATCTTCTGCCAGGCGTTAGCCCCAGTTCTATCCAAGCACCACCCCAGTCAGAAATGACTGAGGTCGCGGAGGAGATGCGTTCACTGGCGGTAAGCAAAATGAATATGTAGGAGAAATTGGTTGCTTTTAGCCAAAACATATTGATAAGGTCCACTGGTACAGAAGCGAAGATGATAACTCCGATCGCGAAGGAAGGTGGAAATTTGGTGATAAGGGGACAACCCCCGTCCCCACAAAAAGAATCAATGCAACAGCAAAGACGTTGGGATGTAGCCAACCCTAAGGGACTATGCCTAGGGAGGTAAGGCCGTAAGTCTCAGGACGACCCATGTGATGATGAGGATGTGGAGTATTGGGAACCTTATGAGATTTGTGGGGATACTGTGCACCCAATTCAATTCAGTAGGGAAAATAACGCCAGACCAAGTCGAGAAGGCGGAACTCGTGCCTCGACACTTAACAGACTAAAAAGAGGATCTGCATTTGATAGACTTGGTCCGGTAGGTGATTTGAGAAAGTGACTCTCTAGGTCTCATAGTATTGCTGGTTCTAGAAGAAATGACAGATTCACTGGCCATCAACCTCCATGTGGCCGAGACAAAGGCCAAAGAGAAGTCAACAGTCATTAAAAGATTATAGGCAGAGAGCCAGTGCAATGACCAATCGATAGATAAGGGGCGATGATAATGCCATTGTGGCCGAGGTAGATGCTGCAGCTGCAGTCGACAAGTCATGGAACAGTTCTATTCAAAGGCTTAAAGACAATATTAGCGACATGTTGAAGAGTCGAGACCCTCTGTAGAGGAGGTACATGGAGGGGTCACCGTTTGTATCAAGAATAGTAAGCTACCCAACCCCAGCTAAGTTCAAGGCATCAGTTGTCACCCTAAAATATGATGGAAGCACCAACCCAGTCCACCACATAGAAATATACCAATCGACTGCAAATATCTTCTCAGTCTCTAATGAGATGAGGTGTCAGGCCTTCTCTAGCACTCTTACTGGTGTTATGCATGTATAGTACACCTCCCTTCCAAATAAATTTATCAAAAATTTCAAGTAACTAGCCAATAGGTTCATCTATAAATTTTGTTTTGGAGTTAAGCCAAGGAAGAATACTACCCACTTGTTGGATGTCAAATAAGAAATAAATGAGTCTCTTAGAGAGTACATATCCCGCTTCAATAAAAAAAATTAAAGTTAGAAGACTATAACGAAATTATTGCCATGACCGCCCTTATGAGAGGATTACAGAAGGGCAAGCTCCTATGGAAGCTGGCCGAGGATCTTCTAAAGACCATAAAAGAACTCCTGGCTATCGCCAGGAGAGTCATGAATGATGAGGAGGCCATGGCATCCTAAGTAGATGATGAAAGGGAGCAAGTGGGAGAAGTCCTAGAAGTTCAAAGTAAAAGGGGGTTAGAAGAGGTTGACGGATGACAAGTTCGCTAACTATACTCCATTGACAACCACTCCAAAGATGATCCTGAATGAAATAAAAAATGATCGATCCTTAAGATGGCAAAAAAAAAAAACTAAGAGCCCCCCCCCCCCCCCCCCCACAAGAGGGATAACAGTAAGTGGTGCGGGTTCCACTAGGATCAAAACCACACCACTGATAAATGCTTCGCGCTTAAAGATGAGATAAAAGTAGATGCTGAAGCAGGGAAACTCAAAAAATATGTGGAAAAGAGTGATTCAAGAGATGGCCGAGATGACACCCAAAGGAGACAGGATGACAGGTGTAAACAAGATGCTCCAATGAATAAGGATGATGATGCTTCAAAAAATAATGACGAGGCCAGCCCTGACCTTCCGTCGAAGATTACTGATCCCAAGGGTCGGATGCATTCGATTTCTCACGAAGTGAAAATGATATGCGGTGGTTTAATAGGTGGAGGTCCATACTACAGAGGAAAATGCTATTCCAAAGAGCGAAACTGTTAACTCAGCTGGAGTTGATTCAAAGTCGGGTAAGAGGAAGAAAGTCGATATGAACACCTTGGTATTAGATTTTTTGAGGTTGGACTTCAAGGGGATTTTAGCCTGTCATGATGACCCTCTTGTGATCACCGTGATAGTGCACATGTATAATGTCCTCGGGATATTATTCGATGGTGGAAGTTCAGCTGATGTAATGTTTTGAGAGTGTTTCAAAGGGTTGGGACTAAGCAAGAAAAGGCTCATCCCATATCATCAAACTTTAATTGGATTTAGTGGAAAGAAACTCCACCCTCTTAAGATTTATGAAATGGATGTCTATATGGGAGAGGTCTTTTCGAGATGTCTCACAAAGAAGATAAATTTCTTTGTGATGGATGAGAATGTTTACTCAACTTACAACATCATAATGTGACGGGTAGCCCTAAATTTGAGGCACTTCCCTCTACCATTCACTAAATAATAAAATTCCCGACTCCCTATGGGGTAGGGGAAGTTAAGGGTGATCAGGCAGAGGCACAAGAATGCTACTTCAACTTAGCTGAGGAAAAATATGCTCATAAGAGAGCCACTACCACTTACAACATCGACACTCTCGACCCTTGGGACGAGATGAAGCTAAAAATGGGGAAGTTGTTTTGGAGGTAAAAACCATCGTCCTTAATGAGGAAGAGCCAACAAAACTGTCCAAACCGACAAAGACCTAAAAAAAGAAATCAAGAATGGGTTGATCAAGCTGCTGAGGGAGAGACAAAGTATTTTTTCTTAGAGTTATGAGGACATGCCAAGGATTGACCCAAAGGTCCTCTTCCACAAGTTGAATGTGGATAAGGATGCGAAGTAGGTCAGATATAGACGAAAAATTTACTCCAGGTAAAAGTACGAGTTTCTAAAAGATGAGGTCAAGAAGCTAGAGAATGATGGCTTCATCAAAGAGGTGGTTTACCCAGAGTGGCTGGCCAATGCAGTCATTGTACCTAAGCCGAATGGAAAATGAAGAATGTGTGTAGACTTAACCGATTTGAATAAGGCTTATCCTGAGGGTAACTTTCCTCTCCGCCGGATCAATCATATGGTCGACGTCATGTCTGAGCATAAATTAATGAGTTTTATAGATGCCTACTCAGGCTACAACTAGATCTTTATGGACCTAACCCATGTAGAGAAAACTTCGTTCATCACTGATAAAAACACATATTTCTACAAAATCTTGCCCTTTGGCCTAAAAAATGCTGGAGCTAATTATTAGAGATTGGTAAACAAGATGTTTGAGGAGCGGATAGGGAAAACCATAGAAGTATATGTAGATGACATGTTAACTAAAAGCTTCAAGGTTGAGATAAATATGTCCAACCTTGAGTGCACTTTTGACACTATAGATGAGTATCAGATGAAGCTCAACCCCACAAAGTGTGTGCTAAGGGCAGGAGCATGTAAATTCTTGAGATTCATTATTAATCAACGGGGGATAGAGGCTAAACCTGAAAAAAATTAAAGCATTATTGGAGATGAAGACTCCAAAAATAATAAAACATGTTCAGAGCCTGACTGGACAAGTTGCTGCATTTAATAGGTTCGTATCAAGGGCTACAGACAAATATCTTCCCTTCTTCAAAGTATTAAGAAAAGCCTTTGAACTTCCAAGAGTTGAAGGCTTACCTAAACTCCCCACATCTACTATTCCGTCTGTTCAGGGAGAAAAACTATATCTATACCTGGCCATGTCTGAGTCAACCATTAATGCAACCATTATACGAGATGACAATGGGGTGCATAAGATAATTTATTTTAACAGCAAAGCCCTTCAAGGGGTTGAGCAGAGATACCTAAAATGGATAAATTGTCTTATGCTTTGATTCATGCATCAAGAAAAATGAAATCCTATTTCTAGGTTCAGACGATGGTCATCCTTACTAACTTTCCTCTTAGACAAGTCATCCATAAACTCGAGAAATTGAGTAGGTTGATGGCTTGGTCGATGGAGCTGGGAGAATTTGAAATTATCTATCAGCCAAGAATAACCATCAAAAGGAAATCTTTGGCCGACTTCATATTCGAGTTCACCTGGGATGAGGTTGATAGTGACGAGTTTGTAGATCCAAAAAATGAGACAGAGAAAGTAAGTGCTAGCCTGACTGAGGCTAAGACAAGTGTTGCCAAAACTGTGGTGGTCGAGAATGAAGAAGAATTTTTTTTTTGTTCAAGTATGGAGTCCTAGATGAAGGAACTTTCTCAAAGAAAGGTACTATTTGGAGTCTGTTTGTAGAAAGCTCTTTATACGACACATGGAGTGGAGCTGGATTGATTGTATCATCCCCTGATGGAATTGACATTGAATACGCTTTGAGGTTATTTTTCAAGGCATCCAACAATGATTCGGAGTATGAAAATATTTTAGCAGAACTCTCCCCAGCCAAAGCGTTATCAATCGGCCAAATGTTGGTTCATAGTGACTCCAGGCTGGTAGTAAGTCATATATTGGGGGTATATGAGGCTAATGATGATAGAATGTCGAGTACCTATCACCGATAAAATAAATGCTTAAGAACTTCAAAGAGGTGAAGCTAAAAAGGATCCCTCAGCTAGATAACAACTGAGTCGATGCCTTAGTAAGGTTAGCATTTGTGACGAGAGCATAAATTAGAAGGTTAGTGCCTGTGAAGATATTACATCATTTGAAAATTGAAGTGGAAGACAATACAGTGGAGTTCTACTTAAACCTGAACCTAGGGGCATCATGGATGGATCTCCTCATCCGTCATATCATAGATGACGAGTTTCCAGAGTCCAAAGTGGAGAGAAAGAAGTTAAGATACAAGGCGGCTACGTTCTCTATCATAGGAGACGTCTTGTACAAGAAGGGGTTCCTCCTTCCTTTACTATCATGTGTTCACCGTACAAAGGTAGAGTATATACTAAAAAATATCCATGAGGTCTCTTGTTCTAATCATATAAGAGGGAGATCATTGGCAAAAAGAATAGTCACTTAGGGGTACTAGCAGCTGACTCTGGCCAAAGATGTAGCCAACCATGCGAAGAGATGTGACAAATGTCAAATATATGCCATCATCCCTCACCAACCTCATCAACCCCTGTCATATATTACTTCCCCTTTAACGTTGACAGCTTGAGAAATTTTCTTGGTACGACCCTTACTCATAGCAACAAGTAATTATAGATATCTTATTATAGTAATCGACTATTTCAGTAAATGGGTTGAGGCAGATGCCATGATAACTGTCACTGAGATGAAGATCTTCAAATTCATTTGGAGGAATATCATCTGCGGGTATGGTTTACCTAACACCCTGATCTCTGACAATGGTAAACAGTTCAAGAACTCATCCCTAGAGGCCTACTATAAGAGGGTTGGCATTAATCAATTTTATTCAGCTCCAGGCTGACCTCAGGTAAATGGCCAAATGGAGGTGACCAACAAATCTATCTTGGACGGGATCAAGAAAAAACTAGGAGATGCCAAGGGTCTTTGGACTGAAGAAGTACATGTCGTCCCGTGGGCCAATAAGATGATAGAGATAACAGTAACAGTGGAGACCCCTTTTATGCTTGCATATGGCTCAGAAGTAGTGATACCCACCGAGATTATCCTACCAAGTCATAGAGTTCAAATGTACAACCCTGAAGAAAATATTGAGGAGTGAAGATTAGATCTAGACCTACTTAAATAATGGCGAGAGGATGCAAATATTAGACATGCTTCTTATCAGCAGAGGACTATAAAATTCTACAACAAGATGTTTAAGTCTATGCCAATAGCTGTTGGAGACTTAGTTTTGAAAAAAGTTTGGCAGAAGTTGAATAAGCTTCGTGCAAACTAGCATGGCCCCTATAGAGTTATAGAGGAATTTGTTCAAAGCACTTATCAAATTGAAAATTTGGAGGGAGAGACATTCTCAAACCCTTGGAATGATGATCACTTAAAGAAACACTACCAGGATGGTATGCAGATTTTATTTTACCATTGTAAAAAATATGTACTGAAAAAGTGATGAATGGAAAATTAGCAAGTCTTCCCTCATATATTTATTGTATGAATTGATCGTATTACATGTTTCAAGTCGTCTTAAGATACATAACATCACTCATGTGGTGAAATAACATTAACTCACTCTCGATGACATGAGAATCTAGACGGGGCTCACCTCGTCCATGGATTCTCAATAACACCAAGAGAGGGGAATAGTGTGACAACATCACCTTTAGTGATGAAAAACACAACATATTTGAAAAATTATTTAATTATGGTTTATTTAAACATCATTAACTTGGGTGATATGAGAGTCAAAACTCTCTCAATAAGACGACAGTGTAGGATGAGATGACACTCATCCATACACTCTCAAAACGACGAGAGGGGACTTATGATTAAACATAATTAATTTATTGCATTCAAATTCAAAAATCATTTAATTATGGTTTATTTAAACATCATTAACTTGGTGATACGAGAGTCAAAACTCTCTCGGCGAGACGACAGTGTAGGACAAGGCAATATTCATCCATACACTCTCAAAACGACGAGAGGGGACTTGTAATCAAACATTATTAATTTGGTGGCTCAAATTTGGAAATAATTTAATTATGGTTTATTTAAACATCATTAACTTGGTGATATGAGAGTTAAATCTCTCTGGGTGAGACGAAAGTGTAGGACGAGACGACACTCATCTATGCACTCTCAAAACGACGAGAGAGGACTTATAATTAAACATTATTAATTTGGTGCATTCAAATTAAAAAATCATTTAATCATGGTTAATTGAGCTCTCGGCTAAGGACAAGAGTAAAATTAAGACAACATCATTAACTTGGCAACCTCTCATTTAATTAATAATTTGGTTATCTTATGACTCAAGACGAGGGAGAATTCAAACATGTAAGGTGAGATGAGAAATAAACTTGGAAAACTCATTACACAGTCGACAAAAAGATAATGAAAGCTCAAATAGGAGGTAATAATTCGTTCATTAATTCAAACAATAATAATCAATTATGTGCAAACATTATAAAAGATCAAGTGTTCACACCAAAAAAATTAATTACAAGATAAAGGGTATTGGCCACAGACGACCACCCTAGAGAGTTGGCTCAGCATTGATGGCCGACCCTCTAGCACCATCCTAGGCTTGAACATACCCAAAAGCAACAGTAGAATTGGTATTAGCCTTAACTGGGACTTCGTTCATAGCCTCATCTTCTTAGACTGAATAGCCTCTATCAAAAGGGCATCGTCTTTAATCTTCTGAATAGCCTCTATCGAAAGAGCCTCGTTCTTAGCTTTTTGGATAGCTGCAGTAAGATCTTTAGCATGCTTTGTAGGTTGAGCACTCAGTTCCACATCCTTAGCCTTGAAGTTATTGGCATGATCCTGGATGAGCTGATCAAGGGTATCTTGTGTTCTTCTTTGCGTTCCCTCAGCTTTTTTTAAGTCGTCCATATTGTGGAGGGCTTTCCCACCCTCCTGAATATTGGAGAAGTTGTCAGTAACCCATTTTATAGCAGAAGTGAAGGACCACATAGACTACAGAAGAACAAAAAATGTCCAAGCCAAATTAAATACGAGGTCGATTCCTGCGCCAAGTGATGAAGACCAAAGTTGTAGCTCTTCAAGGGATGCATTTTCCCCGTAAACTTTTAGTCTCCGTTAGAAGGGACAATAAACATGACAGCCCTCGACCTCGACGCTGATGGAATAATCCAGTCAGGGCATCCCATCCATTGGGATATGTTAGCTACCTAAAAATAATCGAAGTCCAGTGATGAAGAACCACTAGAGAAGCTTGACACAAATGCAAAAAAAGGTGGATTTACTCTCTGCCTCGTCTCCCGTTCCTGACGAGTGTCTGAGGGAAGAGTAGGATCCTTTCTCTTATGGATGTCCTCAGGATTGGTCGGACCACTAACGATAATCTTCCTCGTGGGCTTCTTTCTTTCCTTCTTGAGTAGAGAATTTTTTAGATTGGGGGCTATCATATTCTAAAGTTCGTCTGAGATGTAAGGATGATAAAGAAGAAACAAAAGTGATCAATCATAAAGATGAAAGATGAGAAAAGACTTATGATAAAAAAAGTTAAGTAACTCACACAAAGGGTCTAGGGGGTCAACCCCTAGACCAGACTTCTCAAGAAAGTCAGGAGTCATGAGATCCTCAAACTCAAGAAGGACACCCTCCTTCCCTTAATCCTTCAGATAATTAACCATTTCCTTTTCGGTAATGCTAAGGTCGGGGTCCAACTTGGCAGACTTAGAGGGGTTATGCAAGGTACATGGAACCCTCGAATCATCCTCACATGGGTTGACGTTGACTGGAAACTTCCATGCCTCAGAAATAAAGAAAAATCTCTATTTCTAGTGGTGATTTGATGTTTGGGTTACGTGAATGATTTTCTTGTCAGGTTTTCTAGCCCCTGATAAGAAAATCATCTTGGCTTTAAGTATAATTCTCCAAGAATTGGGTGCTAGATGAGATGGGGAAATCCCTAGGCTAGACATAATAGATCTAATGGAAGGATGAAAGGGGAGCCGAAAGCCAATCCTAATCATCTGGTCATAGATAGTTACTTCTTCCTCTCGGCCTCCAAAAACCCTCTCATCCTCATCTGGTACCCTCATAGAGTTATCAGACTTGATACCATATAAATGTCTCCAAAGAAGAAGCTCGGACTCTTTAACGGTAGACTGAAATGTCTAGGCGTATAAATAGTTAATTGGTTCCTCGGCCTCAGAGTCATCATCGTCGATAGTATTTTCAACAGTTGGGCCCCATCGAGAAATCTCTCTTAGAATTCGCTCATAGTTATAGCCGATAGAGGAACGTCAGTTAGAGGAATAGTAATGTTAAGAGTCGGCTTAGTAGGATCCAAAATAACTTGAACTGAAGAGTCATCCTAGCTGGATAACTAAGCATTATCATATATGATTTGGACCAAAGAGTCGTCCTGACCAGATGACTCAACTTGACTGGAAGATAATGTCTGAGATAAGCCCTCGTCTACCTTAGAACCCACAGGATGTGTGGGTGGTGCTCTCATGGCCTCTTCAAACGAGTCCCTACTCTCAGCTAGGGCAGAGGAAGAGCTAGACATCTCATCCCTATCGACCTCAGATGATGAGGATAAAATGGTCTTTGAAGGAATGGGAAAGATGGGACATGTTAGGTCAACCCCGGCTCTGCGTCGAGCCTTGTCCTCCTCCTCCTCCTCCTCCTCCTCCTCCTCAATTCTATGGATTTTTTTGGAAGTATCTCTCTCTCAATTCTATGGATTTAAAAGTCTAAGGCTTAACTTGGGCAAGAATATAGGTTAAAGGTAAAAAAGGACAAATAATTTGCAATTTGACCAACATTGACCCAAATATCAAAATGGGCAACTGAATCATTTTGATTCAAGAACAAATGAAGAACACTTTCACTGGAGTTTTACCAGTGGCTAATTTAATGGGCAAATAAGTCTGGAAAAAGTCAGGAAACCTAAGGGATACTGATTAACTCTCAACACCGCCCAAAAAAAAATCTAGTGGCAATCCTAGAACCACCAATAGAGGTATCCAGAAAATAATGAAATGCACAAAAAAATATGAAAATAAAAAAAAACTAACAGAAAAAGGGGAGATCTTGAAATGGTGAATAATAGAGATTACCTGGAAGGAATGGAAGAACGAAGAAGAAAATTAAGCCCTAAAATTAGCCTGAAAATGCCTGAGCAGGAAGAGAGAAAAATTGGTTTTAGAGAAAGAAAGAAGTCGCGCGGGAAGAAGAAGAAATGAGAAAGAGAAATGGTTTTTTCAAAACTATTTAAATACCTCTAATCATTGTGCACAACTTACAAGTCATACATCATAAGGGCATAATACCCTAGGGCACACTTGCAACCGCCATTCTTGAGCCACACACCAATCCATAAAATGGCTGTCAAGTATCACACTAAGGTCTTCACTCATTGTTCTAGACCTGGCATATGAAAGGACGCCTCTTCATGTTTTGCCAGAAAGATGAATTATCCCCCAGCCTTCCATTTACATTAAAGACTAAGTGCTAGGGATTGGTTGATATAATAAGTATAGTCTCATTCCTAGACTTGACCCCCTAGGCTAAGGCTGACCAGTTCCAGACAGTTAAATAAAGAAAGTTATGGCTCGACCAGGGAACCGACATGAAGATTATCATCCTCAACCACAGACTCATAATAGGAGGTCTCATCCTCATCTCAGAGAATAATCAATATCATCAACATCAATGATCTTATGACTAAAGTACCCTCGGCCTCAATCGTTACACAAATGACGGGGATAAATAAAAACAGCTCAACGTGGAAGTTAACATATCGTCAGAGGATCTAACTTGACAACTCGGCTTCGACCTGGCCTGGGCGGTCAAAATTTAACTGCTTATAGAGAGTGTGGATTGGGTAATGCGTGAAAGAGTGCACGTGGTTTACAGATCCCACATGTACAAAATTATTATAACCAGATCTCAATATTTCATCATCATGATCTACATGTGACAGTGACAGGTGGGTGTTCATTATTGGCTACTACATACTGCACATGCTTATTACATGCTTGGTGGGTACATTACTCCCCCAATCAATATCTTCAATAATATAAAGGATCACATATTGAAAACCCTAGCCAATACTCTATGGAAATCACAGTAGAGAGAGAACGTTGAGTGAATTGTATCACAAGGCTATTGGATCCTATTTTCATAGTGAAACTCACTCACCATTGCACAATGGAGTAGGTCAGATGGTTGAAACACTTACTTTATAGTCTCTTTCTCCATTGCCTCACCTCCTTCTTTACTTTTATATTTTATTTCCACCATTGTTACACTTTTTAGGTTCTACTGGATTGATCTCTTACTACATTACTGGGTGGTACCATAACTTGTATCAACATTGAATAGGACCACGAGTGAGATTTGAGTCTAAGTGCTGACTAAAATCAACTTTCTTAATCTCATAGGTTTGTAAAGGGTCCATAGGTTCTTAATCCTAAGGGTTATGAGGATTATAATTCTTGCACAATTGGTGATTTGATTGTATTGAGTGTGTAGCTAAATCTTATTAGATGCTTGCACAATTCTTGATTTCATTTGATGAAGGATAAAAAGTCCATCATTTTCCACATACTACATGCTTTTGATATTCTCGGATATCATGGGCATGATCCCGACGTCGAGTATCTTAGGGCTTTGAATAATTATTTCCTATGGACCTTTGCTCATCATAACACTATTCTGGTAAATCCCTAACACTTGTATTTATCTTATGACAATTTATCCATCCACCTATCTTATAATTTTATTTGTTTGTAGAAAGTAATGGTAGATAAAATCCCTTTTAATGAAATCTCTTATGTTTAGCACCTATGCTTTAACTTTTGAGAAGAGAAGCAGATGAATAAAGAGCCTTAAACCCAAGTTTCTAACTTGAGCGAGAAGTTGACTACTTTCCAAAATGAGGACACTAAGACTCAGAATGATCTAAAACTGAAGTATAATGATCTCGTTAAGGCTACCAACGGGATGGAGATGAAGATGAAAGTGTTCCCTAAGGTCGAACACTACAAAAAATTCTACGAATGGTCATGGTAAAGGGGTCATGGCTCCCATCCGTGACCAGATGGTTATGACCCAAAATTGTGACCACAACCAAAATGGGCATGACAAAATCCATGACTCAGTGTGGTCATGGGTCGTTTTGTAGGTGGTCACGACCCTAAACCCTGACTCCTTCAGGTCACAACTCTAAGTCGTGACCTAACCGGGATAATTATGGCACCGAGTTTCCCTCTAATTTTGGTCACGTGATGAGTCATGGCCCTTAGCCGTGACCAGAAACCCAAATACACAAGGATATGGTCATGGCTTATGTTCGTGACCATTAAATTATATGAGTAACGACTTTTGGTTGTGACCATGAACTTATTTACACGCTGACGTATTAAAAATAATGGGGTCACGTCATATGGTCATGGACCTAAGTCGTGACCAAGGTCTTTATACTTAAAAAAATGCAGATCAGTTTTTCATTTCCCTCGAAAATTTCTAAAGCCTGATTTTCCCTCCCTCTCTCCGGCAATTTCGGATCTCTCCTTCTCTCAATCTCAATCTCAAATATAATCTCAATCTTCTCCTTATTAGGTATTTCTATGTGTGTGCGTATTTTTGTGTGTATGTATTTCTCTATGTGTGTGTATTTCTCTGTGTATACATATGTGTATATGTGTGTGCGTGTATACGTGTGTGTATTGTGTATATGAATGTAGGTGTGTATACATTGTCATTGTGTGTATTATGTATATGTATGTGTGTATACTATAAACGTGCATGTGTGTGTGTATTCTACAAAAAAATACATATATATGACTAATGTTGGTTTAAGTTTCAAACTAGGGCAAATTTTAATTTAATGGATATTGTTGGTTTAAGTTTCAAACTAGGGAAAATTTTAATTTAATGGATATTGTTGGTTTATGTTTGGGGATGAAATATAAAAATATACATATCTATTAACATTGATGCTAAATTCAGGATTAATTTTAGGGGCTTTGTAAAATTAAGTCCCAAAAATGCATAATCTATTAATTGTAGGGGTAATGTTTGTAAGGGATTAATTTTATGACTAATGTTTGTAGCTATTCAAACCTACTAAATTAGCAGTTGATGATTCATTAGAGCCACAATTTATAGGAATCATATTATGCCCTCATACATAATAACTCGTTAATAATTCATTAGAGCCATTATTTATAGGAATTATAATTACGCCCTCCTTCATTTTTCTTAGGAAAAATGAGTCACGGTTCTAATAAATGTCAACAAGAGTGGGTATACGTGTGTGTATTGTGTATATGTATGTAGGTGTGTATGCATTGTCATTGTGTGTATTGTGTATATGTATACATTGCCATTTAAGTAATGGAAGCAACGCTCCAACCAACAACGTGACACAACCACAAGGAGAATTCTTATCATCAATTGGTGAGCAATACTCAACTCCACGAACTGTTCACTCCCCTACTCCGAGTTTCAGTAGTTAAGGTACTCCCACTAATCCAATAGACACGCCCAATGCTCCTGAAACTGCCGGGTTAGTTGAGAAGAAGCCCATTGGGTTCTCTTTATTGGTATATAACCCCACGTGGGATAAGAATCATGTTCAACACTTTAAAGCCCTGTGTTTGTCCTTGGCCAAAAATGAATGTGGGAGTGGGAGGAGCTGACAATTGGAACCTTGTAGATAAAGATATTAAAGATGATATCTACGAGCAACTCAGCAAATGGTTTTTATTTTCCCCAACCTCAAAAAATAAGGTTCTTTCTCGGGTTACTAAACAACTCCAAACATATCGGAGAAACCTTAAGCAGAAGCATTTCCCTAAGGGAGCATTGAGCTCTGACATTTTGTCTCTCAAAGACAAAGTCCCTTCGAACGGTGAGATGCTAGTCTCTCAATGGAATGATTTTCTAGAGAATGAGGCGAAGGACTCCAAATGTTGCAAAGGGAGAAAAACAAGCAGAATAGGGCCAAAAAATTGATGTCCACCAACTTGGCTCGAAATCTTATGAATATTTGAAGAACGAATGGTCGACCATTACGCAAGGCAACCTGAAGAAGGAAAGACATCGAATATGGCCAACTTATACATGCATGCTAGACGAGACAAAGATAATAAATTCACTCCTAACTTGGCCAAGACTGTAGAATCAATAGAGTCTATTAGTAGTCAGTCAGATTCAAGCCCGTTCGATGACATTGATAATGATGCCATCGCATAAACCTTTGGGAAGGACCATAAAGGGAGGATGAGAGGTTTGGGCTCTCATATGTCAAAAATAAGATTCAAACACATTGCACCTCTTATGGACGAGCTTTATTCTATTAATAAGCATTTTGCGACCAACGATGAACGTCAATCTAGGACTGAAGGGGATATAATGGGGCTTCAAAATGAATTAGGAGGTATGAATGATAAACTTGCACAGATTGTGTCCCTTTTAACCGGTCGTATGTCCTTACAACCCCCAATGCATCCTAGTTTCCCTCCATAGATGCCGGTTCCTACTTAAAATTTTCCTCGTTCTCCATTCCCCCCCACAGATTTTGGTTCCTTCTTCAACATTCTCTTTCTCAGTGCCTTAGCATGGCACATGTCTTGGATCATCGTCAACAACCCACGCTGACTATTGCGAGAAATAAAGGACCTAAGCGGTAAATTTGTCATTGGGATCTACATGCTCATGTCCACTGTCGTAGGAAATTTGGTACATAATCAACCTTTTCAAGAGGGTGAGTGTCAAATAGTGGTTGATACAGTATATGAGGGTTGTGAAATCGTTCCAGCACACATTAGCAGTGGAGAAGGGAATTTTTTAAAAAATTATGTAGACTCTATTACCACTTGGCTAGTTTATCGCTTGTTGAAGATGTAGTAATATTTTTCTTATGTTGTAATAATATCTGTAGAAAAATTTATTAAATTTGAGTTTAAGTGGTTGTGTAGTATCATTGATTGCCGTGTTCTTGTATTTAACTTATTGCATAATTTGATTAATTAGTGCGTTGTTGACTATATTAGGATTTGCTTTGATACTATATTAGTGCTTTACTATGCAACATGATATTTATTTTATCATGTTAATGCATGACTACAATTTGAAGATTATTAAATGGATTTTCCACAATACAAAGAGTGGATGGGGGAGACTGACCGAATAGCTAATAGTTATGTTAAGGGCGTTCAAGAACTTATCAAATACGCTTTTAAGAACCTTAAAAGTGAGAAGATTCCGTGTTCGTGCACCCATTGTATAAACGAAAAATATAAATCTTTAGAAGATGTTGAGTTACATTTAATAATGTGGGGAATTTTTCAAGATACGACAAGTGGACATGCTATGGTGAAAAACATGTACTATGTTCCCAAAGAATTATCGGTAACCAACTACGTAACACAACACCAATGAGTAGAAGTGGTAAATGATTTTCCAACACATCGTCCATTGACCAACCTAATTGACGATGCTTACGGAGTCCACCACTACCAAAACCACTAACCTATAGAGACTGATAATGCGCACAATGAACAATTTGATACTGAACTATTAGGAGACCAAGAATATATATGGTTGAAAGCCTATGCGGCTAAACCGTTATATAAATATCGCGATGAAGATCATTCGGTATTATATGCAATGATTGGTTTGCATAATTTGAAGAGTCAGTTTGGATTGCCTGGGAACAACGTAATCGATATTCTTAAGTGGGTTAACGAAATTATCCCCAAAGAGAACACGTTACCAGACCATTATCCTCCTATAAAGAAGAGCTTGAAGGGTTTGGGATTGAAATACAAATCTATTCATGCATGAAAGTATGATTGCATATTGTATCGCAACGAACACGGAGAGAAGGATGAATGTCCAATATGCGGTGAGCCTAGATATGCCGTTTGTCAGAAGGTAAATGACAAACTTGAAAAATATCAAAAGAGCTCGAAAGTCCCACAAAAGGTTTTGAAGTATTTTACACTTGGGTCATAATTAAAATGATTTTTTATTATACTGTGGATAGCGGAGGCCATGACATCGAACGCTCGATGCAAGGTGGGTGGGAATTTGATACGTCATCTGGTTGATTCACTCGTTTGGAAAATTTCAAATGCACGACACCTTGAATTTGAAAAAGAACCACACAAAATTCGTCTTGCAATCTCAACTGATGGGTTTAACCCTTTCGATAATTTAAGTACTAGTCAAACTTATTGGCCAATTCTCATGGTGGCTTTAAGTTTCCCTCCAACACTGTGCACGAGAAAGGAGTTCACATTATTATCTTTATTGATACTCGGGCCGAAGGATCCAAGTGATGATATTGATATGTTCTTAGCCCCATTAATCGAAGAACTTAAAGAGTTGTGGGATAAAGGCATGACGGCGTTCGACTCTCACAAGGGTGAAGAGTTCACACGTAAAGCAATGGTGATGTGGGCGATCCACGACCTTCCTGCTTATGGGACCTTGTCCGGTTGTAATGTTCATGGTTATTATGGATGTCCCATATGTGGGGAGGAAAATGAAGCCATTTGGCTAAAACGTAGTTGTAAGATGAGTTACACGGGTCTTTGTAGATTTCTACCGACCAGTCACCCTTTCAGGAATGACAAGTCTAACTTTTATCCTATCGTTCATGAGCGCCGGATGCAATCTGCTCAGATTTTTGGTTAGCGGATCAAGGAGAAGGTGGCGTCTTGGACTCCGGGGAATAGGTATATAAGCAAACACCCCAAGTTTGTAAACCTGAAGCGTAAAGCAAGGAGAGATCCTAACAACCCTACTAAAGCAATACCAAGGTCCAGGCGATCAATATTTTTTGATTTTTTTTTATTGGAAAGATCATCGTGTAAGGCATGTAGTTAATGTGATGCACACAGTGAAGAATGTTATAAAACATCTGATAGTAACATGTCTGGGTGGATCTCATTCCCAAGATGGAGAGCGGGCCTGCCGAGATCTATAGTATATGAAGCTAAAGAAGAAACTCTGGTTAAAAAAAAATCCTATAACATGATGAATTTCTACCCCCCGGCTGCTCTTACTTTGACTACTAGTGAGAAGAAGATCCTCTTAGACACGTTATTCAACTTGAAGACTCCAACTGGTTATTGTGGTAATATACGTAAGGTCGTAAGCTACAAAGAAAATGACTTAAAATAGTGGTAGTCTCACGACTGGCATGTAATCATCCAATTAATCCCTCTGTTATTTCAGAATTGCTTATCTGAACACAAAGATCTCCATCGGGTAATTCTGCAAATAAGTTTGTGTTTTACCCTAATTTATGCAAAAGTGGTAAACATAAGGCACATTAAAGCTGCAAAATCAACTTTAGTCGAGGTAGTTTGCGTATCCGAGAAATATTTTCCTGTGTCGTTCTTCGATATCAGCATCCACTTTCTTGTGAATTTATGGGATGAAGATTTATTATATGCTCCCATTAGGTATCGTTGGATGTAACTCGCATGAACTGACTGCGTGGTCTCGGGACCCTTGGTTTGAGAGCATGACCTAAAACAGAGAATATCCTCACTTAGATTTGAAAATGTGTTGTTGGGGGGAGAAACCACTTAGCGCCTCCAAACGAACTCGTGAGTGGTGCCAATATCTCGTACGGGACTAATGTAACTCTTAGGACCTGATCGCGTGGTCACGGGACCCACAGTTTGAGAGCACGACCCAAAACAGAGAATATCCACACTTATGCTTGAAAGCGTGCTGTTGAGGGGGGGGGGGGGGAACCCCTTAGATCCCCCCAAATGGCCCTGTGAGTTGAGCCAACACCTCGTACGGGGCCAATATAACTCATAAGAAGCGACCGCATGATCACGGGACCCTCGGTTTGAGATCACGACCCAAAATAGAGAATATCCACACTTAGTCTTAAAAACATGCTGTCGGAGGGCAATACCCCTTAGCGCCCCCACACGGCCCCGTGAGCGGTCCTAACACCTCGCAAGGGTCTAATACAACTTGTAGGAACCGACCACGTGGTCACGTGACCCTTGGTTTGAGAGCACGACCCATATTTCAAAATGCCTACACTTAGGTTTGAAAACGTGTTGTTAGAGTGCAAAATCCTACAACGGCCCCCAAACGGCCCTGTAGGTGGTGCTAACACCTCGCTCAGGTCCAACGTAGTCCGTACAGAATGATCACGTGATCAAGGGACCCCTAGTTTGAGAGCATGACCTAGATTTCAGAATGCCTACACGGGTCCCGTGATCGCATGGTCTCGAAACCCCCAATTTGAGAGCACGGTACCCCAGCGAGGTCACCCAAGGAGCACTTGCAGCAACTGACCGATTAGCCTCTCGAGTCGAGGATTTTTTTATCATTAAAGTTGGTCATAGCCCAAAGTTGTGACCATTTTTTATGTACTGTAAGCTTGGGCATGACCCAAAGCCGTGATTAAGTTTACTTCTACAGAAAACATAGTCACGGCCTAAAGTCGTAATGAAGATTAATCATAAGAAAAATGGTCACGGATTTAAGTCGGGACCAGGTTTAATTATACACAAAACCTGGTCACGACTATAGGCCATGACTAAATGGTTTTTAAATTGGGTGATGGTCATGGGTTTGTCCCGTGACCATGACTGTAAATCGGGTTAGGGATATTTGTCGTGACCATGTCTGTGACTATTAAAAGTTCGTGACTAGGCAGTGGGTCAGGGATTTGGTTCGTGACCACCGAAATTGGTCACATTCAATTCGGTCATGCACCAAATTTGTGACCCCCACTGCATGGTCAAGAATAAAGTCTATGACCAATTGCCCAATTTGGTGTAGTGGAAGAGGAGCTGAATAAAGGTAAGTATCCGACCAATAAGGACACAACCATCATTGAATGTTTGAGATAAGAATTAGCCAAGGCCTATGAGGTTATTGTGGACAAGTACAAGGCCTCATCCTATTTTTAGGAGATGATGTCCTTTTAGGGTTATGTCGGGCTTAAGAAAAGAGTTATGATTACCCTGACATTACTGGGGTCATCGACACCAGGGAAGGGGATAGAGATGAGGTAATTACCTTGGATAGTGATGATTAAATGGATTTGGAAAATCATGTCCCCAAGGTCAATACTATCCCTCAGCTTAGATGATCACTAAAGAGTAGATCCCTCCAGTGTACTCTACGGCAGTGACTTAAGAAAATGCTCAGGACACTCAGGTCGATGATGTTACTGTTCCTGATGGCACATCTATTCCTCCAATAGTTTTATTTTATCGAGCCTTATAAGTTTTTTTTTCAATTTTTGAAAAATATCCATGTATTTATACGTTATTGCACTTGTGCTATTGGTTAAATTAATGCATTACTTTTTTCTTCATCCTTGCTGCATCAATGTATATTCTACCCTCTTTGAGTTTCTTCTTAACTTATTTTATCCAATCAATTTGTTTACCCGTTTATGTAACTTATGTTTTTGGGACTTATTTTAGTATGTAAATTTTTTTCCACATAATTATTTTAGCAATCCTTTTTGGAACAGTGCTTTGAGTTTATTTTGGCATGCCAGTATTAAGTCATTACATGGTCTTATGGTCAGCTCTTAGCTGACCTGACTAGACTACTAATTATCATTAGACGAATGTGAGTTGTCCAGATAGGGTTTTCTAAGTATAAAATTAACTTAAAGTTACCATAACATCTTCATATCGACAGTGTTTGATTGTGGACAATGACATGCTCGTTTATACTAGGTTTTACCAATGGTTTAGTAGACTTACTGGTCATTTAGGTCGGTTCATATTCGACTTGATATGGTGATAATACTGATTACCCATATGTCGACTAATTTCTTAATTATTACTTTTCTTAAGGACTAGGACCCTTAAAAAGTGTGATTTTCATAGTCGGTTTATTCTACTCATCTTTCTTAAGATGTCTTCAACCCAAGCTTTTTATCCATCTTTCGAAAATGAGTGTCTTTGCAGTACATAATGGTAGAACTTAAATAGTAAAAATATATAGAAATGACTAATCAACAGAGCTATTACAAAGAGTGTTTCCATTACATTCTTATTTTTTACCTACTTTGACTCTTCTCGACCTAATGGTAGTACTTCCTAAAGTGCTTTGCATGTTAGGGGTTTCTAAATGATTCCCTTACTAGCATTTTAATCCTGTATGTGACTGGTCGTATCACCACGCTGACTCTGTATAGACCATGCCAATTTGGGTTTAACTTATTTGCAGTCTGAATAACCTTCTTCAAAACCAAATCACCTTAATTTAGAATGGTTGGCTTGACTCTTTTACAGGAATCTAGTCATCTTTTATTGGTATGCTGCGACCCTATAGTTTTCTTGCTCCCTTATCTTATCTACCAAATCCATGTCGAACCAATACATAAGTTCTCTCCTTGGTGAGTTGAGATTTAAAAATCTATTCCTTGGAAAGTCAATCTCCGTCGATATAATAACTTCAAATCCGAAAGATAACATAATGGGGTTTCCCCAGTGACAGTTCTAATGGCCGTCTTATAGGCCTACAATATGCTTTTCATCTCATTAATCCAATTTTCCTTTGAATCTTCAAATCTTTTATTCTTTTTATCCAAAATATTTTATTAGTGATCTTGATTTGTCTGTTACACTTAGGATGACTAGGTACATAATGTAGTTTTATGATTTGGACCTGATGCAGTACGGTTAGAACTAAGAATTGGGGGCTATGGTCTGTGATGAAAGAAAAAGTCATCCTATAGTGAGAGATAACATTTTTCTATAAAAATGAAAGACCTCCGACTGTGTCATCTCCACCAAGGGTTCGACTTCCAGTCGCTTAGTGAAATAGTCCACTGCTTCCACCAGATATTTAAATATCCCTTTTATTTTTAGTCGTGTGCCAACGAGGTTTATTACTAACATAGAGAAAGGTTATTAGGATGTAATAGGAGTCGTAATTGTAGAAGGCCTTCGGTGAATGAAATCAAATTTGTGACATTTGTCATTTTTGATATATATTATGCAATCTTCCCCATAGTCAGACAATATGAGCCTTGGGTTTCTACCCTTTTGACCAAATATCTTCCAGTAGAGTGTGCACAATAGGATCCCTTTCACACCTCCTTAGACTTACTTGGGTTAGACGAATCGTAGGAGAGGTAAGATAAACAACATTTTGTTTCCCACCACCTTTCTAGTTTCCTTGTAGTGTAATATGGGAGACTCCTTAAGATCGTCTGAAACTACGTTAGTTACCAGGTATAATCTAATTAGGTCCATCCAGGATTGTACTATTTATACATCCATCACTTGCACATGTACTTCTTTGATATTGCGATGTAATATTATATGTATTATAACTATTATTCTCAGTTCGTTCCTAGTCATCGACGCTAGACCAGCCAAAAAATTAGCTCAAGAATTCTTCATTTTGGGTATTCTCACCATCTATACTTAAGTAAATGTATACAACAACATATATAACTTCTCTAGATATTGAACATCGTCTCTTCCCTTGATTCTTATATACATAAAACCTTGTTGAAGACTAACTATGAGTCGCTATGAGCCAATAACTACTGACCTCCCAATGACGAAGATAACTACAAGCCCGTGACCAGGGCTTCATACTTAGCATCATTGTTATAGGCTTCAAAATTAAAACACATGGCATACTTAACACCTGTTCCTTCTGGTGTGGTGATTATTAAACCTTCTCTATTACTATTAGTGCACAAGGAATCATCCATAAAAATATTCTAGACGGGTGTACCTTCTGTGACACCCCGCCTAATTAAATACCGGGCGATCACTCCTTTATTAAATTAAATCAAGGTGAACAGTTGGTTCATTCTTACCATCACTGTCGTAAAAATAACTTTTCAATTTAAACACCCTAATTAATTAAGCTAAGTGTCAAAACCATTTTTTTTATAACATTACTTTCCAAATTTTATTTAAAGGAAAATCATTTCTTTTTTTTATTAACAACATTTCAATAAGTAAGAATCACACCACAATAATCCTACAACATGATCCAAATAATTTAAAACATTCGACAAGTGAATCCCAACATTTAAAATTTAAAGTAAAACATCCATACTGAATAAATTCCAAAGAAACAGTACTAGAAATAACTGAAATACAAATGTCCCAATAAACAGATAAATAGTGGAAAGGGCGACACATGCCCCAATATCTGAGAATAATAGAAGTGGAATCAAGTAAATGAAATCGTCTAAGCAAGTGGCCTGCAACTCCGACCTAAGCTGCAACACGTTCCTTCCAAGGAATCCTAAGCAAGACGCCCCTGTGGCTGGGCACCTGTAATATATACATATATACACAAGAGAGAAAGAGAAATGGAAACGGGTCAGAGCCCGATAGTGTGTATGATTTAAAATTCGTTTAGCAAGTATTTAAATTGATACAGGCCAATGCAACAACATATTAGTGCGACACTCTCTTGAGAAATTCTCACCTCTCTTCTAATGTGCACGCCTATCGTACTAACCTTCCCAACGGATTATTTATCATATATCACACTAATCTCCCCCAACGATTTATCTTATCTTAGGTTACTCGGAAGATTTAAAACTGAATAACATCTTGGTTTAAAAGAATACTTTCATTTAGTAACAAAACTCTCATTTTAACTTCAATGATTAATAAAGTTTTCCAGTGTCATATTATACTCTCTCAAAACAAGTATTTACAATTTGAGCCATCAACCATGTCCTACTTACCAAATCACAGTAGGCAGTTCCAAATTTCAGAATTCCATATATATATTAACTACTCGTATAATATATATATATATTATAACAGCACCCCAAATAAAACTATGGTGCGGGCATACTCTACTATCCAAACCCCATATCACTCTTATTAAGGGGAATACAAATTCGGAATCACTCTCGAATTGTATTAACACATACACAAACAATATTGAGGCGAAGCATAGATTCCAAGTCTCTAAGAGGATGGCACATACCTGCGTCTCTTAGGACCGTCTGAACTATCCATTCGATAGCCTGTACCAAGGATATCTATCTCCTAGGGTACGAATCAATATCCCCCCGAAGGCAACACAGGATAAGATCGTCCCAACGCGGTAACCTGAGGGATAACAAGTAGCGTGGGTATGATTTTCACACATAGATAGTATATGCACACACAATCATATAACTATACTAATTTTGCCATATCAATATTAGGTATATCTCAAATCCCATAGTTACGATGTTTATCCTTATTTTCACATTTTTAGTAAACACATATAACGGTTCTTTTCTAACCTTGATTCGGTATTATTCCAACTTACCACATAACTCTCATGGCTTTATCCTCCCAATTATAAAATTCAGTAGGTATTCATCTATTCTCTATCGTAACTATTTGACGTAATCTCTCACTTTAAATACGTAGTTTCATCGTTCCTTATATAATTATCCTCAAAAATAAAATTCTCATCATCTATTAAAGGTCCCAAAATTTATTCATATACCCTACTAGTCCTTTTTCTTCCAAAACATATTTATAAGGGTGTCCATGAATTATTCCTCATTAAAGTGAATTTCAACTAATTAAGAAGGGAAAGCATGAATCTCCCAGGAGGGGTCGATCGATCGAAGCTCTAGGCTCGATCGATCGATCAAGCAGGTATGCGAAAACTGCAATTTTGTAGTTACGGGTTTCATCTTCTAACCTCAAAAATTTCCATATTTTTCAATCCCAAACGTCCCAAAAATTATACTACTAACATTATATCATCCTACTAGGTATTTCCAACGTAAAGCATGTGGATTTCTATCATTGAACATGGATTAACAGCCCAAAAATTTATATAATTATCAAGAATCCTAGAATCTCTTAAACATGGTTCTAACAAGTATTTTTCCAGAAATTCCTTCTTATAAACTTCATAATTTCGTGGTTTAATCCTCTACATGACAAGGGTTTCCAGAATTTTCATTTAAACCATAACTACATGAAATTTCCTACCTCAAATTGGGTTTTTATTCCCTATAATTCATTCTTAATTATTCCTAAACTAATATGAAAGACGTATCAACGAAATAAGCAAGATAAACACTTGCCTGGGATTTTCATAAGTCTGGTTTGGTGCCGAATTTGGTGTGGTTGCGTTCCCCGTCTCACGATCTACGCGTTGGCGGTGGCGGCGGCGCAAACCGTTGAGTTTTGAGCCTTGGAATGCCTTGAGAGCTCTCTCCTCTCCTCTCCTCTCCAATGGCGGTTCTAGAGTTTTGATTTTTCTAACCCTAGATGACTAACCTAAGTGGCTGATATAGATTACTAATTTTCGTGGGTTTAATTACCCAAAAATGTGAAATGTTTAAAATGCCCTCCTAGGGTACTAATTAGGCCTAAAAACGCCCCGAGACCCAAACTAAACCCCCGGGTACACTTTTCTAACTATGTCGACCCTTTCGGACGTGTTGGCGCACTCAAAACGACCATAAGAACAACTTAAAAAATATTCACTTTTATTTATCAGTATTTAGTCCCGACGCGACACGGGCGCGTCCCAACTCAAATTTTCAAAATTGTCATTTTATTCACTCGTGACATTCAATATAACCAATATTACATATTAATTTGCTCATTAGTAATATCCAACAATTTTCCATAATTACTAACACTCGTCACGTTAATATTTATAACATAATTAATTTCCTAATTTTTATTAAATAATTAATTCACATTAAATTTAATAAATCCCCAAATTAATATAGCATAAAAATACGGGGTTTTACACCTTCGTCGAAACCATCCTCAACTAATGAGAAATTTCTAAATATCTACTTCATTTGTACCAAATTTTGATCCCTCTCTGTTAGTCTTCCAGATTATTTTACTTTATTATTGGTTAGAACTAGTGTGACTTTAACTCCAGTCGGCTTTTTCGCTGTTTCTTCATCATAAGTGAACTCTTCTACAAAATCCGCTATCACTTGCCATTTTATAGCCTTTATTGGATAGTATATTATTTCATAGTCCCCCAACCTCACGCCTAAGACATCAACCTTCCAGACTTCTTAGGTTTATTAATGTCTTATCTGAGTGGCATATCAGTATACATAATAATCATATGGTCCTAGAATTGAGGCTTCATTATCCTTGGGACTCTGATCAACACCAATTTTATCTTTTTGAATCTGGGGTATCTAATTTATGTTCCCCTATATGCCTTATTATATTAGTAAACTATTTTTTCTACCCCGTCTTTACATCTCATAAAAGACTCGTACACGACAAGATACATATATAACTTTCCTCCTAGGATCATCCTTAGTGGAAAAGGATGGGATCCTAGATATCTCTTCAATTCTTAGAATGCTTTACCAAACTCCTCTTTCCATTTGAAGTTTTTTTAAGAACCTTGAAAAATAGAAGGCATCGATCGGTGGCCTTTGATGTAAACATGTTGATCATTGTAATATGACATGTCAATATCTAGATCTCCTTTTTACTCTCAGGAGATTTCATATTAATAAGGCCTTTAATCTTATTAGGGATGGCCTCAATATACTTTTGGTTGACGATAAACCAAATAAATTTTCTTACTCGGACATCGAACACATATTTGGCAGGGTTCAATTTCAAATGATACTTCTCCATTACATCGAAAGTTTAGTCGAGGTCATGGATATGATCGGCTTTCTTCTTGATCTTATTCACATGTCGTTGATTTAGACCTCCACATTATTTCCAATTTATTCTTTAAAAACCTAGTTGACCAAATTTGGTATGTTATTCCAGTGATTTTTATCCCAAAGGGAATAACATTGAAATAATAAGTACCTCGGTTGGTTATGAAAGAGTTTTTTTGATCTATCTTCTGGCTTCATCTTGATTTCATTATACCCTAAATAGGCATCTATAAACTTGAGCAGGTTATGCCTGATAGTGGTGTTGCCGAGTTTTTTGATTCAGGGCAAAGGGTAATAATCCTTTTGACATGCCTTGTTAAGGTCTATGAAGTTAACAAACATCCGTCAGTTTCCATTCTTCTTCTTCACCATCACGACATCATTCAACTCAGGTATTTCATATACTTGATGAACTTAACTTCATCATCACTTTGTACATTCCTTGTTAATGTCTGTGAAGTCAATAACTTCACTTTAATGGTTATATTATTCACTTTGGCAAATACTATGCGCTTTTGTTTCAAAGGTTTAGCATCTTTTATTATGATGAGCTCATGAGAAAGTATATTTGGATCGATACTAGGAATGTCCTTATAGCTCGATGCATATACATTTGCCTATGCTTTAAGAAGTTTGCAAGTTTCTTCTTCAGTATCGGGTCTAAGGATAAGTAAACTTTTATTGTTTTTTCTGGATGATTATCATCCTTGATCATAGGCTAAATTTTCTCATCTACCTTGCCTATAACCATCTTTTCTACATCTCAATTATCTAAATCTTAATTTGGTAAGTGGTATTTAGCTTCTCACACTCATCGAATGATTTATAATAACATTTCCAGGCTACCACTTGAATTTATTTCGCTTGACCTACTCTATAGTTGGTTGCAAACTTCATGACCTAATGTACTATAAAGGCCACTGCTTTGAATTTCTTCAGTCCGACCTGTCAGAAATGATGTTGTAAGACGAAATCATGTTCTTTTCCATGTAAAAAAAATGCACTATTTCTATACTGCCTGTCATCCATGTCCCTGTTGTGACTTCTAGTTCAATAGGCCCCAGGGGATACACCTTTTTCCCCGAGAATCCAATCAGTGGATGATGATAGGCTTGGAGATTTCTTTCAGACAACTTAAATCTTTTGAAGCAGTTGTGGAACAACACACCGACAGAACTATAATTGTCAATTAAAATTCTTTGGATAGTCCATTTATGAACCATAAAACTTACCACCAATGGATAATCATGTGTGTATAACAGTTGACATGAATCTTATTTAAAATATCGAATAATTAAATAATCTTTATTTACTTCATGAGGGCAAGTGTCTGTCGTTTCGGATATGTTTACCACTTATTTTTTGCTAAGTGAACAAGCCTTTGCCTCGTTCAGATAGGATTTTTTCTGTAGATCCATCTCCACCACTAGTGTATCCTATGATGATAAAATTAATCCTAGAAGAGATTAAGGAGATTGGTTCCTTCAGATCATTGGGTTTCTTCGGCATGTCACCATCGTTGACTTCATCTGAATTGTTGTCATTTCACCCGCATTTCCTGTATCCTTTACCTCTAAAGGATATTTGATTATTCTTTGGCTTAGGATCATCCTTTGGCTCGACTGCATGGCCTAACTTGTCAACATAGTTCTCCAACATGTCCTTTCAGAGTAGGGCCTTAATTTGATCTTTAAGGACAAGCATTTATCAGTTGTATGGTTGCGGTCTTTGTAAAAGTCACGCAACTTTCTCTTGTCTCTTTGCTAGTAAGAGTCTTCAGTTTCTCCATACACCGTAGCTTCTCACTTCCTCAGACCTCATTGATCATGTGGTGCACCCCAATAATAAGGGATGTGTACTCGTCAAACTACTTCTGCTTGCCTTCTTCTATTTTTTTAGATTTATCTCTTTTATCAGAGCTTCCTCAGGCATCAAACTTTGTACAACTAGATTCTTTGGGTTCGATAGCCTCCTCGGCGTTTGTGATCTTCCCAGCCTTAACTAGGAGTTAGGCCATTGTATTTAGGGTATCTTTCATGAGGTCCCAGCAAAACTTCCCTCATAAGAAATCGTTCATGATAGCTATGATAGACCTCTTATCACCATAGTCCTCCACCTTTAGTTTCTCAATGTTGAATTTGGTAATGTACTGTTTCCACATCTTGCGTTCCTTCTACGTAACACTAAGAAATTAAGAAACTCATTCAAGTTTTTGTGTTGAAGTAGACTTTATTGATAAAAAGATCGAATAAATGTCTAAAGTTAGTTATTTACTCCCTTGAAATCTCGTTGTACCACACATGATCTTATCCTGTCAGAATACTGGAGAAATCCCTACACCTAATCTCATATGGCACTGAATAGATATCTGAAGAACCATGGTAGTGCTTAATATGGTTAATTAGGTTAGTTTTCCACTATACATAGGTGTTATCACCAGTGGCTTGAACTTTCTTGTGTGGTTAGATAACTCAGAATGGATGCTATAAAAGGATAAATTTGAATGTAAGACCTCTCCAAATGGTTCGTGGTCTTGATCATGTTCCCTACCCGGTCTTCCTAATATTGAATGGACCCCTTCTATGGCTGGTCCTTCTCTGCCTACTCATCTTTTATTAACTTCCCGACTCTTGTGTACTCTCGATTGAACTCTCCTCCTTCCTAAAAGTTTGCCCCGGACCTGGACAAGCTTCTTGCACTTTTCCTGGATCTTTCCCAGGAGGTAACTTTCCTGGTTTATAATATATAAGATTCCTCTCTACTTTCTTGGTACGATTATCCTTTGACCACACTTGGATTTGGTTCCAATCGATAAAAACCATGCCTTTTTAATATTTCGAAGACGTTGGGTCATTCGGTTGTGTAGGATTGATCATCTTATTTCGATCGAATTATTGAGGTTCTTCCCGGTCTATAGGAATGACCTTCTCGACCAAACTTTGTCCTTGTTCTAAATCTAATCCTCTTATCATCTAAATCCATATCTAGTCGGTGTAATACCCCATAATTTTATTGATTTTCATTTAAGGGATTAATTGAATTAAATGAGAATTAATTGAAAATTAATCCGGATATAAATACTAGCGAGATGTGAGTTGGTATTTGATTACGATGGTAAAACTAAATATTTCTGAGTATATATGGTAATATATGAGTATTGAAAATATTAAAATTGTCGCGAGGAAGAAATACGATAATTTGGGAAATTTAGTTGGGACGCGCGTACCAGTCGTGTCAGGTACCAAATTATTTAAATTAAAAAGTGAGTTATATTTTTATCAATCGAATAATCATTTTGAGTGCGCCAACGTGTCCGGAAGGGTCAAAATAGTCAGAAAACACTAGCCGGGGGTTTAGTTTGGGTCCCGGGGCATTTTTAGGCCAAACCGACAACCTAGAAGGGTATTTTGGTAATATTAAAAATAAGGAGATTAAAACCCACGAATTTTTGAAGTAAATTAAATATTATTAAAAGAGCCACTAAGGCCATTATCAGCCAAAAGTGAGAGAGTGGCCTACGGAGGTCTTGAGAGAAGTTAGAAGAGAGGCTAGAGGGTCTATACCAAACCATCTCCCCATCATCGGAAATTGGAAAGGATTTGTGACCGGAAAGAGGAGAGAATCAACCTAGAATCATCGACAACAATCTGAAGAATGAATCTAAGGCAAGTGATTTGATATTTTTAAGTGCATTAAATATCTCTTCCATGTTTAGTGTAGGAACTGTTTTGTCTGGAAAGTTTTGAGGAAAACATAATGAAATTATTGTAGAAACTCTAAAGTTGGGTTAGGGATTGCATGTAGAATGACCATTGACTAATTTAGTATCCAAAAACTTAACTATGATGATTTAAAAAAATGGATTTATGATGAGTAATTAGACACAATAAAATTATGGGTTCATGTTCATAGGGTTTGGGGTAAAATTTGGGGATTAATGATAATTGCATGTTGATTAGGAGGATTTGACCCCAAAAATATGTTAAGAAGCGACCTAAGAGGACTTAGAGTATTTTAAGAACATTAAAATGCTATTGGGATGATCTTAGGATGAATCTAGAGAAGAGAAAAAGGAAGAAAAATGAATTGGGAGATTTCTGGGTGCAGTCTGCCATCTCGTTAGAAAACCTGCCCAGGTCGTTCGAACGAGCTTCTAACGAGATGACAGTGTCCCTTCTAACGAGTTCGTTCGAACGACAACTCATTCGAACAACCTCGTTCGAACGATATTTCTAACGAGTTGACAGAATGGCCTTTTTAGGCCTGATTTTATTTCAAACCTCCAGACGACTTATTTAATTGAGTGTTAACCTTCCCTTGTTGACTAGTGGGTATAGTTATGAAATTGAAGTATGTTGAGGATTTAAAGACTTAGAATTTTGGTATTAAATTGGATGACATTTATGGATTAGGAAACGAGTACCTAAAATTATGATGTGAGAAGAGTTGATAACTTTTAATCTATACTATTCAGGAATTGTAAACGCGCAACATTTAATGACTGTATAGAAATGTAAAATATACCTATAATAATATTGAGATATCTAAGAAGTGTGAATGCTTAGTATATGTGGTTACCTGTGTATAACATACCTACCATACTTGCTATCACGGGAGGTCGGCGTTCGATCAGGGCCATCTCATCTTTGTGTGCCTATGGGGGGATTTAGATTGGTACCTCGAGGACATAGGTCAGAGAAGGACTTATTGAGAAGTTAATAAGTCTGTTGATCATGGGAGCGTAGGTATGTGCGTGAACCATGTGATGTGAACTATGTTCGCCTCCATTATGTGTGATTGTTGTCTATTGAAAACGATTCCTGAGAGATTCGGAATACGTGGTCCTTATGTACGTGATGTACCGGGATTGGATAGCAGAGTATGTGTGCACCACAACATAGCCTCGGGGTGCTAGTATTGTATATTTATGATGAGAATAATATACTGTTAATTGAAATGAACTGTCATGTATAAATGTAAGTGTGAATAATAGCAACATTTTAGTAGAATTAAAAATGGAAAATCTCTAGTGATTAGAATTACTATTATGGGGAAACTAAGAAGAAAAAAAATAAAACTCTCTGTTTAAACTAAGATGTCGGGACTTAAATCGTGAATCGTATTGGAATGTTAGATTGTGTATTGGACTAGTTAGATATGGGAATAACTAGAACGGGTACGGGTACGATAGGAGTGCACAATTAGTTGAGAGGTGAGGAACTCATGTGAGTTCACGCACTATCATGTACTTTATATTCACTGTTTAATTATATTAAACACTTGCTGTATTTTAAACTATTTTCACAATCGGGCTCTGACCCGTTTGCTTTCAAATCTATTTTCTTGTTAAAACCTTTTAGGTGCCCAACCATAAGGACACCAAGCGTAGGAGTTCTATTCAGGTGACGTGCTGTAACTGCTGTGGAAGTTATAGGACCTCGACAGTAGACGCCTCCATTTTCTATCTTGACTCTATTTCAGATTTATTCATCTGTAGGGAATGTCACCCCTTTCCTTTAAGAGACATCTTACTTACTCAGTTTTTATGTCACATTTTGGGTTGTAATTAAATTAATGATTCAGGCTTTGTATTTGTTTATTTCAGTATTCGGATTGTTGTGAGGTGTATTCCTCCAGAGTCAGTTTATTACATCGTTATTTTATTACGACTATTATGTGATTGTGGTATCAGTGTTTCATAATTTATTTTGGGTGTATCTAAATCGAATTCAATTAAAATTGACAACTCACTTTTTAAATATTAGGTGGCTAGTAATTGTTAAAATGTTTTCGATAGTGATGCTACGAACTGAACCAAATTGACATTTTGAATTAATTTGAATAAAAGAGTAGCTACACGGTATTTAATTAGTCGGGGTGTCACAATCATCTAGGGTTTTCCAAAGATCTTTCATAATGTACCTGACTCATGTCTCTCGGTAGGGTTATAGGTGGAATTTTTCTTTTTCTATCTAGATTCCCCAATAACTAGAGTAAAGGGATTCAATTTAGACTGGTTCATCCCAGTCATGATACTCTAAATCATCTACTTCATATTTTCATGCAAGGCCTCCTGGATTATAGGTAGGCTCTATAGGATACCTTGTAAATCACCTAACCCAGTCGGTGTGGAGGGAGGTAATCCCTCTCCCATCCTACTACTCTCTTTATTTTTAGGCATATTCAAAAGAATCCAAGATAAAAATAGAGTATCATAATATAAAGTAAGTCAATTCCCAAGGAATTTCGATTAAGAGAAGAATATTATAGATCTATGAAATTTCAATGAATCAAACGAAAATTTCTTTCAAAGAAGCTCTAACCCTTTGAGCCAAAGGTGAATCAACCCCCAATTCCCTAGTTCATTAAAATTAGGAAACCTTGAGCCCTAACAATTGAAAATAGTGGGAAACAACATGGCTAGATATTTCCCATGCTAGAAATTGGTATATGATTGACCTTAACTAATATACTAATAACCAATAGATAAATAAATAAGAGAGTGAATAACTGGGATACTAATACATAAATAAACTAGAGAGTAAAGAGATAAAGGATAATAACTAAATTTATGTGGTTTAACACAACTTGGTGCCTATGGTTACATGTGTGAATGAATCTATTGATTAATAAGAAAACTTCATTGAAGAGTACTAGTACAAGATCTCAAGTTCTTTCTAGAATTAGAATGCATAATAGTACAATAGTCTCAAAAAATACCAACATGGGGTTCATGTATGCTTTTTATATGATGTTAAAGGAGAGATAAAAGAGAGGGATACAAGTGTTACCTTTATAGGTGAGGTGAGAACATGCTATACAATCATAGTGAGAGAATAATAACAAGTTGAGAATGTTTGCATATATTCTCCATGTACACGATTATTTAAGATGCTGATGTGACCTAGTCACTAACTATATGATCACTCTAACAGTGTTAAATAAAAATCTCAATTGAAAAATTCAAGATGTTCTGTTAACTTTGGTTGACCTAATCACCTTACGAGTTGACCAACCTATTGACTATGGCCAACCACATTATTAGTAATATGTGAGTCTATGTGTCACCTTTCGGTTGATCCACCGGTCACTCCATATTTATAATATAACAATAAACTTATAAGTTTTAATTCTACTAGTAAATATGATTTTTAGATTATTTTATAATCTAGTAGAGTATTAAATAAGTAAAGATGAGATCAATGAATATATAAGAAGTTGGTTGAAAATGATTATTGGTGAATTGATTTGATCAAGTGAGAATTGGATTCTTAACGAGAGGAATCATATTATGTGCTATAACAACTTTGAAAATAAGAACTCATCATTCGAGAAATTTTGAGATAATCAAATTGGAGCACAATCCTGATTATTTAGTAAAATTAGTTGTGATTAAATGGAGAAAGGACAAAAATATGAGGATGAAATTTAGGATTTTCTAGAAATTGTTTAGAAACCAATTTATTTAGTCTTGGGTCCCTAGTATAGTCCATTTAATCAAGCACCAGGCTTGGAGTCTCTAGAAATCCAGTTTAGTACAAGTCTTCTGCTTAAACTTATATAATGATGTAATCTAGGGTTTAAGTCACATAATCATTATAGAGCATAAGAGAGGGAGTGGAAAAGTACTATTCATTTTTTTGTGAAGGTTCATACGGAGAGAAGGCCATATCTGAGTTAAATCACCAAGTATTCATCTCCAAGGGTTCCCAAATACATAGTCTACCTTAGAAGTATATAACATAAGATCGTTGATTTAGTGTGTTCTAGCAAGGTTTTGGAGGAAAAGAAATGGTATCCCCTTTGTACGGGGCTTAAAGATAAAACTATAATTAGAAAATTTTCCCCTCTTGAAGGAAAACTACAAAAGGACTCAACAAAGTTTAGTGAAACTACAAAGGAGTGTAAAGTGTCAAGTGAGATGGCTCATAAGTCAACTCGAGCAAAGGGAAGAGGAAGTTGGAAGAAGCACATATGAAACTGGAGTAAGAGCGAAGGAAGCTAGAAGTAAGAAAACTAGTCCAAACGTATAAATAAGGCATAAAGAAAGACTTCCCAAGGGAGTTATCTATTGAACCTTTGTATTTTGTTTTAACTCAAGTTATTTGTATTTGTGAGACATATTGTAATAATGATATATATTATAGTATTGGTGTGGTTATTCGATATCCGCGAGGGATCGGGTCTGGCAGGACTTTGGAGAGATTCCTTGCTCTATCGAATAACCTAACTTAGGGAAACTTTAAGGGAAATATCTTAGAGGATTGAGGAATAAGGAAACATTAAGAAATGACTTAACTTTTTTAGTTGCACCAGATAAAGCACCAGTTAGACTAAGAAAACATGAGATGGAGAAACATGTTGCGATCAACTTTAGTCCCCTTGACCAAAAGTGTTCATGGGTGGCGAGGGGAGCTGAGATAGAGAATCATTATCTGACACAAAGGAATATTAATTTTACACATGGGTTTATGTTAGGAGAGTTTATATAATGTTTTAGGCAAAGTGATCGATACCTTTCTATTAAAGTAATATTTACTTCCATTCCCGGAGACAACTATAGGCCATATCGAACAGTTTCCCCCCCACTAGAGGATGGATGGGAGACCAGCATGGGCATGCTAACCTAGTAAAAGGGGTTTAAGGTTCTACAGGATGTGACATAAAATATAAATAGACTAGTTTATTACATTAACTGAGGGATGGATGAAAAAGAGTCCCCCAGATGAAAAAGAGGCAATATACATTAGAGAGATAGATAGATAGATAGATAGATAGATAGATAAATAGATAGATAGAGAGAGAGAGAGAGACTTTTGAGAAACCAAAGCTTCTATCATTCACTAGACCTTTACCTAATATTTATAACAAGAAAATAGGGATTGATTAAGCATTGACCTTTACTCCTTCGTACCTGGTGTTTGAGCTGCCTACCTAAGGTTTATTTAGAGTTCTTTCTCCCCCCCACTCTAACTAGTTGTTTCAAGAATTCATTTATTGTTCTAAACAAATAGTTTATTGATTGTTATTGAGTTATACATAAGGGTTTATGAGTTTACATTAAAGAGTTTGATTCATTCCAACTGAGTCTATTTCTTCATTGCCAATAATATTTTGTCTGGTAAATTATCACTAATATGAAAGGTTAGGCCTCAGTATATATTTAAGCACCCTAGCACTAAGAGAACTATTTTCTTACACCTGTCATCTTCTTGAAACAATATGTCCTCTTATTTGAATCACCTATAAGAACCACAAAGCTATCATGATTTGAAACCCGAGGTTTATGCTTTAAGCTTTTATTTTTAAATTTCTTATGTATAATCATTTGACGTATTTTTTAATTATCAATCTCCCAAAGTTATCAATATGATAATAAAATTAAATAACACACAAACAAACCACAAGACTGATTTGTGAGGAAAACCCCCCATAAATAGGTTAAAAATCTTGATGCGTCTTAATATATGATTGAACTTACAAATATTTTATGCAATATAGGAATATACCTTTTTTGTTGACAAACAAAAATTATCTGAAGAACATTGATAACTCCTTTGATAATGAGTGATCCATCTAAAGCTCCATCGAACGAGGCAGTCTTATTCTCCTCCTTAGAATTTCACCATGATTGAACTCCCCAATAACTCAAATACCTCTTTTAGATATTATTAGTTATCTTCAATTCTAATATGAATCATTAGATGAAATTTATACTAATTGTATCTCATCACAAAATACTCTCAATTCCTCATTAAATGTAGATTTAAGTATAAATCCTGGTATTCTATCAATTATAAAGGAATAAGAATTTTTTTAAAGAGATGAAATTGATCTATCTCAACTAGGAAAACACCTATTAGTATAGGAAAATTATACAAGAATTCATATTTTTTTAAAAAGAGGGAAAAGGATTTATTTATAGATTTATTGGAAATTTGGCAGCATCATGTGCACGGCTAAAAACAGGTTGGACTGTACAGTTTTTGGAAATGAGAAAATCACATAAAAAATGTGCATTCATGTTCACAGGTACAAAACCCATCCATACTCATGGTTTTAGGCAGTGTCCTAAAACCTTACAGGTAGTGTGCATCGTCTCATATCTTTTGCCTACGAAAAATTTAGGGCAGAAAATAAGTTTCTTCATAAACAAACTGCATTTTTCAAATCAGGATTTTCCCTTAGGTTAAACACACAATTTATTAAAATATAAAGTCACATGTTTATCTCAAAATAACATTTCATCAAAATCAAATGAAAAATATACGTGTGTGCGCATAACTTTGGATGTTTATTTAATAGCCATTTAAAAGGATACATCTTCAAATGAGAGACAAGATTCATATAGAGAAATCTTGTATAATCTTCAATGTTCAATGTTCACTGATGTCTAATGTGCAAGACTCTCTAAACAATATGTGTATATGAAATCAGACATTTTGGCTTGATAATGCACGGCATAGTTAATCAAAATATAATATAATGAATGAATACATACATTTTCAGTATCCTCATTTGGATATTCTGCAGAAACCCCCCAACAACATAAAATACTTGATTATGACAAACACAACTCACTCCATATTCGCCATATAATGAGATAAGAAGGTCACAACACACATGAAATCTAATGGACCGACAAAAAATCCAAAGTTGACTTTGGTCTAGGTAGAGTAAAAATCTCATGATGATAACTACAAAATCATGAACAACACAAAATGATCATATAGGTATGAAATGCACAAAGAGAAACTCCCTTTGCTTGGTAATCTTTCAAAAATATATCAATATGAAGCGTAATGCGAGAAATGTTCATGTAAGCAATGTATATTAATGTGAATTGACCTCCTAAATCATATCAATGTAGATATCAACAACACAAGTGTATAAAATTATGTAACTCCTCCATAATTAAAAGTTTTTAGCCATTTAAGCAACATTTTCCCCTTAGATACAAACAAAAATATGCTAGTAATAAATTCCCTTATCTTTGAAGTTTCTCCCAATTTTTGACACCAAAAATTCAAAGAAAAGTAAAAATATGTAGATAATGGGTATATATCATGGTAAAAAAAATAATAGTGGAAAGTGAAAAATAGAAAGACATAAGGTAGAGATCATGTGATGAACCAATGATAATATGATAAGAGGGGTAAATTTAGGGGATATCATCATGAATAACACTGCACACACACACACACACATATATACAATCCCTCTCACGCGGACTCAAAAATTAGTTCGCACCATACAAACTCTTCTTTTGTAAATGGTAAAAAAAAATTGGGGTGTTCTTTTTTAGGTTACCCCTTAAAATCATATCAAAATGATTTTTTTTCCTATTTTAAAAAAAGAGTCAATGTTTGACTATTTTCAAAATAGTTTTAAGAAATCCTTGGAGAATGATATCAAGGTCATTCCAATCATAGTTGATGAGTGTTAAAATTATAAGTGACTTTTGAACCTCAGGTGATCCCTTATAGACCTCAGATGGGTAAGAGGAGGGTAGCATCAAGTGTGAGATAAGGGTTTAAAGTGTCTATTGCCTCAAGAGATGGTCCTATTTCCACTATATAAAGGTGTTATGCCTGTTTATTAAAATTTAGTTGAGTATTATAGTTTAGGGCACCCCTTGATATTTTATCAAGGGAGTTTAAGGGCTTGTGTCCTTCATCAACAATACAGAGGACCTTAGGAAGCAACTGAATAACTTCTCTAAGGATGTCAAGGAAGTGTTTTAGCTCTCCTGCAAGATATACAACTAATACAATCAATGGACCAGGTCCAAGTTATAAATATAAGCTCTTGACAGTAGGTCAGGAGCACGAAATTGAGTGTAAACACCTGTGGAATCGTAGAAGTAATGTGAGTCTGATGGGTAGATGCTTTTAATATATTTGAATGCTTGAGATCCATCACATTCCACCTTCTATATCCTTCTATTTATAGGAGAACTCTTGGAGAGATAATGGGTGGGCTATCACAACATAACGTTGACATCTCTAATGTCCGTAGAGATTAGTAGGAAGGTAGAGTGTTGGGAAAATTATTTGCAGGTGGAGTACCATGGTTGTTGAGTTAATTAAGTGTTTATGGGAACACTCAATGCACGTAAAATTGAATAGTTTTGGTAGGTGGAGTAATATTATGCTTTCTACCTACTCTGTTAGACATCTTACAATATCACTTTTGGAGGTTTAAAAGGGTTGAAAATAATCGATCCTAAAGTACCAAATGTCCCCACATCTTGGGACTGAGGTCTAGATGATGTACAGAGGTTATTATTCCCCATAGTCTAAGGTCAGAAGAGGGCGCAAATTGCAATGGGACCTTGGTGTTGAGGTCTCTGAGCTTGTGGGGGGGTATACACTCGAATGACCAACCCTCTTTGGGGAAATGACGCATGAAAAGGTCCAACACAGTGACATAGTTTACCCTTAGGGGTGTTAGAGGTCTTATAAGATTAATATGATTATGTCTGAAGTTAGTGTTTAGCCTACCTAGGGGGAAATTGGGGAGTTAGAAACATTTTAAACACCAAGTGTGAAATAGGGCATCATTAATTAACCCTTGTTGCTTCTTGTTATAGAAGTTACAAGGAGAAACACTTATCCTTTGTTCAAGTCGGGAGTAGGGTTGTAGCTTTCCTTCAAGATTTTCATCATCACTAAATCGTGTTGGGAAGGAGCTTGCATGTGTTTAAGGACAGGTGTTGGAGATTGAGCTCTTTGATGTGATTCAGGAACTTGGCTTAAGGAGATAGAAATGATAAAAACCCTAGGCCTTGGAGGCTATAAAAGAGCCCCTTGGGCTGAGCAAAAATTGTACCCACTAACTTCCATCTTCTTTCTTTCTCCTTAATACTTTATTGAGAAAGATATCCTTAAGTGAACGATGTCATTCCAGAATATTCCCGCTTCCAAAGTCTTGTATATCAAGACTTTGTCTGCTATAGGGACCCAGGGTTCTCTGTCTGTATTGGTAAAGATAAAATTTGAGTCCTCGGCTCATCTTCTTAGTAGACCAGTTCCACTAAACTCGATATTAATGAACTATGAGGGGGTCTTTATTCCTGACTATGCCGATGGGGATCGGTGCATCTCATGCGTCACAAAAAAAGATTTGATAGAGGTCCGATAAACTTACTAAATTCTCAAAAAAGAAATTATGAGGGTTGTTAAACCAAATGAAAGATCCTACTCTATGTTGGCTACCATATACGCTTCCATGGTTACTTCTTTCAATGTGGGTCCCGATTCCCCTTGCCCATGGCTGTGGTAAGAGTTTTGAAGGCTATTTCTATACCCCTTCTTTGGTGTTGGAAAATTCATAAAGGACATTGATGGCTACAATCATGTCCTCCAGGGAGTTTAATGGGGGGAAATGTTATGTCTCCCCAACACAGCTCTTCAAATTATATAGGGTTTTGTAGCAAACAAAGTATACTTATAAGGATCTGAAGTACCTAGCCCCTAAGCCTAACGTGGATGGATTTGGAAGTAAGAAAAACTCCATAAACAATTAGAGATATAAATTCTTTTTTATTGGGGTGGGGGGAGGGTTGGGCCAAACTAGATCCTTTTGAGACCATTGGCTGCCCCACTATCCGGAGCACTCTTCCATTAACGGGTAATTTGATGTTTTATTTTCCTTTTTTATTATTTGAACTAACATCTTCTTTGATATTTGAATGTTTATGGACCTTCTACAATAGTTCTTAAGCCTACTATGTTGGAATGCAATAGGATTATTTAGTCTCAAAAGTTGGCTTCCACCCCTTTCGAGGTCCTTGTTACTGCCAAATGCCTCTTTAACTATGGATTGAGACCTACGCCCAAGCCTCTACCATATGTGGGAATACTCCCCTAAGATGACTGTGGGGGGATACATTGGAGGCTATACCTTCTACTTCAATTCTCCAAAAGAGGAAGTCCAAACCTACAGTCCTAGCCTAGGTTCCTGAGGCCTCTTAGGACGAGGATGACTAGGTGAAAGGAGGGTCTGACCTCCCAAATATCACAAGGGCCTCTTCCTCAGCTGAGGATACCGTTATTCTTTATAAATATTATCCTTATAAGTATCCCTGACCTCTTGTCCTTTTTATTGTCTTTATTGCTTCTTTGATGGTTGATTATGACATTTGTTCGATTCAGTTGGTGAATGGGAGGAAGGAAGAATTTGTATTGAGGCCACAATTAATATATAAAAGAGGATCAATTTCACCAAGCTCTTGAGGTTTTGTGCCCTAGGGGACATTATGATATCAAGGGTCAAATTGATGGAGATAGTGGGGCCTACCTTTGTTAAAATCTGAAATCTGGAGCTCGATAAAATCCTACCCCTACTATAAAAATAATCGGGGGTAGGTGGGACTCTTGTGTTAACCTGGAAATATCCTTCAACTTCCAAGGCACTTGCAGACCTTGATCTCAATAGAGGAAGCTATAGGAAATGTGGTACTCCCTTATGTGGAAGGGTATTTATAAATGTCAACTGAGGTGATTAGTATGCAGAGGGGATAAACCCTCATACCTCGGCAATGGAGGCCCTTCGTGTGTTGGTGAAGACAAATAACTCTAACATGTTGGCTACCATGAAAACAAGGGTTACTCCTATCAATACTTATGTAATGGTTCAATTAATGACCAAAGTATTTGAATATTTTCCTATTTCCTTACCTGGTTTGGCTTTCATTCAATTACTTCACCTCATATCTTTTTTCCTTTGTAGGCTTAGCAATTGATAGAGGATCTTTTACCAGACACTATTGATGATAATATAACATGGAAAAAGGCAAATGAGATGGTCGATAATTGGTACCTCAATTGTCCATACTTGAACCGAATGATTGATGACCAGAAGGTACGAATAGAGGCTCTTAAGAGAGAAGGGGACACTTTGAATAATTAGGCTTCCCTTTTGGAGCATGAGAAGCTTTATAATGAGACTACTCATAAAGATAGTGCCTCTTTACTGTCTGCTTCTTAGGAGTCTGTAGCTAAGGTTGACGAGTTACGCTCCCTTCACCATGTTGAGCATGTGATGACGAAAGAGGCCCATTAGGTCCAAAATATTGAGCTTCATAAGTTTAAGGGTATATTCCTTTGATTAAAATATGAAATGGAGATCTCATGGCAAATGGTAAAGGACTTATTAGATGAGAAGGAATAGCTGGCCTCTTAAGGCCAAGAACTTCAAGGGAACTATGCGAAGGTTCTAGGTAAATACATATTACTTTAGGTATAGGTCCATACTGTAGTTCAAATCCAACTCTACATTTATCAATAGTATGAGGTATTTAAAAGATACCCCTTTCAAAACTTTAGTTCTGGATTTGAAGCTTGCAAGGACAAGGTCAGGTACTGTTTCCAAAAGTGTGTAATACACTGTATTTATGAGGATATTTAATTAAATTAAATTGGTGATCTAGGATTTAATTAAATCGATGATTTTGAATTTATTTTATTCGATGATTTTTTATTTATTTGATTTGGAGAAATTATTTAATTCGGTGATTGAGAGTAAATCAATTCAATTTAAGTTTAATTTCACGCATGTCGTATTTTGAGGTGGAATTAAGATGATTTTATAAAGTGACTCAGATGGTGATTTTGAGGTTACGGTTGGTTCCGAAAGGGTAAAAATACTCGAAAAAGTGTACTCGGGTGTACAGTTTGGGTCCTGGAATGATTTTAGACCAACCTGGCATCGTTTAAGGGTATTTCGGTCATCCGGGAGTTGGACGTATAGAGAAATCCGAAAATATTAAGTTTATATCTACCATTATAGAGAAGGGTCTAGGGTTAACACAGTCATAATATAAGAGAGGCCATTTAAGAGGAAGAGGAAGAGAAAGCAGAAGCTTCCTACACAGTTTTTTGCCCCGAACGCAACGGAATCGAGATCAAAGCGAGGGAAGAACAAACACAGCATCATATTAATGAAATTAAGACTTGCTACTGAGAGGCAATTTTTTAATGGCAATTTATATTAAGCATTTTATAATACCCATGTAGATTATGGTTGGATTTCATGCTTTTGGAAGTATTATATAAATTTGGGAGGATTTAATTCATAAACTAAAGTAGGAATGCATGTAGAGATGTTCCTTAATGATGAAAATACGAAATCAATGGGTTTGGGTTGATTAATAGGATAAAAATCTGAGTTCTTGACTAATAAATATGACGAACAAGAGAAAACTAGGGTTCTATGTTTATCCAAGGAGAATTTGATTCTTGGATTGAATCTTTGATGTTTTTGTGTAAACTTTTCATTGGAAATTATCCCTATGTGAAGATAAAATGATATTAAAATATATTTGATGATTAATATTGAATCTTGATGGGTTATTGGTTGAATAACATAAATCTTGAATGACTTAGGGTTTAATTAATGAAAACAAGATGTCTATGTGCCAGAATTTTTAACGTAACTTTAAACGTATGTCATTTCAATTGTACTTAGAATTAGAGTGATTCCCTTACATGCATGGAAATGTCTATCTGTTATCTTTCTAATTAGCTTAGAATCAGGTAAATCGTAGTTATATAGAGGTACTAATCTTTGTTTTACTATAGGGTGTTTGATCTGCCAGCATAGTAATCTGCCATAATTTTTGACATAACTTTAAACGTATGTCGTTTCAATTGTACTTCGAATTAGAGTGAGAGCCTTACATTCCTGGAAAGGTCTATATCTTAGCTTTATAATGAGTATGAAATAAGGTTAATTGGAGTTCTGTAGATGAGTAATTGACATTTTATTACAACATGTTTAATCTGCCAGAATGTTTGACTTGATTTGGTTTGCTAGATTTTGGCAAATTCCCCTGTTTAAGCCCGAAACTTGAGGATAAACCATCAGGGGAATTTTTGGGACATCCTTAGAATATTATGAGGGATATATTGGACGGCATTATGCCTTTATAGGTTTGAGACTTTGTCATGTATGCGAGTGTTAAGGCTAATGTTAGTTGGGCTTAATTGTTAAAACAAGATTTTTGGCACTTCTAACAAGATTCGAGAAAATTGAAATATTCTTCGGACGATTAGGATTTTTATTAAATTAACCTGAGAGAGAAGATAGTTGTAATGGGCCAATGTACCTTGAGTAGTAGAGATAATTACACTACATATTTAACTAAAAGAATTGGGTTAGGTGAATACCTAAGGTTTATATTGGGTTGCGTGAATACCTAAGGTTTATTATTGGTTGCGTGAATACCTAAGGTTTATTATGGGTTGAGTGAATGCCTAAGATTTAGTATGGGTTATGTGAATACTTAATATTTATTATGGCTTGTGTGAATACCTAAAAAAATAATGATAGGTTGTGTGAATACCTAAGACTATTATAGGTTGCGTGTATACCTATGGATTGATTAATTATGTGTATGACATACCTACGCTACTTGCTATCGGGTGGAGGTTGAGCGCCTGGGCGGCCTTATCCTGATGAGCCTTCGGGGGGATTTTTAGACTCGTACCATTGAACATAGAACCTTAGAAATGTGTTATCCGAGATATGATAGTTTGACGACCAAGCATAGGTATGTGCGTGACCCATCGGGCTAAGGACTATCTTCGCCTACAATATGTGTGATTTGTATTTTGATGGTTCATGGGAGATTATCCAAACCCCTTTATCCCTATTCAGTGCGAGATGTACCGGGATACGATAGCAGAGTATGCATTGCGCTAAGAGGTCTTAACCTAGGGGTGAAGAATATATATATATATATATATATATATATATATATATATATATATATATATATATATATATATATATATATACTTGTAAATAATTCCACTGTGTGAAATTAGTAGATATGGGAATAATGTTAAGTAAAATAATCTTAATGACTAAAAGATTAATTATACGAATGGAAAACTCATAATTTGGCAACTGGTATAAATTATTGTGTTAACGTATTGTAGTGAGATGAGATAATGTATCTAAAGAACTATTAATCTACTAAAGAGTAAATAGTAGGGAGATTAGATAGTGTACATCTAATAAATGACGAATCTACTAATGAGTAAACAATAGGAAGATAGATAATGAATATTTAAGATAAAGTTTAAGTAGATAAACTTAATGGAAAGGCTGAATAATAACATATATAAAATGTTAACGTTATGTATATAATAACATAAGAGATATGTTAATTATTAATTAATTCAATAGAGTATTTTATGTGTGGTACGAGTAAGTTAAGGGGAAACTTAACCAAGGACTTAATGGTAATTAAGGGTATTCAGTGGCGTACTGTATGGGCGGTACGTTTGAGCTAGATTAATTTGGAGTTTATTAGATACTTGAGACCTAGTTATAGTTTGGGTAGAATGACTAGGTGGGATTGAGTAATAAATGTTAGGTGCGCACTATAGAGGAGAGGTGAGTAAATCAAGGGAGTGTTCGTAACCTAACAAGTGTATCTAATAACTGTTCATTTAAGTTGCAATTTAAATGCTTGCTAAATTTTTAAAAATGATTTCTACTTGGGATCTGACTAGTACTTGTAAAACTTTTTCCAAAACCTTTTAGGAGTCCATCCACAGGGACGCCAAGCAGGATGATCCATTCCAAGGATGCGTAGCTGCAACACTTGTGGATGCTTGTACGATTTGAACTTAGACGCTTCATTTACTTCATTCCTAGTGTAGGGTGTAGTTTGGTATTTCATTCGAGCATGTCACCCGTAGTTATTTTTTGTTATATCAGTTAGACTTCTTACTTAGAGAGTTTTATTCATATTGGCTTTTAGCCGATGGTTTGTTCGGTATCATTTTTATATCAGTCATTTATCTTGTGGATGGATTTATAGTACTATTTCATGGAATGTTGATTATCGTAATAATGTTCCGCATGTTGTTGTTATTGTTTAAATACAAGATAAAATTCGACCCCTACTTTTTGAACACTAGGTGGTTAGTAAAAACTTTAAAAATGTTTTAGATAGTGATGCTAAGAATTAGCCAAATGGGAATCTTATTTTAATTTAATAAAAGCCTGATCACCTGGTATTTAATTTGGCAGGTTGTCACAGATGGTATCAAAGAATCAAGTTCTAGTGTCCTTAGGATCTGTGCGGATTTTCACGTTTTAGTGTAACATTTTTTGATATAGAGCCTTATGATAAGATTGTTGTATTCCTTCACGTATGTTCTTTTTCATCCTCCTGCTGTTAAGTATAGTTGATTTGATTCATATACGAGTTAGGTTGGGCTTTGTACACCGAACATCATGGGATGAACAACGAGGGCCGTTTGGAGGATTGCAGGAGGAAAGGTTCAGCAAAAGACATGGAGTATTCTAGAAATGGTGATCGTGATAGGAGTCACCATGATTATTATTCAGGGAGGTGACAATAGGATAATCGCTCAGGAACGGTAGCTTCCTAAACACTGTAGTAGATAATGATGGTGTAATTTCAGACTTACCTCGTAAAGTCGGCAAAAAGGGGGGAGTCAGATGTACTCTTTTAAAGAGATATTGTAGGGATTTGAGGGATAGAGTAATTGGGATGAGCCAACAGAAAGAAATTCCAAAGGCTATTATGTAGGGTGGAGTGCAGCAACACCTAGGATTTAAGTTCGAGCAAAGTTTTTATCTCCTAGCAACAACTTTGAGTGATGATAGTCGGTCACCACTTATAAAGAAGTATATATCGAATTAAATAAGAATTTGTGGTTGCGATTGAATCATAAGGTCTTACATATGCTGTTCAGACAAAGATGAGAATTGAATTTCGACATCTATGAAATGGACAAGATAGAAACCAATAGTGGATGAGAAGTTGAATATCTCATCGAACTTTATGCCTGACGAAGGGGATATGAAGGATAGAAAAAGGGTTCGTAAGTTGATAATAGACTTATGAGTAGAATACAAAAGCATGGATGAGAAATCTGGTTAGGATGAATAGTTTTGAGGTCGTCAAAAGTCGTACATTTACGAGTTTACATTAACGCTTCCATGAGAAGGGAGCCAAGAGGGTTAAAGAATCTACACGAAGAGCAAGATTGGATTTAACGGTGATATTGAAACACCACAGGAGGGTATACCCATTAGGGGACTCATTTATATAATTATGATGTGCTAAATTCCTATTGAGTGGCGGTGGATTCCATCAAAGCCTTCGAGGCCAGTAATGAATCCATAGGGCCAGTGGAGCTAAAGGGACATCTTGGGTAGCAAATGCGACCAAGATTACCAGGTTTGAGAGAATGAGACACATACATAGTTAGTGGGGCCAGAGATAGGGTATGGTATAGAAAGGTGTCCTATGTGTGAAGAGTAGGGCCACCAGTATTGAACTTGTCCACAATAAGAAAGTGAGACCCGTCAGGCTAGGAAATAGATGGGAATGGTACCAGTGGGGCACAATAACAGAAGGAGCGATATTTCCAGTAAGGGAATCGGGCTAAGAGATTTAGGACCAAGAGTTAATAACTAGATAGTGGTGGGTTCAAGTATAACTAGCAATGTCCTCAATAGCAATAATAACATATCCGTTCTCTCAGGATCATGATCTGAGGTAGAGAAATTTCCAGGCCGATGTTTCACTTATGGGGGTGTAGGACATGAAAGGAGAAGTATTACCCTAAGGAGAGGTAGGTGAAGCTACAGGATGGTATCCCGGATGTATAACCATTGCAACAGATCTTAGGTCAATTTTGATGCGAGAGTTGCATTTAGTGGGGGCGTTTACCGTAATAGCCTTATTATGTATTTGTATAATTAGTTATCATGCGGTAATGGAGATTTTGGTGTCACCTAAGTGAGAGAGGGTGTGTTCACTAAAGGGATGTTTTGCATAACATGTTAGTTTACTTCTTTCTAGATTTATGAGAATATAGTAGACTACTTTTCGAGATTTGATGGGTTAGTGATGGGTTGAGAGATCGTATATTGTGATAGTGAAATCTCGTGTTTGCTGTCTCGGGGTATGATTTGTTTTTGTTTTTTGCTAGGTATCACCAGAAAGAAGGTAGAGACTATATATATGTGTGTGTATATGTTATGATATATTGTGTAGTAGACTTCTGTGTGTATGTTGTATAGTTATAATTAATCTTGGTGCATAGGAACTTGTTACTGGTGCGATATAACTCGTGATTTATTATCTCTAAAAAGTAGTGATAGTAAGAGCGCCATGATATATGTTGTCTTTTGTAGCATGATAGTGGACGAGTATACTTTTATGTCAAAAGGTTAGGATTTTGGGGGTACGTGCCATGGACTGAGGACTTAATAAATCTTGACGACCGACAATGTTAGGTAGTAGTGTATTGGGGGGTTCTTTGTTTGGATTTCACTTTGCGAGACATTCCATGCATGAAACTTAGCGCAACGTTTGAAGTGGGGAGATGTTGGGTCATTAGGACATGGGTTGGGTACCTTGGTTATTATACATATATGTAGTTATAACTGCGAGTGATAGTTATAATATGATTTGAGGCTAGTGGAGTCGGTTAGCATTTGTGCATTTATGCACTGGTATAGGGTGTATGGGCGCCCTAGGAAGATGAATCTTTTTATTATACGCGATTAGAGGGTGGTAGAAATATATGTAGTGATATTGAGAGTTTATGTTTAAGGTAGTGTCGAAACCTAGGAGTACTAGACTTATCTGAATTTTGAGGATGACATTCCTTTGTAAGGGGGGAAGTATGTACACTATATTTCTGAGGATATTTAATTTAATTAAATTGGTGATCTAGGATTTAATTAAATTGATGATTTGGAATTTATTTGATTCGATGATTTGGAATTTATTTGATTTGGAGAAATTATTTAATTCGGTGATTAAGAGTAAATCAATTCAGTTTAAGTTTAATTTCACGTGTGTCGTATTTTGAGGTGGAATTAAGATGATTTTATAAAGTGACTCGGATGGAAAACAATCTTAGTGACTAAAAGATTAATTATACGAATGGAAAACTTGTAATTTGTCTTACTGGTATAAATTATTTTGTTAACCTATTGTAGTGAGATGAGATAATGTGTATCCAAAGAACGATTAATCTACTAAAGAGTAAATAGTAGGGAGATTAGATAGTGTACATCTAATAAATGATGAATCTACTAATGTGTAAATAATCAGAAGATAGATAATGAATATCTAAGATAAAGTTTAAGTAGATAAACATAATGGAAAGGCTGAATAATAACATATATGAAATGTTTATGTTAGGTAGATAACATAAGAGAGATGGTAATTATTAATTAATTCAATAAAGTATAATATGGGTGGTACGAGTAAGTTAAGGAGAAACTTAACTAAGGACTTACTGTAATTAAGGGTATTCGGTAGCGTATTGTATGGGCGGTACGAGTGAGCTAAATTAATTTATAGTTTATTAGATACTTGAGATCTAGTTATAGTTTGGGTAGAATGACTAGGTGGGATTGAGAAAGAAACGTGCACACTATAGAGGAGAGGTGAGGAACTCAAGGGAGTGTTCGCAACCTAACAAGTGTATCTAATAACTGTTCATTTAAATTGCAATTTAAATGCTTGCTAATTTTTTTTAAATGATTTATACTTGGGCTTTGACTCGTACTTGCAAAACTTTTTCCAAAACCTTTTAGGAGTCCAGCCACAGGGATGCCAAGAAGGATGATCCATTCCAAGGATGCGTAGCTGCAGCACTTGTAGATGCTTGTAGGATTTAAATTTAGACGCTTCAGTTACTTCATTCCAAGTATAGGGCGCAGTTTGGTATTTCTTCGGGCATGCCGCCCTCAGTTATTTTATGTTATATTAGCTAGACTTCGTAATTAGAGAGTTTTATTCATATTAGATTTTATATTGACTTTTAGCCGATGGCTTATTCGTTATCATTTTTATATTAGTCATTTATCTTGTGGCTGGATTTATAGTACTGTTGCATAGAATGTTGACTATCATAATAATATTCTGCATGTTGTTGTTATTTTTTAAATAAAAGATACATTTGACACTGACTTTTTGAACACTAGGTGGTTAGTAAAAACTTAAAAAAAAAATTTGACAGTGATGCTAAGAATGAACCAAATGGGAATCCTATTTTAATTTAAGAAAGGCATGATCAACCGGTATTTAATTAGGCGGATTATCACAAAGTGGATGTCTCTATTTTATTCATTCAAGCCTCTCAGTCGGAGGATGAAAGATCTGTTGATAAAGTTAGTAATGGTGATGATACTAAAGATTTCTCTTCTCCCAAGGCCCAAGAGGGATACACTTTAAAGGAGACCTCCGCCTCTCTTCCTCTAATAAGTGAAGCCTATATGAACCAATAAATACTTAAGCCTTAAAGGGCTTTTTATGTAATCTCCTTTTTTACTTAGAGAATGATGATTGATCTTAGGCTACTTTGTAGTCTCTCTTTTTACCGTCTATGAAAAGATATATTTTGTGAAATCAATTATTTTTCAATCTTCACTTTGTACATGCTTTAATTTTTTACTTTGCCAAGGAATTCTTATGTGCTTCTTGAAATGTTTAAGATCTGACCTGCATGTAATATACCCCTATATTGCTAAGATTTATTTATAAAGAAAGATAATTTAGGAAGAATCTTTGATGAAGTAGATTTGAGGGTCTTGAGACCTCTGCTTCACACATGTACAGTTTTTCAAAGTCAAGGTTGTGGTTTTATAGCGGGGTGTTGAGACTTACAACCTTATCACTTTTGATTCTATTGCTTTTATGAGATTAGAACCCATAATTTTTTTAAGACGCCTAACTCCTCAAATTTGTTTGGGCCTCAAAGTGTAGAAGTAAAAACCTATAATTGATCCTAAAACCTTAGGCTTTAAAACTGAACTCGATCATTTGAAATATGAAGTCCTTATAAAGGTGATAAGACCTTCGAAATGAGTAAAGATGAAACCTGAAGTCCCCCAAAAGTCATGAGATCTTTGAACTTAGGATATTTTGATTTTTGAAATCTTTTTAAAGTCTTTGATGACCTCCAAATTTAGAAAGAGGGAAACCTGAATTCCCACAAAGGGTCATAAAACCTCTGAATTTAGAAGATTTTGAATTCTGAAATCCTTATAAAGGTTCTAAGACCTTTGGATTTAGAAAGGCTTCAACCTAAAGTCCCATAAAGGATCATAAGACCTCTGAATTTAGAGTTTTTTACTTCTGAAATCCTTCTAAGAGTTCTAAGACCTCTGAATTTAGAAAGAGTGCAACCTGAAGTCCCATAAAGGTCCATAAGACCACTGGGCTTAGAATAAAAATTAAATTTTGAAGTCATTGTAAGGGTCTGAGACCTCTAGACTGAAATGTTTTGTAATTTAAAGACCTTATAAGGGCTTTGGACCTCTGGACTTTAAGACTTTTTGAAATTTTAATGTCCTTATAAAGGTATGAGTCGTCCAGAATAAAAAAAAATTATAATATGAAGTCCTTACAAGGTTTTGGGACCTCCATACTTAGAAGATGCTTTATGTTTTGAAGTCATTATAATGTCCAAAGACCTTTGAACTAAATTGTTTTATAACCTATAGTCCTTATAAAGGTATGGGACCTCTAGACTTAGAAAGAATTGAAAATTTGAAGTCTTCCTAAGGGTCTGAGACCTCCGAACCGATTTTTTTTGTAATTTAAAGTCCTTATAAGTGTCTTGTACCTTCGAAATTAGGAAAAATTTGAAACTTTAAAGTTCGCAAATCTTTTTGTGTAACTCATGTTAAAGAAAAGGTTTTGCTGTAAGCAAGTGGTTATTTATGGGTCCTTAGACCTTGGTCCTTTGGAATTATGCGTGAAAATCTCAATAATTATTTTATTCTTTTATGGATTTGAAAACCTTTTGTTTATGATTTTTGGGTTGTTTAAACCCAAGGATTGTATTATTTTTTAGGCCCTAGGACCTTTGACCGTTAGTTTTAAGCTGAGTTTGAAGTCCGTGTAACTTGAATGGTGTGTCCTAATAACTTAATTTTTTTGAAGGATACATCATAAGTAACAAAATAATCTCTTTTTTCATTGAAATAATAAATTACATGATTTATAATGGTTCTTAGGGGATGACATAAATCTTCTAAGGCCTTTGTTAATTTTAGTGATCATCCTTCATTTGGGCTCTCATCTAAGGTGGTAGTCATTCTCATTTCATGAGGCTGAGGTATGCACATGATCTCTAGAGGGAGCTCAGGAATTGGTGGTGGTGGACGTAACACATCTAGTGAGATCTCAGGGATCTTCCAGAGATTTGTTAGAGCCTTTTCCAGGTGTAACAACCCATAATTTTATTCAATAATTAATTAAATTACTTCAGAACTTGAAAATCTAGCTTAAAAGACTCCTAATATGAGTATATATAAGTCTTGGGGTTGTTCAGAAGAGTCCTCATAACATAAAACTCTCTAGGCAAAAAAATAGGGCCAAAATAAAAATCTCGCTTCAGATAGTTTGTCACAGTTTTAAAGCGTGACTAACTACTTGTCCTGATTTTGGAGCGTGAATAATAGGCGAACTGTTTTAGTTTTAATAGGATTCTAATGGCACTTAAATTATCTAATCTTTCTCCACTTAAATTAATATGGGGTTAGGACTTTTCAAACATATTTTCACAACCTCTAAGAGCAGTAACCTTATAATTATCATCTTCTTCCTCCTACAAACCCTAGCCCCATTTTACACAACTTTCTACTCAAGATTTGTCAAAATAGATTAGGTTTTCTCACGATGATTCAAGAACGAACGATTCAAGAATGAATCTTTGTCACTTTTTCGTGAGGAACACATCTTCAAAATCAGATTTCTTCAAACAAATCTCAAGTATGGTTACCTCTATTACTTTCCCTTAGTATTATGCGTAGTAATTCTGGCCTACACACTAAATACATGTGCCTTCTTAAAATAAATTAGAGATATTAATTAGGGAAAGTGGAATATAATTCAGAACTGTTTCTATGAATTTTTTTAATATTAATGAAAACTCAAAACCTTGCATGTGAGAGAAGAGATTTGGGTGCCATAGATGTTAAGGTATTCACATGTAGATTTTTACGTAGGAATGTCACTTGATAAGTTTTATGACGTAAAATAATGGAAATTTTTTGGATGTTGCACGATAGTAAATTCTTGTTGTATAAATTCTATAAACATGCATGTGATATTAAATCGAATAATTTGACGCGAAACAATGGTTTAATTAATTATATAATTAAACGAGCATTAATTGCCTAATTAATGGTGTGTGGATTAAATTGGTGAAATTATTGTGATGAAGGGAAATTTAATCCCATGAAATTTATTTATTTTTAATATGTTCGACATAGCGGTAGCGACGGGGTTATGGGATAGATCGGGCGCTCACCTTTATTTACGTTGATTTCTAGGTATGGGACCAGTTAGTAGACCTTTGGGTAGTTATCGCTTTTTAGGTATGGGAATAGATAGTGGTAACAGTTTACGGATAGAAATTTCGAGGTGGGACTGATTTTTGCGTTGTTCCTTGGATTAGAAAACCTTGGGGTGCAGATAAGTGGTGTTGGTAAGTTGGTTTTATTCCTAGATGATAGGCTGGAAAATATTTGTGTGTTAGAGACCTGTAGGTATGGGACTAAGGGTTTTTTGAGGATTTTATGTCGATTATAACAGTGGGGCTAATTTGGGATAAATGAGAAAAACTTGATAAATCGAGAATTAATACCTAAGATGATAAAAACGGGTATTAAAATATATTGGTAGTGCGAGTATGTACAGGGCTGACAGTTAAACGAGCCGACTGGCTATACTGACATGGGTGTGTGTGGCATCACGAGTATGTGCGGGTTGACAGTTAAATGCGCTATAGTGACGTGTCATCCGTTGAACCTCACGAGTGTGTGCAGAGCTGACAGTGAACCGGACTGACTGGCCACAATGAGGGTAATGGGTGTGGTGTAGAACTAGTGGGAGTACCGCAACCAAATAATGAAAGACGATAAGTGGGAGTCCCGCAAATAAAATGATGTAAACCTTGCGGGAGTCTCACAACTATTATGGTGTAAGACTTAAATGCGGGAGTACCCCAACCGATGTTAACAAAATGAGAATGATAGTAAATTTGAGTAAATAAATTAAAAAAAGATAGAAAATAGCTGGAAATTATATATGGAGGCTTGGATTTTGGGTAGACTTTACCTTGGGTAGATCATGATTTATTTCATTTATTGATCAATATATCTCGTTTAATTTAAAATATTCTACTGTTGCGTTTATTGCGTATAATGATATTGTTTGGGTTCAAGGACCCTATTTGAGAGGAATAGCTAGTATCCATGCGGTGGGATCTGACCCATTGATTTGACTAACATTTCAGGTATTAGCTCTGGATTAGTTGCATAGGATTATGAGAGATCATTTTGGAGGTGCAACTGGAGTTTCATCTTAATTATTTGCTTTATTAATATGGTCTTATCTTATTCAGTCTCTTTATATTATGAGACTTCATTATGGAGTTTATTGGGCCATTCGGTTCCAAAGTTGTTTATAGTTTTAAGTAGATGCTTTATTGGATTATGTCATTTAGAGATTTAGTTAAATTATGAAGTTGGATTATTTTGGAGTTTAGCATGGTGATGGATTTTATTATAGCATGGATGATTATTTATCTTGTGGATGAAATTTTTTATATGCCTCATAGCCGTCACATGCTAAGAATAGTATTTAATTTCGTGACGCTCGATTTAGTTTTGGTATCGACCGATGTCAGAATTACGCGGGGTGTTACAAATGGTATCAGAGCTTAGGTATACGACAACACTAGGGCCTTTGGATTTGGGTATAACATGTGGATTAGATGTGTTTCGTTGGAGATAGGGACTTTTTATTGAGGATGTGGTAGGCATCGACGTTAGGACTAGTAATCTTGATGTGAGGATGTTTAAAATTGATTTGAGAACTTTAGTGTTGTGATGATTTTTGAGAGATAAAATCGAGTAGTGATTCATAAGAGAGCATGGTACGCCGATATTTTCATAGCTATGCATATATATATAGTTAGGATATATATTGTATCTTTTATCGTGGGGTATGAGCGTGTATGATTGGGTGTATCGGCGCCCAATCATGGTATGTATGGGTAGGCATATGTGAGCCTTATTTTATTTTGTGCGTTTATGCTTCGTTTAATTTTGAGTACAAAATTTATGTGCTAGTGGGGAAGTATGTAACAACCCATAATTTTATCCGGTAATTAATTAAATTAATTCAGAATTCGAAAAGCTAGCTTAAAAGATTCCTAATATGAGTATATATAAGTCTTGGGTCTTTTAGAAGAGTCCTCATAACATAAAACTCTCTAGGAAAAAAATAGGGCCAAAATAAAAATCCCACTTCAGATTATTTGCCACAGTTTTAAAGCATGACTAACTCTTTGTCACTGTTCTGGTGCGTGACTAACACGCGAATTATTTTAGTTTTAATAGGATTCTAATGGCACTTAAATTCTGTAATCTTTCTCCACTTAAATTAATACGGGGTTAGGACTTTTCAAACATATTTTCACAAACTCTAAGAGCAGTAGACCCTTATAATTTTCATCTTCTTCCTCCTACAAACCATAGCCCCAAAGTTATCAAGTTTCAACCCATGATTTGAAGGCTTATTTGGTGTTTTCTCGAGTTTGGACTAGAACGATCTTTTATTGTTTTCGCCCGAGGAACGCAATGGTATGATCAGAATTGAGGAAAAATCTTATGAGTTTCTTGTGATGATTTTAAGTTACGGGGTTTACGCAATATGCTCCTTTAATCTCTCGAGAGTAGTCATTTTTTTCCTCATTTATTTGTTCTCATATTGTTGTTATCATGACGTTTATTGGAATCTAAAATATTGTTTCGATTGAGATATTGGATTTTTTGATTGGCATGGTGTCATTAAATTTTTATATGGCATGGGCAATGGTCACCCACCAATAGTCCAATAGCTAGAATGAAGCTATACAAAGCTTAGGTGAGATGAGGTGAGGGCCCGGTAACCTATTTATGTGTTATTGAGAAATTAAATTGGTATAATGCTCGGATGTCACATTGAGCTTGAATTTCGATTCGTATTGTTGCATTTTATTTGTCGTTATTATTTGAGCATCTATTTTTGTCATATTGTGTACTTCTCCGTATTTTTCTTTTAGTGACAGGTTAGCGTGGATTTGGACAATATGGATTTTTGAAGGATTTTAGAGCACGACGTTTGGAGGATTTTATTTTTGTATAGCTTGGTAGTGTAATTTATTTGGAGAGAAAAGTATTATTTTTTAGTGAAATTTAATTGTAATTATGTTGGAAGTGTAAATTTTATATTTATAATATTTTCTTGTGGAATATATATTCTCTATACTAATTGTTGAGGATTTAGTTTAGTTTTAATCGTAGTAGTGCCTCATTTTTTGCGCGGGGTGTTACAGATGGTATCATAGCTTAGGTATATGACAACTCTCAGGTCTTTGGATTTGGGTATAGCATGCGGATTAGATGTGTTTCATTGGACATAGGCAGTTTTTATTAAAGACGTAGTAGGCATCGATGTTAGGATTAGTAATCTTGATGTTCTCATGTTTACCATTTATTTGAGGACTTTAGTTTTGTAATGATTTTTAAGAGATAGAATCGAGTAGTGATTCGAGAGAGAGCATGGTACGCCAATATTTTAATAATTATGCGTATATACATAGTTAGGATATATATTGTATATTTTATCTTGGGATATGCGCGTGTAGGATTGGGTTTATCGACGCCCAATCGTGGTGTGTATGGGTAGACATATGTGAGCCTTATTTTATTTTACGCATTTATGCTTTGTTGAATTTCGAGGACGAAATTCCTGTGCTAGTTGGGAAGTATGTAACAACCCGTAATTTTTTATAGAAAGAACTTTTTGGTGTATTTTTCGTCGTTGCTTGAAAATTTCCTCTAGTCAAAATCCTCAATTACGTAAAAAAATATAACAAACTCAAGTGTAGAGCGGTAAGTATGGGTATCAATCCACTTCAAGGGGGTAAGCTAGAGACAAACTCAATTGTAATTCAATTTTTATTTTCTTTTTGGGATTTTTGCTTTTTCTATATTTTTTAGCTTTTAAATTATTAAAACAATTTTTGGGCGAGATTGTGAATTAACACTAAACTAAATGGAAGATCAAATGACAAACTAAAAGTGACTAAAATGAAAATAAAATCTAACACAAAAATAAGAGATAAAGTGAGGTAAATAAATGTGAGAACAATCAAGGAATGTGACTACACCACAACACGACACCAAAATGGTCAAATTGGCACCTTTTAAGCGGCTAGCCTTGTCACGGTCATTGACCGTGACAAAAAAACACGCATTTTTTGTCACGGTCAATGATCGTGACATGTCCGTGATAATTCTGTCAGTAAAAAACACTCCCTCTTCTTTTTTTTCCCACCGATTCTATTTCCTCCATTTCTCTCTCTCTCTAGCGGCTGCTCACTCTCTCTCTCTCTCTACAACTTTGGTATGTATTCTCTCTCTATTTCTCCTCCATTTATGTATATGTGTATGTATATGTGCGTGTGTGTATATATGTGTGTGTGTGGTGTATATATGCGTGTGTGTGTTGGGGGGGGGGGGAGGCAGCAGGGCTGGGGGAGGGGAGGGGGTGTATGTGTGTGTGTGTGTATATATATGCGTGTGTGTGTGTGTATGTGCATGTTTGTGTATATGTGCGTGTGTATATGTGTGTGTGTGTGCGTGTGGTGGGCAGGGGCAACAGGGGGGGGAGAGGGTAGGGCAGGGGGTGTATATGTGCATGTGTGTGTATATGTGCGTGTGTGTATTTTTTTTAATTAAAATTTTATTGGTTTATTAGATATTGCCCCTCATATTGTAGTGCCCCTTATAAAAGAATTGATTGATTTAATATTGATTGATTGTTAATTTTTTTTGTAAATTAATAATTAGTGCCCCTTTCATATGCAAGTAGGATTGTCCTTCATTATAAATTAGTAAATTAATAATTGTATACTTTAATTGTTAGCTTAATTGATGTAAAGAATTAATTGAGTAGATGAATTAGAAGGAGTACGGGATACACATTTGTTGTTGCCATTGCGGTTGGATTATAGTGGATAGATGTTAGGTTGGTTAATTTTAAAAGTGGCATGACCACCGGATTATTGTCCATATGGGGGTGAGATTTTTCATTTTTTTTAAAATTACTTTGTATAACGAAAAATATATATATAGTATGATAATTAAATGAAACATACTTGAAATTACATATAGTGCGCATAGATACTAGCCTTCTAGTTCTTATGCGTACGCATTCATTATCCCTTAGACCCGTTCGAGAGTCATTACCACTATAATGAGATCTCTCGAATTGTCCTGTTTGGATAGTTTGGTACTGCATAATTTTTGTATAATAATATTCTTAGTGGCTTAAATTTGTTACTTTTGGAGGAAGTTCTGCAGTCGTATCCTAATGTTCTCTGGGTACATACTAGATTGACAAGTGTGATTGTTATTTCAATTGATCAATTGAAATAACACTCACACTTGCCAATCTACGTCATGTATTTGGAGAAGTATGGGGATATGATGCCGAATTTTTCTCAAATCGTAAAAATATGCATGAGGTGTTAAGTATATTACAGAAAAATGTTGTCTTGAATGGGATAGGGCCACTCACCCTTTAGAGGAGATGGAGGAAATAGAAATTTCTATTATAAATTGAATTTGAATTTGAAATTTAAAAAATTGAATATAAATAAGACATAATTAAATGAAACATACTATAAATCTAAGTTTTGTTTATACTAATCCATGAATATACACTTCTTACCTTTAATAGGTGATTAGTTGTGGTAGCTGTGAGGGGATATCCGAAATACAAAGAGTGGATGGGTGAGACAAATAGAATGGGGGATGTGTTTCGCAGAGGTGCTAATGAATTTGTGAAATACGAAAAGAGATGTCATAATGATGAAGAGTTTCTGTGTGCTAGGTGTAAGAATGGTAAGTTATTTGAGTGGAAAACAGTTGAACTACATTTGTTAAGATCGAGTATGCAAGATATTTATCGATTTTGGAGTTTTCACGGTGAATTAAAAGTTTCTTTTGTCCCCGAACAACCTTCAAAACAACCTTCAATAAGTAGGATAGATGTAGAAGGGGACGACGTAGATCATAATATGTTAGAGGATTTAGTTCATGATACGTAAGGAGTTTATGAAGCAGAGGAGAATGAGTTTACTAAGGATGCACAAGGTTCAAGTGCTCATGAAGATATCATGATAAACCTTGACGATGACTACCAAAGTTTAAAATTTAAAGCGACCCAACAGTTATACTCTAGCTGTGTGAAAGATCAAACAACTTTACATGCCTTGGTTAGTTTGCACAGTTTGAAGACGCAGTACGGTTTGTCTGGCAATAGCGTGACAGGAATTCTGAAATGGGTGAAGGGGTTACTACCCAAGGAGAATACGCTTCCAAATAACTATCCTGTGTAAGGACACAAATTTCCAATTGAGTCCATGTATTGTGTTGGCTCAATTCCGGACAAAAACATTTATTCATAGGATAGTATGTTATTGTAATGATCTAAAGCCTATGAAGTGTTTGTTGAAGACGTAGCGGCAAAGAGTATAAAGCTTCATCAAATGTGCCGGTTTGCGTGCCTCGTTTCTACGTCATCAACTATGGTTCCATGCTCCCAAGGTATGAATGCAATTATATTTATATAGGATCTTGGAACAAAGTTTATTGGGTGTTAGGTTTAATAAAAAACTGTGTTTTATTTTCAGAAAGAATTTATTAGAACTTTAATTTAAAGTATATAGAAGTTTCTGGGCCAAAATCGAATTTTATAAAATTTCTGGAAGTCGTTCGATATGTCGTTCGAACGAGTTTTTTTGTTCGAACCAGATGTCGTTCGAACGAGTTTTGCCAACGAGTTCCCCCCAAGCTATACTGGTCCGTCATTCGAAATGTCGTTCGAACGAGATTGTTTGTTCTAACGAGATTTCCAACGAGTTTCTAATGAGTCCAATATGGAACGTCGTTAGAAGTCTCGTTCGAATGAGATTTCGTTCGAACGAAATGTCGTTCGAACGAGATGCCAGGCGGGAACAGTTTTTGGCAGTTTTTTGGTTGTTTTTCACCCACTTCCCCATTTAGTTTTTAACCAACCTTTTCAGACTTTAATATGTGCGGGAAGGACATTTTCCAACTTAACTTTTCCATTCCATTTTCATCTCTTAGAGAGAGTTTGAGAGCAAATTGTTTAAAGGAAAATGTTCATGTTTTGAGTGAGATTTTTAGAGAAAAATTTCCATCACTCTAGTGTTTACACCCAAAGAAGTTTAATCCAAGTTCGCATATATACATATAAATTGCTTGGAGTTTGGCACCGGTTTGTCTCTTCCGTTTCAAAGAGAAGTTTTGGTTTGCTTCTACATCCATCAAAGAAGAAGACGTTTTGTTGCGATTCTACCCACTTGGAGAAAGGCTCCTTGCACGGGTGACGGTGACCATAGAAAGCTCTATCGGTGGATTCCGAGACCGCGGTGGTGTTCCTAGGTTATCTGCTAGGAAGAGGTGTTTACAAGAAGAAGTGTCGAGGCTTGAGAGGAATCGAGTCAGTCGTTGTAAGTCTATCTGTCTTGTACTTGTAATTCCGTATCTAGTGGATTTGTGGCTAGGGCCGTCCGAGGTTTTTTTTTCCCGTCTTGGGTTTTTCCTCGTACATCGCGGCGTAGTGTGATATTGTTTATTTTATCTTGCATCATAACTTAGAACGCATGCTTAGGATAATTCAAGATAAAATTTGGTTTAAATCATCACACTCATTTAATTTGGTGCTAAATTATATATTGGGTAAAGTTTGTTTAATTCAAGTCTTTTGCTAAAATTTGGTTTCGCCTAACTTTGGATAATTGATAATTATGACTTAGGCAAATTCTAGGACTTGGTTTAAAAACTGGGTATAAGTGAATATATTAATTGATTGATTGAAGTTCACTTGGTGTAATTTTAATTTGTTTAAGAAATTAAAATTTGTTGTTTTGAAAGTTGAACCATCTCACCGCTTCCGCATCGAGTTTGTTTTATACATAAAAAGGAAATAATATTTTAGTTTGGGGGCCTCGCGTTCCAACAATTAGTATCAGAGCCGGAGCGCTAAGTTATCGCGTTAAAGATCCGTTTTTCGGCTTTCTATATTTCCTTACCTTTTTAGGTGGTTCAATTTTTATCACTCTCAATTTTTGGTTTATATCTCTCGATGGGACGTCTAAATGAAAATTTGTCCAATTTAAATGAAAATGAAATTTTTGATTTTCGAGAGGAATTAAATGGGCTTAACAAATGTAATGAAAATTTAAAGGAATTAAATTTGAGATTTGTAAAAAGAATTAAATTTCTTGAAAATGAAAATTCTTGTTTTAAAGCTCACATTGAGTCTTTGCAAATCTCCTTATCTCAAAAAGATATTTTTCGTGAAAAGCTCATGGACTTACATTCAAATTTTGATATTTTAGAAAAGTCCAAGAAAGAGAGTGAAAATCGTGAAAAGGCTCTTAGGGACAAGTTTGCTCATATTGAGGGAGAGCGTGTTAACCTTCTAGGAATTATTGAAAATTTAAAGAAGGAGTCCCATACTTTTGAGGAGTCTAATTTATTACTTGAGTCCAAAATTTTAAAATTGAAAAACAATTTATAAGACTCTAGTAGTAGTTTAAATGGTTCTAGCATATGTTGTTCAAATTCTTCCATTGATAAAGCTAAAACCATAGTTTGTTTTAGAGGATCAATTTTGTCCAAAGACTTTAGAAAAGGTCACACCTTAGGTAACATTCCTCGTGTTTACACATGCTTGCATTGTGGTAGGAAAGGTCACCTTAGGTCATTTTGTTTTGATCTTAAAAGAAGTCCAAGGAAATCATTATCTAGCATTTCATTATTTCCCAATCCCCATCATTTTAAATATAAATCTATATGGGTTAGGAAATCATTATTAAATGAGATAGATACAAGATTTGTTGATTCTCATTTACTATCACATGAAACCTCCCTTGATAGATTTAAAGGTTGAATGTTTTAGTGTTTTTTGCATACTTTAGCCTTTGTACTTCATGCTATATTCACATGCTAAATGTATGCTTGTTTAGTCATTTTCTAGTCATTGCCTTATTTCACATCACATGCTAGAAATTATGACTTGTTTATCTTTTTGTATTATATTTTGTGTTTGAATAAATTGAAAAATATAAAAAGATTTTTGTTTATCATTTGTGTTTTATTTATTTCATTTAAGCTTAATGAAAAATACAAATGATTTTTGTTTATCCTTTTGAGTATATATATTTATTTTTGATTAAAAATGTTAAAAACTCAAAAAGATTTTTTTTGTGTGTATTTTTGTTTGACACACTTTATGTGGCATATATTTGTGTTTGAATCCCTCCTTTAACGCTCCCACGTGGCTAGAACTTTTGGTTTAGATTGTCAATCCTTAAAATGTTCTTTATCATATTTTTTGGAGTAGTTGGATTTTGTATTGTTTAAATGGACTCTATTTTTATATGCCTCTTTTCACACATGCACGAGCTCTTTTGAAATCTTAATGTCACATGTTATATTTGAGCTTTTTGAGGTGTTCTCCTATCAATCTAGTCATCTACATATCTATGACCTAGGAGGACTAGTGCATGTCAAAATCCGTTGCACGTGAGCTTTGTGAGATAAAAAAATTATATATCTAAATGTGCATGGGGAAGGGCTCCGAAAGGATGAATTAAATCCTTTGCGATAGTAAGCCACCGTTTGTAATGGACCTAAAAGAAATACGTGGTCCAAAGGCCTAAAAATAGAAAATATGGCATTAAAAAGAAAAATAATTGCCAAGGCCTATCTTTGATTGATATATTCATTCAAATTTAATATAAATGCATATTGAGGGAGATTGGATGGTATATCAACGGTTTGCACAATGTCCGTTTATCCTAGTTGCGTATTACATGTCATGACTCTATTGGTTTGTAGAATCATCAATATGCTAGGCTTGTATGCATTGTGTATGTTTGTTCATTGAGTTCAATATATATTGTCACATGAGGTTATATTCAAATGTGATGAAGTTTGCAATCAAATGAGAACTCCGTGAACGTTTATTAAGTGTTTGGGTCTAAATTTAATTGTTGATAGTTCACACCCTACACTTCCGTTTCCATATGAAACATTTTTGCCATACGAGTGTGAAAGACTCCTATTATATTTTGTGTGTGTCATGTGTGTGTTTATATCTATATATCTGTGCTTATGTATTCTTGATAAATTTCTAGTACTTATATATAATATTTTGTTTGTCTTTGCCTTGCTTTATAGTCCATCCATGCTTATACTTCATGATTGGTATCCATCTTGGATTAGTTATGCTTTTGGTGCTCATGTGCTTTATTGTCTTAACACTTTAAGCTTCACCGTGTTTATTAGTTCTTTATCCTTTGCCTATTCCTGAACAAAAAGGGGGAGAAATGATAGGGGGAGAAATGGTATCTAATCCTATTATTATCGTATCTTAGTTTGGGGGAGATTTATCTTGGGGGATACGTCTTTCTAAGTAGGTCATGTGTTTGATAAAGGAGAGAATTAATTTAGGGGGAGTAATTTAATTAATTGCATTTTATATTATGATATTCCCTATGCATTTGATGAGTTTGCTTAAGTGTGCAGGTATTCTACTAAAGCGGCATCTTTAAAAGGCAAAGTGCTTAATCCTTGGGTTGAGTCAAGTTTGGGTGGGTTATGTTATGTTTTGAGTCTAGTAGAGCTTGACGACCCTTTAGGATTTTTGCTTTGGTTTTTGTCCCGGAATTGCCAAAGGGGGAGATTTGTAAGGACACAAATTTCCAATTGAGTCCATGTATTGTGTTGGCTCAATTCCGGACAAAAACATTTATTCATAGCATAGTATGTTATTGTAATGATCTCAAGCCTATGAAGTGTTTGTTGAAGACGTAGCGGCAAAGAGTATAAAGCTTCATCAAATGTGCCGGTTTGCGTGCCTCGTTTCTACGTCATCAACTATGGTTCCATGCTCCCAAGGTATGAATGCAATTATATTTATATAGGATCTTGGAACAAAATTTATTGGGTGTTAGGTTTAATAAAAAACTGTGTTTTATTTTCAGAAAGAATTTATTAGAACTTTAATTTAAAGTATATAAAAGTTTCTGGGCCAAAATCGAATTTTATAAAATTTCTGGAAGTCGTTCGATATGTCGTTCGAACGAGTTTTTTCGTTCGAACCAGATGTCGTTCGATATGTCGTTCGAACAAGTTTTTTCGTTCGAACCAGATGTCGTTCGAACGAGTTTGCCAACGAGTTCCCACCAAGTTATACTGGTCCGTCGTTCAAAATGTCATTCGAACGAGATTGTTTGTTCTAACGAGATTTCCAACGAGTTTCTAACGAGTCCAATCTGGAACGTCGTTAGAAGTCTCGTTCGAAATAGATTTCGTTCGAACGAAATGTCGTTCAAACAAGATGCCAGGCGGGAACAGTTTTTGGTAGTTTTTCACCCACTTCCCCACTTAGTTTTTAACCAACTTTTTCAGACTTTAATATGTGCGGGAAGGACATTTTCCAACTTAACTTTTCCATTCCATTTTCATCTCTTAGAGAGAGTTTGAGAGCAAATTGTTTTAAGGAAAATGTTCATGTTTTGAGTGAGATTTTTAGAGAAAAATTTCCATCACTCTAGTGCTTACACCCAAAGAAGTTTAATCCAAGTTCGCATATATACATATAAATTGCTTGGAGTTTGGCACCGGTTTGTCTCTTCCGTTTCAAAGAGAAGTTTTGGTTTGCTTCTACATCCATCAAAGAAGAAGACGTTTTGTTACGATTCTACCCACTTGGAGAAAGGCTCCTTGCATGGGTGACGTTGACCATAGAAAGCTCTATCGGTGGATTCCGAGACCGCAGTGGTGTTCCGAGGTTATCCGCTAGGAAGAGGTGTCTACAAGAAGAAGCGTCAAGGCTTGAGAGGGATCGAGTCAGTCATTGTAAGTCTATCTGTCTTGTACTTGTAATTCCGTATCTAGTGGATTTGTGAATAGGGCCGTCCGAGTTTTTTTTTCCCGTCTTGGGTTTTTCCTCGTACATCGCGGCGTAGTGTGATATTGTTTATTTTATCTTGCATCATAACTTAGAATGCATGCTTAGGATAATTCAAGATAAAATTTGGTTTAAATCATCACACTCATTTAATTTGGTGCTAAATTATATATTGGGTAAAGTTTGTTTAATTCAAGTCTTTTGCTAAAATTTGGTTTCGCCTAACTTTGGATAATTGATAATTATGACTTAGGCAAATTCTAGGACTTGGTTTAAAAACTGGGTATAAGTGAATATATTAATTGATTGATTGAAGTTCACTTGGTGTAATTTTAATTTGTTTAAGAAATTAAAATTTGTTGTTTTGAAAGTTGAACCATCTCACCGCTTCCGCATCGAGTTTGTTTTATACATAAAAAGGAAATAATATTTTAGTTTGGGGGCCTCGCGTTCCAACATCCTGTTATGAAGAACAGTTTGAAAGGTTTGGGAATGAAGTATAAATCGATTCATACTCGTGTGTATGAATGCATACTATACCGAAAGGAGTATGAAAATATCGATCGTTGCCCGGTTTGCGATGAACCTAGTTATATCCAATCTACTAGTAAAAAAGGCACAAGCTCAAAAGTGCCTAAAAAAGTGTTGAAATATTTTCCCTTTGGACCTAGATTAAAGAGATTTTTCACATTACTATGGATAGCGGAGACAATGACTTGGCATGCTAGGGCAGAAGTATGTGGTAATCTCATGCGTCATCCTGTTGATTTTACAGCTTGGAGGAGGACGAATTATGAGTATCCCGATTTTGCTCGAGAACAGCGCAACATTCGTTTGGATATATCAACAGATGGTTTCAATCCATTTGGAAATCTAAGCACCAATCAGAGTGTATGACCAGTGATCCTAGCCCCACTCAACCTCCTTCCTCCATAGTGTATGAGACCTGAATTTTTGATGATGTCTTTACTTATACTTGGGCCAAAGGCACCAAGTGATGACATCGATGTCTACCTAGCTCCTTTGGTAGAAGAACTAAATGAGTTGTGGTAAGAGGGTGTGCAATCATTTAACTCTTTTAGAAAATAAGAATTTACGATGAAAGCTATGTTGATGTGGGAAATTCATGATTTTCCAGCTTATGGGACATTATCCGGTTGTGTAGTACATGGTTATTTGGGGTGTCCTATTTGTGGAGAGGAGACTGAATTTCTTCGTCTATCCTTTAGCTCAAAAAATATCAACCATTGACATAGGAGGTTTTTATCCCTGGATAATAGTTTCAGATTTGATAAAGGTTCCAATTTTTTATTGGGCGGGGTTGAACATAAGCTACCGCCGAGACAACTTTCAGGTTCAGAAATTGAAAGTAAACCTTCTGAATGTGGACCTAATATGCCAGGTAGGAATCCCAAATTTAAGAATGTCAAGCATAAGAAGACCCCAATTGAGAATGAAACTGAGATAAGAAAGGCATGGTATAGGAGGTCAATTTTATTTTACTTGCCTTATTGGAAGAATAACCCGGTGCGCCATGTATTGTGATAGAAAAGCTTTTTGGGTGTATGTCGTTGTTTGAAAAGTCTCCTTCTAATCAAAACCTCACATACCTACAAATATAACAACTCAAGTGTAGAGGTAAGTAAGGGTATCAATCCACTTTCTAGGGAGTAAGCTAGGGACAAATTCAATTGTAATTCACTTTTTATTTTGTTTTTGGGCTTTTTACTTTTTCTAATTTTTTTTTTACTTTTTCAATATTAAAACAATAAGGTGAGGTGAGTTCTAAACTAAACTAAACTAAAGATCTAAAAAACTAACTAAAAGTGACTAAAATGAAAAATAAAGTCTAAACTAAAATAAAAGATAAATGAGGAAAATAATTGTGAGAACAATCAAGGAATGGGATTACACCACAAATTTTAGTTATTCTAATTAATTAATTAATATCAAAATTACAAATCAACTCTTGTTGCAAATGTAATTTTAATAGTAATCTTTTAGAAAGTTAAGTTTAACACTCCACAACTCTAGAAAAATAGATCCACACTCCTTTTAATTAATCACCCGCTAGGATCGATCGATTAAAATTCATGTAAATCTTAGAAAATAATTTTAGAGTTGAAATTCAAGTTATAATACCCCACTTAAGAAACCCCTATCTCTAGTTCGAATAAAAAATGGGTATTATAATTATAATTTCGATTTTCTCTCGAAAATCATTTACCCTCTCTCTCGAGGCGTAAATCTAAGGGTGAGGGATCAAAATTAACATTCAAAGGGAAATTTCAAGTAATGAAACTAATTAAACTAAAATAATATCAAATAAGGGTTTCACCCCACCCCTTGAAAGGATATTTAGCCTAACAAGGTATAAAATTTGATAAATTAATAATCAAAGGCATAAACAAATAAAATAGAAGGGTAAGAGGACAAATCTTCAAACAAGTCTCCTTGATTTGCAAAATTGGACTCTAATCCTCCATTGAAATTGAGCAGCATCCATTCAAAATGAGCATTCCACAATATTCAATTACATACAAACAATCATTTGAATCACTCAACAATTAATTTCTCACAAATATCTAAAACAATAAAAACAAAAATATTTACAAAAATATTCTACCTAATTTATTTTCTAGTCTAACCTATCTATCTCTCTAGAATTTTCTTCCTACCAGGCTCTCCCTATTTGATGATGAGTTTTTGGTCTTCAAATCTCTTTAAATACAAGGAATGGAGCATGGGGGTATTTTTGGGAATTGGCTTGGGTGTGCATGAGAATGGTGAGGGGAGCATGGGGTGTGAGGTCATGTGGGTGAGAATAAATTCAGATTTGGTTTGAGGGGTATTTTGGGTGTTTGGTTAGAAGAGGTTAGTTGGGGGGTATTTGGGTAAAAATAGGATAAGTAGGTTATTTGGCATGTGGAGTTTGACTTTTAGTTGGTTTTTGTATTTGGTAGGTCGTGGCATGCTTTGGAGAATTGGGTCTTTGAAATGGGTTTTTGGGTTTAAGAATTGGTTTATTGGTTAGAAAATGGTTGTGAGGGATTCAGATGGGGCAGAGGATCGCGGGGTCGGCGGCTTGTCGACAGTTTCGACCTGAGCTGGATGAGCCCGCCGGAGTCAGTGCCGAGGGTTGAGGGTTGGTAGGCGGAGAGGGGAGTCGCGCAGGGGTTGGCGCTGGTAAAGGGGTTTCGGGTTTAACTCGCTGGAGTTGGGTTTAGCAGGAGGTTCCGCCAGCGGGGTGGTAGGGAGGGAGAGGTCGCCGGCGGATAGGTTTAGTTGGGGGCGACGCCGGTGAGGTGGAGGTGGGTGACGATGGGTGGGATAGTGGGTTTATGTGTAGTGTAAATGGGTGTAAGATAAGTGTGTTTGTTAATGTGTGTGTTAAATTTGGACCCCTAATAAAAATAACATTAAAACTAAATAAAAATAAAATTATAAAATAAAATCCTATTAAAATTCTTTTCTAAAATAAAACAAAGACTCAAATAAAATTGAAACTAAAAATAAATAAAAATAAAAATAAAAATAAAATCTAATAAAACTTAAAATTAAAATCCTAAAAAGAAAATGCAAAATCTAATAAAACTAAAAATACATAAAATCCTAAAAATTCTAATCCTAGTAAAATAAAATAAAACTAAAACTAAAACTAAAACTAAAAACTAATAAAATAAAAATCAAAATAAAATAAAATAGAAAAATAGAAAATAAAACCTAGAAAATACTAAATAAATCTAAAATAAATCCTAAAAATAGAAATGACTTAAACTAAAAATCTAAAAAATAATAAAATGACACAAATAAAACACACACAGGTTTGGGGTAAGTTTAGGCTAGGTTTAGGCTCGGGGAATTTGGTAATTAGCTTCATATAATGCACAATTGCCTTGAAATATGCATTTGAACACCGCAATGTGCATTCGGCCTACAAAATAAACATTTAAGCGCATAAGACCCGTATTGTCGAGAATTAGCAACTAAAGTACGTCTATTCGGGGTATAAATTGTACATTTTTGGGTGCTTATCACACCACCCCCAAACAGAGCGTTGCTAGTCCTCGAGCAATAAGATAGAGAGAAAGAGAAAGATAAGTAACCAAAAGTGTACCACTTTCGCGGGCACTTGCGATTGCACTTAGCATGTGCAATAAGCCTTTGAACCTATAGGTTTCCCTATAGGACGAGTTGTGTCTCGTGAGGGTTTGCAGGGAATATACCCACAAAATTCTTTATTTGCAAAAATTTATTGAAGGGCAGCCAATCTCTTATTAGATGTAGAATGATCGCACAATCCATCACATGAGAAATATTTGATTTTAGAAATACAAGCTAGAATGTGTAAAAAGTTTAGCTCAGTAAATACTCAAGGCAAATCCTTCCTAGAACTCAACGTGTGTAGTGTGAATCTGTCAATATGGGTCGAGTATCACGAGAGTAATTCCTAGATTGCCTCATTGGAATCAACACGTCAACTTCAAATCTCACGGATATATCTCTCTCAAATGAACTCTCGAGATTTGGGTAAGTGTATCTCTCTTGTGTGTGAGGAGGTGAGTAAATGTAAGCAAGTTCGAATGTCTCACACACATATAAGAAAGAACGAACAATTGAAAGAGAAAATGATCTCATGAAAGAATGCTAACCACTATAGTGAGAACGTCAAGTTATTCACCACGTTGACTATCATTTGCCCGAACACCTAGGGGAAATATATGGATGATTAATGGTGAGGGGAAAATGAGATGGGAAAGATATGATGATATGAGGTAGGATGGTGATATGATGGATGTAAAATGGATGAGCGAGAAGTGTGATGGGATTGATGTGTAATGGATGTGATAAGATTGAGAAGAGTGTACTATACTTTAGGCACAAATGTCTTTATTACTAACTACAAACTCTCTTTCTTTTCTTTTCTCTCTCTTTTTTTTTTCTTTTTTTTTCGATTTTTCAATTTTTTGAATTTTCTTTTCCTTTTCTTTTTTCTTCTCTTTTTGCTATTTTTATGTTTTTCTCTTTTTTTTTTCTTTTCTTTTTTTTGTTTTTCTCACTTTTCAGACTAACAATGAAGACATTTATATTTGAAATCACACTCTTTTTCTCAAAAATGAAGATGGATGATATATGAATGGAGTGGGGAATGTATATGGATGTGGGGAATATGGAAAAACATGGAAATGTAACGGGTGAAGTGAATGGAAATGTGATACGGGGGAAAAGTGGTAGGTGTATGGATAAAAATCTAGTATTCGGGACAAATTTCAAGACACGCGTTTCTTACAACTCGAAAAAGATGTCATTCTCAGTGATCAAGCCAAAAAAATGAAGAATAATGAGATCATACAACAATTTAAGTGCGGACCCAAAAGAAGTTGAATCAACTTGTGACTCGGAGATTGCGTAAGACACTCTGAAAGGGTGAAAGGCACAAATCTCACGGGCTAAAGTCTCTACTAGTGATCCGTAAGGTTCTCTTTAGAATTGTAGTACTCCTCAACTCTAAACGTAATGACGTGATAAGTGCGCAAATTTTTGTTAAGTCTAAAAATTCATGGTGCAACATGCCTTGTTACGTATTACATAAGCTATTAGAAAAAATATTCTCTAGCTTGATTCGTAGACATAGAAAGATGGATGATTGAAAATTCACATCAATGAGTGAGATGAAAGAAACTGCGCGAAATTTTAAAAATCAGGTTCAAAACTCAAAAATTTTCAAAAGAGGTACGATTTTGATAAAATTCCCCACCCCTAAACGAAAAAGAACATCGTCCTCGATGTTAGGTAAAATGATTTTTAAAATTGAGAGCATAAGGTAGGAAATAGATTACCAGAATGAACCGCTAATGAAGTGGACAGATATAGCCAATAATCAACCTGAATAAGAAATCAGAAGAAAAAAAATGTGTACAAGTCCATAAGCATGAGAAAGCATAGGGTGATGTGAAACACCACCCCCAAACAAAATGAGACTAGTACAAGAAACGCGGGCTACCTCCTGGTAGCTCTAAGTTTAATGTCTTCGGCCAGACCGATGAAATCTCATCCTAAGGATAGGATCTATGATGGCGCGGGGCGATAGAAAAATTGGGTGATGAGAGTCACCCCCAAACAAGACTGAAGCGTCAGTCTTGCGGGATCAGGGCTATAGGGGTCAATGCACTTGTATGGAAAAGTGCATCACACGATGCAAAGCATCGGTGGACCATGGGCGGGTGGGGATTAGGGTAAAGGTGAGGGTGGCAAGGGTCAAGAGGTATCGGTCACGGGCTTTATTGAGCCGGAAGGTGAGCGCAACAAGAGCCCTATAAGCATGGTGCTCGAGTTGGTGAGGAAGGAAATATGGTTTGGACATAGGAATGGGGTGGGGCTTATAGAAATGACACGACCGTTCTATAAATGGGTGATGGTAATGGTCACGCCGTGACACGCCAGGGAGCTGTTAAGAAGAGAAATCAACACCGCAAGGAAGTGGTGTGCATGGAGGAACAAACTCGGTGTCACGGTGGAGAGTAGCAGCACAAATACTCTCATGGGTGGTGGATGGCTTCAGGTGAGGATCTAAAAATGTTGGTGGAAACTTGAACTGTGTAAGATCAAGATCCAAACCAGGTGGTGGGGTGGAAAGGATAATGGGTGGGATAAATGGTGGATCGGGTGGGAAAAATGGTGGAGGAAGATGATCCAACTCAAGCGTGGAAGACACACACTTATTGGCAGGAGTAAATGAATACTCACAAGGGAGTGTGGTTTCTAAAGTTGGAGTTGTCAACTTCTCCACAAGAGTATCATTGGTGAATGTGGTGGGTGGTTCAGACGAGGCACCAAGATCGGAGATAGAAGGATCACTAGAAATATTGGGCTCGAAATGAGCCAAGCATAGTGGAACAATATCCATATTCGAATAATGAGGAACTATCACGAATTCTATCTCGGAAAAATGGTGAGCACTCGTAGCCAGAGCTAACCTAGGATAAATTGGTTCCTCGGGAACACAAGAGGTAGGGGTGATAGGTGTAGACTCGGGCATAGTTTTGAATATCTCGGGAGTGGGAATGGGAACCTCAAAGTGGGGTTCATATGGATATGGTGGGGTGGAATCAGGCTCATTGTCTAAAGGTAATTCAACACAATTGTCGACTTGGGACCCGAACCATGGAATGGTCTCAACTTCGAGATTCTTGGGGTGATAGGGTTGGTCACACTCAAAATCCGTGTCACGAGAGGACACATCATCATCACACTCGGTGGCAACGATGGGTGGGGCCATGGGAATGTCCGACTCTCGCTCACACTCCAATTCATTTAAACGTTGTTCAAGCCTTTGGAGAGCTTGAGTTTGAATTGCTTGCTCTTGCTCAAGTATGAACGTTGTTCAAGCCACAACTATGTTTGAAAGAAGATAGTAAGGGAAGGACAATAATTCCCCCTGGTGCGTTTACTTTGACAAGTGGGGAAATGAAGGTCCTTTTAGACACAATATATAATTTAAAGGGCCCTTTTAATTTTTCGTCCAACTTGCAAAGGATTGTGAATTATGCTACTCATGATTTACATAAGTGTAAGTCCCACGATTGGCATGTGATCATGCAATTGGTTCCTCTATTGTTTAAGCACTTTTTCTCCATGCACAAGGATTTGCGAGGGGATATTATGCAAATTAGTATTACCTTCTCACTCTTGTGTGAGATGGTAGTCAATCGAGAACACATAATGGCCATAAAATTGGCGGTGACCGAAGCGATTTGTGTATTAGAGAAGTACTTTTCCCCAGCATTCTTTGACATAAGTGTTCACTTGTTGGTACACCTATGCGACGAGGCACTTCTTTGTGGTCTAGTTAGATATCGGTGGATGTATCCATTTGAAAGATTGATGAATGTTTTTTAAGATTACGTCAAGAATACGCGATACATTACAGGATCAATTGCAGAGGAATACATCACCGTGGAGTCATCAATATATACTCGGGAATATATGCCTGACTCGACCAACATTGATGACACTGTCGATGATGGTGGTCATGTGATGGGAAAACGAGTGAAATTAACGAGTTTGCAACATGAACAAGTAGCTCGTTATCTATTTGACACACATGAAGATGTCGAAGAATGGAAAAAGTAAGTTTAAATTATTTTAACGTTTAACATTATTTTAGAATATTTTAGATTATTTTTATACATGATTAATTTTGTAATGTGCAAAAATTATGAAGCCTGTGAGAATAATAAAAGATGAAAAACAATGGTACAATCAGACATCGAATTTAGGTTGTGGTTATCACAAGAGGTAATTATAATGAAAATGGACATTATATAACGTTACATTACACTCAAACTTTACAACTAATCTGATTAATTTATCTATATTCTCAGCTCTTAAAGACGGGTGATGCGATATCAAGGCCTGCTCGTTTAGCCACTGGACCCTTGTTCGTGGCACAAGAGTACAAAAAATATCGATTAAACGGTTAGGTATTCAGCACAAAAGTGTACGAGGAAAGTACAAATGTACATAGCTCGGGCATTTCATACAAGGCTCTTACTTTCTTTCGAGCGAGCGCAAAAGATAAAAACCTCGTTGAAGCTGAAATGACTTGCTATGGTGTCATTCAAAATATATTTGAATTGGATTATATAAGCTTCAAAGATGTTGTATTTTATTGTGATTGGGTAAGAGTTGAGGATAAAAATTCTTGTAAAATTGATCCTGTCACCAATTTGATCATGGTTAACTTGTCCAAGTTGAAGAGAAATGACCACGTGAGCGATGAGCCGTTTGTTTGTGCATTTAAAAAGGTTAACCAAGTGTTTTACTCGGAGTATATCAATAACGAGCCGTGGTCAATTGTCCTACACACGCCAAAGTGTCTAAATAGTAGTGTGGATGACTTGGCTGCTCTTAACGAATATCAATCCATTTTTGATGATCACCCGAATTTGAAATAATTTTTCAATTTGTAATAAATATTCAAATTTGTACTTTATCAATTAATTTTTAATTCTTTTAATTGATTTGCACTTTATCATTTTCACTCTTGTGTAGTGTGTGTGTGTGGGGGAAGTAGGGGTGGGGGTGGGGATGTTTCGGATTTTTAGTAATTGTACATATTATGAGCTAGATGCTGTTGTTTTGGAATTCAGAATTGAGGTGTTAAACAGTAACAATTCATTTTGATTTGTAGTAATTGTGCATATTTGCATGTCTTCTTCTAATTCATTTTGATTTGAACTAATAACAACATTTCTTTATAACAAATGTCTCCTTCAGGTATTAAGGTGAGGATGATGATGCTGATTATGATGATTTTGTCTGGGCTCGGTGGTAGCGAAAGCGACGAGGGCTCTTTGGCCCCTAGGCTCCCCAAATATGGAAAATTGGGGATGGCCATCGAGAACAATACGGTGCTATTAGAGAGATATCTCAAGTTGGTAAAGACGATCATTGGCCCGGGGTATACTAGTTGGAGGGAGGTGCCAAATGAGTTCAAGTTAGCTATTTGGGTGGCACTACAGGTAGTGAATTTATATTTATATTTATATTTATATGAATATTTCAATTTCAATTTCGATTTCATTTTATATTTATATTTATATTTATTCAAAACTAACATTGTATTTGTTTGACAAGAACAATTCAACCTGGATCCAAAGCTACACGATTCCGTCTTGGAGCAGTTGAGAGAGCAATATAAGACGTGGAAGAAAAATATGCGGATCCGATACTTTGGGAAGACCTGAGAGTCCGTTATCTGAATGCGTGAATCCGTCCTGCCGAAGGAGACAATCTCATTGGCAAAAGTTCATTGACAATGAGATCGGGGAGCGAAAATTGGCATCTCGCCAACCGGGGAGGGAAAATTGAGAAAAAAAGACGGACGTGCACTACTCCGACCGGACGTATTACGCCGAGTTGGAGCATAGGATGATGGCAAGATTTAATTTGTCTATAACTACAGAAATATATTATTCTACATTATTTTACTTTACGGGGCCAATACTAATTTTACTTTATTTTATTTCAGGGGACAGGGAGTGGCCCTGGGGGTAGGCCACATAGGCTCGATACTTATATGGCTATTCGGACAAAGAAGGGGAAGGATAATGAGATGTCCCTGAGCGTCGCGACCACGATTGTAAGTAATCCAATAGTTTACTTTTTGTTAATTACGTTATAATTTTTTTATTTACTTATTTTACTAATCATGTGCTTTTTGTCGTTTCATGCAAAGCTTATGGAAGTGCATGAGTCGCAGTCTGATGTCGATAAGGCATCTTTGTCCATGGATGCACTCAGCCAAGTGCTTGGCACTAATCGCAAGGGGATGACAAGGGGGGTGAGCTCGCGGGTGGACAAATCTAGGATCATTGGATTGGAGACGAGCGATACCAGGGTGGCTCGAATGGTGGACTCGAATGATGCGAAGATGTCACGTTTGGAGGCGATGGTCCAAGATATGTTCTCATTCATGAAGCGTTTGTTGGGTGGAAACCGTAAGGGGAAAGGGAAGGAGAAGGTGGAGGAGGACGAGGTGCAAGAGGACGAGGTGCAAGATGATGAGGATGTGGACCTCGCTGCTTAATCGCCGACATGTGCAGACTTTGATGACCCACTCCCCTATTTATCTCCCTTCAACCGATCGATGTCGACACTTGGTTGGGCGAGCGTGTTTTTACTGGACATATTTCATGGCCAGTGGATAGGGCGGGGGTTGAGGGACCCGAATACCATCCAGGGTATGCCATTTCATGGACTTTTGCTTCAAGACATCGAGTCCAAAGTGCTCATCACGCATGTGATACCCGGGAAGGAGAACTCCCCCTTGTGGTTGCGTGAATAATGTGGCACGATGTATATTTCTGGGTGTGTCAATTCGTATATCGTGTGACCTACTCACCTCCTCAGAGCTAACCTTACCCCAGAAATTTAGTGACATTATTTGAATTGAATTGTTTTAAGTTGTTAAATTTGAATTATATTTGGATTATATCGTGATGCATATTATTTTGAATGTATATTTGCATTATCTCTATTTTATTTGGATATATGATGTGTGAACAGGTACAACATTTCTATAACAGGTACAAATATACTGCTGGGCAGTGGCAGTGGCCATACTGCCCAGCAGATTTTTTTTTTCAATTCTGCCCAGAATTGTCATGGTCATTGACCGTGATAATTTTTTAAAGAGTGTCACGGGTTTGTCACATTTTATGATCGTGAAAAAACTTGTCAAGTTCATAGACCATGACATGACCGTGACAATTCTAATGAACTTGTCACGATCAATGACCGTGACAACAAAAGTTGTCACTTCCAGAATTGTCACGGTCATTGACCTTGACAATTCCAACTTGTCAAGGTCAATGACCGTGACAATTCGGCAGATTTGGTGTAGTGCAAATTTTAGCTATTCGAACTAATTAATTTAATTATTTGAATTTTTCCAAATTAATATCAAAATTACAAATCAACTCTCATTGCAAGTGTAATATTAATAGTAATCTTTTAGAAAATTACATTTAACCCCCCCCCCCCCCCCCACTCTAGAAAATAGATCTACACTCTTTTTAATTAATCACTCGCTAGGATCGATTTATCAAAATTTATGTAAATCTAGAAAATGAATTTTAGAGTTGAAATTAAAGGAATAATACCACACTTAAGAAGCCCCTATCTCTAGTTCGAATCTGAAATGGGTATTATAACTTTGAATTTTGATTTTCTCTCGAAAATCATTTACCCTCTCTCGAGGCATAAATTTAAGGGTGAGGGATCAAAATTAATATTCAAATGGAATTTTGAAGTAATCAAACTAATGAAATTAAAATAACATCAAATTAGGGTTCCCCCCACCCATTGAAAGGGGATTTAGCCTAGCATAATATCAAACATGATAAACAAAACAATTAATAGGCAATTAGAATAAAAGTAGAGAAGAAAACCATCAAATCAAATCTCTTTGAGGGAAATTGAATTCTAATCCTTGAATTTGCAATTTACATCCCTCCAACTTGTGTGATCAAACCAAACTTACATCAACAATTACACTCAAAAATGGATTCCTACTAATTTATTTTTTCCACTAATCTAAAAAAAATAAAAATAAATAAATTCTAACCTAAAAAAACTAAACTAAAAAATGGTGTTTCTCTCTCTAAAATTGATATGATGAAAGCGTCCTTTCAAAATGGTCTTCTTCTTTCTTAAATAGTAGGCATGGAGCATGGGGGTAAATTGGGTAGATAGAATAGTGGTGTGCATGTGGTTATGATGTAGGAGGATATTTTAGGTGACACACACAAGTACATGTGTGTTGTGAGGTGTCAGGGTGTTTTGGGTTAGGGAATAAAAATTAGATTTGTTAAAAGGGATTGGGGGTGTTTTTGGAATAAGGGGTAAAAGATATTTTAAGTTGGGTAAAAGGCATGTGCATTATATTTGGTTTTGGTTTTTATTGCTGGTTTGTTAACAGGTTGTGGCTTAGCTGATAACAGAAAACGATTTGGAGAAGAGGGGAAATGGGTCTCGGGGGTTAAAAAACGGGTTAAGGGTCGACGGAAGGGGATCGCGACCGGGTTGGCTGGACGGGTAGGGGGCTCAGGTTGGTGTCCGGATGGTCTCGGGTTGGACACGACCTGTAGGGTCAGAGGTCCAAGTTATGCAGGGGCTTGGGCTGGCCGACGCCGGATTAAGGAGGTAGGTGAGGGGGCGCCGACGGGGTAAGTTTGGGAGGGGGTCTGGCCGGAGTAGGTGGGGTTTCGACGGGTCAAGGGGGTGGTGAGGTGATGGGTGTTGGTGGTTATTGAGAAGAATGTGGTGGGTGTTAGTTGAGTTTGGTGTTTGTTAATGGGTGATGAGAAGAGAGAAAGATATGTTGGAGGTTGAAGATGAAGGTGAGGGAGGTAGTGTGTGATATGGTGTATGGTAGAGTTAGGTGAGGGTGAGTTGCGGGGTTGTGTGTATGTGAGTATATGGTAGGTGGGTGTGAGTGTGTTTAGGATAAGTGTGTGTGTGTGTTTAATTTGGACCCTTAAAAAAAATAAAATAAAACCAAAATAATGAAACTAATAAAATTAAAAATCTAAAAATAAGATAAAGACTTAAAATAAATAATGAAACTAAAAAGAAATAAAAATTAAAAATTAAAATCTATTAAACTAAAAATTAAAATCCTAAAAAAGTAAAATCTAATGAAATCCTAAAAAATCTAATCCTAATAAAAAAACTAAAAACTAATCAAAATCAAAATAAAATAAGATTATACTAATAAATATAAAAATAGAAAATAAAACCTAAAAATTCTAAATAAATTTAAAATAAATACTAAAAATAACAAGACCCAAACTAAAAATCTAAGAAAAATAAAAAGGCACAAACTAAACACACACGGGCTTCGGGGAAGGTTTAGGGATAGATTTAGGCTCGGGTGAGGTTACGAGGAAAGGTAATTAGCTCATTTTGATGCGCATTTGCCTTAAACTAAGCTTTTGAACTCCGCAAACGCAATCAAGCCTGCAAATTAAACATTTACGCGCATAAGACCCAAATTGCCGAGAATTAGCAACAAAACTACATCTATTCGGGGTATAAAATTTACACTTTTGAGTGCTTATCAATTTTATCCGATAATTAATTAAATTAATTCAGAGTTCGGAAACCTAGCTTAAAAGACTCTTAATATGAATATATACCAGTCTTGTGTCGTTTAGAAGAGTTCTCATAACATAAAACTCTCTAGGCAAAAAAATAGGGTCAAAATAAAAATCCCACTTCAGATAATTTGTCACGATTTTAAAGCGTGACTAACCATTTATCACGGTTCTCGAGCGTGACTAACAAGCGAACTGTTTTAGTTTTAATAGGATTCTAATACCTTTGAAATTCTTAAATCTTTCTCCACTTAAATTAATATGGGGTTAGGACTTTTCAAACATATTTTCACAACCTCTAAGAGTAGTAGACCCTAATAATTTTCATCTTCTTCCTCCTACAAACCCTAGCCCCAAAGTTATCAAGTTTCAACCCATGATTTGAAGGCTTATTTGGTGTTTTCTCGAGTTTGGGCTAGAATAAGTTTTTATCGTTTTCGCGTGAGGAACGCAATGATATGATCAGAATTTTGAGATAAAATCCTATGAGTTTCTTGAGATGATTTTAAGGTACGGGGTTTATGAAATATGTTCCTTGAATCTCTCAAGAGTAGTCATTTTGTTCCTCATTTATTTGTTCTCATATTGTTGATATCATGACGCTTATTGGAATCTAAAATATCGATTCCATTGAGATATTGTATTTGTTGATTGGCATGGTGTCATTAAATTTTTATATGGAACGAAGAATGGTCACACACCAATAGTCCAATAACCAGGATGAAGGTTTATGGAGATTTGGTGAGGTGAGGCCCCGTAACCTATTGGTGTGTTATTAAGAAATCAAATTGGTATAATGCGCGGATGTCGCATTGGACTTGAATTCAGATTCGTATTGTTGCATTTTGTTCGCCGTTATTGTTTTGAGCATATATTCTTGCCATATTGTGTAGTTCCCCGTATTTTTATTTTAGTGGCAGGTTAGCGTGGATTTGGACGCTATGGATTTTTGGAGGATTTTAGAGCACAACGTTCGGAGGATTTTATTTTTGTATAGCTTGGCAGTGTAATTTATTTGGAGAGCTTAGTATTATTTTCGAGTGAAATTTAATTATATTTATGTTAAAAGTGTAAATTTGGGATTCATTATATTTTTTGTGTAATATAGATGATCTATACTAATTATTGAGCATTTAGTTTAGTTTTAATCATAGTAGCGGCTCGTGTTTTGCGCGGGGTGTTACACCAAGCTTTGTGGTGCACTGAGAGATTTCTTTTCATTCTTTATGGACGTGATGTATCACCCCCGATCCCTTTTCTAGTTTCCAAATACCTCTTCCACTCCTTTGGAGGTTGGGAACCTTATAACCAGATTGCGGGTTGAGATCACAACATCCAAGTCATTGAGAGTGGGACTACCCAAGATGACATTATAGGCTGAAGGGAGGTTCACTGTAATGAATTTGTTCCAAATGGTGGTGCAATGATCCTTAAAACCCAAGGTGAGGGGGATAGTGACATACCCAAAGGAGTAGGTCCGCTCCCATTTGAATCCAATGAAATGGGTAATGGTGAAATGCATGCTTTTGGAGCCAAGGCTCATAATGTAAAATGCATCCAAGAATAAGATGTTCGTGGATCTTCCTGTATCAATTAAGATCCTTTTCATGTTGGGTTTTTTCATGTTTGTTGTGATCACTAAAGGATCGTCTTGTGGTGGTCGGACCCTTCTGATGTTTGTTTGTGGCAAGAACATCATTAGGACATCCTTAGGGGGTTGATATGGGAGGGAAAAATGGTTTATTTGCACCCAGTCATGCTAGAAACGCCTAAGGTGGGTCTTTTTGGCTGTGGAAGATAGCCCACCTCCGTCAAAGAGTCCAGAGATGCAATAGACATCAAGTAAAGGGACATCACCTTTGTTACCATTATTGTTGTTACGTCACAGATCTGTGTCATCATCTTTGAATACAAAGTCTTTGAGGTTTCCCCTCTTAACCTCCAATTTAATGGCTTTATTTAATATGATTCAATCGTTGGTGTTATGTCTAGTATCCATATTTAACTAGTAATACTTAAATACATCTCACTTATTGTCCCTGGTTCTTATAGACTTTGGTCGAGGTAGAATATTTTGTCATTTTACAGCTCCGAAGACCTTTCCATCATAGTTGTGAGAGGCGTGAAGTGTTTGTCCTCTAAAGTCCCAATTTTCTTATTCACATCCTTCTTTCGTTTGTCTTCATCTAGTACTGGGGTCTCCAAAACATGGGAGAAGATGTATTTCTTCCTTTTATGATGGGTAGAAGATATAGCCTGCCTTATTGAGATAGAGTCCTCAACGTTCATGTATTTTTGAGCTCTTTCAATCAGATCAATCATGGTTTTGGGAGTTTTATTGTTAAATAACTTCAAAAATTCCTCTAAGGTGAGGTTTGAGATGAGGGAGACAACACAGATGGTGTCCCTTAAGTCATCAACTTGGAGAGATTCCTAGTTGAATCTCTTGGCGTAATCCCTAAAATATTCCCCAGCCTTTATTCCAAAGTGGAAGAGGGGCGTGACATGCTTCCTCTTTTTTTGAGATCCAATGAAATGGATAATGAAGGACCTTGTTAGCTCTATAAATCATATAATGGTTTCTAATTTGATCTTGGGGATAAAATGCCAAGATGTTCCTCCTATATAACAGGAAAAGCTCGACATAAAAACTCATTGAAGGTGTCCTGGAGGAGAAATATTTATCTATAAGTTTCGAGGTGATAGATGGGGTCCTTAGACCTATCGCAAGGCTTAATATTAGTAATCTTCTACTTTATGTGAAGGGCGTAATGTTAGACATCATTAGAGAATGGAGATAATGTCTTATTGAGGGTAAACTCTATAGTTTTGGGAGTTTGAGTCTTGTATTACTTGAGGAAGTTCCCCAACCTACCTTCTATCTTCTTTAGCTCTCTATCCAAGGGACTAGGTACCCTGAAACAACCCTAAGGCTAGTTTATGGGGAGTGAAGATTTTCCTTAAGAGATATGCAAATTAATGATCATTGGGGGGCGCTGGGCACACCCTATGGATAATTTTCTCCCTCTAATTGGGGCCCATGGTTTTTCCCAGTGCCGCTTTGCTCTGGTACCATATGTTCTTCTACCACTAGGGGTAAAGTTACCCTGCTGAGGGTGGTAGTCAGTTACTCATAGTGAATACTTTGTTGGGCCTCTATTTCCATGAAATAACCATCTAATTTTGCATTAGTCATAATTTAAAAAGAAAAGGGTGGGTAAGCTTTATATTTAAAGGGGATAAAACTTGTCATTCCCACATATGAACCTAAACTAATGAGTGTTAAAATGGTAAGTGATTTTAGAACCTCAACTTCTCCCTTGCGGTGCTCAGACGGATTAGAGAGGAGAGAAGGGTAAAGTGTGAGATAAAGGTTTAAAAAGGTTTGGAATTTATAATATGGTCTTACGTCCACTATACAAAGGTGTTATTCCTGTTTATTATAATGTAGTTGGGTAGTACAGTCTAGAAGATCCTTTAAGCTTTGGTCAAGGGAGACTTAGGTCTTGAGACCTTTGTGAACAATACAGAGGACCTTAATAACTAATTGAATGATTTCTATAAGGATGACTAGGTACTGTTTTAGGCCTCTTACAAAATATACAGTTGATAAAAATAATGGAACTGGTCCAAATTAAAAATATAAGATCTCGACAGTAGGTCGGGAGTATGGATTAAAATATAAATACTTTTAGAATGCTATAACTCTCGTGAGTCTGATAGCTAAATGATCGAGATCAATCCCATTTCGAAATCTACAACCTTATATTTATAGAAGGCCACTTGGAAAGAGAATAATTGGGCTATCAAAAAATCACTTTGATAGCTCTGAGGTCAGTAAGAAGGTGAAGTGTTGTGAAAAGAATTTGCAGTGGGTGCCTTAAATAATAATGGAAACACTCAATGCATGTGAAAATGAGTAGTTCAATATCTGCCAAACATCTTATAGGAGCACTAGCATTGGTTCTAAAGGGCTAGAGATATCATAGAGTTGCGGGGAACTGAGCCTAAAGTACTATGTGTCTCTACATCCTAGTAATGGAGTATGGGTGACCTTCGGAGGTCAATATCACCCAAACTGAGGTCGGTTGAGGGCGCAGATTGCAATTTGACATTGATGCCTTGGTTTATGAGCTTAATAGGGGAATACACTGGAATGACCATCTCTCTTTAGGGAAAGAACGTGAGACTGAGATCTACCATGGTTCCATATCTTAACCTAGAGGGTATTAGAAGTTTTATCAAATAAGTAGCAGTTTGTCTGACGTCAGTGGCTAGCTTTGGGACGTCTGCCCTACCTCGAGGCTAGTTGGAGAGTTAAAAAATCTTTTAAACACTAAGTGTGCAATAAGGTATCATCAATTGTGTAATGGTTGTCTGCATTATCCTCCAATCAATCAATATGGATCATACTGTGATCATGTATGACTCGAATCAAAGTTTACTTCATCTTCTTATTTCTAGTGTAGATAGACTCTCGGCCACTCTGGATAAAGAACATGGGTCAGTGCTAGTACTGGGCTATGATGAATTCTGATATCTACAGTGATGTTAACTTATGGATCAATTCATTGGTGGCATAGTTAGTCCCCTAATTATCTTACCTCCAAAATGGGACAAAAATGTTCTCGTGATTACACTGATAATATGAACAGGTACACCACCTATGATCCTAAGAACACCAAGTGATTAGAGGTAACTAGTAAGCATATGCCAAAATTTCAAGACCCCAAGAGATGCATAAGACGCGCCTCAATGGATAAAATCGAAGAGAAATGATGGTAAAATGTCTTGAATCAACCAAGAAGTATCAAAATGAAAGTCCAATTGATTGTTAATAAACAATAGGCCATGGCAAAGTGAATGATCGAGTAATGAGTAAAAATATTTATCTATCAAAATAGCGACCCTACACATTGTGTGTCCCTACCCGCTAAGAAAGTAACATGATTGTGATAAATAAATTCCACTCTCTAAAAGAGGGACAAAGTGAGGATCATTGACTCTCGATAGCTAAAGATCGGATGAAAGGACATCCTTAGTCAAAATGAACTCTACATATGGAATGAAAGAGGTAAGAGTCAATAGTTCAACACACAACCAAAATATTCACATAGAATTCGTGAACCATAGATGCATTGGATATAGGACGTAGTATACACCCTTAGGAGTCTTCTCAAGATGTGTTAGGTACACATTTCTCTCGGTATATACACGGTGAGTTGTATAACCTGTCCATAATGGCATACCATCCCAGGTAAGTCTAAGAGAAATTGGATCAACAACCGAATCAATGACAAGATTAGTATGATAATATGTACTTCTGTGAGTGGTGTGAATGGGATCACTAGGCTCATCATGAGACCAAAATGTGCTATCGAGACCACTCAGGATTCTCTTGGTTGCCACTTCTTGAGTCTTATCATGGGAAATAAAAAAGAATAAGAAATAACCTCCAAATAGGTAGACAATAACCTAACAACAACAAATAATCGCTAAAGATATTTAAACATATGCTAACAATATGAAATCAATGATCAGAGTATATACAATATGCATTTGAGTATCAAAAGTTCTAAGAATGAATCAAAAGGTGTAAATATGCTAAGAATATGTTCAAAATACATAAATATACCTAAATCGAATAAAGTGAAACTCAAAGATATGAGGTAGAGTGATTACCCAAAGTCAAATCACCAAAATCCCAATATCATGAACTATGAGCTTTGAAACCTTAGATCATTAAATCCACATCGAAAAGAATTTTGAATCCTTAAATTAGAAACTAAATTACATATATAATGTAAAATCGCACATAAAGTAAGCTCTAGAGATATAATAAAGGGTTAAAAATGATTCAATTAAGGTTGATAATATATAAATGATCTTGTGTGAATTCATCAAAAGCCACATGTATAATATATTGTATTTACATTTTATCTTAAAATGTAGGTCTAGTTCATATAGATAGTCCATATATTAGGTTCCTCACACACAAATTCAAATTTTACCCAAATTTTATCTTGATTAGCAATTAGGTTTGTGTGCAATAAAATATCCAAGATAAATTCTCTAATCACACAATCAAACCAAACAAATGAAGAAGATAAGGAAAAATACCTTTTAGAAAAAATGTGGTATTCAACATTGAAAAGAATTTGACATAATCTATTCGACTTACAGGCCATTTATCTCCACTAGACATAGTGCGTAGGGTCTTCAAATCTTCTACATAATGTGATGCAGTCCAGCGCCACCCATAAGAAGCGTCTTCCTTTAGTATCCACCGATTAGCCTTATGATTAGGAAATCCTATCTTTGTCAGCCTAGAGTCGTAACTCCACAAAAGTAAGTTGTAAAGTAGATCTCTACAAGGGTTTGATGTAGGTATGGAAATTAGGGTTTCATAAACTCGACAAATCATATAGAGGGATATATGATTTGGAAAACGTAAACGTGTTATGAAAAACAAAAGATGAACACTTTTGGAATAGGTATTAGAAAATCTTTTTCTTCTAAAGTCTTGAGAAAATTTGAAAAAAATAATTTTTATAGGAAAAACAAAAATTTCGTGGTAACGGTCTTGTTAGAACAAACATAACATGTCGTTCGAATGAAAACACTAGTGTTTTTCTAATGATATTTGATCTCATTCGAACGATAACTCATTTTCATTCAAATAGACTTCTAACAACATTCCAATGAGAATGGACCTGTTAGGCAGAGGATTCTCGTTTGATAGCATTCAAAAATGGTTCTAATCAAAAGTCAATTTAGTTATGAGGAGATATTAATCTCGATCGAGCGAGATTACAAAAAATAATCTTTTTAAAATCTATTTTTATAAAAAGCCTCAATTTAAAAAAAAAATCATCCAAGTATATAATTTATATGAGAAATTAAAACCTCAAGTCATACACCTCCATAGAGTGTCAGTGACAAATCCGAAAATGATGCTCGATCGCTAATATATCTTCTAATGATCATGGAGGCATTGTGAATGTAGTGTTCGATTTGAAACTCCAGTTTATAATGGGATACACCAAAATACCAAAAAGCCTAAGTTGTAAGCAATTATAAATTATTTCTCTTACAAATATCCCCCTTTGTCTGTTCTGGTACAAAAAAAATGAAAATCAAATTATAAAAAAAACATAAGGCAATGTATCATAATATAATCCCAAACCCAAAAATGGAAGTTTATTTGAAACTTTGTCTTCAACTGAAATTATTCTCCCCTTAGCTCTTTGGCGTGTCTTCATCTTGTGTAGTCCATGACATTATTATTAAAGTGGAAGATACCTACACACATGAAACAAAAAATACAATGACGGGTACGAGTTTTAAATAAAAAAAAAACTTCCCCTCAATTTGTTATTCCCCTTTTGTTTGTAATAGAAAAAGGGTTAGACCCTAAGTATGAATCAAAAAATCATCAATAAAAAGAAAAGACATCATCACAAATATAATCAATAAAGAACATGTAATGATAATCCAAGAGGCATACCAACTATTTTTGAAAATTTCAAAATTTTTAAATATAAGGTATAAAATGTACATATATGTACAAAAACACATAGTCACCATGGAATAACATTAAAATACCTGAATCATGAATACGATATGAAATTTATGAACATTTTTCACAGGCAAGATAACATAAGCATTCATACCATAAGTGAACTCGAATGAAATTGCCTTGACTTATCCAGTATGTCATGAATAAAAATGATTCTCAAGATAATAATGACAAACTAGTTAATGCTTTTCAAGAGAGTCCATTGTGCAAATCCATTAATTTTATACTTTATAAACTCTCAAAATCCCACATTTATAAAAATTCACTCTCAAGTATTTTGAAGATATCATAATGCTCATATGAAGTGAAGCATCAATGAATATAAAATAAATGGCCTTGGTACTTTTGTTTTTGTGTGTCGTTAATATTTTTAGGCTCTTTTTACAAATCATGGCTTTTAATGCAAAGAGAATTTTGCTCTTTTGTAGCCCATTTCTATTGCTCAACATATATCAATATTTTTTGACAAAAGAAATCTAGGTAATGGTTCTTACAGGTACAATTTATCTCTTTATACATTTGATTTGTTATTAAGAAGGATTGAGATGAGAACACCATATTCGACACATGATAAGCAAGTACAATGTTAAAAAAGTCCACGCATATGAGAAATAAAGGTTATAAAGAGTCTAACATGTAAAAAGCAATCATCAATGTAATGTTATCCACACATTATTAATCTCACTAATGAAACAAATTCGTGTCTCAAAGAACTACGAAAAAATCACGTGAGTTAATGGAATGTAGGGTTGATACGAATATCTTAAATGCCCATCCATATACGTTGAAAAACGACAATAAAAAATCTTTTTATCTTTTCTCAAATTTTTTTTATCAAAGATAAAATCTTTTTCAATTTTTCAAACTCTTTCTTTAAAACCAAAAATCTTTTTATATTTTTTAAACTTTTTCATAAAAATCAAATATCTTTTTGGAAATTTCAAAATATATAAAAAACAAAAACACATGAATACAATAAAAATACAATCAAGCAATAGGGACAAAGATATCAACATGATAATCAACCTATTCTAGAAACAAGTCTCGACCCTAATCATTAGGCACAGAGGAGTTATCAAAAGGATAAGACATCCTAATAAATTACTCCATCATATATTGTGAAGTCATGACAAAATAATCTACTTTCTCTCAAAATCTCTATGGTGATGTTGGGGGGGGGGGATATGTGGAGAAACATGTGTAGGAGGGCATGTGGGAACATGCATAGGAACTCGTGAGGGAGCATACCAGGGGACATGTAATACCCTGCCCTAGAAAATAGGTATTTAACATTATTTGTAGTGTTTTGCACAAAGAAAAATTTTAGGAATAAATAATCCAATGTAACACATTAAGTAATACGTAAGGTGGCGTATTACGTAAACAGTTTAAACGAGAAAAATCCCATGATTTATGCATCCCATGAATTCATATGTAACCTCTAATAATATTAGCTAGGATGTCCATTAAGTTTGAGAGAAAAATGTCGAGGAACGGGTGTGACACGGACTAGGTTAATACAACAGGATATATTAATTGTATGAAAAGCAAAGTACCGCAATATGGATTCAAAGAGAATGTTTTATGTCGCATGGTTCACATGAGTTTTATTTTGAGCTTACACAATTACTTTAAGTAGTTCAGTTAAGTTTCATGCGCTTCAGACAACCAACGAGCGCTGCGCGAGCCTGGGTACAAATTGTCTGACGGTGCACGACTCTGCGAATGTCCAGTTTTACGCAAATTGTTCAGAACAATTGGTAAGTCAAAAAAATATTTATAACATATATTTAGACTCATAAAAAATAAGAAATATTATCATGCGAAGAAAAATATATGTTTTACGCAAAGGTCACGATTCTTGCGCGCCTTATATAGGACAGTCTGCGAGGTCAAACAAGTATTGTAAATATGATTTTTTGCCAAAAAATGAAAGTAATATGAATCTCAAGTTAAAAGTTAAAAAAAAATAGGGCAAGAGAGAGAAAGTGATGCAAATGGCAATTCTTTAAAGTCCAAATTTTAATTTTTGGCCTTTGTGTTTAAACTGTTGCATGGAATCTTATCTTTATTCAGATGCTTTGTCTTGATAAGATCCCTTTCACTTATATGGAAAGGTTAGGGTCTTTTACTTGGGTTCGTAGAGTGTTAGGATTCCTCATTTATTATTTAAGAGAGAGAGAGAGAGGGTGAAAAAAACTTTGGTGCAAAAAAAAAGGTTGTATCTTCTCCATCAGATTTCCCTTCCTTTTCCATAGCCAAAATCTTACTACACTTATCCAAATTCGTATATCTTATTACCCCACCATCTTTACACTATGAAAGGATAATTGTGGAGGTCACGAACACCATTAAAACACCTTGGAGTTTTGGGACAGCTTGTAAGGAGAGTTTTGAAAAAGCTTTTGATGAGGTTTAGGAGTTGTAAACGGGGGTTTTAAGCTTGGAGATGGAACTACCTTGGAGCTTACTTAGGGAGTTTTTCTTGTAACCCTTTGAGGCCACCTTTGGAGGTAGGGATTATTCCTCCTACGCCACCATTTAGAGACATTTTGAGGTGGCAAATACTCATTTCTTACTAAGTTATATTGATGATGATATTAATATGAGTACTTTGCATCTTGTTAATATCAGGTGTGTAGAAATAGCCAACCATGATTAAAGCTTGAATACTACATGATTTCAAGATATAGTTTAGAAAAAAATGGGATTTTGTATCGTTGAAATGGGTTCTGTAGTAAACCTATGTTTAGCTTGATTTTTCTACATATTTAGAGTTGAAAATATATTGATTAAGGTTTTAAATATACTAATAGACTTATTAGTATCATCCTTACTATTTCTATGAAAATTGGTACTTAAATGAAGGATTGAATGGGTTTTAAAAATGGATAATTTTAAGCCCACTATTCACAAACATTTCGTGAAATAAAATATTTTAAACTCGTGTTTTAAGGTAAATAAATGGTTTCTTTGATGTGAAGAACATTTGATATGTATATTCCCCTTTTATGAGATTAATATAGTGATTTTAATGTTGATGAATGATTATGAAATGCACAAATAGATTTTTATTTACAAAGTGTACAATTTAGTTTGTTAAACTATGTTTTGGGGTTAAAAGTGTAAATATGGAAAGTGTAGTCTTCTTGCAAACTTTGGATGAAAATGTAAATAATGAAAGTGTAGAAGACTAAGTGTGAATAAAATGACTAAATATGGGTCTTCATGTAAAAAGTCATAATTAAATTGTGTAACACTAAGTTTGAAATGAAAAGTGTCAAACGTGTAAATATTAACTAATGGTTTTTTAGTATTAAAACTCATAATAAAGTGTGTAGACTTTAATATGTGAAAAATATGATTTTACATATCAAAGGGAATAATGTGTAAAAAGTGATTTTCGACATAATGATAAGTTGAAAAATTGTCATGGTGAATAAATTGCCTACGTGTTAAGTTTGAAGTTTAAAAAGGGTATTTTTTTTTGTAAATAACACTTGAATAAGGATTGAAGTTATGTATTCTGATGTAAATTGGATAAATTGGCAATTTACTTAAATTGTAACTTTTTAATGAAACAAAAATGTTAAAGAGTGTTTTGACACGTATGTAGAATGAATGAAATAAGTCCTTAAATTGAAATGATTTTCGGTGTAAAGTCAACATGTGTGAAAAAGGGACTTCAATGGAATATAGTGATTCTTTCTAAATGAATAATTGGAAAATGGATAGTTAAGTCCAAGGATTTTGCTTTAGCCCAAAAAAGGCAAATTAATGTGAACATTATGAAATTTTTGAACACATTGGTAAGATAATGATATTGGATGATGCCAGGTTAAATAATTAAGCAGTACTATGCTGTTCCTAGGGTGAAAAGCTCAAGAGCAACTGCAGTTTACTTGGCGCTCGGCGTCGGGCGATGAAATTTCATGAAATCGTGGGTGTGCATGTGTTATGACGGGTGAGTGTGTCGGCGGAACCCTAAAGAAAATGCTTGATGAATTGAATATTCATGAAAGAGGCATAAATGAATTGTATTGATTCATTGATTTATTAATGTAAGAATAACGCATCAAATGTTTAATATTCACGTGGTAATATGGGATGGTTAAATAAGATGACTTAATTATGTTTACCCTACCTAATTAGCTTTTAATCATAATAAACACACGCGTGTGTTATATAAGGCTTTTAAAGGAAAATGAGTATTTTTCTAAACACGATGTGTGCGTGCGTTGAATGGAAGTCCTATAATATGGTTAAGTAACTCTAGCGTGAATTAATAAACGTTGAGTTAATGAATTTTTGAAAATAAATGTTAGTTTTTTTGCCCTAAAAATTGTCATTTGTTTCATGATGTGAGTTAATGAGAAGGAATATGCTCTTTTTATGCATAATGATATAAAGTGACTATTTTGTAAAAATAAGGAAATATATTGGAGAATATAACGTTTTTGAATAAAATAGTTTAATACATTGGGATATGTATTTTCAAAGGTATATATGTAGATACGTACGTACATTCACATGCATGTAGTGTAGCATGTGAGTATTCTTTTTTATCGTTCGTTTCTATACTGCATTGTATCTTTCCCACTGAGCAGTCAACTCCCTCCATCCTTTTTTTATGACAGGTTGCATGCAGTTTCGTATTTTGAGCGCGTTATACAGGTAAGTATTTATTTTCATTTACATTAATATCTATTTTTACTTAGCATTAGGGCACTTCCCTTGGGTCATATCACGTAGTGATTATAAATTGAACTCTCATGCTAATTAGTGCAATGTTAAATAATAATAAAACTAGATTGGAAGCGTTATTTAGGGTGTTTCATTGAACTTTACAATTAATGCACGAATCAGATCGGGTTAGTCCTTTAATAACCTTTAAACCCGGGCCAGGGCATTATAACTTGGTATCAGAGCTTTAGGTTCAATGTTCCTTTTAGATGTGACCTGGTGAGATCGATAATGGGTCATTCGATGTCGATGTTGGTTTGGGACGATCAATCTAGATTAGTGACGGATTCGATTCGTATCTTGGATAGTGAATTCAAGGACCTTAGCACGATGTGAAATTCTTATGAGATGGTAAATGGATAAGTTAGTAGCCTTTCATGTTCAGTAACGTTTCTGATATAGATGTGTTGGTAAGTCATGGATGTCAGTGTAGGCCAATAGCGGCGACACCATGATATTTTGCATGAGATATATTGTTATGAGAGTAGCCATAGTGGTAGTAGCGATGTCGTGTATTATTTGTTGTGACCTAGATGTAAATGATGTATATTTCATCTATGGAGGTTAGGTGACTGAGTGGCATTCATAAGTATTGATTATGTGGTAATAACATATTTGGTCCCTTGGTTAAGGAATTGGTGTTAGTGTATCTTGATTATAATATGGGTTTAGATAATTATGATGATTTGAGGTAACCTAGGAGTGAACCTAGAAACATCTTGGTGATATCGTATTAAGAACCTCCATTAAGATGTTCTAGGATAGGACCACTTGTGGCATCATTAGGGTGAGCCTCCTCTTAGGCAATAGCCGACGTCCTGCATCCCACAAAAACTTTGGTGGTGTTAAATTATAGTTTTAGAAATGATAATGTGGTGTTGAGGAATAAGATACCTTGTGGTGTCCGTGGTGTGGGCATTGGTGTTTATAGGTAATGCCCAACATCCCGTATCCTACCAAGATATATAGTTGTATTAACTTGTAGATTAAGCACATAGTATAATGTTTACATATTGAGGCAACTTAGTTGTCATGGTTGAACACTCATTGAGAATTCATATTAGCAACATGGGTATGCATGTGAATTCGTATTGAATATTCCTTCGATATGTATACTAAGGTTTATCTAGTGAGATGTTATTACGAGTGGTAGACATTCCCTAGTATTAGTGAACTTAAGATTGTGAACCGTGTGTTACAATGACAATAGTGTCTATCCTTGAAACTTTGAGATTACTTATGATGTGAAGGAAATAACCTTAAGGTTGGCATAAGATGTAGTGACTAGAATTGATGCCTTGAGGTTATGAGTTGGTGGTTATGATCAGTAGGGGTGATAAACAGACGAATACGGATCGGATACCATGTTTTCCATATCCGTATCCGCTATTTAAATGTACTATCCGTATCCGCCCGGATAATTAAAACAACTATCCATATCCGTATCCGCTCGGATACCTCGGATTCGGATAATATCCGTATCCGTTTACATTATTTAGCCATCGCAAAAAATAACAATTAAAATATCCAATCCAATGAAATCCAATCCAATCCAAATAAATATATAACAAAACTACTGCCTCCCAATATCAACAATTATGAATTCCATAATAATAGTATCATTCCATAATGATAATATGGCTTAAAGTCATCCATACTTTACAACCATATAAGTTTAAAGCCATCCAAAAACAAAATAACAGTCGCATTCCATGACAGTAGAAATAAATATGCACCTTTTAGATTGATCAAATTTATTGAGAATGATAACCTCATGGACCTTTTGTCTCCAAAACATACTGATATTTTTATTTTAATAAGTATACATTTTTATTTTGTATATAATATACATGTTGTTAACTTCAGTTCTCATCACAATCAAAACCATCTCTTTACTTTTATATTTCTCTCTTACATTCTATTATGTTTCTCTCTTATATTCTTTTATGTTTCTCTCTTATATTCTTTTATGTTTCTCTCTTACATTTATTTATAATTAAGAAAACTAACGAACAACCACATGTGAGTTTCTTTTCTCTTGTTTTGTACGAAAGAGAAATTAAACGAAGTTATTTTTTTTTTGAGTGAAGTATATGTTCTTTAGTCGGTGTATGTTGTGTGTGATAGGGTGTATTGTAACTTTAGTGTAACTCTATGATAATATACCCAATAAAATAATAATACATGACATTTTATAATATACCCAATAAAATAATAACTTTAGGGTGTTTTTGTTTGGAGTGGAGTATGTGTTTATTTTGTTTTGGGGAATAAACGAATAAGGTTTTTTTTAATATTTATTTACTAGTAATACTAATACTAATATTATTAGCAATATTTTAAACATATGTTTGACGGATACGGATATTCGGTAAAATGGATATCCGATAAAATGGATACTCCGCATCGGATACGGATTATCCATGTTGGATACTAGTACTATCCATATTCGTATCCGTTTTCTCGGATATTTTTATAGAGTATCCATATTCGTATCCATTTCCATATTTTCGGATAAATATTCGCAAATTCGGATTTGGTTATCAGATGGATGCTGATTTTTGAATATCCGTTTATAGCCTTAATGATAAGTTATCATGCATGATAGGATTCTGACATGATGATTGTTACACTAGGATGTGTATATCCTTTTTGGGGAATGATTGAATTAATATCATTTCCATGAAGTTTTTAGAACAATAAATGTTGTAATGAGGTTTACGTGATGATAGTAAATCATTGATGACTGTAGTATGGTCAGGTCGTATTTATATATGGTAGTGTTTTGAGTTTGTTCCATGGATTTTGTTTATAAATCGGTGTGATGATATGACCTTTGAGGATAATATCAAAAATAGGTGGATACATGCTAGGTTTTACACTTGAAAAATTTAAAACACGATGATATTCAATCTAATGTTAGAGATATCACTCACAGTGGAGTGTTAGGATTGATTATAGCACCTACATAAGCAACATGTGTGGCAGGTATGACTCTAGTAAGGAGAATAATTAGGTATTAGGCAGGGATAATGCTTGAAAAATCGAGGGGTCATTGTAACTAGTTCGATAGTTATGATTTTGGATCACATAGGATGTTCCGTAGGGTAAAATTATGTGAGTGTTGTGTTTCACTAGATGAGAAAGATCTCGAGGTTTAAAAGTTAGCGATCGCATGTGGAGATTGTGGAAACTTGAGTAGGTACGTCAGTTACTGACATTATGAAATGAGAAATGTAACTTTGCTTTGATATGAAGGATAAAAAGTAACCTCAGTCTTAAGGAGGTAAGCCTAGCATTTTAGCTTCCCAAGTGAATCAGTTCTCAAATCATTGAAAATGGGTAGTCATGATTGGTGATTCAAGCCAGGGCACATAGCTAGGCTAATACCTTAGCGTATGCTAGGTTAGTGAAAATCTTAAACTTCAAGTGTACATTGCGGTTCGTACTTCACGTGGCATGGTTAGTTGTCCAAATTCAATTGTTTTATTTTGGTGTGGCAATCGCCAGATTCGTTGCATCTTCTTGTGTCTTCTTTGATCCCGGTAATAGGAAGTTGTTATTTTAGTTATGGGTCTGCATTCAGGTGTAGAGTTGTATAAGCTCATTACTGATGCGCGATATGCTGGGTTGAGGCTAATGCATCATGGCACATGAGTACGCTCCTCTTTGGAAGAACCTTTGTTTACATCTATTTGTGTGTATGCATGGTCTCGCGATTTTTTGTATGTATTTTTCTTGTGTAATTGATAGCTATAGGTTAATACACTCGTTAGGTAATCGGTATAGCTGGTTATGATGTATATCATGGACTTGAGGTCACGACTCTAAGATATGAACATTAGAACTTGATGGAACATTAAATTCTAGTGTTACACTCCGTATGGAATTTGTAGATTGAGAATGTAGCCTCACATGTATATTTGGGTTGTCGTATCTAGGATGACTCTAGCTTAATGTGTAGTCTCGTAGGAGGTGTCGCTCGGATGGACCATTTGGATTAAATGGTTGTTTCGAAATCATTGATGCTTATAGTTATTGATGTTGAGGATAGGCTAGGCAAGATCCAAATCATTTTACCACAAGTGGTCTTGTAAATACTGATGTTTAGAATAATTCATGATAATGAGTTCTTTGGGTGTTAGCATGATACTTGGTGATTATACATGATAGACATGCTTAGGAGTTAGTAATAAGACCTCATGGTTCACTATGATTGTATCCAATTAATGGTATGAAACATTTAGGTTAGAACATAGTGTTAAAGACACCTAGGATTGAAATTAAATTGTTGGGTGAATATTTTGTCATTTGATGATCATAAATTTTGAGGGTGAAATTTACTAAGGTGGGAAGAATGTAATACCCCGCCCTAGAAAATAGGTATTTAACGTTATTTGAAGTGTTTTGTCAAAAGGAAAATTTGAGGAATAAATAATCTATGTGTAGGACGTTAAGTAATACGTAAGGTGGCGTATTATGTAAGCAGTTTAAACGAGAAAAATCTCACGATGCATGTGTCGCATGAATGCGTATTTAATTTCTAATGATATTAGATAGAATGTTTGTTAAATTTTCGGGAAAATTTTTAAGGAACGGATGTGACACATACAAGATTAATATAACACGACATTTAAATGGTACGAAAAATAAAGTATCGCAATATGGATTAAATGAGAAATCTTTATAATATATGATTCACATTAGTTTTATTTTGAGTTTATATAATTACTTTAAATACTTCGATTAAGTTTCATGTGATTCGAACAAGCAACGAGCGCAACACGGACCTGAGTACAAATTGTCTGACGGTGCGCGACACTGGAAAGGTCTAGTTTTGTGCGAATTGATATATCAAAAAATATTCCGAGCATATATTTACACTCACAAAAATATAAGAAATATTACCATGTGAAGAAAAATAAAAAAAATATGTTTTGCACGGAGGTCCCAATTCTTACGCGCCTTGTATAGGACAATCCGGGATGCCAAACGACTATTGTAAATATGATTTTTTAGCTAAAAAATGCAAGGAATATAACTCTCAAGTGCAAAGTTTAAAAAAATAGGGCAGGAAAGAGAAAGTGATGCAAAATTGTAATTTTTCCAAGTCCAAATTTTAATTTTTTGCTTTTCTGTTTAAACTCTTGCGTGTAATCTCATACTTATTTAGATTATTTGTCTTGATAAGAAACCTTTCACTTATATGGAAAGGTTAGGGTCTTGTCTTTGGTGTATTAGAGTGTTAGGCTTCCTCATTTGTTCCTTAAGAGAGAGAGGGTGAAGAGAACTTTGGAGCAAAAAAAAAGTTGCATCTTCTCCATCAAATTTCCCTTCATTTTACATAGCCAAAATCTTACTACACATCTACAAATTAGTATCTCTTCTTCACCACCATCTTTACACCATGAAAGCATCATTTCGGAGGTCATGAACACCATTGAAACACCTTGGAGTTTTGGGACAACTTGTAGGGAGAGTTTTGAAGAAGCTTTTGATAAGTTTTGGGAGTTATAGAAGGGGGGTTTTGATCTTCGAGATGGAATAACCATGGAGCTTTCTTGGGGAGATTTTCTTGTAACCCCTTGAGGCCACCTTTGGAGGTGGGGGTTATTCCTCCTACACCACCATTTGGAGACATTTTGAGGTGGGAAATACTTATATCTTACTAAGTTAAGTTGATAATGATATTAGTATGAGTATTTTTCATCTTGTTGATATTAGGTGTGTAGAGATAGCCATCCATGATTAAAGATTGAATACTACATAATTTCAAGATATGAATTAGAATAAAATTGAATTTTGTATCTTCGAAATGGGTCTTGTAGTAAACCTATTTTTAGATTGATTTTTTCTACATATTTAGAGCTTAAAATGTGTTGATTAAGGTCTTAAATTTAAAAATAGACTTATCTATATCATTCTTACTATTTTCGATAAAAATGGGCACTTAAGGATTGAATGGGTTTTAAAAATGGATAATTTTCAGCCCACGATTCACAAACATTTTGAGAAAAAAAATATTTCAAACTCATTTTTTAAGGTGAAAAAATGATTTATTTGATGTGAATAACATTTCATATGTATATGCCCTTTATATGAGATTATTATTGTAAGAATATATTTTTATGAATGTCCGTCACAATTTATTATCTCGTATACCGTTACAACTGTCGAACAAGTTCAATATCATCTACATCAAGACTGATTCGAATTAATCAAGTTCTGCATCAAAAAGACTCCACAAAGTTTACTTTGGTAAGGTTATGTTTTAAATACCATAACTTTCCACTTAGAGCTTTGGGAGATTTTTACAAAATATTTTCATCAAATTTGAGAATGAGTAATTTTTACAAAGTTTACTTTGGTAAGATTCGGAGCGGACTTTTTCGTCAAATTTGAGAATGAGTAATTTTTTCTAAGTCCTGTAGCGTACCTCATTTTTGACGCCAGGTCGTTCAAGCGAGATCATCATCTTGTTCGAGCGACATCTGATGTCGCGTGATGTCGTTTGAACGACACGCGTATGTCGTTCGCGTGTCGTTCGCGCGAGACTTGTTTCTCGTTCGAATGAGCTCTAATATCGAGGCAACATGATTTTGTATAAATACTCATTAAATGATTTTGTTTTCATTAAGAAGTCTCAGCGTTTTACATAACAGGAAAATTCGAAACTGTAGAATCCTTTTGGCTTCTTCTTTTAGGGTTTAATCCCTTTTTGTTTTCAATTCAAAAAAATCCCATATGCTTTGGTGAATTATTTTGGTGTTGTTGTTTACTCTTGTGGGGAGGATAACCTGCACCGAGAAGACTGTGTGTCTAGGATTGCGGTCCTTGTGGTATAGCTACGTGTGAACCATTGCTGATTTATTTCTAACCGTTGCTTTAGAGGTTTGAAGAAGACACCGTGCGTTACTCTTGTGGGTAAATCAAGATTGTATGTAAGTCAATGGTCTTGTAAACTTGTTACGGTTCTAGAAATAAAATGTTTTGCCCTTCGGGGATTTTTCCTGAAAGTTGTGTCGCATGCTTTATTTATTTATGGTTTGACACACACACACACACACGTAGTTGCATGGTTTGGGGCTGATTTAATTTTGTTTAAAAATAGACTCTAATTAAATAAGGTTTAATTGAAAACTTGCGAATCTATTTAATCAATTATCACACACTGCATTTATTCATTTCTCAAATTGGTATCAGAGCGGGTTACGTTAATTTATCGCGTATTCCTATTTTCCACAAAATCATGTGATATTGATTTTTTTTAAAATTAGTTTTATGAAAAAACGCAATTTTTCCAATGGAACGTTCATTTAATAAGGTGCCTATTTTTTATGGGAATAATTATGCAGTTTGGAAAGCTTGCATGAAATCTGGTTTAAAAGTCATTGACGAGCATGTTTAGTTCCTTTGCCAAAATGGATGGAATCCTCCCTATGTCACCGTTGAAAATATCACATCTTTAAAACCTATGTCAGATTGGACGGAGAACGATTTTAAGATGTTGAATTTTAATTCCCGTGGACTGAGTGCTATTTTTGGAGCTGTCACTCCTGATGAGTTTCGCCGAATTATGACGTGTACCACAACTAAAGAGGCTTGTGATGTTTTGAAATTGACACATGAGGGTCTGGAGGCGGTTAAAGAATCAAAATTACAAAATTTGGCCACCCAATTTGAGACTATCACCATGTCTGAGTCTGAATGCTTTGATGATTTTTATGCACGCTTGTCAGACATTATAAACACCAGTTTTAATTTGGGTGAGGTGATTGATAACACGCGTGTCATTAAAAATATTTTGGGATCTCTTCCAAAACGCTTTATTCATGAAGTCACTATTTTGAACTATTTGGGAAATTTGAAATCACTTAAGTTGGAAGAACTTGTTGGAGATCTTCAAACCTATGAGATTGACATGTTTTCCAAAACCATTAAGGCCAAGGATAATGGCGTTGCTTTAAAGACTCATTTTAATAAAAAGAAAGAAAAAGTTTGTGAGTCCGATTCTGAGGAAGAGTTTGATTTTAAAGATATGGCCTTGTTTGCAAAAAATTTTAAAAAATTTGTCAACATGAACAAAAACAATTCTTCCAATAAGAATTTTTTTGAGAAAAATAAAAGGGCCAAAGAAAGCGGTGAGGAAGAGAAGGAGAGAGAAAAAGAAAAGGAGAGTGAGGGAAATTTAGAAAATTTGACGTGTTTTGAGTGTGGGGGTAAAAGGCATAAGGCGTAGGAGTGTGCCACTAGACTTGGGACAGAGGGAAAGAAAGTGTCTATGCCTGCCACACTTAGTGATAGCAACATTGCGATTTTTTATTCGGGTGATGAAAAAGAGCACGGTATGTGTGTCAGGTTTTTAACTAGTCGGGTTAGCACACCTAGTTTGGATGGAGGTGAGGGGACTAGTTCTAGTGAGACCCTCGAGGAGGAGGATTTGAGTGTTTCGAGTGAGGGTGAAGGTGAGTGTGAAAGTGGATATGAAAGTGAGATCCAAATTTCTTTTAGATATTTATATGCTGAGACTTTAAAGACAAAAAAATGGAATAAAGAGTTAAGTCTCAAGGTGAAAAATTTGGAGAGAGAGATTGAGATTTTGGGTGAGTTTGAGGACAAAGCAAGTCAACTTGAGAAGGTGAAAGTGAGTTTGAGTGAGAAGTTGATTGATTTAGGTAGGGAGAAGTGTGATTTTACCAACACGGTGTTTAGTTTGACAACACCTGTATCCCAACTCGAGAGTGATCTCGAACGTGCCCGGGAGGTCAAAGACCCTTTAGAGAACGCATCTAAGAAGGTTGGAAAGATGGTTCTCAATCCTATTTTGGGTAGTGGTGAGAGCTTAGGAATAAGTCATGACGGTACTTCTACTTCCCAATTAGCACCCGAGTTGGTTCCCACTTTAGTATTAGATTCACGTGAGTCTCATCCTAACCCACCTAGGCGTCCCATTCCTATTAGGAGAGTGCGTCCTAGAGATTTTGAGAGAGGTGTTCCTAGGTATATTTATGGGTGTTCCCATTGCAAGAGGAGAGGTCACCTTAGGGAATTTTGTTTTAAGTTGGGTTATGTGTCACGATTTTCTTCTACACGTGTTTCTGACACACATGCACCCACACATGATACTTTACATGCTCTTGGAGATTACATGAGAGAGTTTCCACATTTAGGTGAGCAAGTTAAGTTTTTAGTCAAAACTTAAAAAAATTTAATGGAGGTTTTTCATAAGTTGGCACCACCTTTGGAAAACCCCTCTGCACCTAACGATTGAGGTTTTACTTGTTTACTAGCATAGGATGTTTTCATGATGTCATTATTTGCCTATTGCTAGTTTTTATCTGATAGTACAAATATAGCACCCTGCCGCGAATGGTATACTCAACTGCACATGCTTACATGCTGCGGCCCATATCAACATAGGGCGCGACCTTACTGAGCTCGGGGTGCGGCACTACCGAATACAGGGGTGCGACCCTCCTCATCACAGGGCGCGGACCCCCTTGACGCACCACAGAACCACCCAATACAGGGTGCGACACCTTTGTCTCTGGCCGGTAAGAGGATGCGGCACCCACATGTTTGCCTTACAGGCTGCATCCCTCACTATTATAGCTACTCCAGACTCTATATACATCACGTGATCAGAGCACATGGCCAGGCCTCCTATAAATAAAGGACCACAACTCGAAATAAGGGATCGATTGGACGGATTCTACACGCTTGGGGTAGGTCCTTCAACACATACTCTTTACACATCCTCAACCTACAGTTTGGGGGCCATTCGCCGGCATCACAGCCTTCTCCCCGGCACACTGAAATCCTCAATACTCCCATGTACTCTCCTTTATTATCATACTTGTACGCCTCTTTAGGCATGATTATATTGTATAATGCAACACATATAATGAGAATGGAGCAACTCAATGGACGTAGGCCTATTTTAGAGGCTGAACCACTCTATATCTTGTTTTCTCTCTATTTACTTGCTTTGTTTATTTATTGTACACTTTACCTTTGACTTACTGGTACAAGAACGACAAGTGGACGATTTCGCGTATCATCAATCTAGTGACGTCTATGGGAACCGAGATATTTCAATCTTTGTTGTCTATATTTGAGTTCTTAAACACCTTAATCGATCCCTGGGGATCCTTCGGATCGTCATCTCATGGGTAGATGTTGGTTATTGAGCTCTATTTTTATTTACACCCCTAAATGGGTATTTCGCATATTCAGATCTGTTTTCGGGTCTCCATTCTATGACCTCAGATCTATTCTGCATACCCCTATGATATCATGCCATCTAGATAATGCTAAAAAGCATGATGAGCTTTAGCCTCAACAAGGTGGAAGATTATGGAAAGACTGTGTTTAATCCTTTTTTATTGTTGTTTTGCCTATGATCTAGGGTCTATCATTAGAATTGTGCTATTTTGTGCACCGAAAGGTTATTCTCTCAATGGATAGACCTTAGTAGGTATGCTCTCCACGAGTTTCGGGAGAAAAACTCAATTTATGGGTTTCAATTTTGGGATTTTCCCTTCACTGCCTAGGTAGGGATGCGGCGTGGTACTTCAACTACCTTACATGTCGTGGCCTCTACTGGGGCAGTTGTATTACAGAACCTTCAAAACATCAGGGAACGGACTCGGGAGGTCTCCAACTCAACCTTGGTGAATATCATACAAAGGCCACAGCAGTGCACCTATGTGCCATACTGGTCGCGGCCTCAACATCAATACTGTGTAGTAGCACAAACGCTACATCCCCATTTCCTACTTGGTTACTCCAATGTTTCTGTGATTACTCACTTCTGCTAGTTTTTTCCTAGATTATATATATACTTTGTAAAGACTAACAAAAGCAGAAAATGGAAGGAGAATCCAGCCGGAGCACAAAAAGCAAAGATGAGATTGTGCAGTTGTACAATCACCTTAACCACCTCTATGACAGTCATGCCTCACTCCAAACCCAAGTCAACTATTTGACTCAGAGGGTCCTAATGCTAGAGGCTGAGGCCTCACCCAATGTGGGAGCGGCACCCCGGATTATTACTTCAATAGCCTTTGCTTCTGCGGCAGTTCAAGAGGATTTAGCCGCAAAAATAGTCAGCAGATGCCAGAAAAGGAGAATGGAGAGGGAAGAGAAGAAATCTGAGGCCTAAAATCTGATGGCCTTCCCAATTGAAGAGATCTTTGAATTCATAAGAGAGAACAAGCTGTTGAGGTGGCCAGAAAAGCTGAGAGCTCCACCCCATAAGAGGAACAAAGCTACTTGGTGCAGATTCCATCAGGACCATGGCCATGACACTGAGCAATGCTATGCTCTGAAGGATGAAATTGAAAGGCTGATTGAGTAAGGGATGCTGCGAAGGTTCCTCAAATATTTTTAGGGGATTCACCCTAGTCTCACTTACCGCATGCCCATTTTTCATGATTATGTCTTATATCCCATTTGTCTCTACTTTACAGTGATAACTTTTCTTATGCTATTTTAAATTAAACTTTGTATTGGCTTCCCTAAGTCATATACATATAAATAAACATATATATTAATAGATGCATAGAATCAAGTTCACTTTTATAGTGCCATATTTTGATTCTCATTTCCATGAAATGTTATCTTATAAAGATCGTTCTTGTCTTAAACAGATCTCGATTTGAGACAACATGTTATATCGGTAATAATAATATCTAAATGGGCCACAATGCTCGACAAGACGCCTGATTATCCAAAAGATGAAGATAATTGAAAATGGCAAAAGTAAATACTGAAAGCAGTTATCCAAATTGGACTACATTATCACTCATAAGGGCTTCCAATGCCCGTCCTTAGCTTTCGGTATATGTCATTAACTGCAAGGGCTTCCAATGCCCATTTTTAGCTTTCGAGATGCATCAATAAGTCGAGATACTTGTGATATCTAGCCAAGTATGGATTTATATATATATCCATAGTTGTGGGTGTCTTAATAACATAACCCAGCCTGGGGAGGCTTGAAAGTATCCTATATGTTAGCTGTGGGTGGCTTAATAACATAACCTATCCTGGGGAGGCTTGAAAGTATCCTATATGTTAGCTATGGGTGGCTTAATAACATAACCCAGCCTGGTGAGGCTTGAAAGTATCCCGTATATCTATAAAGGCCAGGGGAGGCTTGATAATATCCCACTTACGATGCTAAAGAACATAAAAGCCAATATTCTGTGAAAGGCAATTGAAACGACTGGAGGAAAGCCAGGAAAGGCAATTGCTATTTTTCTGCAATCACAAAAGCATACCAAAGGCAAAGGCAAGCAGTAAACGTTAACCTGCTGCGTCCATGATCAAGAAGTATTTTTTATCCATTTGTAAGGTGTCGCGGCCTATGTAAAGTGCACTTTTGGTAATCTACAATACAGTGCATCTATTAAAGTGACTAAGGGTTGATGCGGCAATGACTTGGATTTAGGTCCAATTAAAGCTACTACATAGGGAATTCAAATATTCAAAAGTGATACATCCCTGTCAATATGGCTGTGGCCATTAAGTAAATTCATTCAGAAATAATAGTAAAGGTAGTCAAACTACCGCGACACTGTTCAAGGGGCTTCCACTCCAATCATTGTAAGGTGGAAAGGGCCGCGACCCATGTACACAAGCCATACGCATTATAACTGCAGCCTATGACCTGTACGCTCGAATGTGCAAGACGAGCTCCCATATATGAAGAAACCATGTATAATATGGTGTTGCGGACTTAATCTATCGGTTCTACAAGTTCGTTCAATGAAGAAAACATTCATTCAAGTTTTAAAGAAAGCAAGACAAAGAAGAAGAAATTCAAAAGCTACTAGAGATAGAAATAATAAATATTGGATGTGGTCGTAGCCTTGATAATATATGTTTTAAATTTAGAGACAAGAGAGGTCGCAGCCACTATAGAAAGTTAAAATAACAGGAGGGACGTAGCCCTGTATTAATGATCAGTTCAGAAAATAAACATAATCTCAAGAGGCAGCATCATCATGCTCCTCCCCCTCATCGCCATCCGTCGCGGTCTTGATTTCCTCATCAGCTGCCGCTGCCTCAGCCTCAACCTCAGTCTCTGCCCTCTTCCTGGCCCTTTCCTCACCCGTGGCCTTGATCTCTTTAACGCACTCTTGGTGCTCAGCATCACCAAGGCCCCAAACAAGAATGGTCTCTTTAGTGTCGGGAAAATTCTTAATGACCCTATGCCTAAGTTCCTGATAGCCGCGGAGGTAGGCCCTATTATTGATGAGGTAGAAGTCCCTAGATCCCTTGAATGACTCCACTGTATGGTCAATGGCCAGCTGAAGAGCATCGCCATGATTTGCCTCCATTTTCTTTATTGCCATGGCATGGGCTAGGGCATCTTGGGCAGACTTGGCCTCCAGCTCCTCGTACCTCTTTTAAAGGAGGCTGAGCTTATTATTAGAGGATTGAGTGACTTGGGCACCTTTCGCGACCTGTGCCTAGAAGACTTTGAGTGATTCTGCAGCGTGCTTAAAATTTTCTTCCGCTTCCTCTTTGACCTTGTTTGTAACTTCCAAGTTCATGTGGGCTGCCTGAAGAGCCGCGACAGCAGACTGCATCCCAGCTTAAAAAGATGAATTTCAAGTAGCCTCCAAATCAGTGGCGTGCACTCTTTCCGCGGCCTCTTTCAGTTTATATAGGGCCTCATACTTCCTCTTCTGGGCCACCATGACATCCGCTGCCTGAAATGAAAAGGTTGGGAGAAAAATACAGTGCAAAATTAAAAATAATAGTGCACTTGCACTTACCCTCAAAAGACTATGCAGGCTGCAGTCCTCCAGATCATCATGGTACACTTCCACAAACCTCTCAAGGTACATGGCATCATGGTCCCTCTTCATTCTTTGCACAACCTCGCGGTAGTGTCCCATGAGAAGTCAGGGTCAGGTTATCTTCATTGTGGCCACGGTCGACCGTTATGTCCAGATCCATCGCGACACTGAGGAGGTGCTAAGTTTGCATTAATCGCAACTACAGGTGGAGGCAGAGGACAAGATGAATGGATGGGAGCATCAAGCATGGACATCAAACCCATCGTGGCCAGATTGGCATTGATGTCGTCATCGAACTCAGTTTCAAGTTCAGGGGCATCAAGGTTAGTTTTTTGCGCGGCCAGATTTGGGGGCGCGGTAGGAGGGTTCTGATCGTTGGAAGGGGCTGCAGTAGGTGCCTTGGTCTTGGACCTCTTCCTTTTCCTTTTCCTCGCAGTGTTATTTAGAACGACTACATCCTCATCCATTTTCGCTATCTAGGCGACCAACAGCTCCTTATCAACTTCCTTACCTGAAAGAGAAAAAGAAATAGTAAGTATTTGAAATGGATTTGCTGGAAACATAAGTTGCCATGGATTAAATTATGGATCGGGTTATTACCTTTCGTGAACATAATTGGAATGGACTTGCTAGGAAAGAAACCCACTTAAAATTCAGTTACAGATGTAATAAGTGTGCTGAACTTCTTATGCTCGGCATAAACAGCCGCGGCCTCAGCAACTCTCTTCTCTTGTCGCTTGCTCAATTGCATGTTGTCAAGAACTGCAGAAAACATTTCAAGGGTTAGCACAAAGAATAAATAATTAGAAAGAAGGGACAAGGCTATTATCAAATTACCTAGTTTGGAGGGAGACCCCCATTTTCGTGGCATTCGAAATGACTTATCCCTCTCATTTTCTTATGGGTGTATCTCCCATACCTCTCCGGAGATGTAGAAATACTTACCCTTCCAATTCTTTATGCTGGTCGGCCTCCCAGAGTAAAGGGTCTCATCCCTACTGCGGACAGAGAAGTAATAGTACCCGGCGAACTTCACAGAGTTTTCCTTTGGGCGATAAAAGTGAAAAAACTCCGCAGGAGTAATGTCCTTTTTAAATTGGTTCTCCCAAAGAACGATCGCGGGAAGTATAGCCCTCTAGCCATTAGGATCTAACTGGGCTGGGGCTAGTTACATTGTTTAAAAAATGTGTGGGATGGGAACAGGAATAGGCAGCTGCAGCTGCAGCCCGTAAACAAACTCCATCATCAGTTAGAGCTATGCAAGGCCTTTGTTCCACGGCAGGAGCTAAACTCATGAAATTTTTTAGAAATTTAAAGGCCTCAGCCACCTGGTCAACCTAGTCTTGGGTCATGATGCTGCGGATATCAAGCGCAGCTAGGGGTCTCTCAGCACTCCCAGATGGACTAGCTGGGTTATCCCTAACTTCTGTGGCATCATCTCTTATACCCAATGGATGATTACTTGAATTGGCTTCCTCTTCCATTGGTGTGGATTTAAAATCCTTCTTGCAGGCAGAGTTCACGGAGTCTGAGTCTAGTATCATATAGTTGGGGCAATCCCTTAGTTGGCAAGGCGCTATTGATCTCAGAGGAGGCACAGAAGGAAGTTCAGGGGGAGAAGATCCGAAGTGTTTTGCCCAAAAACTTCTCAAAAATTCATCTGAGTCAAAGTTCATATGGCTGTAGTAGTACCTGAAAAGCAGAGTCCGTAGTTAGGCGCCGCAACTAATATGGTTTGAAAAAGACTTTAAGAAGTCGCGGCAAGATTAGTTATATGAATAGTGAATATAATTGATCAACAAGATTGACTAATTAAGAAGTGTGGGGTTTAAGGGCCCTAAAAGGCAATTATTGCCACGGCATATTGGTTTGATGGGGGTTATTTCCCTATGGTAGTACTAATGGGCTAAAACACTGCGGACCCTATTTATTAAACCTAAGGGATTACCCTCCCACCCTATTGGCCGCAGCCATCTCCTATATCAGTAAGGGATCTTACAGTGCTGTGGCTACGCATTCAAATAGGTTAGAATGAAGTCTCTCTCAAGAACAGAAGCAGCAAGTGAAGCGACCTTTACTTTCTTTACAAGTTGAAGCAGTAATGAATTTTTGGGTTTAACTGCTGCGGGGTATGAATTTAAACCTAAGGGATTATTCAGAATCTATAGGCCACAGCCATCATCAAAATTACTAAAGGTGTATTCTACCATGCTATGGACTCTCACTCAAACATTTTAGTGCCTAAATATTGATACATTTGAGGATTGAAGACCCATAATGTGAAGTGTGTGCTTAAAGAACATCAAGAACTATCATATGAATCAAAGAGAAATGTGGCAATACTTACTACAACTATTTCACATACCCATGTATTCGATACTGGGAAATTAGAAGATTATTCAAATAAAACCCTAGATCCCTATCAAGCAATGCAGAAGTTTAAGAGGATTGGGCTATTTAAAAAGATGATTAGTTGAAAAATTAACTGTAAATGAAGAAGATGGCGGTGATCAGCCTCAAACCGCCTTGCATCGCCACACACAACCTTGAAAGGTCTCCGAAAAGGGCAAGAGAATGGACAAATAGAGTTCAGCCTTCGATTCGCTCTCAAAGTTTTGGAAAATGTAATGAAGTCCACGGCCTGAAGAAATTATTTAAGAGAGCGCGAAAGATGAATCGTCGCCTTGTATGTACCGCGACACCAAAGAAGATGGAACTAAGCCGCAGCCCCAATTGAATTCTCTTGGCACTACGACTTGGGGCTTATTGATAGTACAAATATAACACCTTTCCGCGGATGGTATACTCAACTGCAAATGCTTACGTGCCGTGGCCCATATCAACATAGGGCACGAACCTACTGAACCCGGGGTGTGGCATTACCGAATATAGGTGAACGACCCTCCTCGTCACAGGGAGTGGACCCCCTTGACGTGCTGTGAAACCACCCAATACAGGGTGCGACACCTTTGTCTCTGGCCGATAACAGGATGAGACACCCACATTTTTTGCCTTACAGGCCGCATCCCTCACTAGTATAGCTACTCCAGACTCTATATACGTCACATGCTCAGAGCACTTGGGAAGACCTCCTATAAATAGAGGACCACACCTTGAAATAAGGGATCGGTTGGACGAATTCTAAACGCCTGGGGCAGGTCCTTCAACACATACTCTTTACACATCCTCAACCTACAGTTTGGGGGCCACTCGCCGGCATCACAACCTTTTCCCTGGCACACCGGAATCCTCAATACTCCCATGTACTATCCTTTATTCTCATACTTGTATGCCTCTTTAGGCATGATTATATTATACAATGCAACACATATAATGAGAACAGAGCAACACAGTGGACGTCGGCATATTTTAGAGGCTGAACCACTCTATATCTTGTTATCTCTCTATTTACTTGCTTTGTTCATTTATTATACAGTTTACTCTTGACTTGCTGGTACGAGAACGACAAGTGGATGATTTCTCGCATCATCAGTATCATTTGTGTGTATTATTTTTGAAATTTTTGGAAAAAAAAAATTATTTTGATAAAATTTTGAGAAAATCCAAAAAGACTTTTGTATTTTGTTTGCACCGTTTATGGAAAGACACTTAGGATGACCAAGTCACAACATCATTACATTTTTCATGTGACTCTTTAATAGTGTTTTGAGGCAATACGTCATGTCATCCATGTGCTTTATAATGTTTAGAGTCATTAAGATATAATTGGTTGTTACTTTCTACATGTTTGACTCATTATGTCTTTTATTGCACACATGCACGGATTTGTTTGATTATTGCGCTTATCTATCACATGTTGCTTGGGTGTTTCTATCTCAATTCTGTCTATACAACGAACCAAATGCGATAAATCAAGACAATAAAAAGTGTGCACATTTGAACCCTGTTTGTGAGGATTTGTGTGTTTTGTTTGAAAATGGTGAAGGTCTACGAAAGGTTATCGTTTATCCTTTGCAATTAAGCTGCCATTTAATTGGACAAAAAAATTGAGTAATTTTATTATCCGGGGTCCAAAGAGGTTTAAAAGAGTCCGAAAAATTAAAGGCAATAAAAATAAATTCATGCCAATTATGGGCCATTTGTTCACCAATTCTCCAAAGTTTGATAATTTAGATCACCTCTAAAATGAAAATATGCATGAGGGAGTTTGGATGGAATTTAAAACGGGTTTGCACGTCCTTGAAAGTCTTGAAAAAGCTTTAAATAGTTTTAGACGTTATTGGTGTGGAAATCACTTTTACTTTGATTTGTTGATTTGATTAAGACGATGTCATCTAAATTCAATAATTTTCACACCAAGGGATGCTTTTTATGTTCATTCGTTAGGGGTACACGTATGCATCGTGCACATATGATTGATTGAGTTTATTTACCTATCGAATGTGTTCACACCCACTTATTCCATTTCTATCACTTGGTTGTTTGAGTTTAAATCCATGGTGTGATTTTTTTTTGTATCTTATTTTGTACAAAAATTTGAAAAATCAAAAATTGTTTGTGAAAGTTTTTGAGATATACCTCTGCATGCGCGTAGTTTGATCCTTGTTTGCTATGCATTTTATCGTGACACTCCATGTTTTGATTATTTCTTCTTATCTGTCTATTTGGGGACATCATAAAAAAGGGGAGAAAGAATTATCCTGTTACGGGGGAGTTTTTGCATTATGGAGGGGATTTGATTATATTGATTGATTTATTCTTATATCATTTCAAACTCGATGCGTCACGAAGGTTTCCTCTTTATCTCATACGTGTAGGTACAAAGACTGAAGATCATTATGTTGCACACCTTGATGAGAAAAGCTTTGAGATTTGATGAAGATTTTTGAAGAACTGTTTGAGATCTTGCAAATTTATTCATAGGAGGGTAGATTTGTATAGTCATTTTGGTATTTCATAATTCAGATATTTTTTATATATGTTCCGGCATAGATATAGAGGGAGATTTGTAAGGACTTATTTTTATGAATGACCGTCACAACCGTCGAAGAAGTTCAAGAGCATCTCCATCAATACGGATTCGAATTAATCAAGTTCTTTATCAAAAAGTCTCCGCAAAGTTTACTTTGGTAAGGTTATGTTTTAAATACCTGAACTTTCAACTTAGAGCTTTGGGATATCTTTACAAAATATTTTCAAAGTATTGGAGCGGACTTTTTCGTCAAATTTGAGAATGAGTAATTTTTTCTAAGTCCTGTAGCGTACCTCGTTTTTTATGCCAGGTCGTTCAAGCGAGATCAGCATCTCGTTCGAGCGATATTTGATGTCGCACGATGTCGTTTGAATGACACGCGTATGTCGTTCACGCGAGGCCTGTTTATCGTTCGAATGAGCTCTTGAGAACGTGTGTGCTCGCGTTCAAATGATCAAATGATATATAAAACCCTTTTAACACAAACAAACCCTAAACATGCAGCAGTATGTGATTGAATAAGATGATAATCTAAGCAAGAACATTCAAACACATGCAATTAAGGAAAAATCCCCCACAGGGGCAAAACCATTTATTTCCACTATAATTTGTAAGAAAACGACTTACAGTCGGATTACAATGAAAATACAAGTTGACTAAGAATTACCCTCAGGTATCGGATTCTGTAGTCGCGGCTGGAATTATCCCTTTCCAGTAGGGCTGCAATGGAGAAGAAGAACGGTCTCCTCCACAAGGGTTGAACTGCAAAACTGCGTTCCTGGGTTACCAAAAGGATTCACAAATGAATGGAATTTGTGTGAATCAAAATACCTAGAGTATTGGTACTCAATAGGTGAAGACTTAGAGCTTTCTCTACTCTGAAAATCGTGTGTAGAAGTCTTGGAAAAACCACTTCCCGTAGTGGGATTAAATAGGAGAACTTGAGCCCTAAAATTCGGAACATGATCTGAACACGATCTGTTTGAAATTATCCTCGTCGGATCGGTCCGGTCTCTTTAGGCGGATCAGTCCGGTGACATCGGATCGGTTCCTTTTTGAAGGCGGATTGATCCGGTTGGCATCGGATCGGTTCAGCTTTTTAGCTTCATCGGTTCGCTATGGATCCGGGGTACACTGACCTCACCTCAGCAGTCGGATCGGCCCGGTCACTTTAGACGGATCGGTCCGGTCACTTTAGACGGATCGGTCCGGAAGAACCGGATCGGTTCTTTTATTTGGGCCAGATCGGTCCGGTCTGTTCCCTGATTCTTTTTCTGCCTTTGATATTCGGATTCCGTTGATGAGCGTATTATTCTTGAATTTTCTCAACGGTGTAACGGCGTACGACATATAAAATGCTAATGGACAAAAATGTCCTTACAAATCTCCCCCTATGTCTATGCCGGTACATACATAAAAACAAACATCCGAATTATCAATCATAAATAAAAATTGCCTATACAAATCTACCCTTCCATGAACCCAAAACTGAAAGAGTACAAGTGAATAAGACTGCATCGTTTGATCTTCAAATCTTCAGGAATCTCAACGCTTTTCTCATCAGGGTGTGCAATACAATGATAATCCATGTAGTACCTACACACATGAGAAAAAGCAAAATACCACGTGACATATCGAGTTTGAAGTGAGATAAACATATATACCAATTTATGAACAAACTTAATTTATGAACAAACTCAAACTTTCAAAACTCCCCCATAATAAGATAATTCATTCTCCCCCTTTTTATGATGTCCCCAAATAGACAAATGAGAGAAATAAATCAAATAAGCAAGATCGGGGTGTCACTGGGATAAAACCACACCATGAATGAACACAAAGCAACCAAGTCGATGATAGCGTAAATGAAGTGGTGTGATCAAATTCGATAGGAAAAAATAATGCATACAAACATGACATATGTGCATGATGAATATTGGATATTCTTAGCGAATGAACTCAAATGCTTCCTTTGGTGTAAAAGAATGACAATATAAGATATTGACTCAATCAAATCAACAAATCAAAGCTCAAAATGATTTTCACACCAATAACGTCCAAAATGAGTTTATGCTTTTTCAGGACTTTCAAGGAAGTGCAAACCCGTTGATATTCTCCAACCAAACTCCCTCAGATATTATTTTGAATAGAGGCATTCTAAATTCTCAAACTTTGGAGAATTGATGGTGAAACCTAAGAGGCCCATATTTGGCATGAATTGCTTTTTATTGCCTTTAAATTTTTTCCGGCTCTTTTAACCTCTTTGGACCTCGGATATTAAAATTCCTCCATTTTTAGGTCCTTTTTAACGGTGGCTTTTGCGCAAAGGATAGATAATGACCTTTCGCAGCCCCTCCCCGTTATTCAAAAACACACAGGCTCACCAAAACGGTTTTTACATGCATTCCAATCTTGTCAAGTTTTATCGCATTTTATACATTGTATAGACAGGATTGAGATGGAAACACTCAAGCCAACATGAGATTGACAAGTGCAACAATCAAATATAGTCGTGCATGTGTGAAATAAAGGATATAGGAGTCAAACATGTAGGAAAATATCACGAATTACATCTCAAAGACTCCATACAATGTAAAGCACATGGATGAAATGATGTAGCCTCTCAAATCTCTATCAAACAGTCACATGGATAAATGGAATGAAGTTGTGACTTGGCTATCTTAAATGCTCATCCATAAAAGAAGAAAAAAAATCTTTTTGGTCTTTTTCAAAAATTTTATCAAAATAAAATCTTTTTGTGATTTTTCTAAAACTTTTCTTAAAGGAAAATCTTTTTGTATTTTTTTTAAAAGAAATATAAACAGCAAAAAGAATAAATACAAGCTGTACAACTAAGCAATGGTACATATAAACAGACTAGCAATAGGAAGCATATGATATGAACATGAAGAAGCATCCTATTCTAGACATAGACCAACCCCTAAGTCAACTGTGCAAATCCCCAAAGACTTCCTAAGACTCCCAAATCTAAGGGCATCTAAAGGCTTCGTGAAAATATCGGCTAACTGACGGTCGGTAGGAACAAAACTCAGGGATACGACTTTCTCCTCAACAAGCTAACGTATAAAGTGCTCACGTATCCTGATGTGTTTTGGGCGTGAATACTGAACTGGATTGTGGGATATGTGTATCGCGCTCGTGTTATCACAGGAAATGGTCATGGTGTCCTGTGATATCCCATAATCCCCCAGCATTTGCTTCATCCACAAGAGTTGTGTGCAACAACTCCCGGCGGCTATGTACTCAGCCTCCGCAGTGGACAAAGAGATGGAATTTTGCTTCTTGCTCATCCAGGAGACAAGAGCAGAACCAAAGTAGAAACATCCACCAGAAGTGCTCCTATATTCATCTACATCCCCAGCCCAATCGGCATCCGAATAGGTGGACAAACGGTCATCGGTATCAAAGGAATACCAAATCTCATATGAGAGAGTCCCACTCACGTATTTAATAATACGTTTTAGAGCAAGTAAATGTGACTCTTTTGGGGACGCCTGATATCGCGCACAGACTCCAACACTAAAGGCGATGTCGGGACGACTGGCAGTCAAGTAGAGAAGACTACCTATCATACTCCGATATAAGGTTTGCTCTACGTCTTTGCCTGAAGTGTCCTTACTAAGCTTGGTAGTGGTACTCATAGGTGTACGTGCATGCTTAGCGGAGTCTAAACCAAATTTCTTCACTAAGTCTTTAGCATACTTGGATTGGGAGATGAACATCCCATCCTCTAGCTGACGAACCTGGAGACCAAGGAAGAATGTAAGCTCACCAACCATGCTCATCTCAAACTCACTTTTCATCTCCTCCTCAAAGTGGTGAGCATGCTGGGAGCATATGGATCCAAAGACTATGTCATCCACATAGACCTAGGCAACCAAAATAGCACCGTCATCTCTCCTGACGAACAACGTCATATCTACTCCCCCTCTCTTGAAGCCACGAGCTAAGAGATAGGAAGTAAGCCTCTCGTACCAAGCACGGGGTACTTGCTTCAAACCATACAAGGCTTTCCTCAGATAGTAGACGTGCTCAGGGTGTGAGGGTCTTCAAACCCTTTTGGTTGTTCCACATAAACCTCCTCCTGTAGAATGCCATTCAGAAAGGCACTCTTGATATCCATCTGATACACCTTGAAGCGCAGATGACATGCGATGGCGAGCAGAAGACGGACGAACTCAAGCCTCGCAGCAGGAGCAAATGTCTCCCCAAAGTCTACACTCTCTATCTGTGTGTAGCCTTGAGCGATCAACCTAGCCTTATTTCGGATTATGGTACCATTTTCATCCATTTTGTTCTTAAAAATCCACCGGGTACCTATCACATTAATCTCACTAGGTCGGGGGACAAGTTCCCAGACATCATTCTTTTTAAACTGAAGCAACTCATCCTGCATAGCAGATATCCAGTGTTCATCCTTGAGTGCTTCTTTATGGTTCTTGGGCTCGACTTTGGACGTGTAGCAAAGATGGCTAACAACGTTCTCTAGCTGAGCACGAGTCTTGACCCCTAGAGTGGGATCACCAACAATGACAGAAGGGTCATGACTCTTGCGAACCCAAGCAGGTGTGTCCCCTAGCGCAGGAGTAGGAACCACAGAGTGTGAGAGAGGAACAGGTAAATCACTGTCAGAACAATTCTCATCCTCACACTGAAGGTTAGGATCAATAACCGTCGAAGGTTCGTCATCTTGCATAGTGACGTTTATTGATTCCATAACCTTAGAGCTCTTCAGGTTAAAAACCCGGTATGCTCTGCTATTCGATGAATATCCTAGAAATATTACCTCGTCGCTCCGGGAGTCGAATTTTCCTAGTTGCTCTCTATCCCGTAGGATGTAGCATTTACTCCCAAAAACATGGAAATACGCCAGGTTGGGCTTCTTGCCGGTCCACAACTCATAAGGTGTCTGTAGTGTGTGTGGTCACAAATAAGCCCTATTCATCGTGTGGCATGCAGTAGACACTGCCTCTGCCCAAAATCTCCTAGAAACTTTACGACCTAGAAGCATAGATCTAGCCATCTCTTGGATCGTTCTATTCTTTCTCTCAACAATCCCATTTTGCTGAGGAGTTCTCGCAGCAGAAAACTCATGTTTGATCCCAAGGCTATCACAGTAAAAATCCACCTTTGCTTCCTTAAATTCAGTGCCGTTGTCACTACGTATTCTGTTAATAGTGACACCGTGTTGATTTTGCAGGACACAGCACTTGGTCGTTAAAAATTCTACAACATCGGATTTTTCTCTCAGAAAACCTACAATGGAGTACCTGGACAAATCATCTACCATCACGAGGATGTACCTCTTACCACCTAGACTCTCGGTACGAGTGGGACCCATAAGATCCATGTGAATCAATTCAAGAACACGAGAAGTGGTAATGGAATGTAACTTCCTATGAGGACGACGAATTTTTTTTCCCAACTGACAGGGTCCACAAATGGTCGAAGTTGACTTTCCAAGGGATGGTAAGCCACGTACGAGGTCCCTTTTAGCTAAACGATTAAGATCTCTAACGTTCATGTGACCTAGACGTTGGTGCCACAGATCCATAGGAGTGATCGTGGCGCTGTTGCAGACAAGTGAGGATGTGGGCTCAGTCCCATAGCAATTATCCTCGGTCCTCACCCCTTGCATCAAAAGTTTACCGGCTTGATTGTAGACTTTACACGCATCCCGGTCAAACTTTACTGCCAAGTCAGTGTCGCACAACTGGCTAATGCTGAGAAGGTTTGCTTTCAAACCTTTGACGTAAAAAACATTTTCTAGCTTAGGAAATCCAGGTAACTCGACAGTACCACGTCGTATAATGCTAAACTTGCTCCCATCTCCAAAGGTGACTCTGCCATCCTGATAGTCCTCAAGAGTCGTAAAAAATGAGGCATCACCTGTCATGTGTCTGGAGCACCCACTATCAAAATACCACTGTGAGGTATTATGTGCTTTGAGAGCAACATGAACAACAAAAGCCTTTTTATCTTTCTTAGGTACCCAAGTAGAGATGACCTTATGTTTGACTTTGTTATTGTTGGTTTTAGCTGGAATGTGAGAAGCATTCACTAACGGCGAAGACATCCGTCGGAATTCTTTCATCAAACTCTGAGTCGTGGCAGCTAAGAACTCAACCCGCTCTCTCAGACTAGAAAATTTATCAGTATGGCGTGGTGGAGCAGTAGTACGTCGTGTTCAACCCATGCTATAGCCAGATTCCCTAAGGTGGCCTTTTCTTTTGCAATAAGTACAAAAGATCACAGTCAAAGGCGGACCTTGGTTTGCTTTTCTTGGTCGAACTCTCCTTCGAGGTTTTTGACGGTGACCATAAGGAGTTGTAGTAAACTCAGGAACTGGTCTAGGTGCAATTTGGGACGTGGAGGCACCATCATAACCAATTCCTTGACGATCACCAAAACCTAAAGCGGGGCCGAGGAGCATCTTTCCCATCTTCCCAGATCTGTCCTCGATTTGAACCTTGACTTTCCGTGCTTTCTCAAGATCATGAGTCAGCTGGGCAACAAGGGCTTCAAGTTTCTTCCGAGTCTCCACGGAGGAATGGAGCTGACTCGTAAGACTAGCCACTTGTTTAATCAAGTCTCCTCTCTCTTTCTCTAAAATACTCTCTCTCTCTTTAAACATAATCTCTTTCTCGACACAAGCAGATTCTCTCTCTCTAAGGGCGGTGCAGGTGTAGGACTCTCTTTCTCTCGCCTTTCTTAAATCATCCTCTAATTCGGTGATCTTAAGAACTAACGCTTTGTTACATTTTTTAGTTTTAAAAGACTCAGAATATAACTCAGCGTAGGCGCGTTGAATATCACTCTCGCTCTCACTTGAGTCATCCTCCCCCTCACTCTCATCGATCTCACTGTCGAGGTGTCCCTGTGAAGCATCATCCTCAACGTCGTGAGGAGAACTAGGAATGCTCACTTGGCTGGCCATGAATGCGGTGAAGTTACACTCATGCAGTGACTCATCTCCTGAATCCACCATCTCGACCTCACTGTCGTCACTAAGGGTAGCATTAAGGACAGCTTTCCCTTTCTCTCTATTCAGACGATTGGCACACTCAAAGGCTCTATGACCCTTACCATCGCACTTAAAACATCTCTCACTTTCTTTCAGAGGAGGGTTTTTGGAGTCTTTTTCATTTTTCTTTTCAAACTTATTTTTCTCAAATTTCTTTTTACCTTTAAAATTGCCATTTTTCTTAAATTTGAGAATTCTTTTGAAATTTTTTGCAAAAAGAGCCAAATCATCTAGGTCAAAATCACACTCAGAATCTGACGTGTCAGTCTCTCTCTTTCTAGATGACTCTACCCTCTTTCTAGCCGACCCCTCACTCCTTCTCTCTTGGACTTTAAGTGCAATTCCCTTATCTTTAGATTTAGCAATTTTAGGGAACATATCAATTTCATAAGTTTGCAAATCTCCTACAAGTTCTTCCAATTTTAGCGTATTTAAATTACCCATAGAATTTAGCACAGTGACTTTAGGGATAAAACGCTTAGGCAAAGAACGGAGAATCTTTTTAACAACTCTAGCATTAGGAATATGTTCACCAAGATTAAAGCTAGTATTCACAATGTCAGAAAGTCTAGCATAAGATTCATCAAAGCATTCAGATTCATGCATGGTGATGGTTTCAAATTGAGTTGTCAAATTTTGCAACTTAGACTCTTTCACAGCATTAGTTCCTTCATGGGTAAGTTGTAAAACATCCCATGCCTATTTTGACGTGGTGCACGTCATTATGCGTTTGAACTCATCAGGTGTGACAGACCCAGAAATAGCACTAAGACCCTTAGAATTAAAAGAAGACCATTTAAATTCTTCATCAGTCCAAGAAGTGTCAGGTTTCAAGTTGGTCACATTATTAACAGTCACGGTGGGAGGAGTCCACCCTCGTTCAACCAAAATCCAGACTCGTTCATCAATGGCTTTTAAAGCCGACCTCATACGGGCTTTCCAATAAGCATAATTTGTCCCGTCAAAAACAGGCATTTTATAATATGACTTCTCCATTTGAACACGTACTTTTTCAAAAAATCATTTTTTTCAGAAAATTGATATCTTAGAAAACTTTTGCGAAAAAAGGAATACGCTATAGATTAGCGTAACCTGCTCTGATACCAATTTGAGAATGTGTGTGCTCGCGTTCAAATGATCAAATGATATATAAAACCCTTTTAACACAAACAAACCCTAAACATGCAGCAGTATGTGATTGAATAAGATGATAATCTAAGCAAGAACATTCAAACACATGCAATTGAGGAAAAATCCCCCACAGGGGCAAAACCATTTATTTCCACTATAATTTGTAAGAAAACGGCTTACAATCGGATTACAATGAAAATACAAGTTGACTAAGAATTACCCTCAGGTATCGGATTCTGTAGTCGCGGCTGGAATTATCCCTTTCCAGTAGGGCTGCAATGGAGAAAAAGAACGGTCTCCTCCACAAGGGTTGAACTGCAAAACTGCATTCCTGGGTTACCAAAAGGATTCACAAATGAATGGAATTTGTGTGAATCAAAATACCTAGAGTATTGGTACTCAATAGGTGAAGACTTAGGGCTTTCTCTACTCTGAAAATCGTGTGTAGAAGTCTTGGAAAAACCACTTCCCGTAGTGGGATTAAATAGGAGAACTTGAGCCCTAAAATTCGAAACATGATCTGAACACGATCTGTTTGAAATTATCCTCGTCGGATCGGTTCGGTCTCTTTAGGCGGATCGGTCCGGTGACATCGGATCGGTTCCTTTTTGAAGGCGGATCGATCCGGTTGGCATCAGATCGGTTCGGCTTTTTAGCTTCATCGGTTCGCTATGGATTCGGGGTACACTGGCCTCACCTCAGCAGTCGGATCGGTCCGGTCTCTTTAGGCGGATCTGTCCGGAAGAACCGGATCGGTTCTTTTATTTGGGACAGATCGGTCCGGTCTGTTCCCTGATTCCTTTTCTGCCTTTGATATTCAGATTCCATTGATGAGCATATGATTCTTGAATTTTCTCAACGGTGTAACGGCGTACGACATATAAAATGCTAATGGACAAAAATGTCCTTACAGCTCTAATACCGAGGAGGCACGATTTTGTATAAATACTCATTAAATGGTTTCGTTTTCATTAAGAAGTCCCAGCATTTTACAGAACAAAAAACTATGAAACTGTAGAATCCTTTTGGCTTCTTCTTTTAGGGTTTATCCGTTTTTGTTTTCAATTCACAAAAATCCCATATGCTTTGGTGAATTGTTTTGGTGTTCAAAGAACACACTTTGCTATTGTTTACTCTTATGGGGAGGATAACCTACACCGAGAAGACTGCGTGTCTAGGATTGCAGTCCATGTGGTATAGCTGTGTGTGAACCATTGCTAATTTATTTCTAGCCGTTGATTTGGAGGTTTGACGAAGACACCGCGCATTACTCTTGTGGGCAAAAGCAAGATAGAATGTAAGTCAATGGTCTTGTAAACTTGTCAGAGTTCTAGAAATAAAAAGTTTTACCATTCGGGGATTTTTCCTGAAAGTTTTGTCGCATGCTTTATGTATTTATGGTTTGACATACGCACACACCTAGTTGCATGGTTTGGGGCTGATTTAATTTTGTTTAAAAATATACTCTAATTAAATAAGGTTTAATTGAAAACTTGCGAATCTATTTAATCAATTACCACACACTGCATTTATTCATTTCTTAATTATAGTGATTTTAATGTTTATGAATCAATATGAAATGAGCAAATGGATTTTCATTTACAAAGTCTACAATTTAGTTTGTTAAACTAAGTTTTGGAGTTAAAAGTGTAAATATGTGAAAGTGTACTCTTCTTACAAACTTTGGGTTAAAATGTAAATAATCAAAGTGTAGAAGACTAAGTGTGAATAAAATGACTAAGTATGGGTCTTTATGCAAAAAGTCATAATTAAATTGTGTAACACTAAGTTTGAAATGCAAAGTGTCAAATATGTAAATATTGACTAAAATTGGTTTTTATTTGTAAAACTCATAAATAAGGTCTGTAGACTTTAATATGTGAAAAGTATGATTTTATATATTAAAGGGTGTAATATGAAAAAATGTGATTTTCGACAAGTGAAAAGTTGAAAAGTGTCATGGTGACTAAAATGCCTACGTGTTAAGTTTGGAGATTAAAAGTTTTTTTTTTGGTAAATAACACTTGAATAAGGAGTGACTTTATGTATTTTTTATGTAAATTGGCAATCTACTTAAAATGTAACATTTTCATGAAACAAAAATATTAAAGAGTGTTTTGACACGTATGTAAAAATAATTAAATAAGTCCTTAAATGGAAATGATTTTCGGTGTAAAGTCGACATGTGTGAAAACGGGACTTTAATGGAATATAATGATTCTTCCTAAATGAATAATGGGAAAATAAGCGGTTAAGTCCAAGGCTTTGTCTTTGGCCCGAAAAGGCAAATTATTGTGAACATTATGCAAATGTTGAACACATTGGTAATATAATGATATTGGATGATGCCATGTTAAATAATTAAGCATTGTTATGCTGTCCCTAGGGTGAAAAATCCAAGCACCTGCAGGTTACTTGGCGCTCGGTGCCGGGCGAAGAAATTTCTTGAAACCATCGGTGTGCGTGTGTTGTGACAAGTGTGTATATCAGCGGAATACCTAAAGAGAATGCTAAGTGATGAATTGAATATTGATGAAAGAGGCATAAATGAATGGTATTTATTCAATGATTTATTAACGCAAGAATAATGCATTAAATGTTTAATATTCATCTGGTAACATGGGATGGTTAAATAAGATGACTCAATGATGTTTAAGCTAACTAATGAGGATTGAATAATAATAAACACAAGCTTGTGTTATATGAGGCTTTCAAAGGAAAATGAGTATTTTTCTAAGCACGGTGTGTGCGTGTGTTGAATGGAGGTCCTATAATATGGTTAAGTAGCTCTGAGTTAATAAACATTGAATTAATGAATGTTTGAAAGTAAATGTAAGGTTTTTTTCCTAATAATTGTCATTTGTTTCACGGCGTGAGTTAACGGCAAGGAAAATGCTCGTTTAATGCATAATGATACATAGTGACTATTTTCTAAAAATAAGGAAGTATATTGGAGTAAATAATGTTTTTGATTAAAACGGTTTAACGCATTGGGATATGTATTTTCGAAGGTAAATATGTAGGTAGGTACGTACTTTCACATGCATGTAGTGTTTTGTGTGAGTATTCGTTTCTACACAGCATTATATAGTTCCCACTAAGTATTCATCTCCCTCCTTCCTTTTCTTACGGCAGGTTGCATGTACTTTCGTATTTTGAGCACGTTATACAGGTAAGTATTTACTTGCATTTACGTTAGTAGCTCTATTTACTTAGCCTTGGGGCACTTCCCTTGGGTCATATCACGTAGTGATTGTAAATTAAAGTCGCATAATAAAAACTATAACGTTAAATAATAATAAAACTGGATTACAAACATTAGTTAAGCTATTTTATTGCACTTCACAATTACCACGCGAACCGAATTGGGTGAGTCTTTTGATAACCTTAAAACTCGGATCGGGGCGTTACAGAACATGCATGTGAGAAACTCTCCCTAGCTTAAAACCAAATTCCTTAAGGTGAACTCTTTATTTGAAAGGAAACAAACACAAATGGTCTTGTGTTTACCTTGGTCAAAATGCCTAGTACGGGATCTCCTTAGTAGGTTCGGTCTCCTTGGTGGATTAGGCCGAGGCCCATAGCTATATTAAACTCAGGAACTGGCTCGGCTACGACTTTCGAAGTGGATGCACCATCATAACCTAATCCTTGCCTAATATAACCTAATGAGAGATCGAGGATCATCTTTCCAACCTTTTTAAATGTGCCTTATAAATTGACCTTGACTTTTCGTGCAAGTATGAGATAAATAATGAGATTGTATACAAGATCTTCAAGTTTCTCGCGAGTCTCCAATGAAGCTTAAATATATCTCGTTAGACTATCCACGATGTGGGTAAAATAGATCTTCTGCCTTCCAATAACGATCAACTACTCACATAAAGGAATTTTCACCTTCTCGGGTTGACTAACTGAAAACTCACACTCTCTCAAAAAAAATTCACCTCCTTCTATAAATCAAACACCCTAAGAGATAAGTTTTTATTATGATTTTTCATTTTTGAAATCTTTGTGTAAACTTCATGAAATGATTTTTGGAGTCCACCTTCTTCCTCACTCAAATTTTCTTCCTCACTCTCATTCTCTCCAGAATGATTCAAAATATTGTAAAGGCTCTCACATTTAGAAAAGTCCTCATCAATGTGGGACAAACGAGAGGTACTAACATGACTTGATATGAATGAACAAAAATTAGGTTCATGTGGTGACTCATCCCTAGAATCCACCAACTCGACATCACTATCACTAAGAGTGGCTTTGTGTTTAACTTTTCCCTTGTCTTATCTCTTTAGCCTAGTGGCACACTCTTGGGCTTTATATCCCTTTCTCTCACACTCATAACATATAACCTAATCTTTCTCATAAACATTATTTCCCTCATTCTCAATTTTATTTTTCTCAAAAATCTTTTCTTTGTTAAATTTGAGATTTTTAATTTCTTTTTTTGTAAAAGTGGATAAGTCATCCATATCATAATCAAATTTAAACTTAGAATCACAAAAAATTTCTTTCTTCATTTTGGATTGAGCCTTCTAAGCAATCCCTATTTTCTTTTTCTTAGTAATTTTGGGAAGTATATTTGTTTCATAAGTTTAAAGGTCTCCTACTAGTTATTCTAACTTAAGAGAATCTAATATTCCTAAAGAATTCAGGATTGTGACTTTAGGGATAAAATGGGCTAACAAGGATCTCAAAATATTTTTCATAACTCTCGCCTCAAGATTTTTCTCACCTAAATTAAAACTAGAATTTACTATGTCTGACAAACGTGCATACAATTCATCAAAAGTGCCAGACTCGGCCATGGTGATAGTCTTGAACTTAGTGGTGAGATTTTGAAGCTTAGAAATTTTCATGTAGTTGGTACTCTCGTGAGTGAGTTGGAGGATGTCCCATGCTTCCCAGACGTGGTGCACGTCATGACACGGTGGAACTTGTCAGGATTGGTTGCTCCTGAAATGTCACTTAAACCTCATGAGTTATAGTAACTCCACTTTAAATCATCTTCTGTCCAAGTAGTGATAGTTTTTAGACTTATGACATCACCATTGGTCACTATGGGTGGTGTCCACCCTTTTTCATAAACAAGCCAGACTCTTCCATTAATAGACTTTAAGATAAACCTCATCCTAACTTTCTAGTACGAATAATTTAACCCATAACAAATAGGTACCCTATTATACAAATAATCCATTTAAAAGCCAAATTTTTACTGATCACATAAAAACTTAGTGTAATCAGCTCTGATACCAATTTGACGTTCATATGGATAGTCCGTATATTAGGTTTCTCCCATAAATAATCAAATTTTAGCCAAAGTTTATTTTGATTTAGCAATTAGGTGTGCATGTGATAAAGTGTTGAAGCTAAATTCTCCAATCACACAAGCAAACCATACAAGTGAAGAAGATAAGGAAAAATCATTTTTGGGAAATACTTGGTATTCAAATTGTAAAGAATTTGTCATATTCTATTCGACATACAAACTACTTAGCTCTTCATATCTTATACAGAATGTGATGCAGTTCAGCACAACCCACAGGAAGAATCTTCCCTCGGTATTCATGATCAGCCTCAGGATTGCAGAATCCTATCTTCTTTAGCCGTAGAGTCTCAACTCCACAAAATTTGGTCGTAGAGCAGATCATCGCAAGGGTTTTATATAGATATGAAAGTAGGGTTTCATAAACTCAACAAATCATAGACAGCTATATGATTTGAAAAATTTTAACGGTTTTTGAAAAACAAAAGATAAATACTTTTGGAACAAGTATTGGAAGATTGTTTTCACCAGAAGTCATGAGAGAATTTGAAAAAAACATTTTTTTTATAGAAAAGACATGAATTTTGTGGCAAAAGTCTTGTTTGAATCATAACAAACATGCCGTTCAAACAAAAACACCAGTTTCGTTCAAATGATAATTGATCTCGTTCGAATGATAGCTCATTGTCATTATAAGACTTTTAATTTCCTTCTAATGATAATGGACATGTTAGGCAGAGAATTCTCGTTTGATGGTGTTCGAAGATGGTTTTAACGAAAAGAAAATTTTGTTATCGTCCGAAGGAGATTAAAAAAATATCTTTTGAAAATCTGTTTTATAAGAATCCTTAATTTTAAAAAATAAACATCCCATTACATAATTATATGAGAAATCAAAACCACAAGTCATATATCTCTATATAGTTACAGTGATAAATTCAGAAATTATTCTCGATCACTAATATATATTCGAATGATCATGGAGGAATTATGGTTGTAGTGTTTAGTTTGAAACTCCGGTTTGTAATGGGATATGACAAAATAGGAAAAGCCTAAGCTATGAGTAATTATAAAATCTTACTCTTACAGTATCACATAAGATCAAAGTTCTACTTTTAGTCGAATTTAATAGTTCACAACCTAGATATAATGTTGACATCCTATCAATGACGTTATATGTACAATCTTAGTACTTTATCTTCATTAAGGGAACCTATTTGATGATTTATGAACTTACTTAATAGTTCAAAGAGGATTGTACCACAACATCATGAATGTATGGAAAAAGACCATTGGTGAGATTCAAATCTAGGTTCTGACTAGAATATACTTAAGCAATATCATAATATTTTCAAATGGTCAATGGATTCTAAATCCCGAGGATTATCATGATTGACATATGCACACAGTTATCACTTTGATTGTAATGGGTGAAATTCAATTTATTGGGTCTAAATATATGCATGATGGGTAGTCATTATGTGGGTATGTTTGAGATCATATTCTGGAGGAATCTGCATCTAGGAAATATCCTGGATTTTGATACACCTTTATAAACTTAATTTTTTTTCTTCTACCCGTGAACTCAGCCGATGGATTTGACAATCCGATAGATTTTAAAATAAGTTAAACTTAAGTGCAATGAATGAATAAGTTGTTGGTGAAAATATATTAGTAGTAAATTAATTTTCATCAAGCATCTTAATTCATGTGTGGAATCATATTATGTGTTATTTAACTTTGCAAATAAGACCGATTTATTATAGTAATTATGATATGATTAAATTGGAGTGAAATTGAAATTATATAATGTAATTAGTTACAAATAAATAGATAAGGAAATATATTGTGGCGTGTGATATGGGATTTTCATATTTTAGTTTTAAAAGATAATTTAATTATTTACCCTTCGATGCCAAATATAATCCTTTTTATAGAAATGGGTCTTTAATTATCTCATTACCTTAAACACATGCAGTCAACTTTGTTTTGACTTTATGTTAAGGTTTCTTAGAATGAGGGCCTCATTTGAAACAATGGCTTATCTCATTCAAAAAATTTTAAACTAGGGAATTTATTCTAAGCAAAAACCCAAGTATGATGTCAGTTTCTTTTGTGGTCTTCTAGTGAGAAGTTCACATTAGAATGAGGGACTTATTATGGGTAAACTTGTTTTACTTGGAGTATTTTATGATAGTAAGTATGAATAACTTCTAGGGAATGTTTTCCCTGGTAATGAAAGTAAAATAATTACTTTTCTCAATCTCAATCTCTATCTCTCTCTTGAGAACACACTATTTATTGACTTACTTGAGCCTGCATATTTAGGAGTTCCAAATAGTTTGGATATCTAGACAAAATAGGTTAGATTAGTTTGATAACTCCATCTCCTCAAAGGTTTAAAATCATTAAAGAAAATCAGTCCCAGAGAACCTTCAAAGGGAAGTTAATTCTCAACCTTAAAACCATAAATAGGACACTTGCACTGCAACATACATATCATCTATTTGTTAACACTTCAAATTTTTTTAAAATCGATTCAAATCATTTTATATGATTTTAAACAATTTTCAAATGATTTTTGAATTAATTAAAATATGATTTTCAAAGTGTTGCGAGTATAAGTTGAATTTCAGAAACTTGTTTTCTCTACTGATTGTTTGCCTGGGTAGAATCTGAAAGCGCTAGAGAGTTGGAGGTGTGCTTTGTAATTATTATTCAACACGTCTTTTAACCTTCATCTTGTGCGTACACATGTTGGCAACCTATGGAGTAGATTTGTGCTTTCTGTTAGACAAAAAACGCGTACTATTTCTCAGCCCTTGGATCATCTTAATCAATGTACTGCATGCACTGTGTCTCAATCCTTGTAAACCTAGCCTAAACCAATCAGTGTTCATTTAACCCACCGTCTGTGTTAAACCGTTGGATTTAAGACAATCCATGTAGACTTAATCCCAACCATAGGATGGAGGCCGGAGCTCTCGATCCTTCTACTCCTAATATAAGAAGGGATCAACCCTCAGCATTTAGAGACTTTTGCCATTTCATTATTTCTGAGAAAAAAGAGAGAGAAGAGAGAGAGAGAGAGAGATTAGAAGAATAAACCCTAAGTTTTCTTCGTGGTTCAAACCCTCTGAGTTTTTCTCCCAAACCAAACACCAAAACCAAATCAGTTTCAAACACCAGAAAACCCATTATTGTGAGTTAGACGTTTTAGGTTTTCTGTGTTCATTGGTGTTGTATTTTATTTTTGAAGACCTCTTCAAAATCTTTGATTCTCTCAGATCTTATCTCTAAGGAAGACTTAAGTTTCATTGTTGAAACTAAGTTTTTCTAAAAGAGAAAATCTCACATTTATTTTCTGTTTCTCTTTTTAGATCTGATATTTTAGGTCTATTTTGTTTCAACGAGTTTTTGAAATAAAACCTTTTAGTTTCAAATATAAATTTTCAGATCTAGTGAGTTGAGTGTTTCTAATTTTTATTTAATATTTTATGAAATACTGGTGTACAAAAATAAAAGGAACATAAAGAACTCTTGCTAAAGTTTTAAGGCGTAGAGATCTGAAAAGAAGTTTTATATCAAAACTTGTTGAATCAGTCTCTGGATGTTAAGTCTGAATCTATTTTAATAAAGTAGACTTATAGTCTAGGTTGGATCTCAATTGGAGGTTTACAATTTCAAAAATATTTTCAATACTCTAAAATTGTGTAAGACCTTTAACCGTCTTCTGAGTAAGGTATACTTGAGATCCGTGGATAAATAAAAGATCAAGAAGTCTTTGCTTGAAAAATCAAGATTCAGAAATAACTTTCATCTTAGAACTATTGTAATTTGTTAGGAAAGTTTGTTTAAATCTTGAGAGGGTGAGTTGCATGTTTGCATGTTTGCATGTAGTAGCACATCACAAACACTATCTCACACGAACACTTAGACACTGTGGTTCTGTCTGAGAATCTTGAATTTGAAAGAGTTGTTGGAATCAGAATTCAAAGAGAAGGAGATTAAGGAAAAAACAAAGAAGCAGTAAGAAAAGATCAAGTTCCAAGTCAGAATACCTTTGGAGTGGAGAATCTTATGTAGGTACATTCTGAACTTAGGTTAGGATCTTTGTGGTTTGCTTAAGTGTTTTAACTTGATTTTTATTCTAGTGGATTTTTGTTTTGTGCCGTAGAGGGCACCGTGGATGTTTCCCTTGTTTAAGGGTTTTACAACGTTAAAATTCCTGTGTCTATTTCTTTGAATGTTCTTAATTGTTGTTGTGATTGGGACTGCATGGTAACGATAGTAGATGTTTATTAAAAATTAAAAAGAAAGGTAATCAATTATCGAATTTAATCCATACATTCAGAAAAAGCTTTTACAACACATCTTATGTTTTGTGAAAAGAGTTTTACCCAAAAATTTTATTCGGAGTTTACTCAACTTATAACTGTTTGTTATTAATCTTGTAAACAAATCTTTTAGTATTAAGGTCATTTTTCATGTCTCTCTCTCTCTGACACACACACACACACACACACACACACACACTTAGAGTAAGCGAATAATGAGCGCGAGCGAGAGAGAGGAAGTTTAAAATATATAGAGAAAAGGAGATAAGGAAGGGAAGTTACTTCTTAAGAGCTTTAGGATCCTAGTCTCTAAGTTGTTACCACACACCGCTCTTAATTCATAGAAACATATACTAGGAGATCTTATCTACCTTTACATGTTCATCAAATATTGGCCTCAGAATTGGATCACCTACAAGATATGTAAAGGTATTGTAATCTAAACCCTAGATATATTCTTTGATCTAGTTTTTTTTTTTACTTTCTCGAACATAATCATCAATGTTTTTTGGGAAGTGAATCTTTTATAATGCCAATCCCCAATAATTGGTATTAGATCCCCGGGTGTAGATTTATATTCTTTTAGAAACACGTTTTTCACTATTGAGGTCCTAGGTTTTCATGTTAGAAAATATTTGCATGGATGTATATCTTTTGTAATAACATGGTTTTGTAGGATTCTTATTAATCTATTCATCACGGCCACACATTTTTGTTATGTGAATTGATCTCATAATGGTTTATCCATAGTTATTTGAAGTTCGCTATTTGAATTTTAATGGATAATTTCTATAATTGAGTATCCAACAAACACAAGTACAAATTTTATCTTATTACCTTAAAAAATCAACTAGGTGACAAAGTGGTTAAAATTAAGCATGCAAACATGAGAAGGCAATTTAAGGAAAAAATCCCTTTCAGGTCAAACCTTTTTTCATTCAGCAGTTTAGAGAGTTTACAAGACTATTAATTTATAGACTACTTCATAACTACCACAAATATAAATGCGCAGTGCCGAGCAAATCTCTAAAGAATACGGCTCTATCCAGAGTCGTCCACACACGACCTTCCACACTCGGTATCCACCGACCATCCTTTGTCATCAGCCGTGAATTCCCACGAGAATCACAATATCAGTCGTGGAGAAATATCTCCACAAGATTTGTATGCAAGACATAGGCTTTAGGGTTTAAACTTGATTCACTCAAATATATTCTAGGGACGTGATTTGTGAATCAAAAATGATTTTTATCAAAACAAAAGGTTGAAAACTTTTGCAAAGGATATGCAGAAATAGTTCACCCAAAAGCCTTAATGAAATCAAACACAAAACAGTTACTTATAAGACGAACACAAATTCGAGGCAACGACTTCATTCGAATGAATCACGTGCACATTTGAACGAGAAAAGGACCTCATTTCAAAGAAAATAAGGTCATTTGAATGACATCTAAATCTCATTTGAATGAGATTCAAACAAACTTCGAACGAGCTAAAACAGTACTCCCTCATGAGATGTTCGATCGAATAAAATTCTAACGAGGTGCAAATATCATTTAAACGAGAATCATATCTCGTTTGAACGAGGTTTAAACTAAAACTATTTTTTGTTCAAAAATTTAAAAAACCCTGTTCGTTTTTTATAAAAATAAATAAACATCAGAAAAACAAATTCTATGAAATAATTTAAACTCGAAATTAGTTTATACATTTACGAGATGTCGGTTTTCTCTCAATTTATGAAGAAAATTTTAAGTCGATTTTCTTGCAATTTATCTTCTATAGGAGCTACTTTTACCATTTCACGAATTTGTTCATTTCTAATTTTATCCTTTCGAGTTTTTCCACGGGGTACCGCTACCACAGACCTTTAAAAATAACAGAATATTGGATAAATGAGTTTTTGAGAAACTAAATGAGTTATACTAAAAATAAATGTCTTTCTTATAAAATATGTATTTATGTTGGGAACTATTTGATAATTGAACCATAAATAATTTAAAATAAAAGAAACTCAAATAGCATAAACTCTTTCTCACCATAAGCAGTAACACAATTACCCAACTCAAAAATATGAAAGCCTTTCACACTGAAACAAGGGTAAATATAAAAAAAAATTAAAATGAATCAATCCACCAAATATCAGTTCTTAAAATTTTACTAGATAAGACTTCTTTAAAAACTCCATTGTCTAAATCTCAGTGTCATTATAACTTAAGAAACAATTCAACGAGAAAAAGGATTATGAGGGCATAGATCTCGCATATGATTGCAAAGAGTGTTAAAACCTTTCTATGGATCAAAAGAGCACAAATGAGAGCAATAATAACACAACCGACATATATAGCTATAGCATAAACTCGGACAGGATCAAACGTCATTCTTAATTGCTTCTCTGATCAAACGTGTATTAAAAAATGTTTGAGAGACTATTTGGTATATGCCCATTTATTTATTTGTATATGTATTAGTTATTATTTTCATGTTTTCATTTCTGGCATTTTTGAATAATTAAAAAAAAAACTTTTTGGGTTATAAAAAAAAGATAATTTTGTAACTTATTTATTAAATTAATTAGGGAGCCACATTATTATGGACAACATGGATTTATTTATATGATCGATTAAGATTAAGATTTTTCTAGAAAATCAAAATAATACATGTTCTTTCAAAACTAGAATTAAATCAGGCAATCGATTTAAGGTATAAAATAAATTTTGGTCTTCAGAATTTTATTATAATTAAAATATTTTTTAATTTGAAAATTAAAATAATGAAATTGGGTAATTTAATTGCTATAAGAAATCAAAAAATTATCGGCTATTTAATTTAGGGATTTAGAATTGAATAATATTTTTTAAACTCTCAATTTCAAAATATTAAGTGGGAGAGATGTTATAAAATAAACCCCACAGTCCCTATCGGTATTTCAAAATGTGATTTGATAAATTCCTAATAGCTTTACTATCCACTACCAGAAGGAACTAATTAGGCAATCATGGGATTTTAAAATTTTCGAGAGATAATTCTTTCAATTTAAAGGTGAATAAGTTTGATTCCCACAATTAAAAGTTCTAAATGTGTTGATTTAGTTTTAAAGAATGAACTAATTTTAATAACTTAAACACATGTAATGATATCCTTCTGAATAAAATCATTATCGTTAATTTTGAGTCTAAAAGACGTTATCTATTGAATTACGTTGAATAGAGATTTCGTGGACAATCTAGATAAAATGTTTGAATCATGAAAAGTCTGCCTAATTTAGGTTTAGGTGATTTAAGCTCCCAACTGGAAATCTCACTTCACAAGGAAATTAGGATCCTCAACGAGATTAATTCTAATGGGCGATAGATTAAAGCCAGATTAAAATTTAATCAAAGCTTAATTCTCACATATGTAGATGAAAGCCAAATTAAAATGGACTCACCATTCACCCACTCGTTGTTAGTGTTAAAAATTAAAAGTTTTAATTGGAAAAAATCAAGGACTAAATCTTTTTTGGGCATTGTTCTAGCTGAGGAGGATAATGAAGTTATTTAACCCACAATTTCCTTCAGTATTTTAAAAATATATTCTGATTCATTCCTTGCCTTATAATTGGATTTCCTACACAAAAGATGGAGTTGATCACGATATTAAGACGTCGTAAAATTTTTAATTGTTGATTCTTTAAAATAAAGTGTAAGTATGCTTTGTCCCCCCATAAGAAAGTTTTATTTAATGATAGTTAATTTTAAACAATTGACATATGAGAGTTTTTAAACACCAATGTTGGTTGATGATACTTTGGTAAGGATCATGTTCTTAATATTTCTTCGTTTTGGGTGAACTAGAGTTCCCTTCGATTTGAAATTTATTAGGAAATCCGAATCAATTTTGTGATCCAATAGTGAGCATCATCGATAGCTATTTAGAGGCACTCGAGTTCTTTCCTAAAATGAAGGAAAATCAAATAAGCTACAATGATTTATGGTTAAGAAAGTTCATTATTATCAATGTGTAGGAAAAATTCCTAGAGGCGATTATTTTCACTACAGGTAGTTAGAACATTGACAGAAGTGATGATCGACTTTCCTGTCCCTATAAGGAAACAAACAAAGTAATGTTTATTTCTCTTTAAAGAGGAATCAAGATTTATGGTCCAGTATTCAGAAACTTTTGTGTAGATTTGGAAGATACAAATCATGCATGCAACTTTTTATAGAGGTTCTAAGTAACCGGAAAATTACTTAAAATAGAGATTTTCCTAATAATGGACCGTAAGAATAAGAAGGTAGTATTAGAAATAAGATATCTAATTTAATATATTGGTGGAGATAAAAAGATAATGTTGGAAATTGGTTTATGTACCTCTTTTTAGAAGAAATATTGTTTTTGTTTTCTAAGTTGGTTTTAAATAGATATTTGATTATTTCAATGAAATTTATTTTATACATTTAGTCAATCTTTTATATGTTCTGGTACATTAAAAATATGTTATACATTATAAGCATTATCTCCCCAATAGTGACAAGCATTAAAATGAATAATGTTAATGGACAATTATTAAAGAGAAAGTTTCCTTCTAAGTTGAACAAACACAATTTTGGCACTCGTGCTTAGGTCATTTTAATCTAAAAGGAATTTAAAGATTGTTATGAAATGGGCAATTGAACTCATTAGGTGTGGTAACACTTCATCTTTATAAATATTATTTATAAGGTAAAATAACCAAAGGGTCCTTCATGACCAAAACTTATAGAATTAACATTATGTTGGAAATGGTTTATTTCCATTTATGTGGTCCTATGAATATATGGTTAAGAGGTGGATATGAGTTCTTCATTATTTTCATTAATAATTACTAAAGGTATGAATATGTTTGCCATATGCACCACACACCTGAAGCCTTTGATTAGTTCATATTATATAAGGCTATAATGGATCATAGGCATGATAAACTGATCTAAAACCGACAATCTGGTCTTAGGCGATTTATCAAAGGTGGGTTCATATCCCACTTGTGTGCATTAGGTCTTCCATTGCGCAAAGGTGAAGCAAAAATAAATGAAAAACTTTTTAGATGTGGTAAGCCCCATGGTTAATTATTTAAGATTGAAACATTATTATTGGTATTTTACACCAGTGACAACTATATACACTCTAAATTTAGTTACATCCATACTACTCTCTTCAACTGGCATGAAATTGTGGAATGAGAGAAAAATCATTTTAGGACATGTTTCTATATAGAGGTTCCCAACATTTGTGATATGAAAGTATACAATGAAGTTTGAATCGAGGAAAAAAATATATCTCTTTGTTGGTAATCTCAAAGGTTTTCAAGATGTTTTATGTCATATTCCTAAGAAGAAGAAGGTCGTAATGGTATCAATGTACGGTTCTTGAAAAAGGATAATATAATAAACCACGCACCCTAGAGTAAGTCAGACTTATAAGACAATTCAAAATGTTACTAGACCATCCGTACAATAAGAGATACACTTGATATCGATAAATATATTACCAAATAGTAACGGGAGTATTTTCAATGACAAGGTAACACATGTCACCTATACTGGATGACAAGTGGATCCATGTTGTATTGGAAAGGTCAAGATACATCTTGACATATTAGTGTATTGGTTCGACACTTAAGTGAGATCCTAAGGAAATATGAAACATGTCTCAGTAACTACAATCCAAAACAAAAACTTTTAGCTTTCACTTACGACTATGTATACTATGATGCATTAGATGCATTGGAATCACTTTTTAGGAACATGATGATTTATTGATTGGATAAAACCCATCAGGTGTAAGTGGATCTACTACACGAGAAAAGATAGATAGATGGAAAGGTGAAAACGATCAAGGCAAGGCTTGTTATGAAAAGGTTTAGTAAAAAATAAGGGAATTGTCTATGAGCAAACCTTCTTATTGGTAGCACACTAAAGTTTATCGAGATTCTTTTAACATTAAAACTATTTTATTGAACCAGAATCTTAACGACTGCATCCATATGGTGCAACCTAAGGGATTTATAGTAAAATTATAGGAAAGCATAGTATAATAGATTAAGTGGTCTATTTATGTATTTAAGCTAACCTCTAGGTATTGGAAGATTCTGTTAGATCAGGCAATCAAATTTTTGATTTTTATTAAATCCCTAATAACACTCATTCACGTAATAAGTATGAAAAAACGTGAATATATTTTTGGTACATATTATAGATGATATTCTTTTATCAGGAATGAGGAGGGTGTATTATCTTACAAAAGAGTTAAACGGTCTAGATAAATCGATATGAAGAACTTTGGAGAAGTCATTAACATCCTTAGGAACAAGATTTCCCTAGATCAGATAAATTAAATGTATGGATTATTCAAATCCAGTTATATCGATCAAGTGTTGTCACATCCCAACCCGGATTTAGGGGTAAGCAGTGGTTCAACCCGGCCCAGCCTGACTTCGTCAAGTGTGGAGTGATGTAGAATAATGCGGATAATATTTCTCGTCCATTTTAATTAATTAGATTTTCCAGATAAGCATTTAATTCTATTTTTCAGGCATATAAGCATAATAATAACAAGTGCATAACCCATTAGGCGATGCCCTAGAGTTGAAGTGATCGGATCTAACAACATAAATAGTAAGAATCACTTACTTGCAATATGCTCTCAAAATATAAAAGAATTGCTTAACTTATCGTAACAAAGGTAATTGGGCGATTTAATGCCTAGTGGAATTCTGAACAAAATATAACATAGAAATAAATGACATAAAGAACGGATGCTATAGATTAACTATTATGTACATGCAATAATTACACAATATATGAAGTAACCATGTTTTGTTCCAAAAATATTTTCTTTAACTTAGGTTAAGATTCATTAACCTTTACGTCCTATGCTTTATCGCTTTATTATAAAAATGTCTTTTAATCAAATAATCCATACAATTAGTATGCGAGAGACCATATTCCTTAATTCTTCCTTTATTTTAATCTAGTTCCCTTTGAAGTTCATCAATTTCACATTTTAAACCACTATAACCATGACTTTTTCAAGAATAGAATTTTGCCACACACATTTGATGTATAAAAAGACTTACTTATATTAAAAAAAAATGGCTTATAACTGCTATAGGATATTCGAACAACCAATTACGGTCTTTATTTCTTTGTACTCTATAACCTTTTACGTTACCAACACATTGCCATGTAAACTCATTATATTATTTAATCTGTTATACCATGGGTTTATCATTTATCATGATTGCATTATTACCCATAATTTCATTATATGCCATTTATAACCAGAATATCATGTTCATATGTTGTCATTAACCATTTGCATTTCCCAGAATGTACCAACTCCATATCATTATTTTTACATCCTGGAGTTAATCGTATTCCATTAATGTTTATGGGGTTTCACCGTGTGCCATAAATATCGCACTTGTTGCTTCCCTGGTGTTTTTGGTCTAATACGAAGATGCACCCTAGGCTACGGGCCCTCCTTGAGTTTTCTTGATAGTCCTTTGTGAAAAATATTTCACTTTACATATAGTTCATTTACTCGCGGCCCAACCACCGTTTTTATTAAAAACACTAGGCTTATCGATTTTCCTTATTTACTTAAACGCACCTTTAGTTCCTTAATATTAGTTTAAATATTTTACCCGACTTAAGGGGCAAAACCTAAGGTAAATACCACCTTATCACGCTTGTTACACTTTTGAACACATTATTTTCTATTTAGTCCTTATTACTTAATTTCAATGTGTAGACAAAAATTTAATTTTACAAAAGTAAGTTAATTTTTCCATTTTGAGCTCAAGGACCACTATCATGGCATTTGTGTTCATTTCAAAACCCTATATAACCAAGTTTTATATTTATCAAAATACCATATTTGGGGTCAAAGTCACAATTTCATTCTTTTTTTAGGGATTATTTTGTTAACTATGATTTTTCAAGTCTTACATACACTTTATCAATTTAAACATAAAATATTTAAAGTTTTACCATTTGAAACCACATTTGACTCATTTCAATTTATACCCCTTAGAAATGTTTATCAACACTTCCATGTATTCTTTCAACTTAGTTACGTAAAACTAACTGCTTATGCATATTTATACATATTCATGGTGTTAAAACACGCACCCATTTGCATGTATCACATGTATACATATATGCCATTTTGGATTTTAATATAAACTTTCTTTGAAAATATTTAGCAATATTTTTAATGAAATCACACATTTAATATAATAAATATTATGACCCAAAATCATTTTAGCTATTTAAATCAGTTTCTCACATGCGATAACAACATTTTTACTCATTACTATCATAACAACATAACTTTTAATATTTTGAAATTATGAAGGAAAATTATCCAAATACTTTTGCGAGGACAAATTTTTGATAGAGTCAATTTTTATGTATATTTTCTTTATTCCATATTTGGAAAAACATTATAAGTCATAGGTTAGGACTTTAGTGTGTTTACCTTTCAAGTATATGAGGTGTTTGTTGTAAGATATAACGGACAAGTTAGAAGTTCTATATTCATCATGTGATGTTTAATGCCACACTTCTTTTCATCTTTCGAGGATATATGAGGTACGAATGCGTACATTTTTTATACTTGGATATTTAGTTTCAAGTATTGTTTTCTAAAATGTTTTTAAATTATTTTAAAACTTAATCTTAGGAAAAAAAATCCTAGTCTTCCTAACAACATTAACAATATCCTTCGAACGAGATATTGAACCTTGTTAGAACCAAGTATCCAACGAAACTTCAGAAGAACTGTTTTTAGCCTACATTAGTTTTTCATTGGATATGTTGTTAGCAGTTTGGTTCAAATGAGACTTGATACTTTGTTCGAAAAAGCCTTATGACTTCGTTTGAACGACTTGGCGCATTTTTCAAAATTGATATATTTATTATATTTTTAATAATTATCTCATTTTTGAAAAACTTAATATATAGGTTTCAGAGTAAAATTTTTATTAGATACTTTTTCATGCATTTTGAGTTCCAAACTCTTCCAAAAAGTTCTCTGTTTATGTGATCATTTACTATCACGTTTTCAAACCTAAACTTATTTACACCCAATTGTTTGAACATCCAAGTTTCATCATATTATATGATTTGAGATCCTTGTTTTTGGGTGATCGAGGGTGAAAAGTAGCGCGTAGTCAACACGCTAATCATTGTTTTCTATTCATCGCCTCAATATAAAAACCTAAATTACGACCGGTAAGTTGGGTATAAAAAATCCATAGAGACGAGTTGCTAGAATTTATAGGATTTAATACTCCTAAATAAAAGTGCAAAAGATAAATATGAACAAAAAGGAAAAGATGCAAAAAGGGAAATGATTAATCTATGAGAGTGTATTGAAACTAGATTAATAAAGCGAGTAAAAACTATAGGTTGCGTCGAATATCCCTCACCCGAGTTAATTAGTATAAAATGGTTTCATGGGTTGACGAGTTATTACAAATGCGTCTCGTTTCGACAGTTAATTAAATCAAGGGTTGCCACGCCCCTAAATCCGCATAAAAGCCTAATACAATTTTGGCATCAACAAATACCCCAGAAATTATGCACGTAAGGTCATAAGCACGGAACATACAAGATATTCCCCGTCAAATCCCCTAGGCATAATAACTAGGACAACACACCTAAAATAGACCCGTAAACTCCATCACCAAAGCAAATCAACATGTCAACCCGGAATGAGTTCAATCCGGCATAACCTAGACTAACTTAGCTAGAAATCATATTAAAAACACGGTAAACAAATGCGGTAAATAAACGCAATAAATCTACACTAGAAAGTACGAAAATAAAGCATGTGAATCTAATTAACAAAGCATGTAAATTAACTACAAAGCAAGAATTAATGGAATACAAACTATATTAATGGAGATGGAAGATGAAAGTGCAAATTACAAACCCAATTGGGTGTCAATCTAAGAAGAAATGAAGAAATGAGCTCTCAAACCTCCAAAACCCTAAGCTAAACTATCTAAAATGAATTATATCTGTTATTTACAACAAAATTGGTATATATAGTAAGTGGAATTAAATTAGAAAAGAAAAGGAAAAAGAAAAAGAAAAAGAAAAGTCAAAATTTTTGCAAAAAACAGGGGATCAATCGATCGATTCATTTTATCGATCGATAAATGGTTGAAAACTTAGCCCACTATCTCCCACGATTGGTAAAAACTGAATGATCGATCGATCGATCCTTTTAATCGATCGATCGATCAAAGCAGGTTTGCAGCTTTTCCTACTGTTTTGATGTGTTTGGTTTTCCCTTCCGTTAGAAACACCATAACTTCTTCATATGGCCTCGGAATTGCCCACCGTTCATGGCCACGTGAAGCTTACGAGGAGGGTTACAACTTTTGTGAAGATGTTGGGCCAGGTGACCAAAATGTGGAAAGACTAAAATTCCCTTGAACGTGCGATTGCGTATGAAACTTGAGCGGAATGCGTCTGAACTTAATACTTAGTACCTAAATACCTACAAAATCCCAATTATACCTCATATAGCATGTTAAAAATATAAACCGAGGTTTTCTAGTTAACGGGCTTAAATATAGAGATTAAGTCACCCGAGTGGGATAAAATGCGTAGGTTCGAGGGATGAAATAAGCAATATTTGCGTCGTATCAGTGGGCACCAGGGTTTATTATCGTCATCTTTTTGAGTTGTTTCATGTGGAGGAATCCATAAACTATTTGTTTTTTACAAACAGTGGACTCTATTTTGTGCCATTGCGGTGAAAAAGTAGTGGATTCCATGTTTCAATCCATAGATAGTTTTTAAGCTTGTTCGGTGGATGTCGAGAAGTGTGTGGTATCACACATTTTAGCTACTTTACGTGTGGAATCCAATGTATCACTGTGGTAAAGGTAGAGGAATAAAGAACATCAAGTATTGCAAGGGAATCAATATCGTCATGTAATTCTAGTGTCGTTTCCTTTATAATTCCGTACATAGTGATTCATGGGTGAATCGTCCGAGGTTTTTTTCGTCGTGGATTTTTCTCGTACATTTACGTTTTGTGTGGATTAATTTTTTTTATCCCACTATCACAAATATGAATGATTTAGGATAAATATACAATTGGTTAATTTGTTTTAACACAATAATTTTTTAATCGGTGCTAAGTTGAATTTGAGTAATTTGTTTAATTAAACTTAAAATTCAGAAAATTTTAAAAATAGTGCTTTGATGTACCCTATGCATACTATATAATACTATATTACTTTTAAGTGGTATTGGAGCAGGAACACTAAGATATCGTGTAGATCCTTATTTCGTGCTAATTTAAGATTTTTTCAATTGTTTATCGCTATATCTCTCTAGAATTTTTTTATTTATCTTGATGGATCATCATAGTGATAAGTTGTCAGATGTGTATAATGATGATGACAATTTTGATATTCGAGAGGAGTTTAATGAGCTTAATAATCGTGCTAAAAAAATTAAATCGATTGAATTTGAATTTGCGAAAAGGGTTAGTGATAACAAGGGGAAACCTCGGCGCAAGAGTATAAAGATATACGCCGGCCGTTATTCTCGATTCCCATGCTATGCAAAAACCTAAACTATGACTACACTCTTTTAAGGGAGTATAGCGGCCAGTCAGGGTATCGAAAATCCACAGAGACAAGTGGCTAGAATTTAATCAATTTCATACTTCTAAAATAAAAGTGTAAAAGCTAAATGTTAATAAAAAGAAAAAGATAACTAGACGAGTGTATTTAAACTAGATTAACAAAAAGAAAAAAAATATAGGTTGCGATAGATATCCCTCACCCCATGTTAATCGGTATAAATGGTTACGTGGGTTCACATGGTATTAAGATTGAGTCTCGTTTCGTCAATTAATTCAATCAAGAGTTGTCCCTCCCTTATATTCGCATAAAATACTACTATGATTTTGGCATCAACAAATACCCCATAAATTATGCACGTAAGATCGTAAATATGGAGCATACGTGATATACCCCGTTAAATCTCCTAGGTGTAATAACTAGGACAACCCAATTGAAATAAACTCATGAAAACTCCATCACCAAAGCAAAACAACCATTCAACCCTAGGTGAATTCAATCCAACACAACCTAATTTACACTAGCCACTAAGCATGATGAACAACATAAATTAAACAACTAATTAATTAAAGCAAATAATAAATAAATTAACAAATAAAATTATCGAGGCATGAAATAAATACAAAGCATAAATAAGGGGAAGAAGATGAATAAATAGTAAAACTTACATTAAATGGGTATTACCCAACAAAAATGGAGGATAAGGGTGGTCTCCACAAATAAACCCACAAAGTGCTTAAACCCTAGGTTACAAACTAAAAGGAAGAGGAAAAAAACTAGATATGAGATATCTCCAAAAATAAACTAAGTGTTCTATTTATACTAAGTTACAATCAACAATAAAAGAAAAAGAAAATGAAAATAAAAAAGGAAAGGAAGCGGCTAAAAATCTCTGCCATCAGAAAGTAGGAGACCGATTTACCGCCGATGAGAGGTCGGTCGACTGCTGAGAGAAGGGATATCCCACTGCCTCAAACTCAAGGCAAAAAAACAAAACCCAATCGACTGGTGGGGCTGGGTCGGTCGACCGGTCAACCCAAAACTGCGCACCAATTTTTTTCTCTCTTCGTACAACATCAAATCTCCATGCCAATCTGGATTACCCAAGCCGAGACCTACCACCAATGAAAATGGTCAAGGACCATTAGCTATTAATATGCCAAAACCCATTGCTATCAAACTCCAATTGGGAACCCGAGCCAATTGACCCGCCATCCATCGTGTATAAGCCGAGAACTACTCAAATCGCTACAAAAAATGGATAAACCATGAACCTGAGCCCAGACGTATGTTTGGGCCAAATTTCCATTATTGATTTGGACATATTTACTGCAAAAGATAAAAGGAACATGGTGGTATTTTATTGAATTGTTAGTTTAAATGAATTTCTTATATTTCTTTGCCAATCAAAGGCCCGTGAATTCTTCGTTCGGACTCGGATTTGCGCACCGTTCATAGCCACGCGAAGCATAATTTGAGAGCGTCGACTTCCTTGAAGACTTTGGGCCAATAATCCTTAATTATGAATTTACCAAATTGTCTCTGAATGTGCGAATTGCGATGGGACTTTACCAGAATGGCAACAAACTTCATACTAAGCACTTTAATAGTTACAAACACTCAATAATATCTCAAATAACATGTTAGCGTATAAAAAGGAGGTTGTATGATTAATGAGAATAATTATAGACATTAAAGTACCCAGGGGGTCTAAAATGCAAAAGTATTGAGTGTATATGTGCCATGATTCCAGACGAATTAGTTAGATTTCTTGAAAAATAATTTTTTCTCTTAAAAGATGTAATCAAATTTTTGGAAACTTTTTAAACATAAAGATATATCCTATGTGAGAAGATTAAGGACATAAAGCATGATTTTCAAAAATTAGAAGTGTCTAAGAAACAGAATGATGATAGAGTCTTTGTCTTAGAGAAAGAATTAGAGGACTCTTAAACGTTTGAGACTAGGGTGAAAGATCATTCTATAGAGGATAATAAACTAATGATAATAGTTTTAAAGGAACGTGAGAAGACTCTTAGGGATAAATTATCTTACATTGAGGGGGAGGGAGACAGCCTTTGAGGTATCACTAAAAATTTGAATAAGGAATCTTTAACGTTTGAAGAGTCTAATTCTTTTCTTGAGTCTAGAGTTTTGAAGTTAAAATATTATTTAAGGGACTCAAGTATTAATGGTATTGGCCTCGATGATTCAAATGCTACCACTATTAAAGTGAATACCAACGTTTGGTTTAGATTTTCAGCCACTGCCAAGGACATTAGATAGGGTTAATCCATAGGTAACATTCCTTATGTTTACACATGTTCGCATTATGGTAGGAAAGTTCACCTTGGGGAATTTTGTTATGATCTTAGAAGAGGTCTTAGAAATTCTAGATCATGTGTGATCATGGTTCCCAAAGCCCGAGGCATTAAGTATTCATATATTTAGGTTAGGAAATAAATTTTTAAGGCATTAAATGTTAAGTTAGTTAATTCGCGCATTCTTTCACATGATTAATCACATGATATATCTTATGGTTGATTGTATTTTCATGTTTTAATACATTAGCTTTTTTACTTAATGTTATATGTGTTTGCTAGTTGTATGACGTTTGAGTCTTTTTTATTTTTATTTTTCATTTATCGGGTCTTATTGATTGATACAAGAAGATTTTGTGAGTCTTTTGGGCTTTGTTTTTATGTTTTGTATTTCGAAAATATGTTTAAAAACTCAAAAAGATTCATATTTATATGTAGTTTGGTTTCACATATTTTGAATGGCATATCAGTGTGTTTAAATCTACTTCCCTCCATGTTTTCATGTGTCTAGAACATTTGTTTATGATTTTCAATGCTCAAGATTATTCTTAATCATTCTTTCATGGAGTATTTTGAAAATGACTTCCTTAATGGATTCACTCTGCATATGCCTTCGCACTCACATACATGATCTATTTTGGATTTTAACTTCATATGTTACATGAGATAAGTGAGGTGTTCTCCCATGAATCTTGTCATTATACATATTTTTTTAGTACGGGAGATTTGTGTATGTAAAAATCATTGCCTGTGAGTTTATAACTTTATTGAAAATATGAGTGTGCGCGAGAAAGGGCTATGGAAGGAGAAATCTACCTTGCTTAAAATACCAATGCTATCACGTGTCTAAAAATTTAAACTATAAAGAAAAGAAAATATTTCCAAGGCCAATCTGTTGCATTGATTCTTCAAAAGAATGACATATTTTTATAAATAAGAGTGAAAAAATGATATATCTATAATTTTGATGGTATTATAAGTTGAAGACAAATGAGTTTTCACAATGAGTCCTACTTAATTAATGCTTGACACTATTGATTGGAAAATCATCCATATTTTCTAAGCCAGTGTACATTGTGCCTGTTATTCTATTATGATTTGACTTTATATGTGACTATGAGGATAAATATTTGTTTGATAAAGTTAATGCAGTCAAATGGAACTCACTAGACATTTTTTGAGTGGTTGGGTCATATTTAGCTTGTTGCTAGTTCACGCCCCTTCACACCATACCAAATTTGTTTAGACACATCAATAGTGTGGAAAGCTTTTTGTATTTTGTGTCTTGTTTGTGGTGTGTGTATATATATATATATATATGGTATCATTTTATTACGAGTCTTGGCATTTGCATTTAATCCATGTATGCCACATGTTCTGTTTTAGTTACTTTATATCATTGATATCTCATTTATGCATCAATATTGGTATCATTTGTTCATTGTTTAGATTATTTCTGTTTTTGCTGTCGAGTTGTATTTGTCATTGCTTATAGCACTTTACACCACTCCGTGATCTACTTGTTTTTCCTTTATGTCTATCCATGTTTAATTTAAGGGGAGATTTGGATATATTGGGGATAAATGTTTCATTATGCATCTTTTACTTTGTCAATTCCTAATCAAAAGGGGGAGAAATGTTATCACAGTCTTTGTTATTCGAGGGAGATTTTTTCCCATAGAGATTATTAGACAAAGGAGGAGGGTTTATTCTTATATGGATTTCTATTACTATATATTCTATTCAAATTTGAATATGTGTTTAAATGTTTAGATTTGCAATGATTCACAAAAGCAAAGATGCTCAACATGAGTCTACCAAGTGTCTTTCCTTTTTCCTTTTAGATTTGGGGGTTGAGTTTTTTAGAGATATTGACGGTTCATAGGTTTTTATTTTGTGTTTTGTCCTAAAATAGCCAAAGGAGGATATTTGTTAGGACAAATTTCCGATAGAGTCAATTTGTATGGATTTTGCCTTCATTTCGTGTTTGGACAAAACCGTTTACTCATAGGTTAGGACTTGAATGTTTTGACCTTTCAAGCCGGCGTATTTTTTTAAGGTCAAGTTAGAAGTTATACAATTATCTTTTCGAGTTTAGTGCCACGTTTTGTCTTCATCTTTCGAGGACCTCTCAACAATGAATGCATATATTTTTTATTATTTGATATATAGTTATGGGTGTTTTGACTAAAATGTTCGTAAACTTCCATTAAACGTTTTTTTAGAAAGAAAAAAACTCCGCCTATGTTGCGATTAACTTCTTATATTTTTTTTACACTACCGGTCCGATGACTGGATAAAGGAGGAGGGTTGCGTTAGGTAGCTGATAGCCAACGTAATACTTTGTTCGATCCTTATGAATATGAATCCTTTGAATATACGCGCTAATGCTAGGGCATTCCCCTTAAGCGATGAGTTGCGCCTGCCACATGGTGTCTCAAAAAATAGGTAAGGGGTGTCATATCGGCGCCTGGATGCAATGATAAATACGCAAGGGTTCCTGCAACAATATATATGTGTGCGGGTAAAGAAGCTAGTATAGAATACTAGACTTAGGTTAGCGACTTGGAACATAAGGACTATAACAGGGAAATAGACGGAGTTGGTAGATACCATGATAATAAGAAACTTAACATAGATTGTTTACAAGAAACTAAATGGGTCAGTGAGAAATCCAGAGAAATAGAAAATACATGGTTTAAATTAAACTATACACGAAAATATAAAAATAGGAACAAAGTTGGAATAATAGTAGATAAAATTTTTAAGGATAACATCTTAACCGTTATTAGAAAAGGTGATAGACTTATACTTGTAAAACTGGTATTAGGTAAATATAATTAATATTGTTAGTGCTTATGCACCCCAAGTAGGATTATATGAGCACACAAACATACAATTTTGGGAACAAATGGATAAACTAATTCAAGAAATAGCCGTAGGTGAGAATATCTATATATGGGGAGATTTTAATGTCCATGAAGGCGAAGATCGCATGGGATATGAGATAGTGCATGGAGGATATGGTTTTGGAGATAGGAACGACGATGGAGAGTCTATATTAGATTTTGCGTTGGCTTATGATTTTGTTTTAGTAGACACATGTTTTAAAAAGAGGCTTGAACACTTAATAACTTATAAAAGTGGAACACATAAGAGACAAATAGATTTTTTCATTAGTAGGAAAGGAGACCAATTAACGTGTAAAGATTGTAAGGTTTTCACGAGCTTAACCTGACAACACAGGATAATGGTGTTGGATATAAATATTAAAACTCAATCATGAGTACGAAAAGAGAAGATTAACCCACGAATTAGGTGGTGGAACTTAAAAGGAGATAAAGTAGAACTATTTAAAGATAAAGTATTAAATGAAGCATCATGGAATACTGAAGAAGAGACTGACATAATGTGGAATAACATGGCCACATGCATTGGGAGAATATCAAAAGAAATTCTTGGAGAATCAAAAGGTAAGGGGCCACAATCTAAAGAAACATGGTGGTGGAATCAAGAAGTACAAAACATAGTAAATATCAAAAGATAGTGCTTTAAAATATGGCAAACACATAGAAATGAAGAAACTTCTGAGAAATATAAATGGGCTACAAAGGAATTTAAAAAAGTGGTAAGAGATTCTAAGTTAAAAGCGTATCATGATCTTTATATAAAATTAGGAACACATGAAGGGGAAAAAGTATTTATAAGCTCGCTAAACTTAGGGAAAGAAAAACAATTTTTTTAATAACGTTAAGTGTATTAACAGTGATGATTCGAGAGTCCTAATCAAAGATGATGAGATTATGGAAAGATGAAAAAACTTCTTTAAGAGGTTATTAAATGGAGATAATGAGAGTAGATTAGGTATAGAGGAACTTAGAGAGACTCGAGAAAATATATTTTTTCCCAGAACTAGGAAAACAGAGGTTATGATTGCTTTAAAAAATGAAATAGGGAGGGATTTAGGACCAGATGGTATCCCTATTGAGGTTTGGAAGTGCTTAGATGATGAAGGAGTATCTTGTCTTATAAAATTATTTAATAGAATTATAATGACTATTAGGACGCCTAATGAATGGAGAAATAGTGTTTTAGTACCTATTTATAAAAATAAAGGGGACATACAAAGTTGTTCAAATTATTGTGGTATTAAATTAATGAGTCATACAATGAAACTTTGGGAGAGAGTGATTGAATATAGATTGAGATTGAAAAAAATAGTATATGAGAAACAATTTCAGTTTATGGATGGAAGGTCAACAATGGAAGCAATCTATTTGTTAAGGAGATTAATCGAGATGTATATGGAGAAAAAGAAGTATCTTCATATGATTTTTATAGATTTGGAGAAGGCGTATGATAGGACACCTAGAGATATAATATGGTGGGTTCTACATAAAAAAGGAGTGACTCATAGATATATTTATGTGATCAAGGAAATGTATTTTGGGTCTATGACTATAGTAAGAACATCAGTCGAAGAAAGTAGTGAATTCTCAAATACTATAGGACTACACCAAGGTTCAGCATTAAGTCCTTATCTCTTTGTTCTTGTTATGGATAAGTTGACTGGAAAAATACAAGATGAGGTGTCATGGTGTATGCTATTTGAAGAGGATATTGTTTTAGTTGATGAGACTAAGACGTGGATTAATTCTAGGTTGAAATTATGGAGGGAAACTCTAGAAATAAGAGGTTTTAAAATAAGCAGGACTAAAACTGAATATGTGGAGTGAAATTTTAGTAGTAATAGGAGGACAAGTGGAGATGTGGTGAAATTTGAGGGTCAAAAGATACCTAGAAATGATAATTTTCGTTATTTAGGATGGATTATCCAAAAATATGGAGATATTAGTGATGATGTTACTCATAGGATTAGAGCAGGCTGGGTTAAGTGGAGAAGTTCTACCGGCGTATTGTGTGATAGGCGTATACCTTTAAAGTTAAAAGAAAAAAGTGTTGGGCAACTAAGAAACAAAATGTGTAGAAAATGAGTGTGGCATAGATGCGAATGCTGAGATGGATTTGTGGTAAAACTCGAAAGGATAAGATTAGAAAAACAAATTCATGAAACGATAAAAGTAGCTCCTATAAAAGATAAATTGAGAGAAAATTGACTTAGATGGTTTGGACACATCAAGCGTAGACTAATGTATGCTCCCGTAAGGAAGAGTGATTTAGTTAGTATTGATAGTAACACAAGGGGTAGAGGTAGGCCTAAATTGAATTGATGGGATATCATAAAAAAGGACATGGTTTAACCGAAGATATTGCGCTGGACATAATGGAATGGAAAAATAGTATTCATGTAGCCGACCCCAAATATTTGGGAAAAGGCTTTGTTTAGTTGAGTTGGGTAGAAACTTGTTTTTAGAAAAAATAATCCAAGTCTTTTTAAAGACATAAGCTTTGTCGTTAGAGTAAGATATTAATTGAAATTTTCCCCATATACAACACTTTAATATATGTTCTCAATCTCTTTGAAAAATAAACATTCAATTGATTAGAGTAATGTTAAAAATTGAAGAAAAATAATAAGAGAAAACATATCTATAAACCATATTCAATAAACATTTATGATCCGGAGAGAAATCTGATTTTAAACAACATATATAATATAATAAAAAAATCATAATATTTGGATCTTGAAAAACATTCAACCAAAATTAGATCTAACATAAGTAAGAAAGTTTAGTTTTTAAAAAAAATATTTGAACAATAAAAGAAAATTCTCTTTTCTACCACACAATATATCAATCTCTTCTTGAGATGGTGTGTTTAAGATCCTTGAGAGTTTTAACACAAAAACTAAATAAGAAGAGTAAAAATGAAATTAAACAATGTGTTTAAATATTAAAATATACATTCTATCACTTTCATATTATTTTTCTATGCTCTCTATAATTTTCTCTCTAAGAAAATATGAACACCCTATTTATTTCTCACTCTAAAAAATGATTGACCTAGCAAACCCTATCAAAAGGTATAACAAGTTTTATATATTATTTTATGGATGAGTCCATCTTAATGTATCTTAACATTTTACAAATATCCACATTATTCCACTTTTTACCAATCGAAGTCAAACTCGGGGTTTCACCCCACCTTGTGTTATACTGTAAATAAAATCACTATTTCTCGTCCTTTACACATGTTGATTTTATCCCAAAAATCACCTTCGTTTAGGACTATTCGTGTAACACCATTTTCAACATTTTTATTTCATAAAAATATTCCACTTTATATAAAATCACCATTTTACCCAATTATTTCCAAGCTTGCATTTTTCTCTATTCTCACAGGTGTTATTTTCCCCAAAACATTATTAAGGTATGCACACCAACTTTGCAAATGTTTTTATTTATCAACACTCATTTCACACTTTGGAGTTCACACCATTTTCAAGTTCAAAATATCTTTAATTCATAACTTTCTTTCTTTAAGATATCATTGAACATTTTAAATACTACTTTATAAGAAAAACACCATTTCTTTTATTAATACAAGTAGTCTTCAGACCATACACTTAACACATCTTCAACACTTATTCATGCACTTTAAGGGCAAAAATTTCTATTTTTTATATCCAGTTAAAAGTCACTAAAACCTCAATTAAACTTGTTTATATGCTTATCATCAAAATACTACGCATGAAATAAAGTGTGACACCCCGCCTAATAAAATATCGAGCGATCACTCATATATCGAATTAAAACAGGAGTCTCATACGAATCATTCTTAGCATCACTGTCGAAATCCATTTAATTACTAATAACCTATTAGGCCGGTGTCAAAATTTTACTTAACTACTCTTTTAAAACAACTACTATTTAAAACATCCACACAGTTTTGCGTAAATGAAACTGAAATGAAATAAAATAACCGAACACTAGGTCAAAATATACAACCATATCGAATGTCGCTACTAAAAGAATAAGTAAATGCAATTAGACCATTGGCCCGAATACTTATACAGTACCTCCTAACTAGAGTACAAAAATGAGAGCGTCTATCGAGAACCTGCATGCATCCACAGCTGCTACAGCTGACGTCTGACTCGAAGAAAATGTCATCCAGGCATCCCGGTGACGGGACACATATATATATATATATATATATAGCATGAAAGAAAAAGTAGATAAACGGGTCAGAGCTCGAGTTTGAAAATATTTTGCAAGTGCATAAATGCTTTATTTTTAGAAAAATAGATTTTTATCTCATATTTAAATTGGTATCGCACTCCCATGAGATACCCCTCACCCATCCTCTAATAGTGCACGCCTAGCGCATCCCTCTATACATCCTAGTCAAGCTACCCTGCTAAACTAGTCTATTTCCCCCGTCTACTAAAAGCCTATATTCCGAGTACTAAGGGATAAACTTCTCTCCATTCTCAACACTGCGCTAAGTTCGTACGTGGGGTGTCTCGCGAAGTGAAATCCAAACAAGGACCCCCCCCCCCCCCGATACACTACTACTGGGCAGGGTTAATGGTAGAGATCCATTAGGCCCATAGTACAAAACTAAAGTATAAATACATACTTATATATTTAAAGAGATATCACATTCATTCTTATATATACCTTACAATGTACATCTGGATAATATCTCCCGGGCTGAGGTTTACCAATTCAATTTCATCTTTATAATACACATCCGGATCTATCTCCCGGACTGAGGATTCATATACAAAGTATTTATCAATACTTTTCATTTTTATCTCAAAACTTTTCATTTCCTTTCTTATATCCAGGAAATGTATTTAAAAGCCAATTTTATTATCATAAAAATTCTTTTATTTTCATATGCTCCCATTTCCCTTCTTCCATCCAGGAAATGTAATTAAAGCCAATTTATTATCATAAATTGGTTTAATACCAATAATGTCCCACATTATGGAAAATAGTTATATATTCATATCATATAACGCATTCTAAGACCGCCCGTCCGAGTTTCCCCACTGTGCGCGCCCCTAAATGACCATTATCTTCCAGGGCCTATCAATTACGACACCTTGGCACCTACAATGCAAGACGTCGGGAAGTAGCCATATGCCTACGGGAGAGTCATAACCACACCCGGAATTACCTCACCATCGCAGAAAACATAACATAAATGCTCATGTGGCCTAGGACTATATCCACCCTGAATTCATTAGCCAGGGGGCTTCACCTCATGCGTGAACTTCCCTTATGATGGCATTTAGAGAGGGTGTGTATCCATAAATTTTTAATTATGAAAATTATCTCTTTTCCATTTTGAAATCATTCATATTTTTTTTTCAAAATCATTTATTCTCATAAACATATATACCTTGTTCTCGTACACAAGGAATATACTATATACTACACATATATACCATATTTCATATATATACTTTAATGATATAGTATATACATACCATATATTCCCCCTCGAATATATTTGAATGGCCATAATTGCCAATCACATCTAATGATGACCAATAATCCCAAAGTATTTTCTCATATTGACAAATAATAATTTTCTTATTCTTCTCCAAGGATTTATGGGATATCCCCAATTATGCCATCCCACACTAAGTAAATATGTATCTATACTCCAAATCTTATCCTAATTATCGTATAGGATTTAACTCACCAATATCAATATAATTATGCTTCTTATACGCATAACTATATAGACCTAAATACACACTTAAATATCATAGGGATTTTCCTTTCCCCGATTAATTGGAATTTTTGTAGGTCATGTATTTCATTTCCATGGACCCAAGGACCTATCTCACCCCTATAATCAATTATAGGTCCCCACCCTAACTTAGGAACCCTAAACCTTTAAATTCTATCATTTTTTATTTTCCTCGAAAACAAAATTAAAGGGTTATACATTTAAAACTCCCACCTTGCCCTCCTAAATTTCCTCAATTAGAGGACTATATACTCCTAAAGAGTCCCTTAGGTTATCCCAAAACTAATCTCAAATCAATTGAAATTGGAATTCATCCCATCCAATTCACCCTAGGAAGATTGTCCAAGTTACTGTAGGGTCGATCGATCGACCCTTGGTCATCGATCGATTGAGGCTTCGATCGATCGATCGATCATGCCGAACAACTTCTTCTTTGAGAAGCTGCTTTCGGCCATTAAAGCTTCCTCAAGCTTTTATCTCCTTACCTAATGTCCTACAACCTCAACCAATCAACGAATACACTTATATTAAGGGTTCTAAACATCCTAGAACCCTAAACCACCAATTTATTTCGATTAATTTCTAAGTTTCTCCACTAATAAATTTTTTGGGGTTTATTTGTTTTAACTCTCGAAAACCCGTTTTATCCACGAAAACCCAACCCAAAATCTTTAGGGTTTGTTATACCAACAATGATATGAGATATTTATGCTCAAAAATAAATAAAGCAAGTAAACACTTGCCTCGTGGATACAATCCGACGATCCCGAGTCGAGTCTAGCGGAGTTTGGTCCGAATCTTCCTTTTTCTCCTCTTTTCTCTTCCTCCTTTTTCTCTTCTCTCTCTTTTCTTTCTCTTCTTTCCCCCTCTCCCTCTTTATATAGGAAGAAAAGGGTTTAAGCCTTTAAAACTCCAAAACGACTCGTTTACTCAATTACGAGCCCGTTTAACTCCAAAATTCCTCGAAACTCAATTTTGACAATCGGACACTGTTTTTCGACTATCTCGGACATTCCGAGACTCACGACGTAGTCAAAATTCCCATCTGAGGTACTTGAACATAAATCACTACTCTAACCCAATATGAATAAATGCGGTATCCTCATTAAATTATTATCTGCTGTCGCTTTACCTAGCAGTGACATATTAGTAAAATACTCCAATTCATTTACTTAACACCAAAAGTGAACACACCACCCATCGAAAATCATCTAATCCCCGAAAATCCCAAAAATCGCTATTTCGAGAAATTCTCCAAATTACAAATTTATATCCAAGTAGGGAATTTAATTGTCTCCAAAAGGACGGGCTGTTACATACTCCCCCCTTTATAATGGAATTTCGTCCTCGAAATTCAGATATAACCCACACCGCAAATCCGAGAATCACTCCAAATCCTAATATCTCAAGGGGAATGATACTAACCCAACGGTTCCCAACCATACACTACCACGGTTGTAAAGTGACTCCAATAGCGTCACATCGCCCCCATCATTACTAGTGCCTCATGGCATAAACTTCAAATTTATATACTACGCCCCTTCTATTTCAGGCAGTATATAAACCAACTTACTAAGGTGCCCATACACCTTTCTAACCTGTGCTCATATGCACATCCATAGTGAACGTTTGACACGTGACACTCTCTCCCAATAACGGTCTTCTTTCCTCTGTGTAATACTCGATTCTCCTAACCTCGGTGCCACTAACTCTACTAAACTTACATTCTAAAAATACTACGGTCTAATTATTACCCTACCTATGTGTAACGAGTATAATCCTAAGTATATCCCTAGTGCCCAAGGCCTCTCTCAACTTCCAACATTTGCTTGGTTTGCAAAAGCGAAATCCAAACAAGGAACCCTCCCGTTACACTACTCACTCGCGTTGTCAATCATCGAGATACAGTGACCTAAGGCACACCAGCGGGACGTCCTAAATCCTACTAAGCTAACCTACGAACGCATTCTTATTATTCTATCCTTCCGCCCATACGAAAGGAAATCTAACTAATCGAAGTGCCCACTTTCTGAAAAAGTGTTGCGAACATCGTACCCAAAACATATTCCTAAAATTTTTCCTTTTCATTAAGGCCTGGCTATTATCCTCAAATAAATTTCTCTAAGTCCCACTTCACCCACTCACTTGTGGAGAGAGGACCACTTTAGTGCTTTTCCATAGTACAATATTTCCATAAGCATACCATCATCACATGGCTCATAGTCTATAGTGTTTCATTCACACTATACGACTTATTAACAAAACCCACATCCTTGCATCCTATAACATCTCTCCACTCCCGAGCCGTTAAGGTTCATGTGTGGAGCGTCTCGCAAAGCAAAATCCAAAACAAGGAACCCCTCCACACACTACTACTTAACTTCATCGGTCATGGAGGTCCGTTATTTTCGAGTATGCACCCGGGATAAACCTATCCCCTCTTTCAACAAAGCGTGGTCTGAACTCCCAACTATATCTAGGAGCCATACCACTAAGCTCATCGAATTACACTCAGTCTCTGTGCAATCAATAATGAGCTTAAACTCACAGCTCAGTAATAACCTGACACATCTTAAATCATATCTATAAGGTCGCCACCTATTCGAATCACTATAATGAAACCTCTGCTCATCGAAGTTCCATTTCTGGATATAATAAAGGCGAACTCAACCTGTATCTAGGTGATAAATTGCAACAACATCCCGTTCCACCCTGGAACTGCGAACACGATAGTTTTGCCATCATTATCCAGCTATCGCTCAAAAAATACCGCAACATATATACTCACCATATTACCATACTCATATAAACATATAAAACGAGTATCACAACCCAAATATATATATATATATATATATATATATATATATATATATATATATATATATATATATATATATATATATATATATCAACACCCGCCTCTATGGAGAATAAAGGAAAATAAAACTCCGCTACCATGGACAACACATAGACATACATAATATAATGTTATTGAGACCGCCAAAAAACTCAAATTACACACACGAGTCTAGGGCTAACGAACACTGCGACTTTATCTAGTCACACCAAATATATACCTCTTCCTTATGAGGTAAAACTTATAACAATAACTTTGCCTTTCCCTTCCTATCACTTTACTAGTACTTTTAACTCCTCCATTAAAAGGAAACTCCACTACAAGCTTCAACCTTATTTCAATAAATTCCCCGGGTGGATGTCCACTAATGGGATCCTCACACATACACATTCTCCATATCACTCTTTTTCCAATGTCGGCCTCTGACCGAAACTTATGTGAATAATCCAAAATAGCATTCTTTTCATTTCTGCTGAATCACGGGGATTCACGGTTCCAACTATTCGTAAGATCCCTTTCGAACCCTTAGCTTCACTGAAAATTTAACTTTAGTACCACACTCTACTATGGCAGTACTACGATACTCATAACTACTATTCTTTAGTAGTCTCCACCAAAATCCTTAGCAATTGCCATAAGAAGAGTGACCTCTACTAAGGTCCTCGTCCCCAACTTCTATCAGCTAGTCCTGCTAAGCCCCATCTCCTGCTGCCATCCAAGCCCCGCACACGATTCTTAAACTTATAATCTTATAATAAGGCAGTAGAACAAAATCTCACAAGAGAAATCAACAATCCTAGTCCTGAGGCTCTATATCAAATCGAGAGCAACGCTGAAAGCGTAGTACGTCCGCACAGATTCCTAAGGACACTAGAACCTGATGCTCTGATACCATCTGTAACACCCCGCCTAATAAAATACTGGGCGATCACTCCTATATCAAATTAAAATAGGAGTCTCATATGGATCATTCTTAGCGTCACTGTCAAAAATCCATTTAATTACTAATAACCAATTAGAACGGTGTCAAAATTTTACTTAACTACTCTTTTTAAACAACTACTATTTAAAACATCCACACAGTTTTGCGTAAATGAAACTAAAGTGAAATAAAATAACCGAACACTCGGTCAAAATATACAACCATATCGAATGCCGCTACTAAAAGAATAAGTAAATGCAATTGGACCATTGGCTCGAATACTTATACAGTACCTCCTAACAAGAATACAAAAATGAAAGCGTCTATCGAGAACCTGCATGCATCAACAACTACTGCAGCTGACATCTGACTCGAAGGAAATGTCATCTAGGCGTTCCTGTGTCTGGAAACCTATATAATATATAATATACATATATATAGCAAGAAAGGAAAAGTAGATAAACGGGTCAGAGCCCGAGTTTGAAAATATTTTGCAAGTGCATAAATGCTTTATTTTTAAAAAATAGATTTTTATCTCATATTTAAATTGGTATCGCACTCCCATGAGATACCCCTCACTCCTCCTCTAATAGTACACGCCTAGAGCATCCTTCTATACATCCTTGTCAAGATACCCTGCTAAACTAGTCTATTTCCCCCATCTACTAGAAGCCTATATCCTAAGTACTAAGGGCTAAACTTCTCTCCATTCTCAACACTGCGCTAAGTTCGTGCGCGGGGTGTCTCGTGAAGCGAAATCCAAACAAGGAACCCCCCCGATACACTACTACTTGGCAGGGTTAATATTAGAGATCCATTAAGCCCATAGCACAAAACTAAAGTATAAATACATACTTATATATTTATAGACATATCACATTCATTCTTATATATACTTTACAATGTACATCCGGATAATATCTCCCGGACTGAGGTTTACCAATTCAATTTCATCTTTATATTACACATCCGGATCTATCTCACAGACTGAGGATTCATATACAAAGTATTTATCAATACTTTTCATTTTTATCTCAAAACTTTTCATTTCCTTTCTTATATCCAGGAATGTATTTAAAAGCTAATTTTATTATCATAAAAATGCTTTTTCTTTCATATGCTCCCATTTCCTTTCTTCCATCCAGGAAATGTAATTAAAGCCAATTTATTATCATAAATTGGTTTAATACCAATAATGTCCCACATTATTGAAAATAGTTATATAATCATATCATATAACGCATTCTAAGACCGTCCGTCCGGGTTTTCCCACAGTGCGCGCCCCTAAATGACCATTATCTTCCAAAGCCTATCAATTACGACACCTGGGCACCTACAACGCAAGATGTCGGGAAGCGGCCATATGCCTACAGGAGAGTCATAACCACACCCGGAATTACCTCACCATTGTAGAAAACATAACATAAACGCTTATATGGTCTAGGACTATATCCACCCTGAATTCATTAGCCAGGGGGCTTCACCTCACGCGCGAACTTCCCTTATGATGGCATTTAGAGAGGGTGTGTATCCATAAATTTTTAATTATGAAAATTATTTCTTTTCCATTTTGAAATCATTCATATTTTATTTTCAAAATCATTTATTCTCATAATCATAAATACCTTGTTCTCATACACAAGGAATATACTATATACTACACATTTGTGCCATATTTAATATATATACTTTAATCGTATAGTATATACATACCATATATTCCCCCTCGAACATATTTGAATGGCCATAATTGCCAATCACATGTAGCGATGACCAATAATCCCAAAGTATTTTCTCACATTGACAAATAATAATCTTCTTATTCTTCTCCAAGGATTTATGGGATATCCCCAATTATGCTATCCCACACTAAGTAAATATATATCTATACTCCAAATCTTATCCTAATCATCGTATAGGATTTACCTCACCAATATCAATATAATTATGCTACCTATACGCATAACTATATAGACCTAAATACACACTGAAATATCCTCGGAATTTTCCTTTCCCCGATCAATTTAAATTTTTGTAGGTCATGTATTTCATTTACATGGACCCAAGGACCTATCTCACTCCTTTAATCAATTAGAGGTACCCACCCTAACTTAGGAACCCTAAACCTTTAAAGACTACCATTTTTCTATTTTCCTCGAAAACATAATTAAAGGGTTATACATTTAAAACCCCCACCTTGCCCCCCTAAATTTCCTCAATTATAGGACTATATACTCCTAAAGAGTCCTTTAGGTTATCCCAAAATTAACCTCAAATCAATTGAAATTGGAATTAATCCCATCCAATTCACCCTAGGAAGATTGTCCAAGTTACTGTAGGGTCGATCGATCGACTCTTGGTCATCGATCGATCGACCTCTGCCAGTTGATCGATCGATCACGTCGGACAGCTTCTTCTTCGAGAACCTATTTTCGTCCATTAAAGCTTCCCCAAGCTTTTATCTCCTTACCTAATGTCCTACAACCTCAACCAATCAACGAATACACTTATATTAAGGGTTCTAAACATCCTAGAACCCTAAACCACCAATTTATTTCGATTAATTTCTAAGTTTCTCCAATGATAAAATTTTAAGGGTTTATTCGTTTTAACTCCCGAAAACCCGTTTTATCCACGAAAACCCAACCCAAAATCTTTAGGGTTTGTGATACCAACAATGATATGAGATATTTATGCTCAAAAATAAATAAAGCAAGTAAACACTTGCGTCGTGGATACAATCTGATGATCCGAGTCGATTCCGGCGGAGTTTGGCCTGAATCTTCCTTTTTCTCCTCTTTTATCTTCCTCCTCTCTCTCTTCTCTCTCTTTTCTTTCGATTCTTTCCCCCTCTCCCTCTTTACATAGGAAGAAAAGGGTTTAAGCCCTTTAAACCCAAAGACGACTCGTTTACTCAATTACGAGCCCGTTTAACTCCAAAATTCCTCGAAACTCAATTTCGACAATCGGACACTCTTTTCCGACTATCTCGGAATTCTAAGACTCATGGCGCAGTCGAAATTCCCATCCGAGGTACTTCGCCGTAAATCACTACTCTAACCCAATATAAATAAATGCGGTATCCTCATTAAAATATTATCTGCTATCGCTTTACCTAGCAGCGACATATTAGTAAAATACTCCAATTCATTTACTTAACACCAAAAGTAAACACACCATCCATCGAAAATCATCTAATCCCCGAAAATCCCAAAAATCTCTATTTCGAGAAATTCTCCAAATTGCCAATTTATATCCGAGTATGGAATTTAATTGTCTCCAAAAGGACGGGTTGTTACACCAAGTTACCAAATCACATGGGCATAGTCAAAATTGTGGGGCAGGTGTTACATACTCAGTCACTTCAATTCAAGTTAGGCCAAAGACTACCTATGGAATGATGTAATCGGTAATGGCTTCTAAATTATCCGATTAACAAACTATTCAAATTGAGAATATAGAACCTTAGATCTAAAATCTAATCTATCGACATAATTATTTATTCCTAATGAGTGTACGAGAAAACAAAAGTTGTGTTTCTTTAAAACATTAGTGCATAAATGAAATTTTAATAAACAAAAAGATTGTTTGAAAATTAATATTAAATTCAGAAAATTTTAAAAATTATTTAGAAAATAAAAATAATCCAATTTTACTTTAAAAATTATTTTAAGAACATAATCCAATAAAATTTAAATATGTAATGCATGTGTGCCTAAAAAAGTATGAAATTGCATTATGTTAATCCACGTGTTGTTTTACCTTTTAATCAAGTCTGGAATCTTTGAGTAGTCTTGGACAATTGAGATACAAATACATAATGTGCAAAATAAAGAGAACTTAAAATAAAAAATATTTAGGAAAAATATACAATTAGTTGAAATACTAAATATTGTAGACACAAGTAAGTTAACTATTTAGGGTGTTTTAGAACCTCGTTATAACAAGTATCCAATGAAACTTAAATGATTTTTTTTAGCCCACACTTGTTTTTTGTTGGATATTTCATTAGGTTCTAATGAGATTTGGTACTTTATGCGAATGAGCCTTTTGACTTCATTTAAATGACCTGGCTCATTTTTCAAAGTTTAGTTTTTTATCTTTTCCATCCTTATCTCGTTTTGGAAACCTAGTATATATAGGGTTGTAGAGCAGAAGTTTTATTAGAGACTTTTTCATGATTTTTGAGTTCCCAAACTCTTGCAAAATGATCTTCATGTTTATGTGATCATTTATGATAAAGGTTTTCAAAACCAAACCATGTTTACACCCAATCCTTCAAAGATCTAAGTTTCATCATATTATATGCTTTGACAACTTTATTTGTGCACACCAAGGTTTATTCTCTTCATCTTGTTGAGAATAATTTCGTGTGGTAGACTCCGTACACTATTTTCAGTTTACACACGGTGGACTCTGTATTGTGATAAATAAGTGGTGGATTATGTGTTCAAATCCATAGATGATTATTGAGCATGTTCGGTGGATACCGAGTCATGTATGGTATCACACATTGTGGTTGCTTCATGGGTGTAGTTCTACATGTTGCTGTTGTTAAGTTAGAGGATCGAAGATCATCAAGGCTTGTGAGGGCATTAATGGTGAGTTGATGAGGCATTTAAATTTTCAACTAATAGTGTGTTGACAACACATATTTTCAACTAATAAAAATGTGCCAGCACAGTCATTTCCCACCACCTTTTAGTGAAGATTCCCCCATGCCTCGGGGCTTCTTCCACATAGTGACATTTATTCTTGCTATAGCGGCCCTCACATCCCCATATCGGTTGAGGCAAACTGCTATTGAGGATTCTTGACGCACCCCTAAAGAATCCTACAAGTAATGTTTTCATAATTGTTTCTTACCAATGTTATAATTATGTTAAAACATCCTCCCACTCATGTTGATTTGAAAATCAACTATAGGATGGCTTATTATTAATACATTTCTCATGCACAACCCCTATTATATAATTCCCAACTAAATTATCTAAGACTTCTATTCCACCTTTAGGTGTTTCTCTATTCCCATGAATCTTACGACTGACGTTATATAATTATACCAACTATTAATAAAACTAACACCTATTAACTAATATATTATTACCAAAACCTAATATTTTACAACCCAATAAGTAATATTTAATTCCTACTTAATTAATTTCCTCACTTAAATAACTTTAACTTAATTAAATTGTAACCCTTTAAACAATCCATATTAATTACACCATTGTCCTAATAATGGCCATTATAATTAAACGACTTTTTATTGTGGTGTTACCCCCCCCCCCCCCCCCCCAACTAGTATGAAAATAAAATGCAGGGTAAAAATCTCCCAACACACAACTTAAATTGGATCGATCACAAACATTATTTAAACCGTAGTCATGCAATTTTATGCAAACACCATGCAAGCTCTTCATGTGACATGAAAATCCATGTATGCACCCTAAAACTCATACATAATCCATGTGAATTGTTCATGCACATATTTTACATAAAAATTTCATGATTCGATCATAAACAATGAGTAATTATTTATTTAATCAATTTATTAAAAGTCAGGGTATTATAAGTCCATACAAAATTTAACGTGCATGAATCCAAGAAAGGATTTGTTCCTTTCAGTCATAAAAGTAGTATATCTAAAGATCAATGTCTTAAAACACTTGATCATATAGAGAAGGAATGGAACTTATGCTTTGATGGTGGGTGGCCTCATATATGCTATGGTGTGTACAATACTAGATGTATGCTCTACCATTTGAATGGTAAGAAAATTCCAGTCTAAAGTTGGTGAGAAGCATTGGATTATAGTAAAGCACATTATCAAGTACCTGAAAAGAAATAGAGATTGTGTGTTGGTTTACTCAATAGACAGTTTTGTACCTTTATTACACACAAACATAAATTTTTAGTCAGATTAGGATTCTAGAAAATCTACCACAAGATATGTTTACTTTAGGTGGTAGAGATATTTCTATGAGGAGTGTAAGTCAATCATGTATTATTGAATCCACTATGAAAACTGAAATTGTTACCACTTTGGAGGCATTTAAAGAGGCTATATGGATCAGGAACTCTCTAAGTGACATCAGTGTGGTTTTTTTAGTCTACTATTTGAATTTATTGTGGTAATAGTGAAATGATTAAAAGTTCCAGATAACTTAAAGCCCATAAAAGAAGCTAAGAACATTGGATGTAAGTATCTTATAATTCGAGATATTGAAAAAGGTAGGTAATAAATTTTTTACCAAGATTGCATCAGATAGTAACCGGTTAGATGGTAGATTCATAAGTACATGGCTTTAAGACCATGTGGGAGATTATCGCAGTTTTATAAAACCACGTATTAAAATTATTTTTTAATAAAGGAGGGTTAGGTTATAAAAATCATGTTTGTGATAATTATTTATATTTGTTTTAAATATATTATATCTATGAAAGTAAATTAAACTTGGTATGAATTTTGATGAGTTGGATTCGACCTTATCACATAAGATTTGAATTATAGTTCTTGTTCGATTGAATATTTCACAACTTACATAGGTATTTGACAACATATTGTTATAAATGGGTGTGCAATCTTAGTAGTTTATCTTGACAATGAAAACTTGTCAGATGGTTCAGTAACATGTTTGATAGTTCAAAGAATTATATCGGTATATCAGGAATGTATTAATTAACACCACGGATGATATTCAAGTCTTGGTAATGACTATAATAAACTTATGAAATTTCATGAAAAGGGTGCATAGATTCTTAATCATAGGATTATGAGGATTGAAATACTCACATAATTATTGTTTGGGTTCTTATGGGTTAAATTTAATTTATCGAGTCTAAATATCCACATGTTGGGCATAATTATGAGGGTATGTTTGAGATAATATTCCAAAGATAACTATGTCCAGGAGGTATTTTTTATTTTGATACCCTTTCATAAACTTAGAAGTTTTAAGTCTACCGATAAACAAATGCGATGGATTTTATAGTATCAAATAAGTTAAGTTTGAATTCAATGAATGAATAAGATGATGGAGAAAATCGATTAGTAGCGAACTGGATTTCACCAAACGAGTATTTTTTACTTGTAAGGACAAATTTTAGATTGTCCTTCGAACGATCTTCCAACGTGTTTCATTATTTTAAACAAAGCATAACTCGTTACACGCTCCTTCGAAGCTCGCTCAAGTGAAAAGGGAACTTAATTCTAACAATATTTTTTTTTTCAAATATCGTTTTATTAAAAATTTCTCAAGAAAAAACAAACATCTTAGAATATAATTTGATTGAGAAATCAAAACCCCAAATTCTTATATCCCCATAAAGAGTTCGTGATTGATTGAATCTCGAAAATGATGCTTGGTCACTCACATGTCTTCAAATGATTGTGGAGGAAAAATAGGACATATTATTCGATTTGTTGCTCGGGTTTGTAATGGGATAAGCCAAATAACTTAAGCTAGGAATTATAAAATCTTGCCCTTACAAATCTCCCCTTTGGCTATTTCGGTAAAAAAAAAAACAATTAACCTAATGTCCTCCCAAACCCAAAAATGAAACAACATTCAAAATATTTTCTTCAACCAAAATTATTTATCTTTCATAGTCTATGAGATCATAATCAAAGCGAAAGAGACCTACACACATGAAATAAAATGAACACCGTGACGCGTACAATTTTAAAGTAAAAATAAACTCCCCTCAATTCGTCTCCCCTTTTTATCCGTAAAGGTTAGAAACCAAATGTGAATGTCAAGTATCACATGAATCTCAAATCAATAACATCACAGAGATAATCAATTAAGCTCATGCGGTGAATTTTTGAAAGAATACAGAAGAATGGAACCCGGGGATGAAACCTTTCAGAAATTTTTAAATCTTTCAAAAAATTTCAAGTATAACAAGTATACATATAAAAAGTAAATATAGGTACAACATACATAGTACCATGTAATAACACAAAAATAATCGAATCATGAAAGAAAAATGTAATAGTGTGAATATTTTCATTATCAAATCAACATAGACATTCATAACATAGGTGCACTAAGTCGAAGAGATGCTTCTAAAGAAAGAACTCAATTTTAACCTTGGGTGTAAAAATTTTGAACAATATGAAATCGACTTAACTTAACTTATAAAGCATACCATTACATTTTTAAGACATTCATAACTTATAAGTTAACTTAACTTAACTTAACAATATGCTTCTCAAATCAATAACACCAAACTATTTAACGCTTTTCATTAGAGTCCATTATGCAAACCCATTGGTCTTCTACTTATAACACCCTCAAATTCTCACATATATAATAATCAACCCTTAAATGTTTTTGAAGATATCATAAAGCTCATATATAGCGAAGCATCAATGAAATAAAATGGCCTTGGCACTTCTATTTTTTAGTGTCTTTAATCATTTTAGGTTCTTTTTACAAATGTTGGATTTGAACGTAGAGAAAATTTTGCCCTTTCGTAGCTCCTTTCCATTGCTTAAAATATAACAATCTTTTCGGGGAAATCAAATTTGAGCAATGGTACTTATAAGGACAACTTATCTCTATTTACATTTGGTTCATTATTAAGAATGATTGAGATGAGAACATCGTATTCGACATACGATAAGTAAGCAAAACGTTCAAGAAGTTCATGTAGATCTGCAATAAAGGTGACAAAGAGTCTAGCATGAATAAAGTAATCATCGATGATCAACGAAATTCTCTCCACACCTCATTAAGCACACTAATGAAATGAAGACATGTCTCAAAACACCATGAAAAAGTCACGTGAATGGATGGAATGTAGGGGTGATCCGAATATCTTAAATGAACATTCATATACGGTGAAAAACAAAAAAACAAAAATATATTTTGTCTTTTGAAATTTTTTTATTTAAAATATAGTCTTTTTTATTTTTTCAAACTTTTTCTTAAAAACTAAAAATCTAGTTAGATATTTCAATGTATATAACAAAAGAAAAAACATAGAAAAACAATCTAACCATAGGGATGTAAAATATTGATAAGCACCCAAAAGTGTATATTTTATACACCGAATATAAGCATTTTAGTCACTCGTTTTAATTAAAAATGACCTTATGTTCGTATTTATTTATTTCTCAGGTCAATACGCAGTCGCAGTATCAAATAATGTTAAATCAAGGCAATTACGACGCAAAAGCGGTCAAAAGCATGTATCGAAGAAATCAAGGAGATTGCGAAGTCTAAAGTCCAATCTGAACTTGCCCCAATGTGATTCGATGCCCCGAGACACTCTCGTAACCCAAACCTAAGCCTAAACCGAGCCCAGACCATTCCCCGAGCCTGGTGTGTGTTTAGTTTGTACCTTTATTGTTTTTCTAGATTTTTATTTTTAGTCATTTTATGTTTAGGATTTATTTAGATTTATTTAGATTTATTTAGAAAAATCTAGGATTTATTTTCTATTTTTCTAATTTTTTATTTCTTTATTTTGATTTTGATTTTTATTAGTTTTTAATTTTTAATCTTTATTTTATTTTATCATTTTTTTAAATTAGTTTTTAGAAAATTATTTATTTAGTTTCTAGTTTTAATTTATTTAGTTAGGAATTTTAGTTTATTTTAGTTTTTATAGAGTTTTATTTATATATTATTATTTCTTTTTAATTTTTTTTAGTCTCTTACTAATAAATTAGAGTTTTTCTATATTTTTATTTTTTTTATTTTAGTTCTAGTTTTAATTTTTTTTGTGTGTCATTTTTTTAGGGGTACAAATTAAACACACACACATTAAACACTAACACACACCAAACCCTTCCACACCAACCTATCCTACACCCTAAGCCTCACCCAAACACCTCCCCTCACCCACACCATATTACTCTATACCCTCACATACCTAGTTACCCTCCATACACTATTCATCATCATCTTCCCTAACCAACATCTACCCTCTCTCTCCTCACCACAAACCCACCTCCATTACAACACAACCAAAACCATTTCACCTTCTTCCCAAAACCAAATCATCCCAGCTCACCATACCTTTACCCCTTTCTGGCGGCCCGAACCAAGACCTACTTCACTACACCAAATCTGCCGAATTGTCAAGGCCATTGACCTTGACAAATCCAACTTGTCAAGGTCAATGACCGTGACATTTTGAGGCGAGACAACTTTTTTTGTCACAATCGTGTCGCGGTCAATGACCGTGACACGTTTGTCACGGTTATAAACCGTGACAAAGTCGTGACCCTTTTTAAAAAATTGTCACGGTCATTGACAGTGACACGTCCGTGAAAACTTTTGTCACGGTCAATGACCGTGACAATTCTGGTCAGAATTTAAAAAAAATCTGCTGGGCAGTATGGCCACTGCCACTGCCCAGCAGTATATTTGTACCTGTTATAGCAACGTTGTACCTGTTCCAAACATCATATATCCAAACAAACTAAAGATAATGCAAATATATATTCAAATAGAGACAATATGCATCACGATATAATTCAAATGTAACAACTTAAAACAATTCAATTCAAACTTAAAACAATTCAATTCAAACTTAAAACAATGTCACTACATGTCTGGCGTATTGTTAAAACTGAGGAGGTGAGTAGGCCACACGACATACGAATTGACGCACCCACTAATATACGTCGTGCCGCATTATTCGCGCAACCACAATAGGGAGTTCTCCTTCCCGGGTATGACATGCGTGACGAGCACCCTGGACTCCATCTCTTGAAGCGCACGTCTATGAACTATTCCACCCTGGACGATATTCGGGTCCCTCAACCCCCTCCCTATCCGCTGGCCATCAAATACGTCCAATATGAACACACTCGGCCAACCAAGTGTCGACATTGGTATGTTGAAGGGCACCAAATAGGGAAGTGGATCAACGAAGTACGAACGTGTCGGTGATGAAGCAGCGAGGTCCACATCCTCGTCATCCTGCGCCTCGTCCTCCTGCACCTCCTCCTCCACCGCCTTCTCCTTCCCTTTACCTTTCCCTTTACGGTATCCGCCCAACATACTCTTCATGAATGCGTACATATCTTGGACTGTCGCCTCCAAACGGGACAGCTTCGCGTCGTGTGAATAAACCGTTCGAGCCAACCCAGTGTCGCTCATCTCCAATCCGATGATCCTAGATTTGTCCACCCGCGAGCTCACCCCCTTGTCCTCCCCTTGCAATCAGAGCCAAGCACTTGGCTGAGTGCATCTGTGGACAAAGATGCCTTGTCGGCATCAGACTGCGACTCATGCACTTCCTTAAGCTTTGCCTGAAACGACAAAAAGCACATGATTAGTAAAATAAGTAAACATAAAAATTATAACGTAATTAACAAAAATTAAACAGTCGAATTACTTACAATCGTGGCCGCGACGCTCGGGGACACCTCCTTGTCCTTCCCCTTCTTCGTCCGAAGAGCCACATAAGTATCGAGCTTATGTGGCTTACCCCCTGGCCCACTCCCTACCCCCTAAAATAAAATAAAGTAAAATTAGTATCGGCCCCGCAAAGTAAAATAATGAAGAATAATATATTTCTATAGTTATAGAAAAATTAAATCTTACCTGCATCCTATGCTCCACCTCGGCGTAAGAGGTCCGGCCGGAGTAGTGCACGTCCGTCTTTTTTTCCCGATTTTCCCTCGCCGATTGGTGAGATGCCAATTGTCGATCCTCGATCTCATTGTCAATGAACTTCTGCCATTATGCCAATGAGATCGGCTCCTTGGGGGGGACGGATTCACGCCATTGGATAATCGACTCTCGTGTTTTCCCAAAGTACCGTGCCCGCATATTTTTTTTCCACGACTTGAGTTGCTCCCTAATCTGCTCCAACACGGGATCGCGTAGCTTTGGATCCAAGTTGAATTGTTCCTGTCCAACAAATACAATGTTAGTTGCGAATAAATATAAATATAAATATGAAATTGAAATTGAAATTGAAATATTCATATAAATATAAATATAAATATATTACCTGTAGTGCCGCCCAAACAGCTAACTTGAGCTCATATGGCACCTCCTTCCAACTCATAAACCCCGGGCCGATGACCGTCTTTAGCGGAACAAGGGATCTCTCTAATATCTCCGATTTATTCTCGACGGTAATCCCATATTTCCCATGTTTGGGGAGCCTAGGGGTGGAAGATCCCTCGTCGCCTCCACTACCACCGACCCCAGACGACATCATCATAAACAGCATCATCATCTTCTCCTTAATATCTTAAGGAGACATTTACTGTAAAAAAATGTTATTAGTACAGATATAATATTATCACAATATGCATATCTTATAAGAGAGTCGGGTTTGGCATTAATAAAGTGAGAATTACATTTAAGACTTTCTAACAACATGTAGGTGTATTTTCAATTTTAAGGACTATTTTCATCACTTAGTGTTCATATAAGTTCTAGTATAACAAGTTCCCATAAAAATCTTTAATAAAATTCTCGTATCTTCTTTCAATTTAAACACACACACAGTAGTGACTGTCTATTTAAAATAATCTCAATGTTAATTTCAGGTATTGAATTTCTACTATTGTTTTGTGCTTTTTATAAATCATACCCCACACCCACCCCACCCACACCCACCCCCACCCCAACATGTTTACGGGCTTTCATCACCCGTCATAAATTTTTCGGTCCGTGACTTACTGGCCAGTTGTCTTGGGTCTTTTAGTCCCTTAACATTACTTTAAGAATTTTACCCAATCTAAATACCACATTTTCTTTCTTGTTATACACTTGAACACGTTTTGTTATTTAGTCCTTATTAATTTATCTTTGATGTATTACCAGCATCTTTACTTTTACAAACTTTATTTAATTTTCAATTTTAAGGACTATTTTCATCACTTAGTGTTCATCTAAGTTCTAGTATAACAAGTTCCCATAAAAATCTTTAATAAAGTATTATCACAAATATAAACTAAGAGTGATAAAATAGCTCTGAGTCATATAAATTAATTGTGACAAAGTAAGATTATGGACCAGAACCTAAAATTTAAAAAAAGGGTTTTTATTTAAACCCCACTTTTCTTTCTATAACTCCTATTTTATTAAACTTTAAATATAATTAGGGGTGTATAGAAAGAAAAGTTAAATAGGAATAAAAACAACATTTTTAAAATATGAAGGGCTCACCAATTTGATCAAATTTTTCAACAACATAGACTAAATGATCTTTATTATAAGACAATTACTACAAATTTATGCGCATCGCCCGAATTCAAAAAGTAATTTAATAACTAAAGTAATACTTTTTTTAACTTTAGTTATTCACCAAAAATCTTAAAAAATATTTTATTTTTCATGCTTTTAGCAACTTCGGATGCCATTTTAACCCTTATTGTAGTTTTTTTAGTTTTCATGCTTTTATTTGATGGATATAAAGTCATGTGATTATTTAACCATATAAAGTCAACAAAAAATGCCATATATGGTTTTTTTCTCCATTAGTATAAGTATATAGCGATTATTTCACACTTAAATCACATATTAAGCCGGCCTTCATTTTTTTATGAAATTTGTAGAAAATTACTTATTTATTTTGAATGAAAATAAATTGTTATCCAATATTTTTGGATATTATTTACATTTACATTTTTGGATATTATTTTTGGAAATTTGTAGAAAATTACTTATTTATTTATATTTTTAACCCCCTACCCCCACCCTGCCCCACCCCCTACCCCCAACCCTTCCCCCACCCTACCCCCACCCTTCCCCACCCCCTACCCCCACCCTTCCCCACCCCCACCCTGCTGTGACAACCCGCACTCCGAAATAAGGGGTGGCGATACTCCGACATATACGGGAATCATGGATGGAAATCATACTCAGCACCAACAAATATAGTAAGAGTATCCGAGAAAACCACCCATTAATTCAGAAAACGGGTTGTCAAAACAATTTATGTGATTTAAAATTTAAGTTAAGAAAACAATTTAAACAACCCATCCTAGAAAATTAGTGGAATTCCAACAAACATAAATAACATACGTCTAAAACGGAAATATACAAGGTGAGAACCGAATATGCTGTCGGTCCACAGCTACACAAAAGAAGTTACAACATTCATAGGTTACGTATTACATTCATTAGACAATTACAAAGTTGGGTCACTCGCCCGAGTGACAGACCCGATCATAACTAGATATAAAAAATGATGGCGTCTAGCAGAACATCCTGTAATATCCGCAATTTCTTACATCTCCTTAACGGCAAAAGATTAGAATATCAACACGGGCGTCCTTGCGGAGGAGCACCTGGGCGGATACAATAACATGCACAACATAGAAAAATGAACGGGTCAGGACCCGGTTTTTATATAGTTCCCAGATGAACAAAAAGCATGCTAGATATGAACAGTTAATCATATGAATGAGCATCAAATATCTAGAAACCTAACCATGAAATATAAATGAGACAATTAAAATGACATGCCTAAGATAAAACTATGCAAGAGAATGAAATGATGCGTTAATAAATTAAAAGCTTCTATTCACCAATTTCCACTTTAATCCAGTTTCAATTCCTTAACAGGAATACAATATTAACGTTTTCTTATTTCTTTCCAATTCTTATTCCTTAGCAGGAATGTAATTATCATTATACAATTCAGTGGAAATATGCAACCCTCAAGTCCCACTTGAGTTTAGAAAAGTTATATTCTTATACATATAACGATTCTAAGACCGCCCCTCCGAGTTTCCCCACTGGGCGCGCCCCTAAATGACTATCATCTTCTAGGGACCCATCAAACAAGGCAGCCTGGGTACCTAACGCACGTCCGGAAGTGGCCATATGCCTGCGAGTGAGTCATAACCACACCCGGAATTACCTCACTAGCGCAGAAAATACATATAATAAACCTGCATATGGCCGAGGACTATAGTCTCCCTGCATTCACTAGTCAAGGAACATCACCTCATGCACGAGCTTCCCTTATGATAGCATTTAGAGAGGTGTGTTTAAGTAAATTAGCATTTACTATAAAAACCATACTTTTCATTCCCATTAACATTATGTGTTTCGTTTTATTTGAAACCATGATCGTATAATATTTCATTTATTTTCATCATAGGTTATGCCTCGAATAAGTCTCCAAGGGATTTTATTCATTTCCCCAGCATAAGGTCTTAGGTACCTCGATTCAAGACCCTAAAGTCTCAAAGTATGGGCCTACAACCCCCATCCATAATATTAGGATGCACAAATAGAAGTGATGCCTCAACATCACTTAGGACAACCCTTCCCCCGGACTTAACCCCAAGTGAAACCCATTGAGCACTAGGGTGTCAACCAACTCAACTAGGACTCTAAAAGCCAAGGTTTACTTCATTCAAGAAGAGTCCTAAGTTCCTATTGGAAGAAAAGAATTTAAAAACAAAAGTAGAAAGTTGGGTGAGAAAACAGGGGACCGGTCGACCGGTCCCAAGACCGCGGTCGACCGCTTCTCAAATTTTAGCCTATACTGAAAAGCAGAAAACTCACTTCGGACGAGCCAGTCGACTGGTAGGGGGACCACGGTCGACCGTGCCCTTAATTTCATGCCTTTGAAAGAAAGCAGTGTGCCCTCCTCCGAAGGCCCGGCCGACCGGTCATTGCAGACCTAGACCTATCTTCCTATATTTTTCATACAAACCCAAACCAACTATCAACCAAACCCAGCTAATCCTCATTTAATGATACTAAAAGATCATAAATGCTTCCATCAATATATTTCTACCTCAATCTACCATCAATCTCTACCAAAGATATTAATACCCTTAAATCTAACCAAAAACCATAACTACATTCATCAAAACCATTACATAACTAACCATACTAGTTATCCATCTTAAACCATATAATAGCAAGTAGAAAACTTGCCTTGGGGCTTCAATTTCAGTCTTGGTTGAAGAAGAATGCAAGATCAAACCTCAAATCTTCAATCTCTCCCTTTTCTCCACAAGTTTCTTCCACACTCTCTCTCACTCTAGGGCTAGAACACTTAGGGCAAAATAAGAGAAAAAGAAAGGCTTGGGAAAGACTAAAACGTGGCCTTGGATTAAAATTCTCCAATTTTAAATGTCAATACCGCAATAATATAATTTCTAATACGCAATATGCCAAAACCAGTCAAAAGTGCCCAAAATCTCAAAATACAATATGGCACACATTTCGACTGTCTCACACCTCCCAGAACTAACTACACCCTCCAAATTATCATTTGGAAATTTTATAAGCCATTTGAGGTTCCGGTTCATTTTAATTCAATTTGCCATTTTAATTTACAAGACAAAATAGAACACCACATGGTAATAACTACTTACACACAAGGTAATTATGCATCTCATTAGTAAATATTAACTTATTTCATCAAATTAATACTCACCCACATCCGGCATTTAATATACGCAACTACTCACATAGTAAATAGGCATAAAATGGGCTCCCAAAAGCGAGGGTTGTTACATACTCCCCCCCTTATGAGGGAATTTTGCCCCCAAAATTCAAGCGTACCTTGGATAAAAAGATGCGGATACTTTTCCCGCATATCGTCCTCATGCTCCCAAGTAGATTCCTCGACGCTGTGATGACTCCATTGTACTCTAACCAAGGGCACCACTCGAGATCTCAATCTACGTTCCCCATGCTCCAATATGGCCATGGGTTGTTCTTCATAAGAAACATCGGGTTGTAACTCTATATCCTCGAAAGGAATGTGCCAAAGGGCACCATCACACCTCTTATACTTTTTCAAAGAGGAGATGTGGAAGACATCGTGAATTTGTTGCAAAGGTTCCGGTAGGGCTAGTTGATACGCCACTGGACCTACCTTAGTAATTACGGGAAAAGGTCCAACGAAACGCGGTGCAAGCTTCCCCGTCTTTCCGAAATGCTTAACGCCTTTCATAGGCGACACTCGAACCAACACTTGGTCTCCAACTTCCAACTCCACATGTTTCTTCTTGTATCGGCATAGCTCTTTTGTCTATCTTAGGCTATCCGAATGCGATTTCGAATAAGCTCGATCTTAGAAGAAGTATCCCGAATCATTTCAGGTCTGAGAAACTTGTTATCTCCCACTTCCAACCAACATGTGGGAGACCTACAGGGCCTACCATACAAGGCTTCATAAGGCGCCATCCCAATAGTGAACTGGTATGAATTATTATAAGCAAATTCAACCAAAGAGAGATATTGTTCCCAACTGCCTTTAAAATCAAGCATACATATACGAAGCATATCCTCCAACATTTGGTTAACCCTTTCGGTCTGCCCATCTGTCTGAGGATGATAGGAGGTGCTAAATTTTAATTCAGTTCCCAACGCCTCTTGGAAGCTTTGCCAAAAGTGGGAAACAAAGATTTTGTCTCTGTCAGAAACAATATTCAAAGGTACCCCATGCAATCTAACAATCTCTTCAATAAACAACCGAGCGTAACGAGTAGTGTTATAATCGGTACAGACCGGAAGGAAGTGCGCCGACTTCGTCAAGCGATCAACGATGACCCATATCGAATCGTGACCCTTTTGTGACATCGGTAAGCCCGTGATAAAGTCCATTGATATACTCTCCCATTTCCATATCGGGATTTCTAATGACTGCAACAAACCTGTCGGTAGCTGATGATCAATCTTAACTAACTGACAAGTAGTGCATTGAGATACAAACTCCGAAATATCTCGTTTCATACCCGACCACCAATATTGACGGCGTATATCCTGATACATTTTATCATTTCTCAGATGCACCAAAATTTTTGAATCGTGAGATTCTGCCATCACTGCCCGTCGCAAATCCCCATCCTCCGGAACGATAAGCCTTCCATGAAAGTGCAATCCACCCTTAGAACTTACCGAGTAGGACTCCGCTCCCCCCGTCAGTAATCGGCGAATGTGGTCTTGGCATTCTTTATCCCTGCCTTGGGCCTCTACAACCCTTGCCACAATCGTCGGAGTAACGGTCATCACGGACATAAACGCCCTAGCAACCGTATCCTCATGACTCAGCTCTTTCCATTTAGCCTTCCATACATCAGCTAGTTCTCCCTTGGGTTTTCTACTCAAGACATCCGCTACCACGTTCGCCTTGACCGGATGATAATGAATATCAAATTGGTAATCTTTCACGAACTCCAACCATCGTCGCTGTCGCATATTCAAATATTTTTGAGAAAATAAATATTACAACGACTTATGGTCCGTGAAAAGACTAAACTTCTCCCCGAGAAGATAGTGCCTCCAAATCTTCAAGGCAAAGACAAATGCGACTAATTCTAAGTCATGCACCGGGTAATTTCTTTCATGAGGCTTGAGCTTCCTGGAAGCATAGGCAATGGCTTGTCGCTCCTGCTGGAGCACACCTCCCAAACCTTGTAGAGATGCATCGGTAAAAACTAAATATTCTGACCCCGGCTTGGGTAAAGCAAGGACTGGAGCCGAAGTCAATCTATCTTTGAGCTCATCGAATGCAGCTTGACAGGAGTCATCCCAAACAAATCTAACCCCTTTCCGGGTCAAATTTATCAAAGGACTAGCAATTTTAGAAAATCTCTTAATAAATCGACAGTAATAACCCGCCAAACCCAGAAAACTGCGAATCTCGGTAGGTGTCGTGGGCTGACCCCACTCCCTCACCGCAACAACTTTACTTGGATCCACTGATATCCCTTGCGAAGTCACGATATGACCCAAAAATTGCACTTCCCGCAACCAAAAATCACATTTCTCAAACTTAGCATACAATTGGTGATCCCTTAACCTTTGCAGGACCAACCCCAAATGAGTAGCATAATCATCTTCGGTTTGAGAATACACAAGGATGTCATTGATAAATACGATAACAAATTGGTCCATGAAGTCCCGAAATACCCTATTCATGAGATCCATGAATACGGAAGGGGCATTGGTTAGTCCAAAAGGCATAACTAAAAACTCATAATACCCGCACCTCGTCAAAAAGGCAGTCTTGGATACATCTTGCTCTCGTATCCTCAACTGATGATACCCCATTCTCAAATCTATCTTTGAAAAGTAGGTTGCTCCCCTGAGCTGATCGAAGAAGTCATCTATACAAGGCAAAGGGTATTTATTCCGTATGGTGACCTTATTCAACTCTCTGTAGTCAACACACAACTGGAGAGAACCATCTCTTTTCTTCACAAACAACACAGGAGCACCCCACGGCGACGTACTACGCCTGATAAAACCCTGCTCCAATAACTGTTGAATTTGATCTCTTAGCTCCCTCATTTCCACAGGAGCCATACGATAAGGAGTTCGCGCAATCGGTCGAGTTCTCGCCGCTAAGTCAATCACGAACTCAATCTCTCGGCTAGGAGGTAAACCCGATATTTCCCGGAAAATGTCCTCAAAATCTCGAACAACAGGAATATAATCTAAGGGAACAACTATATCCCGAGAAATCTCATCCGCAATACAATATAAGTAAGTACCAGTATCTCCCTCTAAATGAGGCATAACCACCAGGAATATATCTTGTCCCGGAATGACGAAGACTATACTCTTCCCGTAACAATTTACTATAGCATGATACTTAACAAGCCAATCCATGCCCAAAATCACATCATACCCGACCATATCTAGGCCTCTAAATCGGCCTCAAAACACAAATTTCCAAGAGTGATCCCTATGTGTTTGCAAACAAAGAAAATAAGTGAACCGTCACCCATAGAGGACTCAACACTAGTAAAGGTGCTCTCAGCAGATTTTATCAACTTTGTGGACTGAGCAAAACTTCTAGAAATAAAAGAATGTGTCGCACCCGTATCAAACAAAACGCGACCCATGTGTCCCTGAATAAGGAACTTACCCTCTATAGCCGGTGGCGCTGGATGAATTTGAGGAAGCAGAGCATCCTGAATGTGGTAAACTCTCCCATACTGTAGTTGACCCTGCTGCAGAGGGACAACTGGATTCGGTACCTGTGGAGGAAACTGAACATAAGGCTGCTGAGGAACTCGAGGAGGTTGTCCCCCAATCATTTGAGGACAATATTTCTTATAATGTCCCGCTTCCCAACATTGAAAACACTTCCCCACCATATTCTCCTGACCTCTACCTCTGTTATTTCTGAACTGCCCAAAATCTTGGCCCGGATGGCCCCTACCTCCCTGACCACCCCGACCTGCTTGTTGTGGCGCGGCACCCTGACCTTGCCTGTTAGCATTACCACTAACATTAAACCCGCCAAAGCGTTGTCTTTTTGACCCATCCCCTTGCTGGGGATCCCTGTCTCGCTGCTTATTACCCGTAGGTTGGGACGAAGGAAAGGCTCCTCCTCCATTCCCACTCACCCCGGGCTTCCCTACTTGCCCCATTCCTGTAGTTTTCTTGCTATTCTGTATAAACAACCGATGCTCCTGGCAATGGAGCAAGGCCGCATTCATCACCTCACCAAAAGTTTGCAAAGCCGGATTACCCAGCAAATGTTGTCGGATTCTCCAGTTTAGACCTCCCATAAATTTTGAGACTTTTCTTTCCTCCAGAGTCACCACTTCCGGCATAAAACTAGCTAACGGGGTAAACTCCTCTTCGTATTCGGCAACAGATCGTTCTCCCTGAACTAGATCCTGCAGTCTCCTTCTCATCTCCCTTTGAATCGTGGGAGGAAAATACTTCCGGTCGTACAAGACCCAGAAATCGATGATCGACATAGTGTCTCTCTGTTCTGGCGTAGTCATCGACTCCCACCAATTTAACGCTGCCCTAACCAACTTGAAAGTAGCAAGGACCTGCTTCTTTTCCTCATTACAATCCACCATTCGTAAATGGCGTTGCATATCCTTCTCCCATTGATTTGCTCGAATAACATCAGAGCCTCCGTCAAACTTAGGGGGATGGCCCTTTAAAAAGGACTCCCTTACTCTTTCCCACGGAGAAGGTCCCGTAGGTGCTTGAGCATCCTGTGCCCGCTGTTGAGCTTGTGGCATCTGTTGAGCTACTGCGGTCATGGCAGCATTAACTGCATGGGCCACAATATTGGCTACGTCCGCAGCATTAAAAGTTCCTTGGGGCGGTGGAGGACCAACATCCTCTTCTACAACTCTATTGCGTCTCGCAGGGCGACCTCTCTTAGGCGGCATATGAGATGAAGGGACAATAGTGTTAGAATATCATTCATAACGAACTATTTCACAGAAGATCGCAATTATAAGCAACAAAACAGTCTTATCATTAGGCTCTATATCAAAGAACGCTACGGTAGATCGTGACAAGTCCACATAGATCCTAGTACTCTAGAACCCAGTGCTCTGATACCATCTGTGACAATTCGCACTCCAAAATAAGGGGTGGCCAGCCCGATACTCCGACATATACGGGAATCATGGATGGAAATCATACTCAGCACCAACAAATATAGTAAGAGTATCCGAGAAAACCACCCATTAATTCAGAAAACGGGTTGTCAAAACAATTTATGTGATTTAAAATTTAAGTTAAGAAAACAATTTAAACAACCCATCCTAGAAAATTAGTGGAATTCCAACAAACATAAATAACATACGTCTAAAACGGAAATATACAAGGTGAGAACCGAATATGCTGTCGGTCCACAGCTACACAAAAGAAGTTACAACATTCATAGGTTACGTATTACATTCATTAGACAATTACAAAGTTGGGTCACTCGCCCGAGTGACAGACCCGATCATAACTAGATATAAAAAATGATGGCGTCTAGCAGAACATCCTGTAATATCCGCAATTTCTTACATCTCCTTAACGGAAAAAGATTAGAATATCAACACGGGCATCCTTGCGAAGGAGCACCTGGGCGGATACAATAACATGCACAACATAGAAAAATGAACGGGTCAGGACCCGGTTTTTATATAGTTCCCAGATGAACAAAAAGCATGCTAGATATGAACAGTTAATCATATGAATGAGCATCAAATATCTAGAAACCTAACCATGAAATATAAATGAGACAATTAAAATGACATGCCTAAGATAAAACTATGCAAGAGAATGAAATGATGCGTTAATAAATTAAAAGCTTCTATTCACCAATTTCCACTTTAATCCAGTTTCAATTCCTTAACAGGAATACAATATTAACGTTTTCTTATTTCTTTCCAATTCTTATTCCTTAGCAGGAATGTAATTATCATTATACAATTCAGTGGAAATATGCAACCCTCAAGTCCCACTTGAGTTTAGAAAAGTTATATTCTTATACATATAACGATTCTAAGACCGCCCTTCCGAGTTTCCCCACTGGGCGCGCCCCTAAATGACTATCATCTTCCAGGGGCCCATCAAACAAGGCAGCCTGGGTACCTAACGCACGTCGGGAAGTGGCCATATGCCTGCGAGTGAGTCATAACCACACCTGGAATTACCTCACTAGCGCAGAAAATACATATAATAAACCCGCATATGGCCGAGGACTATAGTCTCCCTGCATTCACTAGTCAAGGAACATCACCTCATGCGCGAGCTTCCCTTATGATAGCATTTAGAGAGGTGTGTTTAAGTAAATTAGCATTTACTATAAAAACCATACTTTTCATTCCCATTAACATTATGTGTTTCGTTTTATTTGAAACCATGATCGTAGAATATTTCATTTATTTTCATTATAAGTTATGCCTCGAATAAGTCTCCAAGGGATTTTATTCATTTCCCCTGCATAAGGTCTTAGGTACCTCGATTCAAGACCCTAAAGTCTTCAAGTATGGGCCTACAACCCCCATCCATAATATTAGGATGCACAAATAGAAGTGATGCATCAACATCACTTAGGACAACCCCTCCCCCGGACTTAACCCCAAGTGAAACCCATTCAGCACTAGGGTGTCAACCAACTCAACTAGGACTCTGAAAGCCAAGGTTTACTTCATTCAAGAAGCGTACTAAGTTCCTATTGGAAGAAAAGAATTTAAAAACAAAAGTAGAAAGTTAGGTGAGAAAACAGGGGACCGGTCGACCGGTCCCAAGACCGTGGTCGACCGCGTCTCAAATTTTAGCCTATACTGAAAAGCAAAAAACTCATTTCGGACGAGCCGGTCGACCAGTAGGGGGATCGCGGTCGATCGCGCCCTTAATTTCATGCCTTTGAAAGAAAGCAGTGTGCCCTCCTCCGAAGGCCCGGTCGATCGGTCTGAGAGACGCGGTCGACCGGTCATTGCAGACCTAGACCTATCTTCCTATATTTTTCATACAATCACAAACCAACTATCAACCAAACCCAACCAATCCTCATTTAATGATACAAAAAGATCATAAATGCTTCCATCAATATATTTCTACCTCAATCTACCATCAATCTCTACCAAAGATATTAATACCCTTAAATCTAACCAAAAACCATAACTACATTCATCAAAACCATTACATAACTAACCATACTAGTTATCCATCTTAAACCATATAATAGCAAGTAGAAAACTTGCCTTGGGGCTTCAATTTCAGTCTTGGTTGAAGAAGAATGCAAGATCAAACCTTAAATCTTCAATCTCTCCCTTTTCTCCACAAGTTTCTTCCACACTCTCTCTCACTCTAGGGCTAGAACACTTAGGGCAAAATAAGAGAAAAAGAAAGGCTTGGGAAAGACTAAAACGTGGCCTTGGATTAAAAGTCTCCAATTTTAAATGTCAATACCGCAATAGTATAATTTCTAATACGCAATATGCAAAAACCAGTCAAAAGTGCCCAAAATCTCAAAATACAATATGGCACACATTTCGACTTTCTCACACCTTCCGGAACTAACTACACCCTCCAAATTATCATTTGGAAATTTTATAAGCCATTTGAGGTCCCGGTTCAGTTTAATTCAATTTGCCATTTTAATTTACATGACAAAATAGAACACCACATGGTAATAACTACTTACACACATGGTAATTATGCATCTCATTAGTAAATATTAACTTATTTCATCAAATTAATACTCACCCACATCCGGTATTTTATATACGCAACTACTCACATAGTAAATAGGCATAAAATGGGCTCCCAAAAGCGAGGGTTGTTACACCTGCCCCCACCCTACCCCCACCCTGCCCCACCCTCCAAACACGAACACGCACATATATACACACATACTCACATATATATACACACAAAAAATAAATAAATGGAGGAGAGAGAGAGAGAGAGAGAGAGAGAGAGAGAGAGAGAATTAAACCTGAAAGTAGAGAGAGAGAGAGCAGCGTCGAGAGAGAGAGACAGGGAGGGAACGGCGGGAGGGAAAAAAGAAGGGGGAAAGGGTTTTTGCTGGAAACATTGTCACGGTCGTGTCAAGGTCATTGACCGTGACAATTATTTAAAGAATTGTCACTGTCAATGACCGTGACAAGTCCGTGAGAAGTAAATTTGTCACGACCTTGTCACGGTCGTGTCAAGGTCAATGACCGTGACATAAAATACGTATTTTTTGTCACGGTCAATGACCTTGACAAGGGTGGCCGACTGAAAGGTGATAATTTTGTCATTTTGGTGTAGTGCTTGAAACATCTCCAAATCGCGACTCACCCATCACCAACCCGAGCCCCTACCCGACCTCCACCTCTACCCCCAAACAGCTAGTGGAGGTCCGAAAATCGCGACCCGCGCCAGATACCTGTGAAAAAAAACACCGATCCACCTCGACAGACCACCCAACTCAAACCAAGACCTGCCCAACCCATCTTCCCGATCCGACGAAACCCAAGCCGAAATCACAATCCGCATCCCAATAAAATCGGACTCATCACCCACCAAACCTTAAAAAAATCGGATTCTCACTTCATTGACTTATCCAACTCCAAATCCGAAAAAAAATCTCCAAACAAACAAACATCGTGGGTCAATCAAAAGAAAGGAAGGAAGAACACTATAGAAGACTCTCACAGAAAAAAAAAAAGGGACACACACGTAGAGAGAGAAAAAGAAAGTGTATAATATGTACATAGTAGGTTCATAAAAAAATTTCAGAAAAATATAAAAAAAAATAGTTTAGTGTTAGAATAATTTTTAGGTTTATTTTTTATTTTTTTATGCGATCAAGTGCTGGATTTGTGAAAACATTGGGACACACGTGCATGAACGTGATTCAAGGAATCAATTCAAAGGGAGACTTTTGTGTATTGTATTTCTTGCTCTACTCTTTAATTTATTATTCCATGTTTGTGGTTGTGATTAATTATTTCATTATGCTTGTCTAACCACCCCGTGTCAAGGGGTGGGATGCACTGCGAATGATATTAATTTAATTAATTGGTTTCATTAATTTTATATTTATAGGTAAATTAATTTTAAATGTCGCCAATTAATTTAGGTAACGAGAGTTAGTAAATTAATTGAACGAATTGATGTTTGAATTTAGGAATCGAACTAGAGATTGCTATTATTTTCGTTAAATTGATCCTAGCGGGTAATTTTCTGAAAATAATATAAGTCCTAATTTTTCATTGTGTGACATTCTTAAATTAATTTTCTGAAAAAGATTTTATTAAATTTATAATTTTAACGAGAGTTAGATTATCGATTTAATATTATCTCTAAATATTTCAAATTAATAAATTAAGAAATTAAAATAATTGAAAATGCAGTGTAATCCCATCTCTTGACTTTCTCACATTATTTCACACTCGGTTGCACATTCTTTTTCATCATTTAGTCATTTTATAATTTTTAGCATTTCTTATTTAATGTTTCCCTTGAAATTGTTTTAATAAAAAATTTTATATATTATATATATATATATATATATATATATTTAATAAAAAATTTGGAATTGCACATTTTCACATTAATTATTTCACCTTGAAAGTAGGATTGATACCCGTACTTACCGCAATACGAGTTATTTTTAGACAAGTTTTGTAGGTACTCAAGGGAATTTTGAGAGTGGCTTTTGCACGACAACGATATGCCCAAAAAAGCTTTCTTATCAAATGGCGCCATTGCCGCTTTCTTGGCCTGGAGACATGATTGAAGACTTGTAATTTTATTTATCATTTTTTTAGTGTAGTTCTTCCTCCTCCGTCCTCATTAGACTGGTTGTATAGGATTTTTAAAGCTTGGTATTTGTTTTGGTGCATTTTGACACCGAATTTTTGTAATAATTATTCCATAAAAAAAAGCGAAAAGGGAAACCGGACAAGGTAGAAAGAGGGCGTCCAAGGCGAGGATTTTGAAGCCTCTCTACTTTGGGTCGGTAGGACTCCCGGGGACGACTGAGATAGGCGCGATCTCCCCCCAGTCGACTCAACTCGGTCTTCACCCCACGTGTATAAAAATCGTGGGAGGTACAATTTTTTTATCCCTCGCGACTCTCTTGCCAGCGAGTTCATTTTTTGTGTGATTAATTGCTCCTATGTGCTTTTACTTTCTGCATCGCACTTAAATTGAATGGTTTGGTGAATTAATCTACCTAAGACCTATACCCGGTCATTGAAACAAGAAGGGATTTCATCACCCGACTCACTCGCGTATCCATTGTGTGCTACCCTAGCTGTCATTGAATTTAAAATCAATCACCTGGCTAGCCCTGTAGGCACACATTTTTGCAAGAGGCGATCACTAAGATAAATTCCGTGATTTTTTATCGCCCAGGGACTTAATTAAAATATGACTACCCCTTTCACTAATTTTGAAGATGATAATTGGCTACGTGCTCGTTAGGATTTTTTCTTGACTCGTGTGTGTCCAATTCCATTTTTTAGGTAGTCGATTTTAGTTAGTTCGACCAAATCAAGAGTCCAATTTTTTCCATTTTCCGCAAAATACCAAAAATATTTTCCTTTTTTAAAAATATTTTCAAAAATCCCAAAAAGATTTTCTTTTTTTTTTTATATTTAAAATACCAAAAAGATTTTCTTTTTCTTATTTTCAAAAATCACAAAAAGATATTCTTTTCTTTTGAAAACTATTTAAAAACCAAAAAAAGATTCCTCTTGTCATGGCCGAAGAACGTCCTTTACGGGAATACTTTGGCCATTTCACCTTCTCTCGAAGTTTGTTTGATGATGAGCCCGAATCGAACCTTCATTCATTAATTGATGGCTTTAACTCTCAAACGCCCACCGTTGATACTCGTGTGTCGTCCATGCCCACATCTCCTTTTCCACCGCCTCCGGTGATGAGTGTCAACCCATCCCATGCTTCACCATGCACATACTGCTTTCTTAGGGACCATTTGTCCCATGCATGTCCATTTATATTCTCTCCATCTAACCCCACCATGGAACATGTGCGTCCCTATGACACTGTTTTGGAACCACCCTCGTCGTATTGTCACGACATATCTAATATCGAGGGGTATGAGTACCCAAGCTATTCATGGAGTCCTGATCATCCTTCCATGAAATATGAAGAACAACGCCATGTTGTGGATCCTTACGGTTTCCAACAGTCGTCATCGCCACCTCATGCACCTCATACCTATCAATCCCTTTTATATGCTCCTTATGTTGATCACACTTTTATCCCTCACGGAGATGCTTCTCCTCGTGAATGCTACACTTGACCCTGCTCCACACACTTCATATGAGTATTCTCCACATCCTAGTATTTCTAGCGAGTTGTGTCCACCTCACCCACTACTGCCACCCACAGACACTTCACCACCACCTTGCACATATGCTCTCGAGAGCCTCTTGCAAAAGTTCGTGCACACTCTTAATTCTCAAAATGAAGCCCTTCAACGGCTTGAACACAGGTTTACTGCATTTGAGTGTGCAAACGAGTCAGATTTCACCCCAAGTCAACCCGTTATTTCTCCCACGTGGGATGATGATGTGTCTTCTTCTGCAACTGATTTTGAGTGTGACCAACCCTATCATCCATAGAATCTCGACATTGAGACCACTCCGTGGTCCGGAACCCAAGTTGACAATTTGGTTGACGTATCCCTTGATTATGAGATTGATCCTACACCGCCTTACCTTATCGAACCCACCATTGCGGTTTGCCTTTCCCCTTCCATATAATCCTTACTTATGTCTGAGCTTACACCTACTGAGCCCATTGCGTGTGTTCCCAAGGAACCACTTCATCCTAGGTTAGCTACGACTGCGAGTGCTACCCACTGTCCTGAGATTGAATCTGAGATGGTTTCTACCTCTCTGGATATGGATCCTACCCCACCCTGCTTGACTCCCGTTGACTCGAATATTGATGTCGATTCATTTATCTCGGATTTTAAAGCCTCGTTAGACCCTTTCACTACCACGGATGGTGATTTAATGGTGGCTAAGTTGATCACTCCCTCGTTTATTTCCAAACTTCCTCCTGCGAGTGTGTTTGAGGATCACTTTGCGCCTCATGAGAAGTGTGTGTCTCCTACTCGTGAGTTAGATCATCTTCCCCCACCCTTTGTCCCACCCGATCCACCCACTGTCCCTACCACTCCACCACTTGATTCGGACCTTGCTATTATACGTTCCCTTCTCACATCTAAGCATTTAGGTCCTCACCTCTACCCACCCTCCGCCCTAGTGCTCCGCGATCCCTTTTGTGAACTTTTCATTGACCCCACCATACGTGTGAGTATTCATGCTACTCTCCCCATCCGTGACACCGAGCTTGTTACTCGATGCACATCACTTACTTGTGGCGTTGATTTTTTCCATCTACCGCTCCCTGGCGTGTCACGACGCGATTGTTACCACCGTCCATTTATAGAACGGTCGTGCACTTTCTCTGAGGCCCACCCCATTATTATTTCCAAACCATTTTGCCTCCCCCACTAACTTGAGCACCATTCTTATAGGGCCCTTGTTGCCCTCACATTTACCCTCAATACAGCCCGTGGCCGGTGCTTGATCACCCTTACCCTCCTACCCACCCACCCCTGGTCCATCGATGCTTTGCATCGAGTGATGCACTTTGCAATACAAGTGCATTGACCTATTTTCTCCTTTATCCAGTAGGACTGACGCTTCAGTCTTGTTTGGGGGTGATTCTCATCACCCAATTTTTCTTCCACCCCGTACTTTCATAGATCTTATCTTTAGGGTGAGATTGGTTCGGTCTGGCTTAAGACGTTAAATTTAGCACTACCGGGAGGCAGCCCATCGTTCATTGTTTCTGAGTATGAGTCTTACCCTATTTAGGGGTGGTGTTTCACACCACCTAATGCTTTTCACATGCTTTATAGACTTGTACGTCTTTTTGTATCACATATGTTCTTCAGGTTTCATCTATGCTCCAGAGTGCGGTACATTTTCACTAGTGGTTCATTATGGTAATATCTTTCCTCCCTTGTGCTTTTTATTTTTATATATGGTTTTAAACATCGAGGACGATGTTCTCTTTTGTTTGGGGGTGGGAAAGTTATCAAATCGTACATCTTTTTGAAAATTTTCAGAAACAAGCGATTTTAAATTTTTTGTGCAGTTAAATTTAAATTTTTATGACATGATTTGTCTATCATCCCTCTTTTAGAAATCTCGGAATACCCGTGTTCGAACCTAAACTTATGCTTTTAACCTTAAATTAACTAATACCTCTGAAAAGCGTACTTGCACTATGAATTCTTAGACTCAGTAATTTGCACTATCACCTTTACAATCAAAAGTTGAAGAGTAAATATATTCTCAAGAAAGCCTTAAAAGATCACTAGTGGCGACTTAAACCCGTGAGATTTGAGCTTTTCACCTTCTTGAGGGTTTTTACGTATCTCCGAGTCACAAGTTGGCTCAACTTTCTTTGGGTACCACATTTTGTCGTTGCATGATCTCATTATTTTTTCAATTTTGGCTTAATCACTGAGAACGACATTACTTTCGAGTTGTAAGAAACATGTGCCTTGTAGTTTGTCCCTAGAACTAAACCGATTTTTCCATACACTTACCATTTTCCCTATCACATTATCATTCACCCATTATCATTTTCCATACTACCCTTATCCATATTCCCAAATACCATCCATCATTGCCATCGTTTTTTAGAAAAAGAGTGTTTGAAATTTTCCATGTAAATTATCTTCATTTGTTCTGTGAAAAGAAGAATATATGGCAATAAAAAAAATAAAAAAGAAGAAAAAGAAAGCATGCGATCAAAAATTCAAAAAAATGAAGACATTGGTTATTCAAAGTGTGTCACACTCCTCTCAAAAACCCTATCATTCATCTTCTTCATTTCATTATCCCCTCATGCCATTCATAAACCACATTTTTCACCCTTGGTAAAGTGTTCGGACAAACGAGAAGATTATATGGTGAATAACTCGACATTCTCGACACAGTGGTTAGCATCCCTTCATGAGATCAGATTTTTTCATGTATCCGTCCTTTCTTATAAAGTGTGTGAGACATTTGAACTTGTTTACATTTACTCACATCCTCACACACTAGAGAGATACACTTACCCAATTCTCAGAGAGTTCAATTCAGAGATATATATCCAGTGAGAATTGAAGTCAAAGCGTTGATTCTATAAAGGCAATCTAGGAATTACTCTAATGATACTTAAGATTATTTTACACTACACACGCTGAGTTTTAGGAAGGATTACGCTTTTGGTATTAAGTAATTTCATATCTTATTTTGATAGTTGAATACGGTGTTCCTTGATGTTGTTTTAAAGTTGGTTGTACAGCGTTTCATCGTCAAATCAGAAACTGAATTTAAATAAGTTTTGAATTTTGTGGGTATATTCACTGCAAACTCTCACGAGACACCACTCATCCTGTAGGGCCACCTATAGGTTTAACGGCTTGTTGCACATGCTAAGTGCAATCACCAGTGCCTGCGAAAGTGGCACACTTTTGGTTACTTATCTTTGTTTTCTCTCTAATTTTTGCTCGAGGACTAGCAATGTTTTGTTTGGGGGTGGTGTGATAAGTACCCAAAAGTGTATATTTTATACCCCGAATAGATGCATTTTAGTCACTCGTTTTAATTAAAAATGACCTTATGTTCGTATTTATTTATTTCTCAGGTCAATACGCAGTCGCAGTATCAAATAATGCTAAATCAAGGCAATTGCGATGCAGAAGCGGTCAAAAGCATGTATCGAAGAAATCAAGGAGATTGCGAAGTCTGGAGTCCAATCTGAACTTGCCCCGATGTGATCCGATGCCCCGAGACACTCCCGTAATCGAAACCTAAGCCTAAACCGAGCCCAGACCATTCCCTGAGCCTGGTTTATGTTTAGTTTGTACCTTTATTATTTTTCTAGATTTTTATTTTTAGTCATTTTATTTTTAGGATTTATTTAGATTTATTTAGAAAATTCTAGGATTAATTTTCTATTTTTCTATTTCTTTATTTTGATTTTGATTTTTGTTAGTTTTTAATTTTTAATCTTTATTTTATTTTATCATTTTTTTAGGATTAGTTTTTAGAAATTTATTTATTTAGTTTTTAGTTTTAATTTATTTTGTTAGGAATTTTAGTTTATTTTAGTCTTTATAGAGTTTTATTTATTTATTATTATTTCTTTTTAATTTTTTTTTAGTCTCTTACTAATAAATTAGAGTTTTTCTATATTTTTAATTTTTTTAGTGTGTCATTTTTTTAGGGATACAAATTAAACACACACACATTAAACACTAACACACACCAAACCCTTCCACACCAACCTATCCTACACCCTAAGCCTCACCCAAACAACTCCCCTCACCCACACCATATTACTTTATACCCTCACATACCTAGTTACCCTCCATACATTATTCATCATCATCTTCCCTAACAAACATCTACCCTCTCTCTCCTCACCACAAACCCACCTCCATTACAACACAACCAAAACCATTTCACTTTCTTCCCAAAACCAAATCATCCCAGCTCACCATACCTCTACCCCTTTCTGGCGGCCCGAACCAAGACCTACTTGAAACATCTCCAAACCGTGACTCACCCATCACCAACCCGATCCCCTACCCGACCTCCACCTCTACCCCCAAACAGCTGGTGGAGGTCCGAAAATCGCGACCCGCGCCAGATACCCGTGAAAAAAAAACCTCGATCCACCTCAGCAGACCACCCAACTCGGACCAAGACCTGCCCAACCCATCTTCCCGATCCGACGAAACCCAAACCGAAATCACAATCCACATCCCAATAAAATCGGACTCATCACCCACCTAACCTTAAAAAATCGGATTCTCACCTCATTGACTTAACCAACTCCAAATCCCACAAAAATCTCCAAACAGACAAACATCGTGGGTCAATTAGAGCTGGCAATTTTTGACCCGATAATCCGTTTATGGTAATAACCCGAACATGACCCGAATATAACCCGATTAACTTGTATAGATTTAAGAGTACCCAAAACTTATACTAAAATAAAAATCAACGCGACTCGAAAATGACACGACTAACCCGAATTGCCACCCCTAGGGTCAATCAAAAGAAAGGAAGGAAGACCACTATAGAAGACTCTCACAGAAAAAAGGGGAGACACAGGTAGAGAGAGAAAAAGAAAGTGTATAATATGTACATAGTAGGTTCATAAAAAAATTCCAGAAAAATACAAAAAAAATTAGTTTAGTGTTAGAATAAATTTTAGGTTTATTTTTTATTTTTTTATGTGATCAAGTGCTGGATTTGTGAAAACATTGGGACACACATGCATGAACGCGATTCAAGGAATCAATTCAAAGGGAGACTTTTGTGTATTGTATTTCTTGCTCTACTCTTTAATTTATTGTTCCATGTTTGTGTCTGTGATTAATTATTTCATTATGCTTGTCTAACCATCCCGTTTCAAGGGGTGGGATGCACTGCGAATGATATTAATTGGTTTCATTAATTTTATATTTATAGGTAAATTAATTTTAAATGTCGCCAATTAATTTAGGTAACGAGAGTTAGTAAATTAATTGAACGAATTGATGTTTGAATTTAGGAATCGAACTAGAGATAGGTTTTTCTGAAATTTGAATATTAATTCCGTGTTGAAATTTAAGGATTGCTATTGTTTTCATTAAATTGATCCTAGCGGGTAATTTTCTGAAAATTATATAAGTCCTAATTTTTCATTGTGTGACATTCTTAAATTAATTTTCTGAAAAAGATTTTATTAAATTTATAATTTTAACGAGAGTTAGATTATCGATTTAATATTATCTCGAAATATTTCAAATTAAGAAATTAAGAAATTAAAATAATTTAAAATGCAGTGTAATCCCAGCTCTTGACTTTCTCACATTATTTCACACTCGGTTGCACATTCTTTTTCGTCATTTAGTCATTTTATAATTTTTAGCATTTCTTAGTTAATTTTTTCCTTGAAATTGTTTTAAAAAAATAATATATATATATATATATATACATATATACATATATATACATATATATATATATATATATACATATATACATATATATATATATACATATATATATATATATATACATATATATATATATATATACATATATATATATATATATATATATATGTATATATATATATATATATATATATATATATATATATATATATTTTAATAAAAAATTTGGAATTGCTCGTTTTCACATTAATTGTTTCACCTTGAAAGTAGGATTGATACCCGTACTTACCGCAATACGAGTTATTTTTAGACAAGTTTTGTGGGTACTCAAGGGAATTTTGAGAGTGGCTTTTACACGACAACGATATACCCAAAAAAGCTTCTTATCAAATATGATCATGATAAGCACCCTATACTAGATTAAGTACTCGAATTCCATTAACGAAAAAAATAATCATATAATTCCTAAGATTCTGGAATCTAACAGCATCTAAAGGTTTCACGAAAATTTCAGCTAATTGACCTTTGGTGATCACAAAGCTCAAGGACACAATCTTCTCCTCAATGAGATAAAAATGAAATGCTTACATATCCTAATGTGCTTTGTGCGGGAATGTTGGAACGGATTATGGGATATATGAATTGCATTCGTATTATCACACAAAATATTCATTATGCCTTGGGAAATCCCATAATATTCCAACATTTGCTTCATCCAAAAGAGTTGCACGCAAAAACTCTCGAAAGCTATATACCCAACCTCTGCCATGGACAAATATAAAGAGTTTTACTTTTTGTTCAATGAAGAAATAAGATCACTCCAAAGGTAAAAAACCCACTCAAGATTCTCCTACAACCATAACCATCCTCGGCCCAATCAGTATACGAATAGACATACAAATGATTATCGATATAGAAAGAATTCCAAATACCATAGAAAAGAGTGTTACTCGCGTATTTGATGATACGTTTAAGTGAGAGCAAGTGAGACTCTTTCGGGTATGCCTGGCATCACGCACAAACTCCAACCCTAAATATTATGTCGGTATGGCTAACAGTAAAGTAAACTAGACTACTATCATGATCCTATAAAGGGTTTTCACTATTTCCTTACTTAAAGTGTCTTTGTTGAGCTTAGTCGATGTACTCATTGGGGTGCGTGAGTTCTTAGTGGAGTCTAAATAAAAATTCTGCACTGTGTCCCTAGAATATTTGGATTGAGATATAAATATCCCATCCTCAAGTTGAGGAACCTGGAGACCTAAGAAGAATGTAAGGTCATCAACCATGCTCATTTAAAATCTCTTTTCATCTCTTCCTCAAAAGTTTGAGCATGTCGAGAGAACGTGGATCCAAATACTATGTCATCCACATAGACTTGGGCAACCAAAATAGCACCACTTTCTCTCCTCATACATAACTTATTATCCACTCGCCTCTCTCTTGAAGCCACTCGCTAAGAGATAAGAAACGAGCCTCTTGTATGAAGCACGGGCTCCTTGTTTCAAAACATACAAGACCTTCTTAAGATTATAGACATGTCCTGGGTGCTTTGGTTCTATAAACCCCTTTGGTTGTTCCATATACACTTCATCCCATAGAATGTCATTAAGAAAGGAACTCTTGACATCCATTTGATATAACTTGAAGCATAGATGACATGCGATGGTAAGTATTAATCAAATGGGCTCAAACCTAGAAATAAGAGAGAATGTCTCGTTAAAGTCTAAACCCTTAATCTGTATATGGCCTTGAGTGACCAACCTAGCCTCTTTATGAACTATGGTTCCATTCTCATCCAAGTTATTCTTATAAATCCACTTGGAACCAATCACATTTGTCATGTTAGTTCTGGGGACTAACTCCCGAACATCGTTCTTATACGACTGAGGCAACTCTTCTTGCATAACAGATAACCAATGCTCATCCTTGAATGATTCTTTCACATTCCTGGGCTCGACTAAGGAGGTATAGCAAAAGTATGGAACCACATTCTCCAAGTTGAGTGAGAGTCTTAACACCTAGTGTGGTATTCACTATCTCTCAAGATGTAACAAGTACTCCTAAAGACATAGATATACGTAGGTTGGGTTTATTCCTTGTCCATAACTCAAATGGCGTGTGTAACATATATGGATGAAGATATACCCTATTCATTGTATGGCATGTGGTATTCACTGCCTCTTCCCCAAAACATCTAGGTATGTTTCTTCCAAGAAGCATAGATATATCCATCTCTTGAATTGTCCGATTCTTCCTCTCAACTATCCCATTTTATCGAGGAGTACAAACTGTCAAAAATTCATGTTTGATGCTCACTCCATCACAATAGTTATTCATTCCAACTTCTTTAAATTCAGTGTCATTGTCCCTACAAATTCGATTAATAGTGACACTATGTTTGTTTTATAGGACACGACACTTGGTTATTAGCAACTCAACCACGTCATACTTTTCTCTAAGAAACCCCATAACAAAGTATCTTAAAAAGTCCTCGACCATTATGAGAATATATTTCTTACAATTTAAACTCTCTGAACGAGTAGGACCCATAATATCCATGCTAATGAACTCTAATACATGAGAGGTGGTATTGTTTTTTAACTTTTGATGGGTACTTTGAATTTGTTTCCTTGTTGGCAAGATCCACAAACTGAGGAAGTTAGTTTCCCAAGTCACGATAAGCCACGAACTCGGTCTTTTTTTACTAATCTCTCAAGATCTCTAAAGTTCACATTACTTGGTCGTTGATGCCAAAGGTCCATAGAGGAGACCATGGAATTGTTTAACATAAAAGAGGGCTTAGGAACGATCCTATAAATTATCATCCGTCCTCACACCTTGTAGTAATAGTTCACAAGATTGATCATATACATTACATTCGGACCGATCAAACTTTATCGTAAAGTTCGCATCGCACAATTGTCTTATTGTACTTATGTTTTATTTCAAACATTTTACATACAACACATTGTATAGTTTAGGAAATACGATTATCTTAACATAACCACATCATAAAATACTAGACTTAATCCCCTCTTCAAAGGTGACTTTGCCTTACTCTTAGTCCACAAGGTTGGTAAAAAATGATATGTCACCGATCATGTGCCTAGAGCACCCACTATCAAAATTCCATTAGGAAGTATTATGAACCTTGAGAGCAATATAAACAATAAGGACTTCTTCATCTTACTTAGGTACCAAAGTGTAGGTAACCTTTTGTTTTCCCTTATCATTGTTGGATCTATTCATGGTGTTGGTAGCGTTCTCAAAAGGCATACACATCCTTTGAAATTCTCCCATTAATATTCGAGAAGTGGGGACTAGGAACTCAACTTGCTCTCTAAGACTAGAAAAGTCGCTATATTGGTGCATGGGAATATGTGTACGCTTAGTTGAAGGTTCTTACATAGATAGAGCTACATAAGACTTCATCTAGTTGGATCAAATTTTGGCAAGATATTTGTGTAATTAGAATCAAGGTTAGAGACCAGATTTCTCAAATTATTTTGCTCAGATTGATGTTCTCATTGACAACTCTTCAAAGTTCGAAGCTCATAGAAGGTATTCTCTAACATTTTATTATACTCTCAATTAGGGTCACCACTATTCACAAACACATTACACAAACTATTTTGTTCCATATTCTTTTTGTGTGAATGTGTTGGTAATTTTTTAATTTATGCATGCATTAAAACAATTTAATTATACGTTAAATTGAATTGATTCATAAATAGAGTAATTAATTCTCTAGGATATTTTAATTGGAATTTATGTGAAAATATTTTTTTTGTATCATACATGTGTAAAATAATTTTTTTTTATTTTCTGAAATTATTCTGGAATTATTTTGAATATTAATCTAAGTTTTAATTAAATTAAAACATATTAGATTCATATAATATTTTTATAAAAATTTTATTTTTATTATATTCTTATACGCTTTTTGCACTCATATTATATGCTAACCATTCACTACTTACATACTACTCTTATACGGTTCGTTATACAGTATTTACACTGCTTTAATCTGCTTTGTTATACCAATGGTCACATTCAAAAACATAGGCATGAATTTGCTAATGGGTTCCAGCTGGCAATGCAGTGCATGTTCTTTTCAAATGGCCATATTAAATTCCCCAGGCAGAAATCTATTTATGCTTAATAGCTAGCATGCGATTTTATACTGGCACAAGATTTTATATATCTTAAACGGTAACATTTTAATAAACATAAAGTATTAGATGGAAACCACGTGTCAACTTCTAAATGAATTCTTTGTGTTTCTTTGCTATCAATCCGATCTCATTTTATCAATGAATGGTCTTGGTTTTCCTTCAAATTAGGGCTGTGTTTTTTTTCCGAACTTTTCGATTTTTCCGATTTTCGATCCGATTTTTTTCGAATTTGGAATGAAATTTTAGTTTGCCGATTTTCGATTTCCGATTTTTCCGAAAAAAATCGGATCGGAAATAATTCTGAATTTTCGATTTTCCGATTTTTCCGATCCGATTTTTCCGAAAATATGCCGATCCGATTTTTCCGATTTTTTTTCGAATTATTTCCGATTTTTTCGGAATTATTTTCCGATTTCCGATTTTTCCGATTTTTTGAAAGTTTCCCATATCCCACATCGGTTGGGAGAGGGAGAGGGCTCCAAAATATGCTCTATAAAAGGAGAGTATCCTCCTAACTTATATACAAATGAAAAATGAGCCAAATCCTCATGTGTTTACATGTTGGGTTAAGCTATTTTCATTGTTTTTTTAAAATGAGAATTTCGAGTAATCGAAAATCCATAATTTATTTTTTTGAAATTTTGGAATTTCCGAAATTTCTGGATTTTTAATATATTTTGTGAATTTCCGATTTTTCCGAATTCGGAATTTTTTTTAATTTTCCGAAAAAATCGGATCGAAAATCGGAATAGTTATTTTATTTCCGAAAAAATCGGAATTTTTTCCGAATAGGCATTTTCCGATCCGATCCGGCCGAAACACAGCCCTACTTCAAACCATGTGCTCTTGTTCAGACCTTATTTTTATACAAGGAGTGAAAGGTAAAGAAATTCTATCAAAATTATTTTTAGAGAGAGAAAAAGAGAGTGAATATTACACACACATTCCCATACCCATTTGTGTTGTTAATGAGATAAACTTCCTCATAGTTTTTCCGCTTAACTCAAAACACACGAAACATATTTTCTATTCTAGTGGGTTTGTTATTTTGATTTGATATAAGTTTCACCTTGAAAAAATTTGTGTAAACCCTCTACCTAGGTTTAAAAATGTTTTTGATTTTTCGAAACATAGGGTTTAAATTTTTTCACAAATTGATTTGCACGATTATATTTTTTGTGTGTGAAAATCGCTCTAAATCATATATTCTTTGTATTTACATACTCTAAGTTGTAAATATTGTTATTGATTTGATTCGGTTTAAGAATAGCTGATATATTGTTGTATATATGCTTTAGTTCCTTTATTGTTCTTAATATTATTGATCTTGAGTGGTTCTTGGTGTTCTAAAAGGGTGATCTATTCTAAAAGGGTGAAACCAAATCACATTTGTGTGTAGAGATATCTTGGATATATTTTTTTCATATTCTATATCGAAATATATATATCATGCAACACGTTTTGTCTCTGAGTTAATTTTTTATTAGCTAAAACTTGGCAATATCTGTATAAAGATAAACATAAATGTGATAATATTTGGTCCTTGATCTAACTCTGATATTGAAATATATTTGAGGACCTTGCATGATGTAGATGAGGACATACGAACCTAAAGACCTTAACTGATTTGGACTAAAGGACTAAAGACTAAGTACTGATTGAAACTCCGGACCTAGTAAAATCTTATTTAGGTTTTATATTAAAACTTTGAAGTTATTGTGATAAAAGAAACTAGTTATGGTTTATACAAAACAAAGCATATCGTTTTGCTGAAAAACAATCTTATGTATACATTGATATAATAAAGAGTGTTTTAGTATACTTTACTTTCATAGATTGTTTTTTTTTAATTGAACAAACTGCTTTATACTAAAAATATTTTCTTGAAAAGATTTTATTACTATGTCTTAGAGTATTTCTTTAGAAGAAAATGTATTTTGATTGCTTGTTTTCTCACTATACATACACAACTGATATTGCTTGCATGGTAGTATAAGTCACACACTACATTAAGAACTGAGAAATTCTAAGAGAGTATACGAAATCCAAAACAATGAAGAGAAGGTAGTTCAACAAAGTTGAGAACAAGAGTAGAAGGGAGTCTGACCAAGAAAGGGAATTCTGGATTAGGTAACTTGACATTGCTTTACTTAGTTTCTAGTTTGTAATCTCGTTATTTTTGTTTTAGTGAACTTACATAGATTTGGTGATCCTAGCAGGTCTGCGGTTTTTCCCACGGGAAGGGTTTTTTCTAACCTAGTTAGCAGTTGAACTAAAAAGTTTAAACTGCTCCCTTTCGAATCCTTGATTTAAACTCAAAGGTATTTAGAGTTTATTCAATAGTAGTTACTTGTGTAAAGTTATTTAAAGCGCATAAACCCCCGTTCAAGTGGTATTAGAGCTTGACTTTGCAAAGATCTATTTTCAAAACACTATTATATAACTCTTTTTACTTTGTCTCAGTGGAGGATATGAGCCATTTAATTAGGCTTGCGAATTTTAGTAGACCCCTTATGTTTGATGGTTCTAACTTTCCCTATTGAAAAGTGCATAAGATTGATTTTATTCAAGGAACCTTAAGAGATTATATATGGTATTTAATTAAAAATGGTTATACACACTACTCTGTCCCTGTAGCAGAAGGCGATGTCACACTTAGAAAATTGAAAATTACTCAATTAAGTGTTGAACAGAATAAGATAAGCGATTTTAACAACATAGCCAAGAACACAATTTTCATGAGTTCTAGTGAAAATGAGCTATAAATAATTTATCATTGTACCACTAGTAAGGAAACTTGGGAAACCCTTATTATTGCACAGGAAGGAGATGTTAGGATTAAAGAGTGTAAAACTCAGATGTTTGTTCAACAATATAATATGTTAGTTATGAAAGACAATGATCCGTTTGATGATTTGTCCATGAGATTGACTGATGTGATAACCTAACTGCATGCTAATGGAATTGTGTACACTGATAAAGAAATTTATGCAAAAATACTTAGGTCTCTTGTTCCTATATTTGGCCATAATCGTTACATCATATAGAAAATTAATGATCAATCTCTTACTCCTGAATTGTTGAATTCTACGTTAAGAACTGTGGAATTATAATCTGCATTTAGGAAGAATTTATATAATTTTTCTTAAAATGATTCTGTTGATTATTCTAAGGTTGCTTTTAGGTCTGTTCATGTTGATAAAGGGAAAAATAATTTTGTTCAGATGCAAGCCGAGTCTGATGTTGCGTCTGATGGAGAGGTTGATGAAATAGGCAAAATTTAAAGTGAACTTGCATTTAGGTCAACACAGCTCAAAAGATTGTTAAAGAAAAGAATCAATATTGCAAAAATAAGAGTGCATGATGACTGTCAATCAAACTAGTCCACTAGACCTCATAACAGAAACAATAAGTAGACAGCTAATTATGTTAGTAATAGGAGCAAACCTGATAAGTCCAAAATGGTCTGTCACAATTGTGGTAAGTTAGGTCACCTTATAGCTAAGTGTAGGTCTACATCATAGCCCAAACAAAACAAATTTTACAAGGTCCATTTAATAAAAACTTGGGATGATTCTTCTGATTCTGAATCAAAAGATGACTAGGATACTTCTGAATCAAAGTGTTTTGAATTTTTTTAGCAATGCTAATGATTTTTGTGGTGATATATACTTGATTATGACGAAGAAGATGAGTATGACGAAGTCCTTGAACTGATTGAATGTGCTAAATTTTGTTATCTTGTTAACCAACTATGAATGAGTTACTGTTCTCGTTGCTGCTAAACGATCTATGTGTGTGAGTGATACTTATACGTTAAATGATTCAAATGACACTCCACACACTGACACAGAAATAAAAAGGGTTGATAATTTTGTTGGTTATGAGGATTATGCTGAAATGTACGTGAGAACTCTGAAAAATAGCCACGAATTATCTAATCCGGTTAAGTCAGTTACTGAGACCCTAGAAAAACAATATGGGGTAGTTAAGAAAATTGAATTGGAGGTGGCCGACATCAAATCTAACTTTGAAAAGGAAAGACTTTATTTTGAAAAATAGAAATCTGAGATTGAAATTGAAATCTCTCCACTTTATGAAAATATGTTTGTTTTTGAACAAAAATATAAGGCCACATTAGTTGAAATTGAAAAATCTAAAGAAATGTATGCTCTTGCTTTTAAAAAGTTAAGAGAAAGAGAAAGAGAAAGAGAAGATTTCAGTTTGGATAAACTTTTGGACTCCCAGAAATATGATTGTAGTACAAATGGTTTGGGTTATGAAGAACATTTAAAAAATAATCCTTGTATTAGACATACTATTTTTATAGGGGCTAGTTCCCAAATAGAACGAATTTTGGGTTGTTCCAAAACTAATAAAGGTAAATAGGTCTTGAATGTAAATGTTTCTAAAACTGGCATTGATGTCAAAAAGCCTCATATTTTCTCCTAAATACTGCCACCCCCTAAAAGAAATAACTTGGCTCCAAAATACGACTTAGGTGGATTAATAAAAGTTAAGTCTAGAAATCATATGTCATATTTTAAAAGACCTGTTGCAAATAACTATTGTAGTCTATGTGATGTGTTTGGACACCAAAATTGTCAAGGCTTGAATTATCGCAAGAAAAATACTCATTTTAAAGCTTTTAACCCCAAAGTGAAGATATTTACACATTTTCAAAGGCATAACCTCGATAGTAAGTGGACTTATTCCTTTAATAAGCCTAGACCAAGGCATAATAAAAAATCAATCACAAAAGGTAAATACCCTACTAGATTTTAAAAGACACAAAAATACTTTAAAACAATGCCTATTTGGACCAGGAGTAGTGATTTAAGACCCTAGCTAGAATTTTTGAAAATAAATTATTTTCTTGTATTAACGACCCTTTGATATGAATTACAAAATATTGGTTGGTACTTAGATAGTGGATGTTCTCGTCAAGTGACTAGGCATATTATAAAACTTAAAGGTGTTTTGTGGTATAATGACGGTAACATAACCATTGGGGATGGTACGACTTCCCAAATCATAAGTAAAGGAATCCTTAATAAAGATGGATTACCTGATGTTAAATATGTTCTATTAGTTCAAGGTTTAAGAGAAAATTTTCTTTCAATTAGTCAATTCTATAATGATGTTTGTCAAGTAAAATTTTCTAAATTTTTTTAACCAAAATAGGAGAAGAGTATATAAAAGGCAACCACACCATAGATAACTTCTATAAAGCAACTGGTGTTCTTTCTTGTGGGTTAACCATTTATGATGAATCTGACCTATGGAACGATAGGTTATGTCAGAATAATTTTGATACCTTAAATGGGTTATACACACGAGAAATTATTAGAGGATTACCAAAATTAAAGAAATTTCCAACTACTGTTTGTGGTCCATGCCAGATTGGGAAAATTACTAAGTCTCCGCACAAGAAAGTTAAGGCCATAAACATCACTGCATCCCCTAAAATTACTCCACATGGATTTAATGGGTCCAATAAGGAATGTTAGATTTAATTGCGATTCCTATATTTTATTCATTGTGAATGATTTTACTTGATCTACATGGGTGGCCTTCATGAAAAATAAATCAGAAACTTTTCATCATTTTCTAAAAAATATTTTATGAATTGAAAATGAGAAAGACACCCAAGTAAATCGAATAAGAAGTGATATGGGAGGTGTGTTCAAAGAAACTATAGTCATTAAGTATTGTGATGCTAATGTATATTCTCATCAGTTTAGTGCCCCCCAAACTCCTCAATAAACGGGGGTAGTTGAACATAAAAATAAGACTATTAAGAAATGGCTCGTGTTCTTATTCATGCTAAAAACTTACCTCTATATTTTTTGGCAAAAGCTTGTACTACCTTTATTCACATTATAAACTGTGTATACCTTAAGAAGAATGTCAAAACAACTCCTTGTGAAATATGGTTTCATGAAAATCTCAATTTAAAATATTTTCAAACCTTTGGTGCAACCTATTATGTTTGCAATGATCATGAAAATTTATCTGAATTCGAAGCCAAAGATGATAAAGCCATTTTTCTTGGCTATTCTCAAAACAGTAGGGCTTATAGAGTTTATAATTTGCGAACCAAAACCATAATTGAATCCATTAATGTCATTATAATTGAAAGAACAATTAAGGAAATTAGTAATGACCCACTTGTTGCGACTCTAGACTGTATAGAAAATAAACCCTTTTTCTAAACCAATTCAAACAGTAGATGAGTCTTTGCCAATTCCAGCCCCGACCATACCTAATTGGGATATTAGATTGATGCGATGCAAGAGGAGCTAGCTCAATTCAAAGATCACAAAATTTGGTATCTAGTCCTGAGACCTAAAGATATTAAGGTCAATGGATTTTCAGAAACAAGACCAATGAGAATGGAATAGTCATTAGAAATAGAGCTAGGCTCGTGGCTCAAGGGTACTCTTAAATAGAAGGGATATACTATGATGAGACCTTTGCTCTGATAACTCGTCTCGAATCGGTGAGATTACTTATAGTCGTTGCTTGTCATTTACAGTTCAAATTATTTTAAATGGACGTAAAATTATCTTTTTTAAATGGCATTCTGACTAAAGAGGTATACGTGGAACAACCTAAAGGATTTTAGGACTCTTATAATTCCAATCATTTCTATAAGATGAAAAAGGAACTCTATGGTTTAAAGCAGGCCCCTCGTACATGGTATGAACATTTAACAACCTTTTTGTCATAAAATGATTTTGTTAGGGGTAGAGCTGATAAAACTTTATTTGTTAAGAAAATCTAAAAGGATATTTTAATAGCTCAAATTTATATTGACGATATTGTCTTTGGATCAACTTCTCAAAATGAGGTTGGAACTTTTTCAAAAGCCATGAGTAGTGAATTTAAAATGTCTCTTATGGGGGAGTTACAATACTTTCTAGGGCTCGAAATTAAACAACGTGATGATGGATTGTTTTATATCTCAATCTAAGTATGCTAAGGATTTAATTACTAAATTTGGACATGAAACTACTAAGACGTCTTCCACACCTATGGTAATTAAGACTAATCTATCTAAAGATGAACATGGAATTGTTGTTGACCTAACGTTATAATCCTATATAATTGGTAGCTTAATATACGTGAATGCATCTAGACCCGATATTCAATATGTTGTCTACATTTGTGCATGGTTTCAATCCGACCCTAAAGAGTCTCATCTCACTTATGCCAAAAATATTTCAACATATATAAAAGGTACAATCGATTATGGACTCTGGTATTACAATGATTCTACAATAATTGGGTACTCCGATGCGGATTGGGGTCGTAGCATGGATGAATGTCATTCCACTTCAGGTGGTTATTTCTATTTAGGATAAAATTGAGTAGGCTTGTGTAGTAAAAAAACAAGCTAATGTCACATTATCTATAGCTGAATCTGAATATAGTGTTGTTGGTGAATGTTGCGCTTAATTTGTATGGATTAAACAAATGCTATATGATTATGGTGTCTTTGAGTCCAAAGTGCATCTTTATTATGATAATGAAAGTGCAATCAATATTGCTAAAAATCCTGTACAATATAGTGGAACTAAACATATCAATATTCTTCATCATTTTATCATGGAGTTAGTTGAATTAAAAGATCTAGTTATTGAACATATTGCGACTGATAAAAAACTTAGTGATTTATTTTCTAAACCGTTAGATAAAGCCAGATTTGAAAGACTTCGACATATGATTGGAATGATTTTCCTCTATAATTAGAACATTTTAGTAATGTCTTTATTCTTTTTACAAGATCTTTGTGATTTTGGGATAAATGTATCGAGTGAATACGATATCTCTTAAACTCAGCTCAATGTAGGAGATGTCTATTAGACTTTTAACTAATATTTATCTAGTTAACTAATTGTAATGTAAGACTCAAATATTCATTTAAATCTTTGTGTAAATTATTCGAAAGTGGGGTTAATGATAATTATAGGAAAATTATGGGTAAAAATTAAAGGAAATGAAATAAAAATAAAAAGAGGTCGTTATAACGACAAAGTGATGTCATTATGAGAAAGATGGGGTTGTCGCGCAAAGGTCGCATAAAGGTCTCATGAAGCTGACCTTGAAATGAGAACCCACTTTATTACAGTCCCAGGTCATGAGAATCCATCCATCGAATGAGTTAGACATGTCTCTTGAACAAGATAGACATGTCATTCAAACGACGTGTCTCGAAAATGTTTAGATCAGCTTGCCCTTATGCACTATCATGTTTTTTACCATTGGATCATTGAGCTGTTAATCCCAGATTAGACCAGGTTGGGCAAAATGGGAATTTTGGCTTGGTGGCGGTTTTCAAATGGGGGATTTAGGCTCATTTGTGGGGAAAATTAGAAGAAGAATGAGAGAGGGTGGAGGGGTAGTCTTCCTCCACCATTTTGGCCTTCCTACACTCTCCCACCACCATAAACCACCATGTTACCATCACCCTTCAATAATAAAAACACATATGTGTCATATATTCCATCATATTTGAACCATTTATATATATATCTAACATGGATGAGGAGAGCTACAAATTTTGGAGAAGTCTTAGGTTTTTTTTTAGAAGATGATGGAACTTCCTTGGAGTTTGAAGTAGGTTTTTAAGGGGTTTAGCTTGGAGCACAAATGGAGCATTTCTAGAGGAGGCTTTTGGTAACCGCTTGAAGAAACCGTTGGAGGTGGGGGTTACTCCTCCTACACCAACTTTCTTGCTATCATTTGGAGTCTTTAGAGGTACGAAAATCTTACTCTTAGTATTAGGACTTTAATTTGTGTATTTGTAGTCTTGTTGGTAGAATATTAATAATAGGAGGTTCATGAGCTTAATGATGGGTTTCTAGTAGAAATAAATAATAAACATTTTTATGAAATAGAAATGTTGTAAAAATGTCATTTTGTTTAGAAATAAATGATGACTAAATATTTCAAAGTTTCTTGAAATAAAAATTTTGATTTTATGAAAATGGTGTATTTTATAGAAAAATTGATATTCATATTTTATGAAATAAAATGTTTGAAATGATGAATAATGTTACTAAAACATTGGTGAGA